>CM062808.1:670711761-671911761 GCA_031772625.1 Pinus tabuliformis
TTTCTTCTTCTTCTCCCCCTAGAGGTTCTTCAAATATGTCTTGATGTCCACCCAGGGATTCTTTCATCACAGCCATCAAAGAAGAACGTTGGCTGTTTGAAGCAGTGGGGGTGTTGTGCAATCATTTTTCTAACTTATCTCTACTCCTACAAAGCATGAAATAGATTGAACTGCAACTAACTATCTTGCGAAATTGAAAATGCGGAATTGAAATGAAAGCAGGAAAGGACTAATCTATTTTGCTCAAATGAAACTGCAAGAATGAAATGCTAGGCTACGCCTGCGAAATTGAAATGCTAATCTACGTTTGCAGAAATGAAATTGCGGAATTGAAATGCTAACCTATGAAAGCGAGAAATGCTAATCTATGAAAGCGGGAAATACTAATCTACTTTTGCATAAACGAAATTGCATAATGGAAATGAAATAAACTACTTAGAAGAAGGTTGTAGTAGAAAATAGAAGAATAGCAACAATCACCAATACTCTGCCGCTTCCCCGGCAACGGCGCCAAAAAGATGGTGAGCTCCAGTATTGTAGCAATAATGCTACAACTCCTGGGGCTTCCTGTCTCTTAATTTTATCAACCCGGTAGTTCGTACAAACTTGGAAGCGGCGGTGCTATATGCACAAGTACTAGCTCTTGTCGCAGCTGTCACTTGGTCAGCTGGCACAAGTCCGCTAGGGCTCAAGCCAACTTCTATAGGCTCTCAGAAGAAGCTTGCTAATTGATGGACGAAAGCTATTCTCAAAGGAAAGCTACTTTACTTGACAAAAATGAACTGAAAGCAAATCAAAGCATGTAAACCTAGGAAACCCTAATTTGACTAGTCTAACCTCTACAATGCAAAGAATGTGAATAAAACTTCTACCAATGCTGTCATTACCTCTAATAAGTGAAAATGCATGGATCTAAGCTACTTGCATCATAAAAGACATGTTTTTGTATTTTTCCTTTAAGTGTATGGAATGATTGTGATTTTGTGCTAACTAGGGTTTGGTTGTGCAGATGGGATGGAGAAGGAAGGAAAGCATGGGAAAGGTTGGGGAGGTTAGGAGAGGTCCCTAGGGATCCTTAGCATCCATCCACAGAGGTTCCTCACGTTCAGAAGCTCAGCAACCGAGTGAGTGGCCTCCTACAGGATGTCTGCAGGGGATCCTACAGGATACTCAGAGGTTTCTACAGGATGTCTACAAACTGCTACAGGATGACCTACCGTGGGTGTTTGAAGTGATGGAGGAGTGATGGAATGATAGGGGGAGATGTGTAAGGTAGGAATAAGGCTGGTGATGGCTCAGAAGTGGAGGAATAGGATGGGAAATGAGTGTAGGGAGTAGGTTGGAAGATAAAGGGCTATGTCAACGAAAGGGCTAGGGAATGAAGTTACGTGGGGAGTGAAAGACTTTGGGAGATAACAGAGCGGAGCAGAGGTCAAGGATGTGTTTTGAGGAGGTGATGAAGGTGCCTTGCATAGTGTTTACAACTGAACCAACAAGGACATGCAAGAAAACAAAGATCTAGTTATGAAACCTATGACCTAGTTACTTCACTCTAATCTGTCCTAACAGCAAAGGAAATGAACAGAAGTTTATTTGCAGTGAAACCATGTGAAACAATTATGAAACTAAGTGATTATAAAACCTAAACATGCATCCAAACTGATATCAAGTTCTGCAAATGAGATTCAAACACTAATGATTGCATGGTGAAGCAAAGAAAGTGTTTTTGTTGGCAACAAGGTTACATTGGTCCCAGCTCATGATTCCACTGAAGGGGAGGTGAGATCCAAAGTACTTGGTAGCCTTTTTCTGAATATATTCCCTGTGATTAACCTATCAAGCAAATCTGAACATTAACAACCTTTTCTAATCATCAAAAGCAACCTAAACAACAACACAATATTTAAATCTAAAGAGCAGATTTTATTATGAGAATGCAGCAAAGACACATAAATATAAACAAGGGAGTTACTGGGCACTTGAGATGGGCCCAAACCCAAGAGCTACAACCTCCCATGAACGATTTAGAGCTGGTGCAAAGCTGGATCCATCTTTATTAATCAAGAAATGAAAAGTACATCAAAACTGTCCATAAGGAGAGCTTGAGAATGAGCTGAAAGCAAAGCTAATCCATGGCCTAAAAATTGAACTACAAGCTAGCTAACTAATGGCTAAAACAAAATGACTAACTAGCTACAAAAATGACTACCAACTAGCTAACCAAAATGAGGCCCCAAGCCTTCTTATTTATACAATTTGAGGACCCAACAGTCCTCCTAAAAGTTAGGGACTTGGCTGCCCAAGACTTGTAGTTAACAGCAGTCCAACTTGACTTGCTTGGCTGCCCTTGTGCTCATTGATTTGGTGGCCTTTGAACTCCGAGCTGATGGTGGAGAATTCGAGGTAAGGGCCCATAAATGAGGGGGACACCTTCCTACAAATCCTCTAGCTTGTTCTCCCACGAATTTGGCTGCCAAGTGCTCATTAAGACCTTCAATTTTGTCTCCAAGTTGACCCACAAGGCTACACAAAGCACCCATTAGACTTGTTGGCATAATGACTAACCAAATTCACTCTATTAACATAAAAATAATCAAAAACATGCAATAAACAAATGAGAATGGTGGATTAAGTCAAATTAGGAAGTTGAATGAGCCCAAATAATTGTACATTGTTGGGCTCATCACCTAGCCACCTTTGCTAGTACATGCAAGCTTCCCTTTGAGCCAAACCATCATTTTACAGCTGAAATAAAACATAGGCCTGTTGTCCCAAATAACGTTAAAGATTGGCAAGTGTTCAAAAATGATGCCCAGATTAATAATTTCCTCACTCTTGAGCATGAATTTGCAAATATTAACATTGACATGGATGCTATGAACGATTCCCAACAGCAAACAAATGAAATTCAGCAGGCTGTAACAGCTGCAACAACCAAACAAATCCTAAATCCAATTGTTTTTGACAAAACAAACATAGAACAACTGAAACAAATGCATTTGGAGGAAATAGCCAAAACAGAGACAGAGATCATTGACTTAAAGGATAACTTTTTTCCTGCTGGCCTAACTCCATTAGAAGACATGTTCGATGCAAATGATGTTCCTAAAAAACCAAAAATGCAACCACTAAATTCTGATATAGAGGAACACAATATTGGGACAACAGAGAAGCCAAAAATGATCAAACTATCCAAAAATTTGCCACCTGATCAAAAGCCCAAGTATATTGATTTATTTAAAGAATTCCAAGATGTATTTGCTTGGAGTTATGAGGACTTGAAGTCCTATGACACCTCGGTAATTCAACACACCATCCCCTTAAAACCAAACCAAAAACCCTTCAAATAGAAACTGAGGAGAATCAATCATGTGCTTCTCCCTTTGATTGAAAAGGAAGTGAAAAGAATGTTTGAAGCAGGTATCATAGCACCCATCAGATTTTCTGAATGGGTATCCAATCTTGTTCCCACAAGAAAGAAGACAGGTGAGATTAGACTTTGTGTAGATCTGAGAAATTTAAACCAAGCCTCCCTAAAAGACCACTATCGTTTGCCCAAGATGGATCACATCCTACAAAGAGTAGTGGGGTCATCTAGAATCTCTTTGCTAGATGGCTTTTCAGGTTTCAATCAAATACTTGTTCACCCGGAATACCAAGACAAGACAGCCTTTACCACACCGTGGGGAACATTTAAGTATGCTAAGATGCCATTCGGACTTAAAAATGCTGGTGCTACCTTTCAAAGAGCAATGGATATTGCATTTGCCAAAGAAATACATGATTTCCTAGTTGTCTACCTTGATGACTTGACCCCATTTTCCAAATCTGATCAAGAGCACCTCAAACACTTAAGGCAAATATTCATGACATGTAGGAAATATGGCATTTCCCTGAATCCCAAGAAGTCTCTCTTTGGCCTTGAAGAAGGAAAATTACTTGGCCACATCATATCAAAAGATGGGATTAGAATTGATCCTGAAAGAATCCAAGCCATCCTCCAAATCCCATATCCAAGAAACATAAAAGAGCTGCAAGCATTCCTTGGAAAGATCAATTTCCTAAGGAGATTTATTCCAAATCTAGCCGAGCTGATAAGACTATTAAGTAACATGTTAAAAAAGGATGCCAAGGTAAAATGGTCTCTTGAAACCAAGCAGGCCTTTGAGAGTATAAAATCTGCCTTAACCCAAACCCCTGTCCTCACCAGCCCACAATTTGACAAAGATTTTATCATTTTTTCTTTTGCATCTGATCATACTGTAGTTGTTGTCCTTTTACAAACGGATGAACAGGGAGCTGAAAAGCCAATTGCTTTTTTCAGCCGAGCCTTAAGAGATGCCCCTTTGAAGTACCCAATAATGGAGAAGCAGGCCTATGCGCTTGTTAAGGCTATCAAGGATTTCCGAGTGTACATTTTATATTCACATGTGATTGCCTATGTCCCACACGCTGCTGTAAAAGACATACTAACCCAAGAGGGATTAGAGGGCAAAAGAGGCAAGTGGATAGAAAACATCCTTGAGTATGACATAGAAATAAAACCAACCAAACTGATAAAGGGACAAGGTTTAGCCAAATTGATGTCCGAAACAAACTTTCAAGCCTTGGACATTAACCAACTGGACAATGAACAGGAGCTGGCGACTCCACAGATCAGTGAAACCTTTTTGCAATCCCCATGGTATGCTGATATATGTTTTGTATTGTTAAACCTGTTTGCTCCCCCAGGATTGTCCAGAACCAAGAAAAGATTTTTGAAAATGAAGGCTTTAAAGTTTTGTGTTATAGATGGTGCACTATTTTGGAGAAATCATGAAGGTATATTGCTTAACTGTTTAACCATGAATGAAACTAACAATGTCATGAAATAATTCCATGCAGGTGACTGTGGAGGACATCTATACTGGAAGTCCACTGCTGATAAAATTTTAAGGGCTGGTTTTTACTGGCCCTCTCTTTTTGCAGATGTAAAGAAGTTTGCCATGTCATGTCACAAATGCCAAATCTTTGAGGGCAAAAGAAAGTTGTTGCCCCTGCCCCTCAAACCCATATCAACCGAGAAACCTTTTCAACAATGGGGTCTTGACTTCATTGGAGAAATCCATCCCTCTTCCTCAGGCCAGCACAAATGGATTTTAATAGCCACTGACTATTTCACCAAGTGGGTTGAAGCCATCCCCTGGAGGCAAGCCAATGACACCATCATTATCCAATTCCTTGAGTGTAATATCCTTTCTAGATTTGGCTGCCCTTGAGAAAATCATCACTGACAATGCTACTGCCTTCAAATCCAAAAAAATGATCAATTTTTGCCACCAATTTCATATTACCTTGGGCCACTTTACAGCCTATTACCCTCAAGGTAATGGCTTGGTTGAATCATCCAACAAGAGCCTCATCAACATCATAAAGAAAGTGCTAGAAGAGAACAAGAAGAACTAGCACAAAAAGCTGGTGAATGCCCTATGGGCAGACAGACTTTCAACAAAGAGATCCATTGGGATGAGCCCTTATGAGCTAGTATATGGCATGGAGGCCAGATTTCCTTCATCCTTGGGCGTCCCTACTATCATACTGTTACAGGAAGTTCAGGCTGAACCAAATGACATTCAAAGAAGGATTAATCAGACCATTCACATTCAGCAAACCAGAGAGCAAGTTTATGACAGAGCTCAAATTTTGCAAGAAAAACTCAAAAAGATGTTTGATAAGAGAGTTAAAGCTGAGGATTTCTACATTGGTGACAAAGTTCTAAGGTGGGACTCACGAAAAGAAGACAAGGGAAAACATGCCAAGTTTGATTTTTTATGGAAAGGACCATTCGTTATTTCTGCTGTTCAGGGAAATAACACTTATTTTCTCAAATCTGTAGAGGATAGTTCTGCTGAAGAAGGCCCTGTTAATGGCCGTATGCTGAAACATTACCATGATCCCTTTTAAGGGATACAACGCAGCTTTGTATATATCTTTTGTACAGTAATATTTGTATATATCAACATTCTGTTTTATTTTTCCGAATGTTAGAGGAGCAACAGTAAATCTTGTGAAGACACGGCCAATGCAAGTATTCCAATTTTAAAAAGCTCTGTCTCTGCACTAATCTCAACAAAACAGCAAGAGTAGCACAGTCGCATCACAACAATTCATGGTAAAGGGAAGCTGTTTGCAATCTTCAGTCAAAAATATCAGAACAGAGTGTTTTAGTTTCATATCAGCACCCTTGGTCAAAGCAAAAGTAAAGCAAACACATCAGTTTTGATCCATGTTTTGAGAATGTTTCAAAGGTACAATGCTCAAGCAACATTCTACATAATAGCAAGCACGCAAAAGAAAGCAGGCAGTGCTATGCATTTCACAATATTTCAGTTGAGAAGAAGATTTTTCATATTACAAAGTTTCAATTATCTAACAGCCAGCATAAATTGGTTTCTTCAATCTGCAACAACAACAGAAGATCAGGCATTCTGACCTGTTGTTCTTGGCTTTCCACAAGGAAAAGCCATCCCCAAGTGGAGCCACTGTTAGCCTCCTGTTGCAACAGGTGTTCATATTTCATGATTGACTTTTTTACATGCCAAATATGTCATCTTTCATGCTGCAAGGTTCCATATTTCCAAAAGAGGTCAGAGAAGAAACTGTGAAAGTGTGCTAGTCCAAGTGCCACTGCTGAATTCCAAATTTTGATGACTTAACCATTTTTGAAGAATGTTCTATAAAAGGGAGGGCCAAATAGTTTAATCTTGGCCTCCCTAGGTTTCAATTTCTTGTTTTAGAATATAGAGAATGATATCTGTCCAAACAACTTAATCTTGGCAGAGTTGTAGATAGGTAGAGAATCAAAGAAACCCAACTGCTTAATCTGGGCCCTTGGCAGAAATAAGTGTAGACTTAGATAGGAGGACAGAAAAATGAAAAATTGTAAAGCTGGGTCTGCAAGTCTAAGTGCACCCAAACCAAAAAGAAGGAAAAAAAATGCTAGAAAAGTAGGCTGGGTAGGTAGTTTTGAGGTTGCAGAATGATGATTTATGATCAATTTTGTGTTTCAAAGTGTTATATATTTTCATATCACAGTCATGATGCAGTTTTCCATTTGGAGGAGCTCAAGCTGGATATCTCTAACTTCCCCATTCTCCCTTTTCCCCAAATCACTTACTAATTTCCCCAAAGAGGTCAAGATATGCTTGATTCCTCTTAATTTCATCGTTCTCCATATCAGTTGCCTTGGTGAAAATCTGCTTCACTCAAGGATTGTTCATTCCTCCTCTACAAGTCACTTTTCCCCCCTAATAGCCTAAGGTCCCTTACCTTAGCGCTTTCTGGTCATTTTCATATTAACCTCTAACTTTATTATATAGCTCCCTATCTATCTCCCCTCCCCCTACTAAAACTATGTATAAAAATCCCAAAAAATATAATAATACCCCCTCCCTGGCACTATAGCCCTATTCATCTAAGTTCGGGAAAAAACAGTCCAGCTGGGGCTGTTTTTAGCCCATCCGTGTCCTTACAGGGGTTAGTTTGACCTCTCGTCAAACTAATAACCATTTCCCCTAAGCCCTAACCCTGAAAAAACCCATTTTCCGCCTCATCCTAAGGTCTTACCCACCAAATATTCGACCCGCTCACTTTTAAAAATCCCCAAAAACCCACATTCCCTAAGTTTTAAAACCCCCGGCGGTATTATATTAAAATTTGAATATTCGCGCACCCATCGCTTAACCTTCAACCGCCTCGTCCATGCCACCGGCCATCCGATCGCCCGCGCCCCAAATCTACAGTGGGCGGGCATCCATATGTCCCAAATAGCCCAAGGGTTAGCGTCCGGGAGATGGGCAGTTTTCCCGCCGTACTCCCGCCATGCATCACCCTCTCGGCCGTGGCGGAGCCCTTCTTCCGATACTGCCGTCTGCCCAAATGTGGTGCGCCCAAAACATAAACCGCTTCTGCCCTCCTGCGTCAGCACCACGTCACCCGCTGACGTCATCCACCTACGTCGGCCCCCTGCCACCATACCACCAACTCACCCTGCCACGTCACTGCCACCGTGTCACTGCCACGTCACCCGCTGTACATGCTGACGTCACCCTGCTGACATCATCATGCTGACGTAATCTGCCGTACTGGGTCCCACCCGCTGACATCATGCTGACGTCATCAGCAAAAAGGGCGCGAAGGCGAAAATCGTGCTTAGGAAGCCCGGATTCAAATTCTGAGGCAGTTTTTAGAAATGGGCCAAAGTGGAAAGACCCTCATCGCGCAACCCCCAGCAAGCCCGAAAGGCACAGAATGGCCGGTTTTTCTTCGTGAGGCATTCATAAAGGAGCAACAAATAGTTCTAAAGGAGACAGAGGGCCGAACAGCGGCCCTTAAATGTTGATTTGACAATTTCAAGTACCACAGCACATCGATGAAGCGGCAAAGAGTATCAGTGTAGATTTTTTAGGGGCTCGAAGCAGCTGAACATTGATGAGCCCCCCAGCAAAGTCAAAAAAAGTGGTGGTGGCCATTTAAAGCTCTCAAATCACAATTAAAGCATTTAGAGCCACCGAATAGAAATGAAGCAGAGACCCAAGCACAGTTATTGCAGAAGCACTACACCAAGCCACCGAGGACAACACATTTACTCAGTTTTGATACGGCGGCCCTCAGCGCAGCCCAAAAATATTTTCTTGCATTTATTTCTGATAGGACTAGGTTAAAGTAGTCATTTCATTCAGACCTGTTTAGGTCAAGCTGTAAGAAGACCATTTTGGAGAATTTTCCCTATATATACCGCCCTCTGTATTGTTTTAAGGGTTGGTCGATTGATAATTTTTCACTAGAGACTCGCACTATATGTCTGATACTTCTTCTTTAATCAAAGACTGCTGAAAGTTTGGAGGATGGACTGTCTGATGTGTTGTTAATGGTCTCTGGAGACTGAATGATGGAATTCTTGTGCTGCAACATGAATCAATAAGTGCCTCTTACCTCTGTTTTCATTTTTTCACCATCTAAATAGCAGAAAGAAAGATTAGCTTAGAACTTGTTTAACTACACTCTAGGCTCAATTTCTGTTGTTTCATTATGTTTTCATCTGAATTGAATTTGGACATGAATATGAATTCCCTGTGGCTCATATTTACCCTAATTCACCTGTGTTGACAGTTATCTAGGGATTCTTTACTGCCCCTAGATAGAGCTCATTCGCCCTTCTCCGTTAAGCTGATTGAGAGATTCTTAATTGCCTCTCCTTCCTTAGCATTCTTTCCATCCTTTTAGCCTGAAAAATTGTTCCATGCACAGCTACCTTGCTCCTTATTCCTCTTGTGACCAAGAAAATGCACCAGCAGTCCTACCCCTTGACTCCATGCCCAATGGTTTGAGACTATCATACTATACCTGCCTCTTTACCTGAAAACATCAATCTTCCCACCAAACTTAAAACAAAACCCCCTTGAACATCAATATCTAGCCTAAAATCATCTTCAACAGAGCTAAATCAGGAAGAGAGAGCCCTCTCTGACTGCAGGTGGGCTAGAACCTGCAGTCCAAAGTTGGTCTGTGGTTACCTCGGCCGTATCCTTTTGCTGCTGATCAAAAGGACAACCTGAGTGATAACAAATCCTAATCATATATTTTATTAGGCTTTGATATAGGTGGAGTAGGAGGAAAAATTCCATGTCCAATGGATGTGCATATTGGATTGGAATATCAATGCGGTCTACAATCAAACCATCATCCTTGTAAATATGTGTTGGACCCGCTACAATCGTAATGATGTTACATGTGAGATGAGGATGCCATGTGGGAGGAGTATCCACATCTTTTTTTAATATTTTTAAATAATTTGATTGCAGAATTGTATATAATGCACCAAAGATGATGCATAGAAAGGTGGAGGGAAATGTAATAAGCATACATTGACACTTAGGTTGCATATATACATATGATATTTTAGGCTAGTAAGCTAGTATGTATTTGGCTAGAGTGCCTATATATATGTTTGGGTTGGAGTACCTATGTATATATGTTTCAAGTTTGAATTTCAATATCAAATCATGCTAAGTATTTGATATGTTGAAAAGATTGGTGGTCCCATCTTTGTGAATTGTAATCACACTCGTATATTAGTAAAATGCATCACCGCATCAAACAAATTCAAACAAGAGAGTATGGGGGATTAGGACTCCATGAGAGGGAAATGGGAAAATGTGTTTAAGGGAATGGGCTAAGTCAAGGGGATCTAAGCCAAGAAATAAAATAATATATTTCTTAATCAAAGTTATGATTTCATATGGATTTATACTAAGGTCCCAAGTTATGGTATGAGTTACCAAGTACTTGGAGAAGATTTATTAAAGTACCACTTGTGAAAAGGTGCACATGCATTTATAAAGAAAGAAATTATTGGAAACATCACCTATTGTTATTCATTCTTACAATCACAACTAGTTATTTTTGTCTAGATACAGTGGGTGTGAGCTATGAAGCCATTGCAATCATGTATCAATGTGAACTTAGTGAATCTTAGGTCAATTAGGTGTGAAGTTCTCCATTGATTTCCTTTTGGAATACTAAGGCCATATAGGAATAAATATCTAGGAAAACTTTCCAAGGCATGATGCCTAGAAGGTACCTAGAGACTCCATTGGAGTAGTTTGTAGTTGGAACCACAACATTGAGGTTTCATAGTTATCTTGTGCTAGAGTCTTAGAAGGGAAGTGAGATAGCTCGAGGAACTACAAATTAGAGAAGGGGGTACACTTACTTGAGTTTTGTAGACTAAGGGGGATGACGTTGTGTAGCCATTATTTGTGCTAACTCTAAGGCCTAGTTATCTTAGGTATCCTTTGCATTAGAGAATTTATAGCCCCATATTAGTACCAACCTACTATAAATAGAGATATAAAAAATCTTCTAGATGACTAGGTGGAATGTCTAAGATCTATAATTAGTTGGTAGTTTTATGAAAAGATAAGTGTTCTATGTTATAGCTCTTATATTTGTTTTTATGTGCTTAATATTTGTTATGTTGTGCATGTATACAATTAGGCCTGTTATTATAAGTTATGCATGGAACTACATATTTTTTAGAATTGCATATGATTTTTAGAGGCAATGCATATTATTATTTGGCATTTTTAGAGCTTAGACTAGGTGTCTATTTTTGTAATAGAATTGGTATTAGAGTAAGGTAGAGCTAGGCTAAAAGATATTTTAAAATTTCAATTCATATAAAAGTTGTTTGTAGTGACATTTGCCTTACAATGAGTTTGGCATGTGTTATAGTCCCCATTTGGTGATTTGAGGTCTAAAAAATTCCAGATCCTAACTAAGAGATCAAATGACAGTGTTCAAGGTGCAAAATTTGAAAGCATAGCTTGTAACCCCTTGATATTATTCTATGCATGGAAGATTTCCAACAATGTGAGGATCACCTCAATTAGAGTTCATATGATTTTTTTTTTCCTTTCACAGGTTGACCTACCCTGTTGACCACCATGGTACTAAATGATGTGACATCTCACACATGCATGACTAGCCACATGTGGAGTTCAGAGAAAATTCTATAAGGCATACAACCTTAACATTAATTTATGCATGAAGCATTTCAAAATCCTAACACCTAATCCTAGATGATTATTAGGCTATAGTAAATAAAATACAATTAGGAAAGGAAGGAGTTATGTTTGTTTGATATTAATTTTGTAACATAGTTGAGTAGAGCATCTAGGAGTGACATATCAATACATGATAGTGGAGGCAGAATATTTTGTTGTAGCCATTGAATCTATAATGTCTATCGAAACTCCATAGTGAGTGCTCATTTCTTTGTACTTGAATTTCATATCTGACAAAAAAGAAGAAGCACGCACCTCATATTCTAGGTAGGTCTTCCCCTATCTTTTGATTCCAATGTCACATCTTATGCTCGTTTTCGTGGATGATGTGTTCCTTTGGATGTTTCTTTCATTTTAATTTTAGTTGCTTCCATAATTTTGAGTGTCACTAGTTAGGCCGATAAGTGCCCCCTTATTGGAATTGGGTTGATAAATCCTTTTCTTAATTAGAAACTCCAATCCTAGGTTGAGAATGAAGATGTTGGCATGTTCTCATCATCACTTCTCAATAAAAAAATGAAAGTATCAGTGATAACTTCTTTGCATATCTAAATCAGGTGTTTAAACTCTACTTAAATTATTTTTTTACAAAACACAACTAAATTTTTTTGTGCCTATTCTTTATCACCATGTATGAGGATTAGAGTAAATGAAATTAAGAAAAAGAGGAGATGGATCAAACATGAACAAATGACAAACCATTTTTCTCTAGCTTGTGAAACATGGTGCATGTACTTATAACCATGTTCAATCTTTCTAAAACATGGTGCTTGCACTTATGAAAATCCTTACTATTGACATTCTCCTTTAGTCATTATTTGATCGAAAGGTAGAGGAGGAGAGACGCAAAATTTCACACATAAACAATATGAGTTGTTGCTCTTCTACTGACCACACAAACTTGACTTGATTACAATGAACCCAATATGGAGTATTTATACTTTTTAACTCACAACTCAACTAAAGTTGACTTCAACATTCAAACTCTCACTAAATTTAACCTTTCCAAATATAATACTAGACTCGAACTAACAGACAGTTGACTTAATTAACTCACACTCTCAATTTAGACTGCTTTGCATGCAAGAGTAATTAGCTATCTCCAACACCCTGTTATGAAACCAGCTCAAGAAAAAGATAGAAAAGATAGATCAACGCCTTAGAATTCAACCTCTTCGAGGGGAAACCTCCTTTACATTACATAAATGAACAATTCTTTGATGATTCAAATCACAAAACCTCCTTTCTACATATAGGAGTCTAAGGAGTCACAATATAACCCAGCCGACCTAACAATAATAATATAAAGCCACAAAAATAACAATAGAGGGATTCTATGGGGCACAGTAATAACAATATGGGGACAATAGGGGCACACCAATATTAATAAGGGGTACAACTACAATAGTAATGGGGTAATCACTAGTATTATAGGGACCCAACATGCCCCTCTCCTTCAAAAAAGTGTTGTCCTCAACGCTTGAGTAGTTCTGGATGCTTCTGTATAAAATTATCATCCTCCCATGTGGAATCTTCAGTAGATAAGTTCTTCCACTTGATAAGATACTCCAAAATTGATCGATTTCGTAGCTGTCGAGTTCTTGTTTCTGTGACTGCTTCCGGTTCCCATATAATTTTTCCTTCCTCGTCAAGTTCTGGCAATATTGTTTGAACTGGGAGCTTGTCACCTATAACCTTCTTTAAACATGAAACATGGAAAACTGGGTGCAATCGAGAAGCTACATGAAGCTCCAATTTGTATGCCATAGTACCAATCTTTTGCAACACCTTGTATGGACCATAATACTTTGGTGATAATTTATTATCCTTCCTAGCTTGCTTGAGGGACATTTGCTTATATAGTTGTAGCCGTAGGAATACCCAATCACCTACATCAAAACTTCTTTCACTGCGATGTTGATCTGCCTGCTGTTTCATTCTATTCTGTGCCAACACGAGGTTATCCTTTAAGAGTTGGAGGACTTGTTGTTGATGTTCGATGTGATGTTCCACTGCTTGAACCTTAGAATTTTCTCTTAAATATGATGTGATGGATGGTGGCTGATACCCATAAAGTGCCATAAATGGGGTCATTTTTGTTGTTGTATGGAAGGAAGTGTTATACCACCATTTAGCTAGAGGCAACCATTTGACCCATTGTGTCTGTTTATCAGATACAAAGCAACGAAGATATCCTTCCAAACATTTGTTTACTATCTCAGTTTTCCCATCAGATGGAGGATGATAAGATGAGCTATGAGCTAACTGAGTACCAAGACAAGAAAATATTTCTGTCCAAAAATTTCCAGTGAAAATGGGATCTCTGTCACTTATAATAATCTTTGGGTTTCCGTGTAGCTTTTGAATTATTTCCATAAATGCAATAGAAACTGTACTGGCTTTAAATGGATGTGATCATGTGCAAAAATGTGCATACTTGGTAAGTCTGTCAACTACCACCATGATGACACTCTTTCCCTCAGACTTGGGTAAACCTGTGATAAAATCCATTGAAACCTCCTCCCAACGTTGGATGGGAATGGATAAAGGTTGTAATAGACCCGGTGTCTTAATTGTTTCAACTTTATTTTGTTGGCAAACCAAACATTCCACCACAAACTTTTGAATATCTGATTTAAGGCCATCCCAAAAAAATTCCTTCTTAACCCTATGGTAAGTTTTTAAAAATCCTGAGAGCCCTCCTAAGGGAGAAGTGTGCAATTCCATAATAATCTTTTGTTTTAGCTGGGAATTATTAAAGAGGTATAAGCGATCTTTGTACCATAATGAATCATTTTTCCAGCTAAATGTATCAAACATACAGGAATCTTGTTGTAACTTTCGAATAAGTGCCCACACTTCTTCATCATTCTTCCATTCCTCCATTGCTTCATTTATCCAATCTGGTTGCTTCGTTTATCCACATCCTCATCCTTTCTTGAGAGTGCATCTGCCACCACATTTTGGTTCCCTTTTTTGTAGATGATTTCAAAGTCATAACCCAACATCTTTGTGACCCACTTTTGTTGCTCTTCAGAGGATAATCTTTGTTCTAAAAAGTATTTAAGGCTATCATGATCCGTTTTTACCTTGAAGTGTCTTCCCATTAGGTAGGGTCACCATTTCTTAAGTGCATGGAGTATTGCCAACGTTTCCTTCTCATAAATAGCTGTGTAAAAACTTTCCCTTGATTGGACGACTTTCAAAAGCAATGGGTCTTTCATCTTGCATTAAAACAACACCAATTCCATTTCCTGAAGCATCACATTCCACAATAAAGGTTTTTGTGAATTCCGGTATAGCTAAGGCTGGTGCTTGGCACATTGCCTCTTTAAGACATTCGAAGGCCTTTGCTGCTTCTGGAGTCCATGAAAATGCATCTTTCATCAATAATGTTGTTAGAGGTGCTGCTATTCTCCCATAATTCTTAACAAAATTGTGATAATACCCTGTCAACCCGAGAAATCCTCGCAGATGCTTTATGGATGTGGGGATTTTCCATTCCTTAATGGCTTTAATTTTGCTAGGGTCTACCTTAACTCCTTCATGAGATACAATATGACCCAAATATTCCACCTCCTGTACTCCAAAGAAACATTTGGATCTTTTTGCATATAATTGTTTCTCCTCCAATAGTTGTAGCACCCTGTCAACATGTTCAACATGATCCTTCCAAGACTTGCCGTAGATTAGTATATCATCAAAAAATACTAACACAAATTTTCTAGGGAATGGTTTGAAAATTGAATTCATCAAACCTTGAAATGTTGAAGGTGCATTGGTAAGGCCAAAAGGAATGACCAAAAATTCATAATGACCCTCATGAGTTCTAAATGTTGTTTTCGAAATGTCTTCAGTCTTCATTCTGATTTGATGATATCCTGAACGAAGATCCAACTTGGTGAAGTAAATTGATCCATGTAATTCATCCAGTAATTCATCAATGACAGGAATGGGAAACTTATCTTTAATAGTGAGCTTGTTGAGCTCCCTATAATCCGGACACATGCGCTATGATCCATCCTTCTTGTGCACCAATACTACTGGAGTAGAGAAAGAACTTTGATTCGGTTGAATTATACCAGCCTCTAGCATTTCTGCAACCATACGTTCAATTTCACTCTTTTGGGCATAGGGATATCTGTATGGCCTGATGTTTGGAGTAACACTTCCTAGAATCAGATGAATAGCATGATCATGATCACGAATAGGTGGGAGACCTTTGGGAGTCTTAAATGCCTTGGAATGATTGTCCAAGACTTCTGGAGATCTGGAGAAATAGATGATTCCAATGTGGAAACATCTAGTGAACATAATTGTGCAATTACACCTCTTTGTTCCTTTTTTAGAAGCTTTTTCATACCGTTAGAGCTGATTATCTTTCCCGGTTTCCCTGCAATACCCCTTAATTCAACTTCCTTTCCTTCCACAGAAAATTTCATGAAAAGTTCTTGAAAATTAAAAGCTATTGTACCCAAGGATTGTAGCCATTGGACTCCTAGTACAACATCAACACCTCCCATTGGAATGGAAAGCATTGGGCTAGTCAATACATATTCTCCCATGGATAGATTGATATTATGGCACTTTCTAGAGCAATTTATTGTTCCTCCATTTGCAACCATCACTTGACACTCTAGTGCTGGATATAAGAAGCAATTCAATTCTTTTGCTACCTTACAATGAATAAAATTGTGGGTACTTCCTGAATCAATCAACACTATTACCTTTTTCTTCTTGATTTGTCCTTTTATATTGATGGTTTGAGGAGTGGTAATTCCTGCCAATGCATTACAAGATATGGTCAGATTCATTTCTTCTTTATCTAGGCTTTGTTCCTGGAGTATATCCTCTTCTTTTTACCTTTCTTTCTCCTTTTCTTCTTCTCTTCACAATCTATGTAAATAATTTCTTCTCAGCACACTTATGACCTTTAGTGTATTTAATATCACAACTGTAACAAAGCCCTTTTGCTCTTTTTCCTTCCAATTGCTGTGGTGTCAACATTATAGGTTGTGGAAGACTAGGGGCAACAACACTTCCATATTTATAGTTGTGAGTGGTATGCTTCCTGGTTGCCATAATTTTTCTTTCCATTTTTCTTGCTAACCTGAATGCCTTCTCTAATGAATCAGGTTCCCAAAGGCGAACATCATGTTGAATATTATCCTTTAAAGTCCCCATGAACACATCAATCCTATGCTCCTCTCGAATATTTTTTACCCTTATGTTCAATTTTTGGAACTCCTCAATGTGCTCCATTATTGAACCCTTTTGTTTGAGACTTATCAATTGGCTAAAAAAAGTGTTGCTTTTTGTATCTTCATAATGTGCTGTCAATTCTTCTGTAAAAATTGCCCAAGTGATAATTTGTTTACGAGAGCAAAGCCATTGATACCATACAAATTGATTTGGTTCCAAATATAAAGTTGCAATACATACCTTTTGTGTGTTTTTCACATTATTGAGATCGAAAAATTGCCCCATCTGTAATATCCATGTTGCGGGATCCTTGCCATCAAACTTCCTCATATCGATTTTTGGAATATGGTGGGTCTTCGATCCCACATTAGAGTCTATGAAATCATGACTAACATTTCTTTTGTTCGCATCATGAGTTTCCTTTACTACCTTTTCACCATTAGTAAGTATTTCTTGTAGAAAATTTGTCAAATCTGTCTTCAAATCTGCCATGTCTCTCTTCAAATCTGTCTTCAAATCTATCTTCAAATTGTCCATCTTAGCTTCCACGACCTTTATCTTAGCTTCTATTAGCTTTTGTGAGAGTGACATTTGTTGCAACTGGTCTTGTAATTTTGATATATCATGTAGCATTTCTTCCTCTTCTTCATGAGTCATGATAGAGCTTTCAGGTTGCTTACTAGGTGTTTTCATTTTCTTTCCTCGGGGCATCAGTTATCGATAATAATGCTCTACTAAGCCCTTTGAATTTCTTCAAAATAAATTTTCAAACCAAGCTTAAGCAAAAATTTAAAAAAATCTACACACCTTTTTTCACTTGGTAGGAGCTTGATATTGCCTCTGATGTATCTCTATACTTTCGAATCATCCAGTTCTGAAATTGTGACCTATAGTAGCCCTCTGTTTCCTCTTTCCAATGCCACCAGTGTGATCCAAATTGGATTCTCCAAGGAAGAGTTATGCGAAATCTCCCACAGTGACCTGATTATAGATTAGTTCAGTAGAGCGAACTTGTACGACATGCCACGAGTCACTGTTTCGACCTTTGGCACTAAAAAATATATACAAGAAACTACAGTCCGTCTTATTTCTGTACCTTCTTACGAAATTTCAATCTGATGCTCAGAGAAAAAGTTATGACGATTTTCCCCAGGTCACCTGTTTGGAATGTAATTTAGGAATCTGCAAAAAGACCAACTTCCTCAGATCATATCTCCGCAAATATATCACGAAAAGCTCTGAAATTCAGACCCGAGATTCAACGCGATGTATTCTCAAATGGGTTTTTTTTTTAGCTTCTGAAACGTCGCAGAAAAAAAGTTATAGCGAAAATTCCACGATGACCTGTTTGGAGTAGCGAAACCCTAGAATCCAAAGCTCTGATACCAAATGTTATGAAACCAGCTCAAGAAAAAGATAGAAAAGATAGATCAATGCCTTAGAGTTTAGCCTCTTCAAGGGGGCAACCTGCTTTACATTACATAAATGAACAATTCTTCGATGATTCAAATCACAAAACCTCCTTTCTATATATAAGAGTCTAAGGAGTCACAATATAACCTGGCCGACCTAACAATAATAATATAAAGCCACAAAAATAACAATAGAAGGATTCTATGGGGCACATTAATAACAATATGGGGACAATAGGGGCACAAAAATATTAATAAGGGGTACAACTACAATAGTAATGGGGTAATCACTAGTATTATAGGGACCCAACACACCTCCCCTTAATTTCGATCGTATGAATCAACATAACTCAAACATGACTCATCATGACTTAAACATGTATGTTGGTCTAAGTCTCAACTAGGCTTACAATGAAGCAAAACTTTTACAATTTTGGATTTTTTTTTTTCGTTTCTTCCCAATTCTATAGCCTCGAAACTGCTTCATTCTCTATTGTGCTTTCTTGTTGTAGGCTCCATATTTCTTTATTTATTACTACGGGAATTTTTCTTTAACTTCTCTTGTACTTGGTCTAAATCTGTCTTCTACAACTTCCTCTTCAACATTTTTTTCACTCATAAACTGTTGCCACAACTCTTTATCTTCAAACTGTTTTCTTTCCTCTGCTTCTTGCACTTCAAATCCTTGACTTTCTTTCTGCCATATTTCTTGATAGTAGAAACTTATCTCTTTTTGACTCCATTGCTGAAAATTTGTTTCATTGCTTTCATCTTTTTCTTCTGAAACATCCATCTCTTTCTCTCAGTTTCATCATCAAGTACTATTACATATTTCTTGTACTCTGCACACTCAAGATTAATGTTAGAAATATATTCATTTTTTCTCTACAGTGAGAGATTTATTCTCGTCCTCTTCCTTATCTTCCTTCTTTTGCACTCCTTTACAAACCTCTCTCATTGTTACAAACATGTTGTCTTCCACTTGGCTTCCAAACACAAGTGGGCTGCTCTCACCAAATAACAACATATAAATTAGATCTTTCCGTTGCATCATGTGCAACCACTCATCTTAAATTAACTTCATCAAAGTTAACATCAACATAGTTTTCATCCATTCTATTGTGGGATATCTGAGCATGCATGTGTTCATTAACAATTTCAACTTTACCGAATTCATCAGTTGCAGTTGAATTCACTAATTCACATCTCACTTTACAGTTATCATCCACATGTGTTTTGTCATAGTGGGATTCACCATCATTTGCACCACCCACGTTAGAGTGGAGTTCTTGAGCATTTATATGCTCTTGCTCTATTTCCTATACAAAGGCTTCAACTTCTCTCTCTGCAATCTTTGCTATGTTTTCTTCATCTTCCACCTATGTGGTTACACAACAGGATCCATCAATGTCTTCACTCACTTCTTCTACTATTGCAAACATCTATGCCTATGACATAACCTGTTGTTGCATGTCACTCCCCCTGCACCAAATTCCTCTTACGTGACCTTCCACACTTCCTTGGAAGATGTAGCTTTTGCTACTTTGCATAGAATTGTTTCATCCATTACTTGTTGAATGAAACTCAAAGCCAAGGCATCTTTTATGTTATCATGGGGATTAACATTCCTCACAATATCATACCACAAATCTTTACAACATAAATAAATTTTCATCTTAACCAACTAGATATCTTTTAATACCATGCTCCATCTTTAATATAAAAAAAAAATATAAAAAAAAAAAAAAAAAATAACTAACTTTATTTCCCATCCTCCGAACATTAAATAAACCTTTTTTGTTTTTTGCCAAACACACTTTTAAAAAACCCCTTTTTAATGAGGAAAACCCAACTCTATAAAACTCTCCAAAAATATATGTTTGAAAGCACCCGCCTAAACCTTTTTAGGCCATGAACTTTTTTTAATATATAAAAATACACCTTTTTAATAGAGCCCTTTTATAACAAAACTTTCTAAGCTCGTGAGGCACTTTCCAATATACCAAAAACAAACCCTTTTATTGAAAAAAAAAAAAAAAAACATATATCACCTCGTGTGGCACTTCTCAATATACCAAAAACAAACCTTTTTTTCCCAAAAAAAAAAAAAAAAAAAACGTATATCACCTCGTGTAACTACACGGTCTCACCAGTGAATCTTATGCACGTTACTATTAACTATGGCCGATGCACCTTTCGTATAATTCTTCCAGCCTTTCAAATATCTTCCTTCAATCTTTCGAAATTAGTTTTTATGCTCGGCCATGGACGGTCTTTGGATTCCCTCCGACTCTTTTTTGATTCGAGTCAAAATGGAGAAATTTGTTTTTGTTCTCAGCCAGGGACGATCTTTGGCTTTGCTCCGACTCTTTTGATTCGAGTCAAAGTGGTGGTAGCGACTGTCAGCGGACGGCCGTAAAAACTTTTGCCCACACAGTGCAGCTCGTAGGACTTATTACAGTCCGATCGACTTACGGCAGTGGTGGCGGGGATACGAGCCTACGACCCTTTCACTAATACACCGGAAAGAAAACAAATCTTAACCAGAATGTACCTGCATACTGTCGGAGGATTTACGTCTTCCCTCTTTTATTAATTAGACAAATTTGACTGGATTACAATGAATCCAATATGGAATATTTATAATTTTTAACTCCACTGATATTGACTTCAACCTGCAAATACCATAGCTAACAAATTCGGCAGGACATAAAAATTTGAAAATAGGCCAATTCGATTTGGTTAGGTTGATTCGGCAGGACATAAAAATTTGAAAATAGGCCAATTCGATTGGGTTAGGTTGGGTTGTAAATTTGGAAATTCAAATGGAGTCGAGGTGGAGAAATGGCTTGAACAGTCAAAAGTGACCTGAATCCTGGTAAAAAAATTCAAAAAATCTTGTAAACGCAGTATTTGATTTGTGTTTTTGATGACGGAAATGGATTCAGCACTATAAAAAACGTCTAAAACACCTAAAATTTTGAAATTTAACAACTATAACTTAAACTTACAAAAATCCTTCCAAAATTTTACTTTCCGAGCAAAATAGCAGTCTCGTTAAGCTACTGCAATTCAAATTCTATACATTTTTTTAATAGAAAATTAAAAAATGAATTTTTTTAATTAAAAAACTTTAAATTGTTATGATGAAATTTGGTTAATAATTTTTTATATATTAAAAAATACTTATAATAGATTGTAAATGGTAGGTTAAAAATATTCTAATTATGATAGATTTTGATAAAAAAAAATTATTAATATGACATTTAATATTTAAAAATAGTTTTTTTTTTTAATATTATTTAAAACATTAAAAACAGAATTTCTATATTAGGAAAAAATACAATTACAATCTGTTTTTAGTAAAGATTTTTGTTAATAAAAAAAATTGGTATTTAAAAATTAAAATTAGAAATTTCTATATTAAATAAATATAGTAAATTGCATATTTAAAAAAATTACAGTTGTATAAAACAATAAATTTCATATTAAAATATAGTACAAAATAGTAAGTTTATAGTTGTTAAAAATAATAAATTCTTATAACAAATAATAATAGTTTTTTATTTATAAATATTTATAAAATATATAATCTCTAATTTTTTCTATTTGAATTTCATACCTTGGTTTTTTTTTTTTTCAAATTTGGTAAGTATGTTGGGAACACTCCAAAGCTCTTCCCCTCTTCCCCACTAGTCACGAAATCGAAACGTGAACTAAAGTTTGGGTGTGCTTCTTCCCTCTTGTCTATTTTGAATTGAGTAGAATGTGCACCCTTCAATTAGGAGAACAAAATCTACACTCTAAACAACTCTTTGACAGTGTGTTTTCATTGGGATCCACTAGAATACAAAGAAAGATTTAGGTTGTTTTAGTTATTAATTAATAATGTTGTTATTTTTCATTTTTAAGGGTTATATTAAAATTTACCATTTGAGGATGTGATTTTTTTTTTTAAATATATTGTTCTATGATGTTTTATTTTGTTTTTATGATCTTTCGAATCTTTTGTAAATATAGATTTTTTTGTTTAAATAATTTAATTTTGAAAGATCTATACTTCCTAATTTTTTATGTATTAAATTTTAGATAATCAAATTTTTTCGGTATCGATTCGTATTAGAATTCCAATTTCGTAACGCCGTACTCTTTAACGCGACTTTTTGAAAGCCTTTCCGGCGATTTTTTCCGGTGAAAATCCGACAGTAATTTATTGAAATCGAAGTTTGATAACTAGTTTCTGCACAATGAAAGCGTCCCAGGGGTTTTTCAGGGTGCTGAATCCGAATATGCAGTTAAAAAACCATTTTAACTGCAACAAATCATGATTTCATCTCAATTTCTTCTGCCGGATTCCGTCACCGGAATCTCAAAAAGTCGCATTATAGACAACTCCTTTGGTAACTATAGCAAATACTAACTAAATTTAAACTTTTTAAATAAAATACTAAATTCCAAATAACACAATAAACTCAATTAACTCACACTCTAAATTTAAATTTAAAGTGATCTTCTAAGTTTAAACTACTCTACTCGAGTAATTAGCCATTTCCAACCTCATTTAAACAATGGCAAATCTAGTCCATTAATTCAATAACTCAAATTGAATCATTGTGTGTGAAATGGATGGGATCCTTGGGACTGGATTGACGGCAGAGGATCGTTTGTGGTTTCAGGGTGGGGTCTCATATGCCATGATAGGTTCAATCTTGGCATCGCTACATCTCTCTTCTTCCTCAAATGTTTCTATTAAGAGTCGCGTGGCTATGGCCAAGGAGTAGATGCCAGGTTTTATATACTCCAATGTTGTACTCCCTACTCACCTTATTAGTCCCTGTCGTTTCGGCATGGGACTATAGTAATAAAAAACAATGAGATGAGTACTATTTGACCTGTTTCTTAGTCCCGGCTCTTCGATTATAATCAATTAGTCCCGGCTCTTCGATTATAATCAATTTTTTTTAGGCTCTTCGATTATAATCAATTAGTCCCGGCTCTTCGATTATAATCAATTTTTTTTAGTGTTAGATGGATTTATCATCTTAGTCCCGGCTCTTCGATTATAATCAATTTTTTTAAGTGTTAGATGGATTTATCATCTTAGTCCCGGCTCTTCAATTATAATCAATTTTTTTAAGTGTTAAATGGATTTACCATCAATTTTTAGTGTTAGATGGATTTATCATCTTATTTAGCCTCTTCTCTGAGGCAGAGAAAGAGAAACAAAAACATAGGTTATAATCTATTTCTTTATTCATAGGTTATAATCTATTTCTTTATTCATATTTTCAAAGCCGTAAATGCTAGCATTAATAGAGGCATTAAATACCATGCTTTTATATACTATATCTAAGTAGCACACCACAACATTAAATAACATGCTTTTATATACTATATCTAAGTAGTACACCACACACCATAGTGTAAGCAACACACCACACACCACAACACATGTCGCTGGCTACACCATATGGTGGTTGCACAACACATCTATAGTAGTATATCGCCAGCACATCTATAGTAGTATATCCGCCATCTGTGAATCTGTGAATGACGTATTTCTGCCATCTGTGAGTGGCCTAGGGTGGGAAGGCATGTTGCGGTGGAAAGTCATGGATATCCTCCCATTGCTCTCTCATTAATTTCCACTGTAAACGTTACCTCCACTTCGACTGCTTCACAGTTATCTGCTCATCACCATATAGTCCTGCACTCTGCAATTGCACGAAAGATTCATTACACACACCATATAGTTTGCTCAGCACCATATAGTCCTGCACTCTGTGATTGCATGAAAGATTCATTACTCACACCATATAGTCCTACACCCTGCAATTGCATGAAAGCTTCATTACTCACACTTCCAACTTTGAGATGAACTGACCTTACGAAAGACGAGTGACAACCTACCCCTTGACACCCACCTTTGATTTTGGGAGGGAGGGATTCTCAAAACAACCCCTTCAAGTGCTCTTTTCTCTGTTTCATATACAATAAGCAATCTTGGGGCTGCCGGGCCTTCACAAATGGATAAGTCCTCTTTTATCCTATTGTACTATTTAGAATTTTCCCTTCTCACTTCCACACTAGAGAACACATCATCAATTGCAGTATTAGCCTGTTCATCAATAGACTTAAGGGTAGGGGTAAATGCCTCTAATTCTATGATAGCTTTTATGTTGGAAAAGAAGGTCCCGACAAATACAGGAAGCAAGAAACAAAGCATTAGGAAAATAATCCACCCTTTCAATTCAAGAAATTAAGGCTTCCTTGCAGGCAAGCCATGTCTGTTCTGGTCTGGGGCAAGCGCCACTATATATATTGGATTGGCTCGATAACGAATTGATTTCTCTAGGCATACAGTATTCTGAGAGGGAGCATTCTGATTCTGGAAAGCAGCTCATGACCAAAACCGAAGGAGAGCAAAGTCAGACCAATTCAATTCTTTTCTTCTATATGAAACATAACCTTTTATGAATTTGACCTAGGGGGCAAGACTACGAGCATATTGATCAAGCCATGTTCTCCATACAACACTCTTGAACTAAACCGTTGAATACATGTTGGTGAGGTTTGGACCAGATTTCACAAAAAACTTATCATTGGGCATTGTTCCTTAGTCACAATCTCTATTTTCAGGGTTCGATTAAGCCCACCCCATTTGGGCAAAGAAATGGATTTGATCTTACTGGACATTGCCATTCTTGGGACAACTTTGCTAAGAGGAATTTGTGGGAGTGTAATTCCTCGACTCCCCACTGTATGGAATCCATGTAGGTAAGACATGGACCTGTCCTGCCTCATGCCTGAACGTGAACCTCTATAAGAAGTTAGGAAGGTGCAGTGCAATTCCTCAATGCTCCTATTATGGAATTCGCGTAGTTAAGACACAGACCTGTCATGCATCATGCCTGAAGGTGAACCTCTATAAGAAGTCAGGAAGGTGTGGAATGGGCTTGGTTCTGGCTGGTGTAACTGGAACTACCAAGAAGGAAGAATAAGGCGGTGGAATACCAAAAGGTCATTGACACCAATACTCCAGTTCTCATTGTCTTAGAGCTGCCCCCTCTACCTATTCTTCGACACCTCTATGGTTACAGAATATTGATAAATGTTATTACCTCAAGTGGATGGAAGGGATAAGGATGCGCGTATCAACTAGCCGCTAGAGCAAGAACAATATCTAATAGAACCAGTAGCAAAGCCAGGTGCAATAGTAGAGGTATAGACATAAACAGGAGATACGCCGCTAGATCAAGAACAATATCTAATAGAACCAGTAGCAAAGCCAGGTGCAATAGTAGAGGTATAGACATAAACAGGAGAACCTATAGCGACAGTAGTAAAGGCGGAAGCTAGGTTGAAGGTACTCCCTTTTACCAAAACCATTTGTTAGCCTTTAGCATCACAAAATTCATTTTAGCTCCTTAAAAAAAATATCATTTTAGCCTCACCAGTATAGCTAGCTTTTGTGGAAGCTCGGCTTGCTAGCTTTTGTTTAAGCTCAGCTCGCTAACAATTGATTTTACCGACACTGGATCACAAGTCTTCTAGGCACCGTTAAAGAGAAAAGTCATTTCTTCTGGGCACTGTCTATCAACTGCGAGGTACTATGCTCCTTATCAAACCCTGTATTAAGATTAGGTACACACGTTGGCCCAGGTTGGTGTCGTAGGAGAGAGACGGAGGAGCAGTTTACTCACTCCGAAGCACATATCCATAACCAATTCTAGGTTGAGATCGCCCAACTAAAGGTCCATATCTAGAGCCTGTTAAAGTGACAGTTGACCAAATTCATTGGAAAGCATACGTTTTCCCACTCATAGTAGACGTTTTAGCACCGTAATTGAAAAAGCCAGGATTACACTTCAAATGAGGGCAAGCACAAGTTCACGAACAGGCTGTAACATAAGGCCTCCAGCGCCCCGAGTACCAGCACCCCTAGCTCTCTCTTCGAAGACTTTGGTCTTTGCAAGCCATAACAAATTTGGAAGTTTTTAATATAATTATGGCAAACAAGACCATTTACAGTGTTTATAAATTACCATTGTCTCAATCTGGAGGCACTTGGTTTATAAAAAAAATGTAAAACAATTGTCTGGCATTGGGGGCAAGTTGACGTGGGCACATGGATTGCATTCACGACAACGTATCCACCCAAACGTTCATTTATTTATTTTTATTATTATTATTTTTTAAATTTAGCATAACAGCGTTGCATGCATGGCACGTGTCTACATGAAAATCTTTCAAAGTTGAACTAAGGTCAGTTCATGGTAATGCACAGTATGGAAGTATGTGATGGTGCAGTCGGTAGTAATTACATTTGGAGGCACAAAGGATCCAGTAACTTCAATTACATTTGGAGGCATTAAAGATCCAGTAACTTATGGAAAATTGATGTCAATTCCAAGTTTGGGTTTGATACCAACAAGAGGCAAGACGTTGAGAGTAGCCATTGCCAAACGCAGGGTGTGAAAACATCTATATATCCCATTCTCCTCATATCGTGGTAAGTATTCCTTTCAGTCAGGTTAGCTGGATTCGATTCTTGGCAACAGTAAATGTTTTAGAGTTTTGAAATGAGACTGAGTAGGGTCAATCTTGTTCACTACGCCTATAAGAGCCACAACAACAGATATACTCTGGAAAGAACCAACTCGTGGTTAAGACCTTTCCTTCCTTGCAGTATGGGTTATACCAACGGGAAACACCTTGCAGCAGGCATGGCGTTGTCTCCCTGAAGGACATGGTTGAAGGCATGGTTCAATGCTTCATTAACTGCCTTTAATTAGGATTAAATGCCTCATGAACAACCATCTTGGTGTCCTTTTTAGGAATTCGCCAGGTACCCATTATCTCAGCAATCATGCTCCCTTTTTTCTCTTCATAACGTCTGAGTAACCTTCCTCATTAACTTCGTCTTTCCCACTTCTTATGCCTTAGCATATGAGAAATTATCCTGCGTGAATTTGAAAAAAGAAAGGGACAACCAATTGAGAGGCCATGAGGAGTGACTAGCCTTACTGGCTTATGAGCTTGCTATCGAGAGATATGCCCGTCTACTATAGATTGACATTCAAGCAGCACTGACCACTGTTCTTCCTTGGTATTGCACTTGGTGGAGCGACTGCCCGTATACGTTTTTTGCCAGAGCCTGTCTCATTTACTGGTCTTTGGTTAGTTAAGGTTATGGGGGCATTCTTTCCTATGAGTGCTTGCCTGACTGAGTTCAAGTGTTGGCCCACATAACTGCTAAATGAACTAGTGAAAAGATGGCGTATGTAGCTGGCTAGGAGATCCTGTGGTTGGCTGTTCAATTGCCTAACCAAACTGGTAGCTGTATGAATGTGGGGTTCCTCGAGAAATCAAGATACATTCATTCCTTAAATCTTCTGATAAAATGCTGAAGCAAACTAGGGTTTCATTGTAAACAATTCCCAGAATTACAGGTCCTTCTTTTTCTAATTAACACATGCACGATTTTGCACTGGCCATGACTGTAGACTATTGTTCTGTGTTTTTCAGGATAGTAATCCGTTTTGAACATATGGCGAGTGCTCTGTCTTGGAAATCTTTTAAGTTTCATATAATAAACAATTATGGTGAGTGCTCTGTCTTGGTACTTTTTTAAGTTTCATATAATAATTCTATAAAAGGAGCTTTAGAACTTTACATTACCCAGACAACTAATGCATTAAGTTTCATATAATAATTCTATAAAAGGAGCTTCAGAACTTTACATTATCCAGACAACTAATGCATTAACTAGGATGGAATCTATGACAATATTTTTACACCAAACATATGACTTAAAATGACAAGTTGTCCTAAAGTTTCAGGATAAAAGGCGGATTTTCTTGGTGAATAAGTGGAACTATGGAAACCTTTGGAATTATGTTATTATGTAAGTTGGCATTACATTATTATGTAAGTTTTTGATCCTGGCAACTTTTGTTCCTATTCTTTAAATGCAGGTTTTGATCCAGAGCCTCAATTCTTTAACAAAATACAAGTTCTGATATTTGAGTAGACATAATGTTTCTAGGTTTTGATCCAAAACCTTAGCTCTTCAACGAAATGCAAGTTCTGAAACTACAGTTCTTTCATGAGACCAACTCACAACTCGTGGTTTGGAGATTAGGAGATTAACTCGGTGAGCTCTAGTTCCCCTGTTCCTTCCCCTTAAGGCAGCGCCAGTTCCCCTGTTCCTCCCCCTTAATGCAAGGATTAGCTGCCTTGCTGCCCTCCTTGTTATTGATATAGAGGCAAGATCCTCGGGTGACCTTTTATCCTCACCATATTTCCATTCAGATATTGGTGCCTTATTATCGATATTGAGGCAAGATCGTCAGGATGCCTTTTATCCTCACCCTGTTCAATCCAAACCGACAACAAAAATTTCCATTCTTACATTTAGAGACATCATATATGATCATTTCAATGCAAATTCAGGTTTTTATAAGTTCTTATTATATTATATATTTTCATGATAGTTTTAATCTCTGTAAGTGAGTCAAATTTTAAGACTTTTAAGAATTCCCTTCTAGAAATTTTCCTATATTCAGTGCATATACTTGCCAACTTTCCGTACTTATTGGATAGATGGACATGGCTTTTACATTTGACAATGGCCACATAATGGGTTGTTATGGTCCAAGTACTACAATGATTTACTGTTTAATAAAAATCAAAAGGTTATTTTTAGTCATTTTTTAATTTTTTGAGTAGAGAGATTTATCTAGTACGAGGGGATGTGTAAGTTCCTGAGTTCATACCTTTTTAAAACAAAAATAAAAACTAAAGATTTTGTTTTAAATAGAAAAATAATGTGCAGTATAATTAAAAAAAATTAGATATGTTCTAAATTTATTAGAAGTAAAAATAAATGCGTGAATCAAATGTTTAAATCTTATATTTTTCAAAAATATTTTAACAATCAATTTAAATAAACAATTTGAAGAAGATTCATATTAATTAATTTACTTGATATTTACTTCAGATATATTTATATATGAAAAAATATTAGGTTTTTATGAGTAGACAATTGATCCCAAATAGATCTTTAATTGAAATGTGATTTATTTACTGTTAAAATAGTGTTAATGTATGATTCTTAAAAACATCATTAAACACATAAGCATGAAGCACTGATAAGAAATTCGTAACAAAATAAAACTAACAAATATGAAAATAAAAGCGCCACAAGAGATTGTTAAGAGAGTTCGATTATTTCAAACTTACATCTTCGGCCCTGGTCTTCAACCGGAAAGCCTTTATATTAGAAATTTCAAAACCATAAATACATCAAAATAATATAATATTTCTTTAGATACAATAGTTCACCATTCAGATAAATTCTGCTCTGTCTCAAAATCTTGTAACAACTCTTAGTTCTGAAAAAGGCTTTCTGGATCTCCTAGAAAATGTCTCCAAAGCTGCTTACACCTACTCAAATACTCCTCTTCTGCTTAAAAAAAATTAAATCTACTTTCTTTAGTGCATTGTTGTAAAGATTTATAACAAAATGTGAGAGGTCGGGAATCAAATCCCGAATCATCCTCCTCCTCCTTTTAATAGGTTTACATATATTTTAATATATTTGAAATATTAATGATTGGCAGGGTCCCGAACCTGCGCCAACACCCTCTCCCCAACCGCCCTCAACAATATTTATGTTATAAAATTTATGCAATATACATTGCATCAAACATAAATCCTTGGGCGCTTGGAGTTAGATATGGTTCAGGGGCGGATGAGTATGGCGGCGCCGCCATTAATGGCAGACTCCGATATTTTCTTTTTCATTTAATACAAAACAATATCTTTAAATAAAACGTTTTTTTCGCTTTATTTAACAAGAGTCGTGATAGCTTGTCACCTTCGGAAAAAAAAAAACAAGAGTCGTGATAGCTTGATAGCTCAATTGGTAAGGAAGCAGATCTAGAGCCAAGAAGTCCTAGGATTGAATCTTGCTAGCTCTTCCAAGATCATTATATTTTTTTTAGCGACTCTGATGAGGCCACGTGTTGCTGTCTGATTGGGTCATGTGTCACTTTGGGCCATGCACCCAACCACAACATGTCACTTGTCAACTACCACCTTGTTGCACAGTCAACATCTAATCAGCTGCGCCGTTGACCATTGATTGCTCGTTGACTTTGACTTTGACTTTTTGAGTTTGCCCTACAAACTTTGACTTTGAATAACTTTTACATATGGATTCAATTTTCACCCATTCAAATTGCGTTGGACTCATTTTTTTCAGCTCTACACGATAGCGCCAGTTTTGCTCCAATACAAGAACTTTGAATTTTTGCCTTTTCTGATTACCATCCAATGATCAATTCCGGATAACAAGGGTTGGAATTTCTCGTCTAAGAGGGGCATTTTTTGGGGAGTAAAGAGGAAGGATAGGGTCGATCCGTACGAAAGAGAAAATTTAAAGGCTCTGATAAAATTAGGTTAGTTTGATTTATAATGGAGCTCTGTTTTCCAAACTACATTTTCATCTTCGTGTAAAATGTTGTGTGGTCTGATAGTAACACTTGTTCTGAGGATTTCCTTGGCGAACAACACTGAAGCTGTGGGATTCATGTCTCACATGATGAATCTGTGCACTAAGATTTCTATATTAAATTTGAAAGTGCCCGTGATAAGTTTGAATCAAGAGGAAACCCTATGGAACCTTAGAGTGAATGAGTTTAGCGTTGAAACGTATAAAGTTGCATTGTTGTTATATTTAATGTTCCCATTCTTAAATGTTTGTCTCAGTTGGACGTGGGGCAATTCATTGTTCCCACCGCATTTATTTTGTAGCTTTGGAGTTGTTATTTGTTAAACGAACAGTTAATATGTGAAAATAATATATTATCATAACAAATTGGATGTTGTATAGCTTTTAATGAGAAAGACACTTCATAGAAACATAAAATATTAAAATATTAGAGCTTTAAGGCCTAGGAAACAATTATTAGTGTAATGATTATACTGTATCTAAAAATGAATTTTTATGTTTTACAATTATAGATTTAGGTTTAAAAATAATGTTATTAGATTAGGTTTGGTAAGTATAGTAATAAGTTTAGATTTTGATAACAATATAATAATATTATTTTTGGTTTATAATAATATTAAGTTAGTGTAGTAATGGTTAATAACATTATTATTTATTATTATTACTAATGTTTTAACATTAAATCTCATTAATATTAATATTAACAGTGATATAATATTAATGACAATTATATAACACTAATATTAATTATTAGTAATATTTTTTAGAAAATATATTAATAACATTAATAACAATTGCATTGAGAGGCACTCTACAACCCAACACAGGGGGAGATGTGTAAACATAAACATTTGACATTTATATGTAGACTCAATTAAAAAAGAATAAAATGTTAAACGTAGCCTAATATGGGGAGATATTGCACTGTTCATAAATGAGTGAAATATTTAAACCCTTGCTCAATTAATAATAAAAAGTTCAAAGTAATAAAAATAAGAAAATTCATTTTCTTATAGTTATTTTTCTTGGTAGGGAAGAACAGTCCCTCCAACTCAGGTTAGAAATTATGTATAATTATAATTTGCGTTGGTCAAAGCTAAATTAATAGTGTTCGATACACAAATCATCCTATAGTCTTGCTTTGACAAGAACTAATAAGTTGAGATGTGAAGAAGTGAATAAGTAAATTTCTCTATTAGGCAAAAGAACTTGCATACTTTTTTTGTGGGTAGTAACCACTAGTAAGTGTACAAATTTATAGTTATACTCCTACATGAAACATAAATAATGGCGGGAAGTAACTCCTAGTAATTATATTTATTTACATCTTATTCCTATCCACTTCTTATGCAAAGACTTGTTTAAGTTTCAGGGGAAGCAATTGATGATAAATATGTTATTTACTTGAGTATAAACTATTTTCAAGGACTTTAATTTTGGATGATTTTCCTAGAAAGTTTAAGAATAAAAAATAACTACACAAATATCTAAAAATCATGCATGAATATTGCAACCATATCCATAAATTATGGCATAAAATATGAAAGGTCTTATTGCAATAAGAGATTCAAATTATGGTCCAATCAAATGTTTGAAAATTAGTTTTTTAACAATATTGAAAAATAAATATTTACTTTTCAAATTCAAACATTATAATTTGCACAATTTGATTATTATAGTCTTGTCTTGGCAGAATAATGATTCCATAACTATATTTAAATTTAATTAACCATTGTAGATCCATCTTAACTACATATCTACCAAGCGCCTAAAATGATCCAATCTCTCTCTTGAAGGGCAAAACTCTCTTAGAGTGAAGAGAGATTTGACCCCTCTCTGCACTTGGTACATATGAAGTTAAGATGGATCTAGGTTTGTATTATTAGTAATTATAATAACATTGTATTAATACTTTATTACATTAACACTATTATATTAGTTAGAATATAAATATATTATTAATGTAATAATAATTTTCTATGTAACAATTCATTTCTATATTAATATTAATACTAATAATAGCAATATTAGTAACATTTAGTAACATCAATATTAAAACATAATAATAACAATAAGGACAACAAAACATTCACATTAATATTAAAAACACATTGAGAATAATATATTTGCAATATAGTTATTAATGGTCTCTAATCTATCTCAACAAACACCATTTTTTGGTTTCAAAATCTATTGCCAAGTGTTAACCATGGAGGCCTATACTAGATGGATAGGGTTAACCACAGTCAAACCATGGTTAACCATAACTAACCACCATTGTAATAGTAAGCATAGTAAAATTATGGTTAAGAATAGACAAACCATAGTCAAAATATCGTCAATCGTAGTCAAACTATATTCAAACCATGGTCAAGTGTAGTCAATCCTATTCAACTATGATTGAACATAGTTAAACTATGGTGAAATGATGGTCAATCATAGTCAAACTATGTTCAAGCATAGCCAATCATGATCAACCTTACTCAAACCATGGTCAACCATAGCCATATAAAAATCAACCATAGTCATTGATTGTCAATAAATACTCATCGATGTTTAAACATGGTGAACATGGAAAACTATAGTCAACCATGCTCAATTGATGAGTGCCATCAATATGTATATTTTGGAGTTCATTGTGCTGTCCTCCATCCCTTAAAACTCTCCTTTTCTCACATTAATTCACATTTTTAGCCATAATATGTTTTGTAGGAAGACTAACAGGTGTTTTTCATATTGTATGGCCTAATGTGATTAATATGTAGGTCAAAGACGTGTTTTTTTACCATGCAGAGGCTTGATGGAGACACCTAGAGAGAATATAGGGAGTTTGTCCACCTCATTAACTCCCTAACTCGACTTTAGATCACATAATATTATCGAACAACTCAAATTCACTAGTAGATGAGAAACTCCAAGTGAATGACAAGGACAAAGGGAACCAGATCCACAAATCTCGAGATTTTGGAGGGGAGCATTCCTCCTTTCAAGGAAGTTGCCCCTCAATCATTTTTGTATAAGTAAACCTATTGAAAGGCTCATTAGGATTCAAATTTTTTTTGTAGCTAAGGGTAGCTACTGAGCCTAGTGCTTTACATTGTTATTCTTAACTTTCATCTGATGTATGAGACTATTATTTTCTGTTAATGAGAAGTTTACCATTGATATGCATCTGAGTTAGTTTTGGAGGGTTAAAACCCTTCGAATCTGGCTTAGTTAAGTTGAATAATAGCCCCCAAACTAGGATTTGATGATGAGCGAAGACCTTAGGACCACTCCAACCTCATCCTTCCATCAATGCAACCATTAGATAGCAAAACAAAATTATATTTAACATATTTTTCTTCATAGGCATGTTAAAGATGTGATTTTTCAATTTTAGTAAGTGTGAGTAGATAAATATGATGCATGCAAGGTAGGTTATTGATTTGAATCAATTGTATAAGTAGAGTAGCATGAGTTATTTATGCAAATAGATTACCTCTTTTCCTTATGCAATTTCAATTAGCATTTACATTTGATGAATGGTATGCAGAGTTGTTTGATTTATTTTTTCCATTAAATTAGCCTATTTTCCCTATTACTATTTCAACCAGAATTTACATTTGATGATTAGCATTTTCACCCTGGTAGTAAAATCATGTTCATTTGTTCTTTCATAAGAGGTTTTCACTACAATTATTCGGAGGAATGGTCTTTGAATGCCTTGATCTGATTCCATTAATAGAAGTGATATGAGTAGAACCTAACCTATTGTGCATATAGCACTGTTACCTCCAAGTTTGTACGAACCCCGAGTTGATAATTAAAGTTGAGAAGCCCTTGGGAGTTGCAACATCCTTGGTGCAGTACCAAGGCTCATCTCTTTTTTTGGCATCGTTGTAGGGGAGGTGTTTAAGTAGGTGTTGTTTATTCTTAAGAATTTGTTGTTCTTTTCTATTTTGTATTAGTCTTATTGCTTTGAACAAAAAGTAAAAAATTCAAAAAGAAAAGTTGTTCTTTCATGCCTCATAGGAGTAGGGATAGCCAAGGTAAATTCTTGCGAAAAACCCCCACTTCCTCAAACAGTCAAACTTCATTCTTCTTCGGTGACTCTGAACTTCCCTCCTTGACTATAGGGGAGTTGGAAAACCCTTTAAGAGAGCCACCTAATTTTTTTGAAGAACCTATAGGAGAAGAACTTATCTCACCTACCTAAACTCTGGATGAAAACCAGAACAATGAGATTTTCCCTATCAGAGAAACCAATGGAGAGGCTAGAATGAAAAATATAAGCCTTACCACCCTTCCACATTTCCATGGCCTAACCTCTGAATATCCTGACACCTTCACTTTTGAGTTTGCTATTGTATGTAGGACTACGAATATGCCTCTGATCAGTAGAAGTTGAAGTTGCTTCCTTCTACCCTCAAACATTCAACCTTGCACTGGTTTATGAGTCTACCTGGAGGCAGCATCACTACTTGGGCCCAAATGCAACAAACCTTCAATGAAAATACCGGGATTATTGTAGGTCCAAAGAAACAAAGGAGGAAATATTTAAGATGACCCTTGGACCCGTTGAATCTTTGGAGGACAATGAGGACAAGTTCCAACTCAATTATAGGAGGGCTAGCTATACCCTTGTTCTTGAGTCACTCAAGCTAGTTCTTCTCCTACGGATTAGGGAAGATGTAATGGAAACCCTCAACATGCTATCTAGAGGAGATATCTAATAATTGCATTATGATGACATCAAAATTGTATTCAAGAATCACTCTAGGGCTGCTAGGAAGAAGGGTAGGTTTATCTAAAGCTGAGTCAGTTCCTCTCCCTCCATAATAACCATCAAGCATGAGATAGGAAGTATGTTGGAATATTTTAAGAGTGAAATGTTGCATACCTTTTCCTAGTAGATGGATACTATGAAAATCAAAATAAAGAAGGAGGAATTAGAGAGGGCACTGGCTATTTTTTTCCCTAGTTGTACTAAAATACATCCTAGGAATGAATGTCCACTGAATGTCATAGAAGTATGCTTAATCTATGAGGGGAATCACAACCAATGAGGGATATAAGGTGGGTCTGAGCAGTTGTGCTTCATTAACCAAAGGAGATCGCCAAGTCCTTCGCCATATAAACAAGGCATGCAAGATGCACATTATCCTCACTACAATCCAAATCAAAATGCACCTTCTAACCTTAGTACCCTTCCACTCATCCATCATAGTCCACACCTCCTCCTTGGTCTTATACTCCTCAATATCTTCCTCATCCTATCAACCCTCCTTTTCAGCAATATCCACCCCAACCTTCCCAATAGGGAAAACCCTCACCAAGGTGGAGGCCTCAAACCACCTAACCTAATGCTTTATCGCCTCCACCTAAACCCCAACCGTATCTCCCTCACCATTCTCCACCTAAACAACCTCAAATTCCTTCTCAACCAAATCTGAACTTGAATAATAAGCAGGCACAATGAGTCTATAATGGGGAAACATCCTATCCTTCTTATGTTATTGAAATCTAAGAGATCAACCTTCGGTCTAGGAGAATTCTCTCAGATAATTAGCCACCTTCTCCACCTGAAGAGCTTGAAGAAGAGAAGGAGGAGAGTGCCCCTCAAATCAATGTACCTCCTTACCTTGGAAGGTTGGTCTACCCTACGCAATGTTGAAAAGAGTAATTAGGTTCAGTGTTCATAATCACATGTGTAATGGTGATTTTATGTAATTGATGAAAAGAAGAAAAATAAAATTATTATTGTAATGCTTGTCTCATGGGTTTCATGAGAAAGGAATTTTATTTTTAGTGATGGCTCCCATTGTGAGCCTTTAGGATTTGTCATCTAGTCACAGAAGTCAATTTGAGTCAATGTCATGTATGAAGGACCCTTCTTGGGCACGTTACATTTTTGTATGAGTCATAAAAAATATAAGAGGGCCCTCCAAGACGAAGGCAGAGTCACCTCCTTCAAGTCGGCTTCAAAAGTATAATATAATCTCTCAACTGGACATGTTGACTCATCCTCCTCTCAAGTCAACTAATTATCATGGGAAACAACTATTAATAGGGCAATTCGAATTCCATTTCAGAACAAAAGTTTAGAGAAGTATTTTTTGGTGGTCTGAAATTCAGTCAAGGTCTAAGGTAGAAAAAGGAGTGTGAAGACCTCATAAGAGGTTTCTCTATCCAAGCGTAGGAGAAAAACTAGAATAAGATCTATTTCAGACTATTTTTAGGCCTGATCTCCACATGTGAGAGGAAAGGAGAGGGTTAATGCTACACAAAAAGGGATGAAGATCTCCTTGTTGTGCTAAAGGCCTAATCAAGTTGTATTCAAGAAAGTTGAGTTTAAGAAGGAAGCCTTCTAGTCCAAGTGAAGGAGATGATGAGGTTAAATCACCATATGTGTTGCAATTAGGACTAAAATACAGTGTAGGTTTGAAGTAGAAGGAAATCAGGATTGAAGGGTAGTTGAAAAGAAAAAGGAAGAATAAGTTTGACTAGTATTGACTTAGGCATGAAGAGAAGTAGAAGGGAACTTGTGTTTTTCTCTTGGAGAGGCAAATAGGTCAAGGGTCTTGGTCTTGGTATTCATCAATTGGAATCTATATAAGAAGAAGAATTCCTTCTCGTTTTCCTCTCTAAGAGTGAGAGGTTTTGGCCCTGGTTGATAACCTATATTCTATGTCTCTTATTTCTTTGTGGTTTATGCATTGGTAGTTGTTTGATGAATAAGAACACTAATAACCTAAGTAAAAGAAGATCCTAATCTAAAGAAGTAAAAATCAGTCACATGAAGTTACTAATAGTAGAGAGATCATTTTATATCTATGCCCTAGATTTCTCAACATGGTTTCAGAGTTGTGGTAAAAAATTCAAGGAAAGGTATCTTATCAAGGGACACTCAAGGATCAAATCTCGAAGAAGGAATCAAAGAAAAGATCATATTCAAGACAAGATATACAAAGGAAGAACGATAACCGTATATCGAAGGAGTCAAAAAAGAAGTACTGGGATCATCATCAAGAAAAGAAGGACAACTTGAATAAATCTTTGAATCAAGGTCTTTACCATTGAAGACATCACCAAGAAGTCATCATTGATCTTCATCTAAGGATCCAAAGAGGTCCCACTCTTTGTGGGATCAACAATCACTCTTGAAGAAAATTATCTTCATCAAGGAGAATTTTTCTACTCTCTATGTCATCATCAACATCAAGGAAGCAACAAGGAGAAGGAGCATTCTATCAAGTAAGTATCTAAGTCTGTCAAAATGTCTTTTTGTAAGGAAAGAAACTAATTGGTTGGGAATTCAAACTATCTTGCATGGAAAAAAAGGAGATATCTGAATCTCATTGAAAATGAGGTTATGGAACAAGCCAAAGGATCTATCACTAAATCAAGAAAGGGCAATGCTCAAGATCTTGCAAAGTATATGAAAGGGGAAGTTGGGGCTCAAAGGATTCTCATAGAATATATCAAGGATCCCCTCATACCATATGTATCCAAACATGAAACTTCAAAGGAAATACATGACAAAATGGTAGAGTTTTATTCTGTATGCACTGCTGGAGAAGTCATCTCATTAAGGAAATAACTCTACAAGATAAAGATGTGAATGAAATATGGAATAGTCTCATACTTTATGACAATATCTGAAATTTCGGATCAACTACAAGATCTAGGAGAAGTCATGTCTGATAGAGAAATGACTGTAGTTGTATTAAATGCACTATCAGAGGAGTGGGGTATCTTTACTTCAAGTATTTATGGGAAGAAAGAAGCTACTCCTTTCTAGGATCTATGGCTACTGTGCAAGATTGAATAATCTAGACTAAAGGCCAAATCTAATGTGGGAGAAGGTCATGAGAAGGTGAGCAAAGTCAATCTTATGTTACAATGATAAGAATAAAGGGAAAATTTAGAAAATCTAGTTCTTGGAAAACAAAAAGGGACATGTCTAAGATTCAATGCTATGGGTGTCAAGAATATGAGCACTAAAACAAATATTTTCCTAAGATCAAGAAGGATAATAAAAAAACAGGAAGAGAAGAAGCCCATATCACTAAAGAAGTGGAGGAAGATGAAAAGAAGAAATCAAAGTTAGAGGAAGTAAGAGATACTATGAATGAGATAGTCTTCCTCACCTAAGTTCTTTTCAAGTTCCAATGTCTTCTTTTGTAAGATATGGCCATCATGATTCACTAAAAATAATGACGGTATGCATCAAGGCATCATAGTAGCATTGGAAGCAAGAGCTCGGGACATCATCATAGAGAAGCATGAAAGATAATTAAAATCTATGGAAGTCAAGGATATAGTTCTTGGGAATCTGATTGGAAACATAAATGGCAAGGTCATCTAGTACAATGTTCATCATACATCTATCATAAGGAAACATATTTTGATGTGGATACTTTAGATCCTTAATATTCATTGATGGAATCTTCATTGAAAGGTTCATCGATCATAAGGAGAAGCAAGTGTTTCATCAAGAATTCCAAACTTGTCGAATTCATGAGATGATGGTATGATGACATAAAAATGAAGCAGATCAAGGGATTGAAGCTCTTTCAATCAAGGAAGCCGCAGGAGGAATTCTTGATGACCCAAAGGAAACATGAGGTATGTATGCTTACATTTGATATTGTGGAAGTCATGCCATATAGTTGTAATGCTCTATCTCAAGAGAATGATCAAAAGAAAATATCTCCTCCCTCAAAGGGATGCAGGAATGCATGGGTCGCACATTCACTAGATAAAATTAGCATAATATATCCTCATATGAAGTAAGAGGTGGTTGACTACAATTGATGAACTATGATTGGAAGCTCATGGGAATGAAATGTGTGAAGAAAGGAAGGAAGAGACCATGGAATATGTAACCATGGTAAAGGAAATCAACATCCGAAATAACAAAAATATTTGACTAGAATATCTCCATGGAAGATATGAAGAATACGATGGAGTCTGAAAAAGAAAGAGACCCTTGAAAACATATATCGTTGGGAGATGTGTTGATACGTATGCATGATGTTGTTGCAAACTAGAACATGTCATGATGAAATACCATCACACAAGTAATGTTTATTTTAATGTTCATTTATTTTTGAACAAATATTTGGATGGGTTTATGTAGGCTACTAAGGGAAGATATATGGATGTCTTCCACCACCAATTCACATGTAGTAGGATGAAAGATCCTTAAGTAAACATGGCATGAAGAAAGCAACATGGCATGCAGGAAGGATAGATATAGACTAATGGATCACTTTCCGATGATGACATGGCTGACTCATGGATGAAAGTGATGGATGGTTGGTTCCCTATGTAGAAGTGTTTTGGGAAGTTTTAGTGTCTACGGATAAACGCTTAAACCCCTAGACTAGTAGCTAAGTCTAGAACAACAATGCAAAGCATTCTCTACATTTTCTATAACCATTAGATTAAATAAGATAGTAAAGAAGCCTACCTGTAGCTTTCACTTACTCCTTATCTCCCTTGACCAATTTTGTTGCTCCTTTTCGTACTTAATCCGCTTGAAAAGTACCTGCACACAAACAGAAGACAAAAATCAATCAAAGCATATAATAATGATCTACTGATTAAACATAGAATGGAATCAAGTTCATAATACACATATGAAGCATCAATGGACAATACAAACATATGGAAAAAGCTTTGAACACTTTATTAGTAAAAGGAAGAGTTACAACCCAATTTGTTTGATTTAGTATCACTCCTCCAATTCAATCCCATGCTCTCCTCATAACAAGCAAGACATTTTGACATCATCACAATACTTGAAAGTAACTCAAATCTCATACTAACGACATCTCCCTATAATTCAATGATTTCCAGCCCCTGATCACTTAAATGAGTGGTATTTTTATAGGTGAATGAAGGAAGTTATGCCATAAATGGTGATAATGAATGCCCTTCCCAAATTTAGAATTTAGTTCCATGGAGGAAGGGATAAAGGGATTGATGTTCCTTAACTCCCTCCCTCATCCAATTTCGAGCCCAAAGGAGTGGATAGCCTTAGGAAACTTCTAGAGGCATCCTATGGATAAGAATATTCCAAACCCCAATGCAGATTTCGCTCAAATTCACCCAGCACAGGCCAAAGAGGGCTCAAGTGCACTACATAGCACCCAGGCAGTGTACTGGACTGCACTGCAATGCACCCTGATGAAGGCCTGCCTGTGCTGATCTTCTTAGAAACAATTTTTGGATGATTTCGGTCATGGAATCTCTTAGGAAGGAGGCATTCTGATGGTTGACTTCATTTTGGGCATGTAACAACTGAATTAGGGTTTGATGGGCCCTAAAGCACTGATGTATAAGATGGGAGTGATGTGCCCAAATGGATATGTAACAGTTGCCCCCTAAAGCATGAAGTCGTAAATATGTATGTCGAGTGAAATGCTTTATCATGTGGAGAGGATGTTTCGAAGCAGAAGGTCACCTGCATAAATTACAATACATATATCATGATAATTTGATTTTTCTCATGAACTTGCTGAGGGAAGGCATACCCATGCTCAACTTATAAACTTTCATTACATGTACAAATATAGTCATCTACAGATATAGACCCATGAATGGATGACCATGAATGTAAGGCCATTGTACATATGATTTAGTACTCCTGAAAATATCGCAACCTAGATGGATGAAACTAGATCTAGGGTCTTCAATCTCGTTCAATCTTTCGCTCAAGTACAAGTCTAACCATGTGAATAGATGATCTGAGGTCGAACATGTGAAGCCATCATCTGATTACCAACCAATGATGTAAGCCATTAACAGATGTGAGAGGAATTGCCGATAATGATGATGACCCTCAAGGTACTACAATACATTTCACATGGTGTGAATAAATGATTTGATGTCGAACACCATACAAAGTCTTTCAGTTGAAGGCTAGTGATGTCAACCTATCGTTGGAAGCAAGAAACCTGCCATTGATGTATGCAAGCCTCAAGGTACTGAAGGGGTGTTTCTAAGTCAACTTCTTGGATAATGTGCTGATGTCGACAAGAAGCGACTCGTCACAGGAGGGTCTTGATGTATCCCACACCAACGACACGAAACGAGGTAAATGATTTTGGAGATGAAAATCGACTGACGACAGAAATTTCAGGAATGGCGGTCATGAAAATGAAGGCTTACGGTATTACAAAGGATGAAGTTTGAACTGAATGAATTCTCTTGAACATATCAGCGACACTGAATGAATTGGCAGCATTGACCCAAAACCAAAGTAATGGGTGGTGTGATAGACCATAGGTATGATAACCATCAAGCAGATAACCTAACCCAAATAGTCTGAATGAATTGGCAGCATTGACCCAAAACAAAGTAATGGATGGTATGATATACCAACGGTGTGATAACCATCAAGCTGAATGACCCAACCCACATAGTCACAGTGATGAGGTGAAAGTATCATGTTCAAGAGCGACTTGATACCATAAATTGTTTTCCCCTTTCTTCCAATTTTCCCTAGTCATTGCTAACCAGTACTTCTTTATTTGTAATCAAGCTTGAGGAGGATAACATATGCTTGTTGTATAATTCCACCCTTTGGGTGAATCCATCACTATTTGATGTTTTAATGAGTCTAGCGAAGGTGAAACTCAGTCTTGTCTAGATGGACAAGTTTGTCGCTATTTGATGTTTTCAACGAGTTTAACGACAAAGATAACTGGGTCATTTTCATGTTTAGAGAGTTTGAAAAGGGACAAAAAGAAAACTCCACAAGTTATTTTTTGTAAATTAATCTCTCATGTCTGAAAAAGCAAAAAATAATACAAGAGAGATATCTTTTCCAATCCATTAACGAGCTGGAAAGGACAAGCGCTCGACAATCTGTTCATATATAGAGAGTCTGAAAAGAGCTTAAAGAGGACTCCATTTTGAGGAACGAGTGGTGTCTAGGATAGCATCTAGTTCTGGTGATTTTGGAACTTCTCAAAACATGTTGATAGATGTGAAGAGATTGGCTAATAAGACCACTCATTGCAACTATCCCTAAAAAAGGGTAAAACAACCAAGTGAAAGCGTATGATCGGCTAGGCAGATAGTGACGATGGAGGGAGAAAAACCAAGGCTCATATGATGAAAAAAGGCTGATAGAATGGCAATCAAAATGGTTAAAATGGAAATGGGTTCATTTTTACACAAGCTTGAACCATAGGGAACTATGCTTGGATTTAGTTTCATGTTTAGACAAGCTTGAAACAAAGAACTATGCTTGAATTCAGTTTCATTTTTACACAAGCTTGAAATGAAGAACTATGCTTGAGATTGGTTTACGTGCCCCCAGCATGATGAAAGGGAGAGTCTCTTATAACCATATGGAAGTCTCTGCGGTGAAGCAGGACGGTTATCCAACACCTTTTTGGCTTTGTCTAGATAGGGACAAAGATGAATGGGGTGATTCCCTTCATGTAACCTACATGGAAACTTAACTTTACCATTAGGTGCATGCCTCCCAAGCTTCATTACATTCACCTAAGTAGACCACTTGTGGCTATCAAGTGGATGGAATGAAGGTTCATCTACGAGAACAAGTGAAAGTATTGACTGGGATTTTACGAGATCTAATCAAAGACTCGACTTGTTACTTGGGACCTTATTTCATTTTTTAATGAGCTTGACACAAGACAACTTTCCTCAAATTCCTTGTTTCATTTTTTAATGAGATTGACACAAGACAAGGAACTATGCTCATACTCCTTGTTTCATTTTTTAACGAGGCTGACACAAGACCAGGAACTATCCTCATACTCCTTGTTTCTTTTTTTTTTAACAAGGTTGACACAAGACAGGAACTATCCTCGTAGGCCTGTTTCATTTTTTAACGAGATTGACACAGTAAAAGAACTATCCTCATACCCTTTGTTTCATTTTTTAACGAGGTTGACACAAGACCAGGAACTATCCTCGTATTCCTTGTTTCACGACTCATAAGATGTCATGAAGGAGAGATATGGTTCCAATGCCCCCAGTACATGTTGTACAAGATCACTAAATTGATTATCAGTTGATGTAGGTATGGAACAGGTTGCCACATAATTAACCCGTGGCGGGGATGATACCATTGATACAAAAGTACCATTTGGAGAATATGGTTGACTAGAAGCCATATTTGGACCGGGAAATGAAAGCTGGTCAACGGTGACAATTCTACTGTCATGCAGGAAACAAATCACTCGAAAGAGTGTTGAAATAATAGCTCCCATGTCATAAACATAATCCTGCCCTAGAAGTAAATTGTAATCTAAAGGGCTTGGGACTACCATCACATTCAGATAAATGATTTTTCCTCCCAAAGTAATAGGTAACAGAGGGAGGATCCCTAATGGTCGACTGGTTCCTCTATTAAAAGCCAATAGATTCTGGTTAACAGGCACAAGCGGCGGTGAACCGAGAGCTTGCCAAGGAATTGAGGAAAGGATACTCACAGATGCACCTTCATCTATAATAGTGCCAGATACAATCATATTACAAACTTATACTATGATCTGGAAAGGCACATAAGAAGTAAGACAAAATCCTGCCAGTCGATTCCAATCAAAGGAAGTGAATAGACTACTTGGAGGGGGTACCATAGAAACGGGATTATTAACCCCTTGAGTTACGACAGTGGGAGGATTTTCCTCCTGTCTTGATGGAACAAGAGGATTGCCCCCAAGCTCATTAGAATCTGAAGAAACAAAAAGAACTTGAGTGGTATCATATTCACTCTCTTCGGGAAAGGTACGATTTACTAAAGGTGAAATTGGGTCAACTGTTACCTTGACCTATTGATTTGGGTCGGGTATAGACTCATAGGATTCACTTTAAGAGAGAGTGGGTTTGATCGACGGTTGATTTTGGTCAGTCAATTCATCAACTAGAGAAGGATTTAGGGAGAATTTTTTGTAACCAGATGGAAGTCACTGTGGTGAAGTAGGACGGTTATCCAACACTCTTTTGGCTTCATCCAGATAGACACAAAGGTGAATGGGGTGATTCCCTTCACATAACCTACAGGGAAACTTAACTTTACCCTTCTTTCCATGAGCTTTACTATCACTAGTTGATGGTGTGTCACCAGCATGACCTTGAGAAGTTGATGACATAGGATGATGTGAACGAGAATACCATTCTTCTAAGATTCGAGGAATATCAGGACAATTTTGAAGAATATGGTATCCCACACAAAGTTTGCATGGATATCGAACTTTGTGACGCTTGATGGATGGTTTCTCATCAGATGTTGCATTCAAAGCAATGGTTGCTTGGTTGGCCCTCTGCTGAATTTGCTTCTTCTTCTTCTTCTTCCCTTTCTTCTTCTTCTTAGACACCTAGTTACTAGTACCAATACTTTCACCAGGCGAAGAGGAAGAAGGGGAGGAAGAAACAACCGAGGAACAAGGCAAAGGGTCAACTGGAGGTTGATTTTGTCCAGTTGGAGTAGAAATCGATTGTGGAGAAATCACAACATTTTGAACCAAGGAGGTTGAAAACAACCATACTAGCAAGCCAATGGTAAATCCTGGAAGGGACAATGTAGCCATATATGGAGCACCAATATTTCCAAAAGGAGGAAAAGGACTAAGATTCCCATCAAAAGGAATTCCTCGATTGGTGGACTTCCGATTTGTCACCATATGTCTCAACCTAAGATCAACTAAGGAGTGAGCATGGAGGATGTTATCCACGGTCAATTAATTTAATTTTAATCAAAGTAACAACACAAAACAAAAGAGGGATGTTCTAGGCAAAAGGATTACCAAGTAACTGTGAATTGTAGAATACCTCTTGGCGAACCAAGAAGTACGGGCAGACAATCTCCCCGAATGCTGTGTTCGGTGTATCATAGTGTACAGGGTGGCCAACTCGGTTACCTAAGGATGGATAGAAACCTAGTGTTGTCCTCCCATATATACCCAAAAGTACGTGGAGGCCCAATCCGTATAAGCACTGTCTAATGCAAAACCGCATAGTGAGAGCATTCCCATATACTATACGTACTGTAACACCGCCCTATATAACCGAAGGTATGTGGATGAGCTACGATATACTCACGTACGTGGAATGAGGTGTCACACTCAGGATGTATTGCAGACAAGTTAGCGACAACATCTTTGTTTTACGATGCCAGAACACGTCTCTAGCCTAGACCTCTAAATATTTTTCGTTAAGTGACAATGCCCCATTAGGTAAATTCAGATAAATTTTAAGTTGATATTCTTTAGGATTTGCCTTTCAAGGTTCACCACGTGATGTATGGTTGCAATTCCTAAAATGAAACTAATATGATAAGCATTCTTTCCATTCAATTTAACGATGAAAATCCTAGCTACTAAGGGATAGTGCAATCAGATCTTTGACAAAAAACAAAGAACGTATCTAATGTAATTTCCCTAGCTATTCCTATCAAGCATTCACAAACTTTAATATGCACAATGCATGTATTTCTTTTCGATTTCCCTTAATGTGAATGAACAAAAAGTAAAACCAATGCACAATTGATCAATAAACTCTTTTCATAAAAATGATGATTTTGCGACAATCTATTTTCAAGGAAAGGAAGACTTTACGACACTTTCGTTTTCAAAGAAATGAGGAATTATGACACTTTCAACGAAAAGACTAATCATATGCACACATCAATCAAACGATTTTTCATGAATGAAGGCTTTACGACAATTCAATTTTCGAAGGAAAAGGCGATTTTACAACCCTTTCTTTCGACAAAGATCAATCGACCAAAAACTAACTTTCAACTATAGATTGAAAATGACAAAGTAAATACATAAGAAACATTTATCAATCCTAGTCTAAGTAGGGCCAGCTAAGGAGATGAAAAACTATTTTCAGAGACATGACATCCATTTACAATCAGCAAACAAGCAATCAGAAGAATTTTGGCAAAAAATTTAATTCCAAGGGTGGGAATCTGACCCTAGGAAGATCAGTGCAGGCCAAAGAGGGAGTAACTGTGCTGCAGTGCACTGTCTCTAACTAGAGGGTGCATTGCAATGCACTGACTCTAAGGCTAGCCTACGCTGATTCCTGTGAGGCCACTCAAGAGTCATCTAACCTCAAATTTTGACCAAAATTCAATGCAAAAGGATGAATTACAACAAGTAAAGTATGTCAAGGTGTCTAAGGAGGTGGATTAGCTACTAAGATGGATAATCAATCCCCAGTGGAGTCGCCAATTTGTTTTGGGAAGTTTTAGTGTCTACGGATAAATGCTTAAACCCCTAGACTAGTAGCTAAGTCTAGAACAACAATGCAAAGCATTCTCTACCTTTTCTATAACCAATAGATTAAATAAGACAGTAAAGAAGCCTACGTATAGCTTTCGCTTACTCCTTATCTCCCTTGACAAATTCCGTCACTCCTTTCCATACTTAATCCACTTGAAAAGTACCTGCACATAAACAAAAGACAAAAACCAATCAAAGCATATGATAATGATCTATTGATTAAACATAGAATGGAATCAAGTTCATAATACACATATGAAAGCATCAATGGAAAATACAAACATATGGAAAAAGCTTTGAACACTTTATTAGTAAAAGGAAGAGTTACAACCCAATTTGCTTGATTCAGTATTACTCCTCTAGTTCAATCCCATCCTCTCCTCATAACAAGCAAGACACTTTGACATCACCACAATACTTGAAAGAAACTCAAGTCTCATACTAACAACATCTCCATATAATTCGATGATTTCCAAACCCTGATCACTTAGATGAGTGGTATTTTTATAGGTGAATGAAGGAAGTTATGCCATAAATGGTGATAATGAATGCCCTCCCAAACTTAGAATTTAGTTCCATGGAGGAAGGGATAAAGGGATTCGTGTTCCTTAACTCTCTCTCCCTCATCCAATTTCGATCCCAAAGGAGTGGATAGCCTTAGGAAACTTCTAGAGGCATCCTATGGATAAGAATATTCCAAACCCCAATGCAAATTTCACCCAAATTCGCCAAGCACAGGCTAAAGAGGGCTCAAGTGTGCTACATAGCACCAAGGCAGTGTGCTGGACTGCACTGTAGTGCACCCTAATGAAAGCCTGCCTGCGCTGATCTTCTTAGAGGCAGTTTTTGGATGATTTCAGTCATGGAATCTCTTGGGAAGGATGCATTCTGATGGTTGACTTCATTTAGGGCATGTAACAACTGAATTAGGGTTTGATGGGACCTAAAGCACTAATCTATAATATGGGAGTGATGTGCCCAAATGGATATGTAACAAGAAGTCCCAAACATGAAGACTCTTAAATTACGAGAAGAAGTTCATGACATTGTGAGGAGGATTTCTTCAAGCACTTGGTTGTCCCATCATCTCCACCTGAGGAGCTATTGTAGGTCCCTAATTAAGAGGGAGTCTAGGAACAAGTTCCTTAGTTGGAAGAAACTTGGAAATTCCTAAGCCAAGAGGGAGATTAGGTACATTCCTTTATTGGAATAGATATATGTTGGGCGCAGGATCCCCCAAGGGAAGTTTTGGGGCTAAAAGCTCATATTTTGGTCAAAATTTGTAATCCAAGTGTAAAGACTCCACATTTTGTGGTTGCGGAGCACGTAGGTGTTAAGGAGTCATAGGGTTGTCCACCCTTAGTTTGGAAATGTAATGTTGGCTGTAAAAGATCTACCCATGGTCGCAGATCATGGGATTATATAAATAGAGCTAAGCTCTAAGTAGTTAGAATAAAAAATCAGGCAATGAAGACATGATGTATGAGAGATAACTTTGAAGTAGAAGTCTAAGTTCGGGTCGTAGCATAGGTAGAGGCTCTGCAGCTGAGTGTGTAGAGGCCTAGAAGTCTGCAGCTGAGTGCGTGGATCCCTGCATCTGAGTGCGTAGGGCGGGTCGAGTCTGTAATCGTTTGGAATTACCAATAAAGAGAAGTATTATACAATTTCTACATCTTTATTTCCTATTTATGCATCTTGTTATGTTGGGTATAAATTTCACTTATAATGCTTATATGATGCGCAAATATATGTAAATGTATTGGTTAAGTGAACGCAAGTAAGAACATCTGTTACGCGAAGCTAACTAAGATTGGTTAATAAGATAATTAAGACACTTAGCCTAGTTCAAGAGGTATCGCAGTTCGTTGCCCTAACAGCATGAAAGTCCCTGAGTCACAGGTTAGGGTTGCATGAAAGCCAATTGTACCCTTCCACAAAGGTACTGAATGGTGGAATACAGGGCTAAGCAACTTGCGTGAAGGCAGGTATAGCCAGAATAAACTAAGATCACATCCATCTCAAGGGTGCGAAAACTTGGTTCCAACATCCCCCCATACTGCTTTGGGTGAGACTTTAGTCTGTACTCCACCGGTTCATGCTGAAAGGGCTAGTAGTGTAGGGATTTGTTTGTCTAACTAACGCTAAACCTGGGTTAGGCCCCCTTAAACCAACAAATGGTTTCATTTCTAGGACCGGAATCTGCATAAGAGATGTGCGATGTCGTATCACTGGAGTCCAACTAAGAAAGAAATCAAAGGTTGGTTGGACAGAAGGATCCACAAGTTCGCGACACAAGAGAACAAAAACCCGCGACTCTCAAAAGAACATTGGTTGAACCGATACTTGTATACAGAGATCCACGAAATATTTTTTGCCTCCTTTCTTACTAAGCTATACGAGTGGACCGTGAAGCTAACAGATAGCCAAGGAAGGTGGAAACTTGATGGTCCTATTGTGTGGACCCCAGAGCTATTACGAAGGTTGGAAGCATCAGAGGATAAGATCGCCCGCACTATCGATCATTGGCTCGATCACGTGGTAGGAGGATTTGTTACTGAGTTCACGCTTGACACCTCAGTTAGCTATAGTGAGGCGGAGCGATGCTTTTTCAAAGGACCATGATGTAAGTACATAAAATCTTTGAATACTTGGATTAAAAGGTTGTTGTGCAAAAAAAGGGTTATGCAACTACCTTAATGTTCGGGACTACGTGAAGTGGAAAATTTTATAGAAACAAATGTAATAAGGGTACAAAGCATAGCCCCTTGATTTCACCTTTGCGAAGGGATGAAGAAGGGATAGCGAAGGTCTCTCCGCAAAGTTCTATTCAGTTGATAAGACAAGGATTCCTGTGAATAACACCTCCGACTTCACCGCCATCGCCTCCAACTTCACCCGTACCACCTCCACCTCCACCGCGATTCAGTATGGCGAATACAGTGAAGTTTCTTTCGTTCAAAGGCTTGGGAAATGAGGACCTGGACCAATTTTGGTTCGTTGTGAGGGCTGTATGGGAAGCTCAAGGTATTGTAGATGATCACATAAAGAAGGCGACACTGGTTAGTGCTTTGCAAAATCGCGCACTAACCTGGTACATTAAGTACTCCAACAATAACCCGAATGCTAGAGTAGCAGACATCCAAGCAGCACTAAATAGGGAATTTAGCAGGCCTAAATATGAAGTGCAGTCGATTGTGGGATTCAAAGAGATCATGATGCAACTAGGCGAGACGCCTTGGGAACTAGATTAGAGGTTGAAATGTATGATCTGTGAAGCCAACATGAATCTGACAAATGGACATCATCGCAAGTGGTTTGTGGCTTCGCTACTACCACACTTAAGGAGTGCGTTATCGCAGCAGAAGATAACAACTTAGGCAAAGGCCTTGGAGATTGCCATGAGACTACATGAGACTCTGATGCAGGATCCTAATCTAGGAGTCCAACAGATCCATGCGTAGCTAAAGAATCTGTGCCTTGAAATGCAAAGTCTGAAGCAGGGTAGGACGGTTCAGCCAGAGGTACGCGAAGAGGTATGGTGTTTGAAATGCAAGAGTCAGGGTCATGAAAAATACCAATGCCAAGTATTATGAAATTACCTTGCAGGAGGAAGATCGATGCCTTTAAGGCTGGAACCTCAAGCAAGACCTAGCGCGGCACCTGCTTTATGGTGTGCTATCTGTTAGGTAGCTGGAAAACATGCCATGAATGACTGTAACTTATTACAGAAGTATGTACAAGCACCACAACAATTGTTCTGCAACTTTTGTAGATCGATAGGACATGATGAGCGTACTTGCAAGAGCTATGAATTCATGATGGATAGAACTCCCACCCACTGGGTTCAGGCTGAAACGCAGCCCCTTGACCAGAATGCAGGGATTGCGCGATAGGATTTCAGGGGCGCGGAGGAGGCCAAGGCGGAGGAGGAACTGGTAGAGGTCGAGGATAGTTGATTTGCTACAATTGCGGAGGACCAGGACACTATGCCCAGGATTTCTCTAATCCAACACGTCCATCATGCAAGTATTGCACGCTGTTTAATCATGAAACAAAAGATTTTCCTATGCTGATATTTAGGATACGTGACAAAGGGGCGCTACCACCTCCCCCAACTCAGAACCTGTAGATGATGAGGTCTGAGCTGCGCGAGGAATATCCGAACGTAAATATAGTGCTCTGGAGTGGAATTACAATGAGAGATGATAAGGGGAAACAACCGGAAGACAGTACATGGGTTCGCAAGGCCCCAATGAAAGAGGTCGAGTTTGATTTGGAGCGTGCTTGGGAAGCCTTCATGGAAGCTAAGAAGAGCTTCGCTGAGGCCTCCACTTCAGGAAGCAAGGATAAGCCTGAGCCGGAGATGGACCCCTATATGCTCATAACTTTCTTGGAAACCTATATGAAGTTACTGTGTGATAGTAAGGCTATAAAAGGGCTATAATAACTCATCAATAGATGCACTAGAACCGCACTAGGTGAGCGGCGTGTGGTACGAAAGATTGGCAAGCATAAGACAAGGACGGGGTGTGAAATGAGACTCACCACACAAATCGGAGAATACGAAATGGGTCAGGTCATTTTGGACCTGGGGTCAGATGTGAATGTCCTACCAAAGCAGACTTGGGAGAGAATGGGGAGACCTGCACTGCAATGGTCTCCGATTCAGCTAAGGATGGCAAATTTGCAGAAAATCATACCCATGGGGTGACTACAGGGGGTGACCATGGATATTGAGGGAGTGAGTGCGTCAGAAGATTTTGAAGTAATAGAGATAGTAGATGATAGCAATCCCTACCCTGCGCTCCTAGGAATGACTGGGCTACTAATATGAACAAGGTAATCAATCTGAAGAAGCGAAATATGATCTTTGAGAAGAAATCACTGCACGTAATAATACCCCTCGATCTTGCTGAGGGATTGTGCTATATGAAACCAGTCCGTAATTATGAGAGTGATGATGATTTGGACTGCATCTATAAGATAATAGCATGAGACCAAGATTGGGTGATTCCCACTACAGATGGACGGATTACATGGGAGAGTGAGAGTTCCTACACTTCAGATTTTGACGAAGAAATAGAGCGCTGGTAAAATCAGTTACATGAAGTAACTACGCTGAATTGCAACATGATGACCTGGTCGTTGTGGTGTGTGTCATCAGGGGAAGAAATCTGCCTATTTATGATGGTCTAAATGAGGTAGATATCTCTTTGGATGCATTTGAAAGGGAGGTGCTAGAAAAGAAACGCTTCTAAGCCTTGGACTGGGCACTGCACGCTACGCCCGCAAGATGGTGGGGTACGCACAAGGGGAGCTTTAATAATTGGCGTGAATGTAGAAGGATGATGTGAGCACGATTTGGGAAGCCTAAAATGCAATTGATAGACAAGTACGATGGACAAAATGATCCACGCGTGCATCTGGTGAAATGGACGCAGGCTTATGGAGAAAAGCCACAACTTAAGTGGGTGCACCTATTCTGTCATACCCTGGATGTTATCCCAATGAATTGGTATATAGAAATGGAGCTCTACCATGGGACATGTGAATGGGATATCCTAGGTGAAGGTTTCATGATGACATTCAGTTTTGAGGACGGGTTTGACAGCATTAATGAAGCGCTACAAGAGGTGAAAGCAGCCATATTTAGGATACGACAGGATCCTTTAGACCTAATTTAGCCTGAATAGGATACTTAGTTGAGTCGCGCATTGAAATTTTATAATGTGAATACTGAAGAGGAGGACAAGGATTTGCAGAAAATTAACATTCCAGAAACAGAAGGCCACTGCAAGGTTCAAGGACCACAGATTGAGAACCCTGATATAACCGCGCCGGTGAAAACTAAACAGGTGAACATTGGTACGGAGGCAGAACCCAAATTCGCAAAGATTGGAGACTATTGGGATGACATGATGATGGATAAGGTCGTTGAATTACTCCACGAATATCAGGACTTATTCCCTACCAAGTTTACGGATTTGAAAGGAATAATTGGAGATCTAGGAGTGATGAAGATCACATTAAAGCCCGACATGAAGCTAGTTAAGACAAAGCCTTACCGCCTAAATCCAAAATACAAGGAGAAGGTCCACTTAGAGCTAGACAAAGTGTTAGCAGCAGGCATCATTGAGCCTATGGAGGAATCTGATTGGGTAAGCCTAATGGTGGTGCAAGAGAAAAAGCAGAAGGATGAGATAAGGATATGTGTGGATCTCAGAAAACTGAATGACGCTTGTGTGCATGATCCTTTCCCGACTCCGTTCACGGATGAAGTGTTGGACAATGTAGGTGGCTAGGAAGCGTATTCCTTCAGTGATGGGTTCTTTGGGTACCACCAAATCAAAATCGTGCCCGAGGATAGGAGAAGGACAACCTTTGCGACTGAGTGGGGTCGTTTTCAATACACTGTAATGTTGTTTGGGTTGAAGAATGTGCCTGCTGTATTTTCGCGCGTGGTTGTTACGACATTCAAGGAATTTATTCATAAGTTCTTGGAGGCTTATTTTGATGACTGGACTGTATTTGGGCTAGTTAAGTGCCATGTAGCGAGCTTGCGCTTGATGCTGGATACTTGTCAAAGATATCAGAATGCGCTCAACCTCAAGAAGTGTCTATTTTGTGTTCCTTTTGGGAACCTATTGGGGCATGTGGTTTGCAGACAAGGGCTAATGGTAGACCCTGTGAAGATCGCGGTGATTCTGAACTTGGAACCACCGAGGAATGTGAAACAACTATGTGCTACTCTGGGACATACAAGATATTATAGGAAGTTCATCTAAAGCTATGCCCAGATCACCGTGCCGATGGAAAAATTGTTGAAGAAGGATGTCACGTTTTGCTGGAACGATGACTGTAAGAAAAGCTTGGATATATCGAAATAAAATATGGTTACCACACTGATTCTACTCTTCCTGCATTGGAAGAAAGAGTTTCATGTACATGTCGACGCGGCATGTATAGCGCTGGGGGTAGTATTAACACAAGATGGCAGGGAAGGCTTGGACCACCCTATCGCGTTCGCAAACCGCAGATTATCCAAAGCAGAAAAGAACTACTCCACCACTAAATGTGAGGGGTTAGCTATGGTGTATGCACTCCAGAAGTACCACCACTACTTGCTAGGAGGCCACTTCAAGATGTATATGGATCACTCCATGCTGAAGTACCTACTCAATAAGCCTGTGTTGGGAGGGGAAGTCTATAGATGGCTCTTATTGTTCCAAGAGTATGATTTTGAAGTTGTTGTGAATCCTAGACGATTGAACGCGGGACCAGACCATCTATCGCAGATCGAAATAGGGAGGAACCTACTAACTTGGAGGAAGGATTACTTGAAACGAAACTATTTATAGTGTGTGTCACGGATGGTCATTTCGAGGATATAATACTCTTCCTAAAAATAGGAACTGCACCAGAAGGATACTTTGTCTAGCAAAATAAGGAATTAGTGGTGCACGCGGCAAATTTTTCTGTCATTACTGGGCATTTATAAAATATGGGGATTGATGAGATATTGCAAAGGTATGTACCTGAGTTTGAACGAAGTAGCATCCTCATGGACACTCATGGGGGTGCCGCGGGAGGACATTATGTAGGGAGAGCAACTGTGCAAAAGATTCTTCACGCTGGGTTGTAGTGGCCAACCCTTCATCAGGATTCAAAAGCATATTGCAAGGCATATGATGTATGTCAAAGAATAGGCAAGCCATCACGGAGGGATGAAATTCTTTTGAATCCATAAATGATGTTGCAACCCTTCAAAAAGTGAGCAATAGATTTTGTAGGACCCATTCAGCCACAAGGGAAGACAAGCATGAGGTACATTATCACTGTGACAGAGTACTTGACTCGTTGGGCAGAAGCATAGACGGTGAAGGATTACATGGGTGCGACGGCCGTGAAGTTTCTATTTGAGCATGTACTGACGTGATTTGGATGTCCAAGGATCTTGATGAGTTTTCGTGGTACGCACTTCCTGAATGAGACGATCAACGCACTAACGGAGGAATTTCAAGTATATCACTAGAAGAGCACACCTTATCACCCATAGGCTAACGGGACAGTGGAGGCATTTAACAAAGTGCTTGAAAACACGCTGACCAAGGTTTGCAATGCTTAACGAAGTGACTAGGACCTACGCATACCTACAGTATTGTGGCCTTATCGAAAAACATGCAAAAAGCTGACGGAACAAACCCCTTTTAGGCTTCTCTATGGTGTGGAAGCCGTAATGCCTATGGAATACATCATGCCTAGTCTATGCGTAGCAACACTCATAGGTATGACAGATCACGAAGCCCTAGAAGAGAGGCTTGTGCAGCTGGATGAACTCGAGGAAGAAAGATTTTTGGCAGGATTTCACTAGCAGGTCCAAAAGAAGCATGAAACGACATGGCATGATTGACACATCAAGCTGTGCACATTCAAGGTAAACGATCTAGTTTTTTTGTATGATAGTAAGTTTGATAAATTCCCTGGAAAGTTTAGGATGCACTGGTTAGGGCCCTATGTTATTAAGGAGATTACCGATGGTGGCACGGTCTAGTTGGTTAAGTTGAATGGAGATCCCTTCCCAGGAAAGGTGAATGGCAGTCGATTGAAGCCATACATAGGTGGCCTGACCATCTGACTATGCGATAGAAGCATAGTATTAGTGCTCCAGGAAGTTGAAAGGAGGCGTGGGACTATAAACTACACTGCCCAGGTTGGGGAGCTACGTGATTTCAGGACTGCGCAAAGCAGCGAAGTGTCACAGGGTCCACAACAGCATGAAGGTAGCTGTGCTACTCATGGAAATAGCACATAGGTCCGCTAGAAAGTGACCGTTAAAGTCACTGTTCACGATTTGATGGTTGAATTATGGCCAAATGGAGCGGGCGGCAGGAATTTAAGGCAAACTTTATGGATTAGATTCTTGAAAATCTACATTCAATCTAGCATTAATGGGCCGAATGTGGGGGGAACGGTCAGATTTGAATTCAAAAAGACCTATAAATCACAGGTGGCTGTCCAATGAAAAACACTTGGCATTTTGAAAATTCATTTGTTGCGCTATTAGGTGTGTATGGACCTTGCAAATTTTGAGGCTTTGAGAGCAAGTTCAACGTTTCAGAGATTACCGAAGGAAACACAGGACCTCCTGAATAGAATGATGTCGACACCCAAGGAAGCCGCGTAGGAAATTGCAGTAGTAGAAGCCCCAAAGAGTGCCGGAGTGATAGTTGAAGTCCCTAAATCACCTAGAACACCGAGACCAAAGAAGGATAAGTAGACTATGATATCGGTGCGCGTCTCACCAAGAAACCCACAGAGGACCAAGCTCACTTTGTAGGAAAAGGGGAAGGCCATTAACACGAAGGCTAACGAGGAAGAATCTGAAGAAATCCTGGTGGATGAGGAGGATTTGGAAATGGAAGTTGAAACCTAGGGTGCAGACCCTATTACCAGGTTACTCAAATATGTTCCGCCGTGCAAGGGCAAAGCCAAGGTGCCAAAGGACATAGATGAGAGAAAGAGCTCCCTGCAAACTCCATTGCTCCTAGATGACATTGTTTTTGAGGGGCTGCACTTAGGGTGGGTTCCTGTACTAAAGTTTGAAGATTGGGACCTCGCAGATCATGAGAAATTCTCGCATTTAGCAACTGAGCAGCTAATGTGCCGACGGATTGACGCGACTGCTGGAACGATTGAATTAGAGCCATGGACATGGCTCAAGGATGTAGGGAAAGCTGGGTTGCTCAACCTGCTCTGGGTGCCACATTACTACCGTGCCCCAGTGACCATCCTTGTCATCAGGTAGCTTCTCTACTTGGTGCATGATGGGTGTTTGTGGTTGGAGGAGCCCATTCCCATCACAGACCACTTGATCCATCGGATCAGATGACTGCCTTACTCAGGGGAGGATTTAGCCAATATATCAGAAGGAAAAGGTGGCGAGTTGGCCCTCACGGAAGATGAAGAAGAAATTCAAGTTGGAGAAGAAGAAGTGAGGATATGGCATCTCTAGCATTAACAACCTTGCAGTCAAGGTAGCAACATAAATTTTAGCAGGAAAGGTGATGCGGAAGTGTCGCACGGATGAGGTGCCCGTGCATGTGATTCCACTAGCGTCCCAATGTGCTGAAGGAGTCCAATTCAACTGGGTGAATTATCTATGGGGCGAGTTCCTTGTGAACTGTCATAAGGCACAGGAGCAGGGCAAGATGTTTCACTACGCGTGGCTCCTGCTGTCGATTGTACTAGTGGCATGGGAGTTGCCAGAAGACAGCCAATGCCCTTCGGTTGTGCCAGACTTTCCAGAGGCAGCGAAGTGTGCTTCACTGTGGGCAACCAAGGACGTGCAACGCATAAAAGAAAGAAAGATCTTTTGGATCTTGATGGAGATGAATATCTAGATGGGGATCAATCGCAAGCCATGGTTTTTGCCCATAGTATATGATATTTTACAGATATTTGCAGAGTTCAAAGCGGATTTCCACCATGTCTTTATCAGGGCGTAGAAGGATCCCGCGAAGACATGGCATAACTTACCATATTTGGTGACTGATGATGTTATTTTTGCAGTTCTCAAGTCTTGGCCGTCGGAGTGGTGTGCTCCAGTAGGCTCTGCGGTGGAAACGAACAAGTTCGATGTGTAGCGTAAGAAGGAAGGAAAAAAGCTCCAAATGATGCAACTAGCTCAAAAGTGCAGAAAGGAGGAAGCAAAGTCTAAGGCCCAAGTAGTGTGCGATGCCATGAAATTGACCAAACAGTAAAAGACAGGAGGAGAAGAGAGTGAAGGATAGAAGTCACCTTTTCCCAGGACTGAAGTAGAAATAGAGGAGCCAATAGAACAAGGTGGCGTGGACCCATAGACAATTTCCACCCAAATCAAGTGTTAGGGAACGTAAGAGAAGGTAGTGCCATGGAAGAAAACCAAGGCATCAAATACATCCTTTGACCCAATCACCCTCATTGAGGGGGATTTCCATGATATTGGAGAAACAATGAGGGAGGTCACTGTGGAGGCCCTCCAACAGTTCAAAGAGCAGCAACAATTGGTATTAGGGGCTCTCCAGACAAAGCTGCAGGAGTTGCAGGCTCGGATTCCATAGGCTGGCACAGTGTCCACCAACCTCGCGATAGTGCCACCAGATGGGGCACTTACTACAACTGTCATAGAGATGTTGCGCACAAGGGTGACTAATGCGATAGTGCTACCAGATGGGGCACTTACTATAGAAAATGAGGTTGATAGGTCCACGGTTAGCAACCTGAAAGGGATGGGCTTGAATATGGTCGCTCTTCCTCGAGAAACGCTCTACCTCTTGCAAGATGGAGTCACCGCAGAACTTAGGGCCCGGGAGAGTCGCGCTCTATAGGTGATGAGTGAGCAACGCATCAATATCAAGAATCTGGGCTTGTAGCACAATGAGGTAGTAGAATAGAACAAGCAAATCATGCAGGTAGTGGAGGAAGCCTACCAGATGGTCTCGGAGTTGGACATTCAGGTAGAAGAACTGGTTGAGGCATGCATCCACAAGTTGGCCACAGGGGCGCACGACGCTCGGACAGAGACGACCAAGATTTAGCTGGAGCTAAACATGCAGATCGTAGAATTGTAGTTGAGGGATCAACTTTCAACTCCACTGGAAGTTAGGGAACAACGTGCCACCGCTATTACAACAACAATAACGGTGGTCGACAGTGTAGTGGCAGACTGCACACGACTCTTTGAACAATCATTCAAGGTCCTGACCACCCTGTAGAAGGACCCACATGTAGAGCACCTGGAGACAGAGGTGCGCAAGCTACAACAAAAGTATGACGAGGTCAAAGGGACCGTGCAGACGGTTGCCCTTACACAAAGGCTCGCATGGATTCAGGAGGCAAAGGCACTTAAGGAATAGGTGGATATCGCTTGGCACAAAGAAGCAGTCCTAAAAGCACACCTACAACCATGGATAGATGAGGCATATACGATCACAACTTCCATTGAAGGAAAGCTCGTGACATTGCAGGAAACTTAGTAGAAGATTCAGGGTAGTAGTTTAGCGGCAGTCACCGAGAAAAGAGTGGAAGAAGTCCAGCAGGTGGCTACTCAGTGCGCTGCCGAGGTTGCGGTTATCCAAATGGAGCTGGGAGGTCTTCATGCTAAGATCTCCATGCTTGCAGAGTGTCTCAAGGGTGAGTCACAATGTTTGTGTTGGGGGCAGGATCCCCCAGGGGCAGTTTTGGGGCTAAAAGCCCATATTTTGGTCAAAATTTGTAATCCAAGTGTAAAGACTCCGCATTTTGTGGTTGTGGAGTGCATAGGTGTTAAGGAGTCATAGGGTTGTTCGCCATTATTTTGGAAATGTAATGTCGGTTGTAAAAGATCTACCCATGGTCTGCGGACTAGGCAATTGTATAAATAGAGCTAAGCTCTAAGTAGTTAGAATAAAAAATCAAGCAATGAAGACATGATGTATGAGAGATAGCTCTGAAATAGAAGTTAAGTTTGGGTCATAGCATAGGTAGAGGCTTTGCAGCTGAGTGCACAGAGGTGTAGAAGTTCGCAGTTGAGTGCGTGGACCCCTTCAGCTAAGTGTGCAGGGTGGGTCGAGTCTGTAATCGTCCAGAATTATCAATAAAGAGAAGTATTCTACAATTTTTGTATCTTTATTTCCTGTTTATGCATCTTGTTATGTTGGGTATGAATTTCACTTATAATGCTTGTATGATGTACGAATATATGTAAATGTATTGGTTAAGTGAATGCAAGTAAGAACATCTGTTACACGAAGCTAACTAAGATCGGCTAATAAGATAAGTAAGACACTTAGCCTAGTTCGAGAGATATCGCAGTTCGCTGCCCTAGCACCGTGAAAGTCCCTGAGCCGCAGGTTAGGGATATGTGAAATCCAATTATACCCTTCTGCGAAGGTACTGAAGGGTGGAACAGAGGGCTAAGCAACCTATGCGAAGGAAGGTATAGCCGGAATAAACCAACATCACATCCATCTCAAGGGTGCGGAACTTGGTTCCAGCATCCCCCCATACTGCTTCAGGTGAGACTTCAGTCAGCGCTCCATGGGCTGATGCCGAAAGGGCCAGTAGTGTAGGGATTTGTTTGGCTAACTAATGCTAAACCTCGGTCAGGCCCCCTCAAGCCAAAAATATATCCTCTCTAACTAAGAGGGAGAGATAGACACATCATTCTTGTCTTCACTTAGGAATATAGAATGGAGGAATGGGTAAACATCTGGCATATGATACTCTTTGAGGATGAGTTAGGGAATCTAAGATAAGATTAGTCATAGAGGACTGATATTCTTTGAGGACTGGGAATCCAAGATAATAATAGTCCTAGTGGAACATACCCTGAGAACCCAGGTGGGGTATATTCTGAGAGAGACAATGATGAGGCTGTATATACATCATTGGTATTTCCAAACTTATGCTCAGATCTCATGGAGAGATAGAGTTGTTAATCAAGGCCTTGTTATGTGAAAATGTTGGTTAATATGATTCTAAATAGATGAGTTACCAATCCGAATTTTCTTATGAGAAATTATTCAGATTTTGAATGACCAAGTACCATTATGAATACCTCCCTAGTTAACAGGGAGTGTTGGAAAGAGCAACTAGGTTTGGTCTTCATAATGACATGTGTAATTGTGATTTTATATAATTGATGAAAAGAAGAAATATAAAATTATTTTTGTAATTGTTGGCTTGTTGGGGCCTCACCCAGGTTTAGAGTTAATTAGCCAAACAAATCCATGTACTACTGGCCCTTTTAACGATAGTCTGCAGAGCGCGGATTGAGGTCTCACCCGAAGTAGCATGGGGGGGGTGTTGGAACCAGGTTTCCACACCCTTGAGATGTCTGAGGGGTTGATCTGGTCCAACTAAGATTCTCTTCACGCAAGTTACTTCACGCACTTCCCTGGCCTTCACGCCCTGGTATATTTTCCTTTGCGTAGTGCTAACCAAGGGTTGTGGGGCTTTCGCGCTGCTGGAGCAACAAGTTGCACTGTTTCCGTAAGTCACACTCGAGATCTTTACCTATCTTCTCATAACAGTTAGTTATCTTCACGTAAACAGATGCCTTGTATTATATTTACTTATTCAATACATTCATATGAGTTCGTGCAGTGAATAAATAGTAAACGTACAATTCATACCAAATAATACATAAAACAGGAAAAGATACACAAAATAATGGTACAAATTCTCTTCTATTAATTCTTCCCACGGTTACAGACTCAACCTGCCCTGCGCACTTAGCTGCGGACTACTAGGTCTTTGCACACTCAGATGTAGAGCCTTCTCCTACTCTACAACCCAAAGACATGATTTACTCTCGACTCAATGCTTCATCAATTCCTTAGACTCATCATGCTTCCTTAGATTCGTCCCTTTCTTACAATTAGAGCCTTGCTCTATTTATACAATCCCATGGTCCGCGGACCATGGGTAGATCTTTCAAACCAACCTTACATTACAAAAACAAGGGCGGACAACCCTATGACTCTATTATGTCTTCGCGCTTCGCACCCACAATTCACAAAGCCTTTGCAATGGACTTAGTCAAAACTTGGGCTCTAAGCCCCAAAACATGCCTTGGGGGGATTCCACACCCAACAAGCCCTCAACACAAACATTGTGACTCGGCCTTGAGTCACTCTGTCGGTGTGGAGATATTTGCATGGAGACCCTCCAACTCTGCTCGAATGGCTGCAAGGTTGGTAGTGCACTAAGCGGCTGCCTATTGGATCTCCTATACACGTTTTTCCACGGTGTCAGAACTACTTCCCAGGATTTGTTCTTGTGTCCCCTGCATCTATTTATAGTCCCACGCCTTCTTTTGGCTATTTGGGGTGTGAAGACTGTGCTTCTGTTAGCTAGTCAAATAGCTCGACTACCCGTGTATGGATTCAATCGATTGTCGTTCACTTTGCCTAGGAAAGGTTCTCCATTTAGCTTTACCAGCTGCACTGCGCCTCCGTCTGTGACCTCCTTAACAACATACGGTCCTAGCTAATGCATTCTGAACTTTCTTGGGAATTGATCAAACTTACTTTCATACAGTAACACTAAATCATTTACCTTGAAGGTGTGCAACTTAATATGGCAATCATGCCAGGCCTTTTCGCACTGCTTTTGTACCTGCTAATGGAAGCTAGCCAGGAACCATTCCTCTTCAAGTTCTTCCAACTGTGTGAGTCTCTCTTCCAGGGCTCCACGGTCCATCATACCTATGAGTGCTGCTATGCGTAGACTAGGCACAATATACTGCATTGGCATGACAACTTCCACACCATAGACCAACCAGAAAGGTGTTTGTCCCATCAGTTTCTTGCACATTGTCCTATAAGCCCATGGTACTGTAGGTACGTGCAGGTCCCAATCAGTCCGCTATGCATCATATACTTTGTTGGAGGCTATTGCATGGATAACCTTCTGCACACTCGCTCTTTCCATATTCTGTCATTCCAATCGGAGGGGTCATTCGCGTAATTGCCTTGCCCGCACATGCTTGTTGACCATGTCCCCTAACACGAAGTCTGTGTGCATCCACGGAGGTTTTGTAAAATATGCCTGTATCCATCTGGACAGGTGCATGCACAGAACATCCCATCCATCATACTTGTCTTTTAATCACATCTAAGGCTTCCCAAATCGTATGCACATCATTCTCCTACATTCGTGCAAGTCCTCAAGGATTCCTTGGTGCGTACCCCACCACCTCGCGGGCATAGCACATAGTACCCATTTCAAAGCCTCAAAACATTGCTATTATGGCACCGCCCTTTCGAATCTATAAAGGAATTCATCTACCTCACTCAAACCATCATACGTAGGCAGATCCCTTACCTCCGTTGATACACAGTGCAACGATATTATTATCATGTTGTAGTTCAATGTGGTTACCTCGTGTAACCGGTTCTGCCATTGCTCTATCTCTTCATCCGAATTTGATGTACAGGAGATTTCACGCTCCCATGAGATTCATCCATCCGCGGTGGGATTTACCTAGTCTTTCTCTCGTGCGGTTATCTTGTAGATGTAGTCCAAGTCATCGTCTCTTTCATAGTCACGCACTGGCTCTGTGTAGCCCGATCCTTCTGTAGGGTCCAAAGATATGACTACGCACAGAGACCTTTTCTCAAAAATCATCTTGCACTTCTTCAGATCTATCACCGCATTCATGTCAGTGGTGAAATCTATCCCTAATAACGTAGGGTAGGGATTGCTATCATCAAAAATATCTATCATTTCAAAATCTACCAGTGCACTTGTCCCTTCGATATCTACGGTGATTCCCTGCATTCTTCCCATCGGTAGGATCTTTTGCTAGTTCGCCATTCATAGTTGGATAGGAGACCATTGCAGCATAGGCCTCCCCATGTGCTCCCATGTCTGCTTCGATAGAACGTTCACGTCTGATCCTAGGTCCAAAATCACTTGGTCCATCTCATATTTCCCAATCTGTGTAGTCAACCTCATTTCTCTTCCTGTCCTTGTCGCATGCTTTCCAACCTTCTGGAATACGTGCGGTTCTCCTAGCACGGTCCCAGCACGTCTATTTATGAGTTCCTGCAGTCCCTTTACAACCTTGCTGTCATGCATTAGCTTCATGCATGTTTCTAGGAACATCGTGAGCATCGATGGATCCATTTTCGGCTCCGGTCTGTCTTTGCTTCCTGAAGTGGAGGCATTAGTGAAATCCTTGCTTCCATGAAGGTTTCCTTAGCGCGCTCCAAATCAAACTATGGTTATTTCGTCAGAGCCTTACGAACCCAAGTACTATCTTCAGGCCACTTACCTATGTCATCCCCTATTGTAATTCAACTTCGGAGCACAATTTTCACATTCGGGTCTTCCTCGCGCAGCTCAGACCTCATCATTTGCAGGTTCTAAGTCGGGGGAGGTTGGAGCGCTCCCTTGTTGCGCAACTGTGCTATCAGTGTGGGACAATCCTCCATCTCATGATTAAAAAATGTACAATACAGGCATGAGGGATGCGTCAGATTCGTACAATCACAGGGATAATGTCCTAGCCCTCCACAATTGTAATGTATCGGCTATCCTCGACCTCTTCCAGGTCCTTCTCCACCTCGACCTTGTCCGCGCCCCTGAAATCTGGTTGACGCCATCCCTACATTCTGGTCAAGGGGCTATGTTTCGACTTGAACTCTGTAGGTGGGAGTCCTATCCATCATCAGTTCATAACTTCTACAGGTGTGCTCATCATGTCCCACTGATCTACAAAAATTATAGAACAACTATTGCGAATTATACGTGTACTTCTGCAACAAATGACATTTGTCTGTAGTATGCTTTCCTCCTATTTCAAAAATTGCCCACCACAACGCAGGCGCCGCGCCAGGTCCTTCTTGTACTTCTGGTCTTAACGACATCGATCCTCCTCCCACGAGGTAATTCGTGAACACTGGGAAGTGGTCCTTGTCATGACCCTGACCCTTACATTTAACACACCATACCTCATCACGCACTTCCGGGTGAGTTGTCCTGTCTTGTTTCAGACTTTGCATCTCAAGGCACAAGTTTTTCAACTGCGCGTGGATTTGCTAAACTCCCAGGTTAGGATCCTATATCGAGGTTTCATGCAGCCTCATCATGATCTCCAAGGCTTCGGCCTGAGTTGTTAACCTCTATTGTGACAACACGTTCCTTAAATGCAGCGTTAGCAACGCTATAAACCATTCGCGATGTTGCCCATCTGTCAAAGTCATATTAGCTTCGCGAATTGTACACTTTAGTCTTTGATCCAACTCCAAAGGAGTCTCGCCTGGTAGCATTGTGATCTCCTTGAACCCAATGATCAACTGTGCCTCTGACTTTTTCTTGCTAAATTATCTGTTCAGTGCAGTTTGGATATATGCAATCCCCACATTTGGATTGTCATTAAAATGCTTAATGTACCAGGTCAGTGCGTGATCCTGTAGAGCACTGACCAATGTTGCTTTCTTTATATTTCCATCCATGACTCTCTGCACTTCCCATGCAACTTTTATAATGAACCAAAACTGGTTCGGATCTTCATTTCCTACTCACTTGAACACTGACAACTTTATCGCGCTTGCCATATGGAGTTGCGGTGGCGGCGGAGGTGGTATGGGTGAAGATGGGGGTGAAGGTGGTGAAACTGGTGGCGGTGTGGGTGGGGGTGGTATGTGTGGAATCCTTTGCTTTATCAAATTGATCTCACTTCTTGGTGAGACCTTCGCGAGCTCTTCCTCATTCCCTCGTGGAGGTGAAATCAAGGGGCTAGTTTCTAGCTTTGCACTACCTTCGTTTCTGTAAATTCTCCCACTTCGCGTAGCCCCAAACATCAATGTATTCACATAACCCACTTTTCACACAGTAGAATTTTAATCCAAGTGTTCAAAGACTTAACGTACTTACCTTGTGGTCCTTTGAGGAAGCGCCGCTCTGCCTCTCTATAACTGACTGAAATATCTACTGCAAATTCAGTAATGAATACTCCTATAATTTGATCGAGCCAATGATCAACAATGCACGATATTATCCTCCGATGCTTCCATTCTATGCACCAAATCTGGGGTCCACACAATAGGTCTTTCGAGCTTGCACCTTCCTTGGCTATCTTCTAGCTTCACAATCCACTCGTATAGCTCAGTAGGGAAAGATGCGAAGAAAATGTCATGGATATTTGTGTACAAGTAATAGTATAACCACTCTTCTTTTGATGGTCGTGGATTCATGTTCTCCTACACCGCGAACTCGTGAATCTTCCTCTCCAACCAATCTTCAATTTCTTTCTTAGTTGGATTCTAGTCATACGACATCAGACATTTCTATGCAAATCTCGGTTTTGGAAATAGAACCATTTGTTGGCTTGTTGGGGCCTGACCCAGGTTCAGAGTTAATTAGCCAAACAAATCCCTATACTACTGGCCCTTTTGGCAACATTTTGTAGAGCGCAGACTGAGGTCTCACCCTAAGTAGTATGGGGGGGTGCTAGAACCAGGTTTTCGCACCCTTGAGATGTCTGAGGGGTTGATTTGGTCCAACTAAGAGTCTCTTCGTGCAGGTTACTTCGCGCACTTTCGTGGCCTTCATGCCCTGATATATTCACCTTCGCGTAGAGCTATGGGGCTTTTGCGCTGCTAGAGCAGAAAGCTGCACTATTTCCCTAAGTCACACCCAATATCTTTACCTATCTTCTTATAATAGTTAGTTATCTTTGCATAAACAAATGCCTTGTATTATATTTACTTTTTCAACACATTCATATGAGTTCGTGCAGTGAATAAACAGTAAACTTGCAATTCATACCCCATAATACATAAAACAGGAAAAGATACATAGAATTATGGTAAAACTTCTCTTTTATTAATTCTTCCCACGGTTACAAACTCGACCAGTCCTACACACTTAGCTGCAGGGGTGCGTGCACTCAGCTATGGACTACTAGGTCTTTGTGTACTCAGCTGCAGAGTCTTCTCCTACTCTATGACCCAAAGACACGATTTACTCTCGACTCAATGCTTCATCAATTCCTTAGACTCATCATGCTTCCTTAGATTCGTCCCTTTCTTACACTTAGAGCCTCAATCTATTTATACAATCCCATGGTCTGCAGACCATGGGTAGATCTTTCAAACTGACCTTACATTACAAAAACAAGGGCGGACAACCCTATGACTGTATTATGACTTCGTGCTCCATGCCCACAATTCATGGAGTCTTTACAATGGACTTAGTCAAAACTTGGGCTTTAAGCCCCAAAACATGCCTTGGGGGGATTCCACGCCCAACAGTAATGCTTGTCTCATGGGTTTCATGAGCAAGGAGTTTTATTTTTAGTGATGGCTCCCATTGTTAGCCTTTATGATTTTTCATCTAATCATAAAAGTCAATTTGAGTCTATGTCATGTATGAAGGACCCTTCTTGGGCACATTACATTTTTGTATGAGTCATAAAAGGTATAGGAAGGCCCTCCAAGATCAAGAGAAAGTCACCTCCTTCAAGTTGTCTTCAAAAGAATAATATAATATCTCAAATGGACACGTCATCTCATCCTCCTGTCAAGTCGGTTGTTATCATGGGAAATAACTATAAATAGATAAGTTCGAATTTGATTTCAGAACAGAAAATTCGAGAACTATTTTTCAGTTTTCTGTAATTCAGTCAAGGTCTAAGGCAAAAAAAGGAGTGTGAAGACCTCATAATAAGTTTCTCTATCCAAGCGAAGGAGGAAAACTAAAATAAGATCCATTTTGGACTATTTTTAGGGTTGATCTCCACATGTGAGAGGAAAGGAGAGGGTTACTACTGTAGAAAAAGGGCCTAAGATCTCCTTGTTGTGCTAAATGCCTAATCAAGTTGTATTCACGAAATTTGAGTTGAAGAATAAATCCTTCTAGTCCAATCAAAGGAGATGATGAGGTTAAATCACCATATGTGTTGCAATTAGAGCCAAAATATAGTGCATGTATGAAGCAGAATGAAGCTGAGATTAAAGGGTAGATGAAAAGAAGGAAGAAGCAGAAGTTTGATTAGTATTGAATTGTGCACGAAGAGAAATGAAAGGGAACTTGTGTTTTTCTCTTGGAGAGGAAAATAGGTCAAGGGTCTTGGTCTTCGTATTCTTAATTTGGAATCTCTATAAGAAGAAGATTTTTTTTGGGTTTTCCTCTTAAAGAGTGAGAGGTTTTGGCCCTGGTTGATAGCCTTTTTTTTATGTCTCTTCTATCTTTATGGTTTATGCATTGGTAGTTGTTTAATGAAGAAGAACACTAATAACCTAAGTAAAAGAAGAGCCTAATATAAATAAGTAAAAGGAACACACAAGAAGTTACTAATAGAAGAGAAATCACTTAATATCTATGCCCTAGATTTCTCAACAAACAACACACCATAGAATAGGTTGAGCTTTTAGGAGAGTTGAATAATTTGTGTGTCAAGATACCCCTCCTCTAGGCCATCAAAGATGTTCCCATTTACAACAATATTATCAAGGAGGAATGTTTCAAAAGGTCCAAGAGAAGGAGAAGAGATACTCCCACAATCAATGTTGTTGGACAACTATCTGATCTAATGCTGGGAAGAGTAATCTCCCCAAAGTACTTGGAACCTGGTAGTCTAGTAGTGGATGTGCACATTGATGGCATTGTGGTCCCTAATATCTTGATTGATCTTGGGGCTAAAATAAATGTAATGAATAAGGAAACCATGCTAAAGATCAACCTCAAAAGGGCTTTAAGGAAGACCACCACAATGTTGTAGCTTGCAGATAGGTTCACAGTAGCTCCTGATGGAGTTATTGAGGATGTGATGGACTCCATTGACTCCTCGAAGTACCCCACTGATTTCCTGGTACTCCAATCCAAAACCATATTCAATGGCTATCCTCACATTCTTGAAATACCTTGGGTTGGGAACATGACTACTAAGAATGTGAATTTATCCAAATAACTTGTGTTGAATCTTCCTACTCAACCTTCTATTGAACATGACTTACTGTTATGGTTAGAGGATGAGGAAGGGGAAAACTTTTATCATACATCTCCCTACCCAGTCTACACTCTAGATACTCTTATAGGAGGGGGAAATTGACGAAGATGATATCATTGACCATATCTTACAGAATCAATATTCCACTACCACACTAGTTGATGAATTGATGAAATAATCTTAGATCATCCCTTGGAATGATTTGTGCTCTGTTGACTCTAGCATAGAACATGCCAAGATTGTAGAGTTTGGCCCCTCTATAACTCTAAATATCAACCCCTCTCTCTTAGCCAAACATGAAGAACAATTGTGCAATGTACTGAGCCAACACCTGAATGCTTTTGGTCAGGATTATAATGAGATGAAAGGTGTATATCCCTCAATATCTACTCATCATATTTACATCAAAGAGGGATGAAAACCTATGTGCCAACCTAAGAGAAGGATGAACCCAACTCTTAAGGACATAGTGAAAGAAGTGTTACAAAAACTAATGGATGTAGGGTTCTTGTACCCCAATTCAGATAGTGAGTGGGTGTCCTCTCTTGTTTTAGTACAAAATGAGAATGGGAAGTGGAGGACCTATATTGACTATAAAGAACTTAAAATGGCTACAAAGAAGGACCATTTTCCTTTTCCCTTCATTGACTAAGTCCTAGACATACTTGCAGGGAATAAATTCATCTCTTTTATAGGCACATTTAGTGGATACAACTAAATACAGATCAACCCTGAGGACCAAGATAAGACCACATTTACATGTCCTTGGGGCACCTTTGCTAATAAGGTCCTTCTATTCAGTCTGTGCAATGCACATGCTACTTTCTAGAGGGAAATTTTAAGTATCTTTGTTGAAATTGTTCATGACACTATTGAGATTTACATGGTTGACTTCACTCCTTTTGGATGTGACTTCTAGGAAGTTGTGTCTAATCTATGCAAAGTCTTACAAAAATGCATTGAAATTAATTTTTTATTGAGTCCTGAGAAATGTTATTTTTTGATGAATGTAGGGATTGTCCCTAGCCATTCTATATCCAAGGAGGGGATACAAGTTGACCCAAAAAAAAATTCCATCATTAAAAGGGTCCCCATCCTGAAAAAAAAAAAGAAATGTCAGGAGATTCTTGGGATTAGCTGGGTAGAAGAATCATTAAAGAATTTAGTACATTGGCTTCACCTTTGTTTGGATTTATGGCCAAAGATTCACACCTTTGTTGGTCAAGAAACTGTCATGAGGCCCTTGAAGTGTTGAAAGAAATGTTTACCACTGCTCCTATCTTTAAGGTCCCAACTGGGAATTACCTTTCCATATATGCACAGATGCATCAGATAAATTTGTTGGGGAAGCCTTAGGACAAGTGGAAGAAATATTTCCTTATGCTATCTATTTCATTGGTAAGAACCTTTCTAAAGTTGAGTTGAATTATACAGTCACTAAAAATGAACTCTTGGTTGTGGTGCATTCTTTAAATAAGTTTAGGCACTATATCACTGGTTATCAAACTTTTGTTCAAACATATCATGCAACCATTAAGTATTTAATGAATAAAACTAATGCTAATTCTAGGATAATTAGATGGTTGTTATTATGGAAACAATTTGATTTGATCATTATTGACAAACCAGGGAAAGAAAATGTGGTTGCCGATTTCCTGTCAAGACTAACCTTTCCTGTTGATAATGAGGAGATGGTTGATGATCAATCTCCAGATGAACACCTCTTTTCCATCTTGGTGCTTTCTCCTTGGTTTACTGACATATCCAACTGCTTGATCGTTGGGAGGTACCCTCCTAATCTTTCATCTAAGGAGAAAATAAAAGTTGTCAGGAAACATGGCCCTTGCACTTGGATTGGGGGAACTCTTTTTAGATTGGGACCAGATCAGATCCTGAGAAGATGTATAAGGGAAGAGGAGGTCTTTGACATCCTCTTAGAATGCCATGATGGAACTTGTGGGGGTAACTTTAGTGCTAAGAGGACAACCTTCAAAGTTTTACAAGCTAGTTACTAATGACTCACTTTACATCAAGATGTAAGGAGGTACACCACCAAGTGTGATTAGTGCCAAAGGATGGGTAAGCCCACACCCAAGGATGAAATGTCCTTACAACCTCAAGTGACTCTAGATCCATTTGATAAGTGGGGCATAGATTTCATTAGACCTATTGATCCCCCATTGGGACAAAGAAAATATATCATTATGTACACTGATTAACTAACAAAATATGTTGGAAAAAAGGAAGTTAAAGTAGAAACTGAGCAAAAGGTGGTTGAATTTTTAAGGGAGAATATCTTCTACAAGTTTGGTTATCCAAGAGAGTTAGTCACTGATCAAGGAGCACAATTTACATCAAATTTGATTGAAGATCTCATGAAGCAACACCACATCAAACATAGGACATCCACTACCTATCACCCTCAAGCAAATGGGTAGGTAGAGGTCACAAACAAAGAATTGGAGAACATTCTAACTAAGGTTGTTAGCAGCAACAGAAAGGTTTGGGAAGATATACCTTTAAAACCCACTTGGGCCTACAACACCACTTAGAATACAACCACTAGATTTACCCCATTTAAACTAGTCTATTTGAAGAAGGCCCTGTAGTCTATTGAATTTGAATATAACACCTTAAGGATGGAAACCCATTTAGACTTGGACCTCACCATAACACAATAGGAGAGGCTACTCCAACTCAAGGGTCTAGATGAATTTAGGTTGCAAGCTCTCCTACACACTGAGGTAATCCAACTACAAAGGAATATTTGGTATGACAAACACATCAAAAAAGATGAATTTTTAAGAAGGAAATTGGGCCCTGTTGTATGATTCCAGGTTCAAGGATTTCAAGGGAAAGGTAATGGTAATGTGGTTATGTCCCTATCTGGTAGAGAAATTTCATGAGAATGGGTCTATCCATACTAGAACAATTGATGAGGAAAATATCCCCTTACTTCTCAATGGTTATAGGTGAAATTTGTATAAAAGACCTCTGTCCAAGGAAGAATTCATCAGTTCAATCAGTAGAGAATTGAATGTGATTGGGAGGCTCACAATCCTTAGTCCAAAAAACTTCTAAGAAAAGAAAATAAAAATAAGAGGGTCTATATGAAAACCTCCATGAGGAATCTTAGGCCAACTTTAGGGTTGAAAACCTCTCTTAGGAAACCTACGAGCAAAAAAAATGGAAAAAATAAAAAATAAAAACAAAATAAAAGATGAAAATGTGCCTACGTCAAAACCTCCTTTAAGGTGCCTAGGGTAGGCATTCAATTTGAAAGCCTCTGTAGAGTCAGCTTGCATGTATAAAACAAAAAAAAGAAAGAGAAAAAAAGAAAATAAAAACACAAGGAAGGAGTTCTTACACTACTTGTGCTAACATCTTTATTTTGCATGATTCCAGATAACCAACCAAACCATGAATACATGATATATTATACAAGTGTATTCTCCATTTTTCTAGCCACCCATTGTATGTTCACACTCTCCACTCACATCCCTACCTATCTCCATCATCCATCCAACAATAGAATAAAATTTTTCCTCCTCACTATAATGCTACATGAGTAGTGTGTAATGCTACAGGAGGATCATGTAATGCTACAAGAGGAGCCTCAAATTCTATAGGAGGAATATCTGATTTGGCAGAAAGTCGATATGGTTAGGTATTCTTTAGGAAATGTTGAGAGATGTCGACCAACATTAATTTCATCACCCATCCACTCCATCTAGCCAAAAGTCAGTTTCAACTTCCACTCTTCCATGCATAAAAAAAAACACAGAAAAGCTCTACTTTCATTTTTCCACCACCTACACCACTTCTTCATGATCCTGATCCTAGCCTCATGCCTTTTCTGACTTTCCCTAAAATTCCACATGCAATATAGGGTCTCAAAAATGAATTAAATGACTACTACAAGAAGAGGATTCCTCGTGTAGTTGCCTGTATAGTCACACCAAAATTCCCAGAATCAACTTTTTCCACCCACAAAGAAAGAGATCTAGCCACCTTGAGCATCATAGAGCCATTTCTAAAGTAAGAAGAGGCACATCAGCTGATAATCCATCCACTCCACCAACAACAGATTAGACACAGAGAAGAAACTTGCACATGCAACAATGTTATCAGTCAAATAAATATTAATTTATTAGGACCTTTGCAGTAGAAATAAAGGATATGAACACCATCAGGATCATCATATTATGAAGACCAACTCTAGCATGCAAGCTTCTCCAGCACATTGACATCAAAGTTAGGAATTTCTGAATTCAAGCTTCTGTGATCCATAAAAAATTAAGAAAAGTCTTTCGGTAGAAATCACATAAGAGAAAGACCAAAAATTTCTTTGATGTTATTTCTATTGAAAGACTTTTATTAATCACAGGTAGGCTCAGGTATGACTACCCTCACCTCTTCCCTATGCATATGATGAAAAAATGTGTAATGGTCGACAAAGGAATTTTTCTATGGGATGGAGATGGCTAGTAAACTTGCCCACCTTTGATTAGTAAACTAAAGTTCATTTCAGTTACACATGCATGTGGAAAAGTCAACTCAAGTGAGGTGGTGATTATGAGGAGTGAGGTGATAATCACGAGGAGTAGGGTGTTGATTGCAAGGAGTGGGGACAATGGTTAGAAAACAAAAGTTTGTGCAAGAGCCATGTCATCATAACGCTCCAATCCTTTACCACAAAAGAAATATTAAGTACAAAGCTTGACTCCATTTGTATAATCACTCATTTCAAGAAACAGTTAGAGAAGGATGAGCTAGTGCTATCAAAGACTACCTAGGGTGCCACCAAGATGCTTCGAACAATGTTTGTAGGTGTTATAGGAGAAGCTACAAGAGGAGATATATGAGGTTCTGAACTGCTACAAGAGGCTCTAGGATGCTACAGGAGGCCCAAAAGGAAGCTATATGAGAGAATTGAAGGGAGAAAGGAAGCCAAAGTGACCCAAAGTTTCCCTCAAACCCTCATGCACATGACAGAGTAACATTAAAAGGAGTAAGTGATCCTTTCCCTCTCTAATTTCCATACCTCTTCCTAGAAAATTCTGCTTGAAATAAGTGCCCTATAGCAAATATTTATATAGTAGTTCCATTCTGGAAATTGTCATATGTAAGATAAAGATAAGGTCAAAGAGAAATTATTAGCATCCTTCTCCCTCTTGGATAAAAATTTTCTCTTCAACTGAGACTTCTCTAAGGCCAGAATTTCAAATACATAAAAGTATCCTCAATAAGGAGTGGTAGGAGAAATGGTGGGAGGTTTTAACAGAAGAGAGCCCATAGAAACATAGAGAGTTCATCATCATCATAATATGGTAAATATTTCTCAAAGATATTAGTGGTTGGGTTTATTTAAATTGCTGAAGGGGTATGATGATGACATAACCCAAGAATTTTCCATGCCACTAATTCCCCGTGGAGAAGATAGTGCCACCACTATTGTTATAGGCCTTTCCATCTATCCAAATGTCGAACTCATAAGCAAAGTGACTACATTACCCTTAGGAATTCGATGGAGTAAGGGGGACAAAGCAGTGAGTGTCATAGCTGGGAATAAATTCTTCATTCTGAAAGAAAAATATGTATAAGACAAAAATGGACTGAGAAGGGAGAGCCTACCTTAGCCCTGGGATGAAGTGGCCTACCCCATTCTCAAATACATATCTTGTGATGGGATGTGGAGCATTTTATATGCCTATCATTTTAGGTTACTCCATGATTTATGATTCAAAGCAGAATTGCTATCCCACAAAGACTTAGTTTTCCCCATTTCTTACTACTGTCTATCATTGAGATGAGCCAGAAAGTGAGGGATAGTGCTCACCATGGCCTCATCAAGTTGATTTTTATGGATTCCATCAACCACTTAAGTTTCCTTGTACTGTGGAATGATTTTGTATATATGGATAGGGAAAACTTCATTGAAACACAAAACATAACCTCCACAAAGAAAGAGGGAACACCAACCTCTAGTATTTGGGGTAGAGAAGGAAAGGAAGAAATGGAAACCAAGGAAGAATATGGCGTGCCCTACCTCATAGTTTACAACAAAGAGAATATCACTCCCCATAAAGACTAAGAAATGCCTTGGAGAAAACCCCCTGTATAAGAGGATCATGAAAAGGCTAAAGATCAGGTTGATATGCCTTAAACTAAGTCCTCCCTTACTATTGGGCTTACAAGAAGGAAGAAACCAACCAGAGGAACAAAAATAATGGGCAAACATAAATGCAAATGCAGGTTTCTACCCACAAGAAGACACATCCTCTAAATTTCCTTGGGATGTTAGAGAGGCCACCACGGCCATGAATGAACTTCATATCAATGATTGAGTTGCTCATAGTGTGAGCAACACTTTCAACAGAGGGTAATGATGGCTCCCATCAAAATGTATATTTTGGAGTTCATTGTGTTATCCTCCATCCCTTAAAACTCTCCTTTTCTCACATTAATTCACATTTTTAGACATAATATGCTTAGTAGGAAGACTAAAAGGTGTTTATCACATTGCATTGCCTAATGTGATTAATATTCAGGTAAAAGAAGAATTTTTGGAGATATTTACTATGCAAGGGCTTGATGGAGACATATAGAGTGAATATGAGGTTGTCCAGCTTGAGATCAAAAAATTCTCTCCAAAAAACTCAAATTCACTAATAGATGAGGAACTCCAAGTGAATGACAAGGAGAAAGGGAACCAGATCCACAAATCTAGATATTTTTGAGGGTTCATTCCTCCTTTCAAGGAAGCTACCCCTCAATCATTTTTGTATTAGTAAATCTGCAAAAAGGCTCATTAGGATTCCATTTTTTGTTGTATCTAAGGGTAGCTACTGAGCCTAGAGATTGACTTTGTTATTATTAACTTTCATCTTATGTATGAGACTATTATTTTCTGTTAATGAGAATTTTACCATTGATTTGCATTTGAGTTAGTTTTGGAGGGATGAAACCCTTGGGTTTGGGCCCAACCCAGAGGCTTTAGTCCCTCTCTTGTATTTCGTTCTTGTTCTTGTTTCAAAGCATTGCAATCCTTATTTTGTTTCAATATATATTATATCATAAAAACTTGTAATTCCAAGCTTGCCTCTCACCTCTCTTGTGGGAAGAGTTATTGGAAAGATCTACAATAACAATCCAAAAATATTTGTTTATGATTTCTTGGAAATGGATAGATGTTAGTTGTGATCCTTTTGCATGATTATCCTTTGCAACTTAGGATTTAGTGTCATTTGTTTAGTGATCAAAGTAGTGTTGTGGGATAAAATAGATTTTAGTCAAATTCAACTCATCTTTTCCATGTTAATTTATTTCACTGTGTTATTGGTCATTTCATGCATGTATTTGGCTAGCTGCAGGGACTGTGTTGATCTACAGAGGTGGGCATACCTTCCCAAATTCACCTGGAATTATCCATCCTCCTCTTAGGCACCTCACACTACTCCCAAAATATGTCTCTAGAATCACTCTATCAAGGAAAATAAGAGGCACCATTGGCATCCACTTTGGTGCAAGATAGACCTTTGAGGGGTGATAGGCTTGGCCAAGGGGCTCCCACAACCTTAATTTATTACCTTATACCTCCATCCACCTTTGTTCATACCTAAGATACCATTTCCATCCTCAAAATTCTCTCGTACCCCCTCCTGTAGAAAAATAGGGCCTCTTGTAGCAATACATGACCTCATGTAGCAGGCTCCTATAAGAGCCTTGTAACATTGATTTCTTCAGCCAGTTTTGCTCCAAACATGGAGTCTAGCCTAGTTAAGTTTCATAATAGCCTCCACACTAGGATTTTATGATTAAGGAAGACCTTAGGACGACTCCAACCTCATCCTTCCATCATTGCAGCCATGAGATAACAAAACAAAGTTAGATTTAGCATCTTTTTCTTCATAGGCATGTTAAAAATGTGATTTCTCAATTTCAACAAGTGTGAGTAGATAAATGATGCATGCAAGGTAGGTTATTGATTTGAATAAACTATGCAAGTAGAGTAGCATGAGTTATTTATGCAAATAGATTAGTTCTTTTCCTTATGCAATTTCAATTAGCATTTACATTTGATGAATGGTAAGAAAAGTAGTAAGAATTATTTCTTCCACTAAATTAGCCTATTTTCCCCATTGCAATTTCAACTAGCATTTACATTTGATGATTATAATTTTCACGTTAGTAGTAGAATCATGTTCATTTATGCTTTCATAAGAGGTTTTCACTATAATTAGTTGGAGGAATGGTGTCTGAATACCCTGATCTAATTTCATGAATATGAGTAGCATTTACATTTGACGAGTAGAATTTACATTTGATTAATACCATGATCTGATTTCATAAGAGGTTTTCACTACAATTAGTTGGAGGAATGGCGTCTGAATACCCTGATCTTATTTCATGAAGATTAGTTCTTTCCCTTATGCAATTCTACTTAGCATTTACATTTGATGAATGGTAAGAAAAGTAGTATGATTTATTTCTTGCACTAAATTAGCCTATTTTCCCCATTGCAATTTCAATTAGCATTTACATTTCATGATTATCATTTTCACCTTGGTAGTAGAAGCATGTTTATTTATGCTTTCATAAGAGGTTTTCAATACAATTAGTTGGAGGGAATGGTGTCTGAATACCCTAATATGATTTCATGTTGCTTTGGGGTAGAATTGAATGTGCTCTAGCCATGAAAATTGGTAGAGAGGCTAAATAACATGAGATATCCATGACCCAAAAATGGTTTGGACAGATTGTACCCAGTTTGGAAAATATTAAAATAATTAATATTTTTAATGGAGTTCCTAAGTTTAAACTTAGGAAAGATAAAATATTAATGGGTATTAATATAAAACTGGGTTAGAAGGTTCCAAAAGTCATGGATCAAGCCAAATATAATCTTAGTCATTCATTAGAGATGTAATCTGGGCCGCTGAAGGACCAACAAGAAAAGTATAAGAGGAGACTTGAGGGTCGGTTGGAGAATACACCAGAGTGATTAATCATTTGATTTGCTAGAGCGGGGTTGCTAAGCAAAGTCGAATCAATGATCAACAGTGAGGGGTACTGAGTACTGGATATAGAGGCATAGATAGTGTCGAGAGACCAGCACAGAGGCAGAGAGTGAGATACAGCAGCCAGAGTAATCCACGTAGAGCCCAGCAGAGATAGTGCAGAGACTAGAGGGCCTACATCATCCACGCAGAGGGTTGTAGGAGTGACGTAGAGAGCCCCAGAGGCTGCGTAGTGCCTCAGAGGGCTGTCATAGAGGGTTCTGAGGATAATGCAGAGTAGCAAGATGCTAACACAATGCTTTAAAGTTACTAGAGAGGGTTTCGTGGACATGTTTTCTGAATACCTGTTTCCGAATAGAGTGGTATTACTGCCAGTTGTTTTTCTCTATCGGGTGAGCCAGTTTGGCACCTAGTTTTACTCATGGAAATATTGCATAATAATAAACCCTCAGAATAGCTACATCATGTTGGGCGTGGAATCCCCCCAAGGCATGTTTTGGGGCTTAAAGCCCAAGTTTTGATTAAGTCCATTATAAATACTCCGTGAATTGTGGGCGTGGAGCGCGAACTCATAATAGAGTCATAGGGTTGTCTGCCCTTGTTTTTGTAATGTAAGGTTGGTTTGAAAGATCTACCCATGGTCCGCATACCATGGGATTGTATAAATAGAGCGAGGCTCTAAGTGTAAGAAAGAGACCAATCGAAGGAAGCATGATGAGTCTAAGGAATTGATGAAGCATTGAGTTGAGTGTAAATCGTGTCTTTGGTTCATAGAGTAGGAGAAGGCTCTGTAGCTAAGTGTGCAAAGACCTAGTAGTCCATAGCTGAGTGCGCGGACCCCTGCAGCTAAGTGCGCAGGGTAGGTCAAGTCTGTAACCATGGGAAGAATTAATAAAAGAGAAGTTTTACCATAATTCTGTGTATCTTTTCCTGTTTTTATGTATTATTGGGTATGAATTGCAAGTTTGTTGTTTATTCACTGCGTGAACTCATATGAATGTGCTGAATAAGTAAATATAATATAAGGCATCTGGTTACACAAAGATAACTAATTGTGATAAGAAGATAGGTAAAGATCTTGGGTGTGACTTAGGGAAATAGTGCAGAGTGCTGCTCTAGCAGCGCAAAGCCCCAAACCCCTAGTTAGGGCTGCGTGAAGGCAAATATATCACGGCGCAAAGGCTAGGGAAGTGCGTAAAGTAACCTGTGCTAAGAGACTCTCAGTTGGACCAAATCAACCCCTCATACATCTCAAGGAAACCTGGTTCCAGCACCCCCCCATACTACTTCGGTTGAGACCTCAGTCCGTGCTCTGTAGATTGTTGCCGAAAGGGCTAGTAGTACAAGGATTTGTTTGGCTAATTAACTCTGAACCTGGGTCAGGCCCCAACAAGCCAACAAATGGTTCCATTGCTAGGACTGGGATTTGCATAGAGATGTCTGATGTCATATCACTGGAATCCAACAAAGAAAGAAATTGAAGATTGGTTCGATAGGAAGATTTAGGAGTTTGCGACGCAAGAGAACAAGAATCCATGACTGTCAAAAGAAGAGTAATTAAACTATTACCTGTACACAGAGATCTAGGAAATTTTCTTCACATCTTTCCCTACTAAGCTATATGAGTGGATCGCGAAGCTAGCAGATAGCCAAGGAAGGTGCAAGCTCGACAGACCTATTGTGTGGACCCCAGAGTTGGTGCACAGATTGGAAGCATCGGAGGATAAGATCGCACACGCTATTGATCACTGGCTTGATCTAATTATAGGAGGATTCATTACTGAATTTCGTGGTAGATACTTCAGAAAGTTATAGCAAGGCAGAGCAACACTTCCTCAAAGGACCGCGAGGTAAGTACGTTAAGTCTTTGAACACTTGGATTAAAATGCTACTATGTGAAAATAGGGTGATGCGAATACATTGATGTTTGGGGCTACACAAAGTAGGAGAATTTACAGAAACAAAGGTAGTGAAAAGCTAGAAACTGGCCCCTTGATTTCACCTCCACGAGGGAATGAGGAAGAGCTCGCAAAGATCTCACCAAGAAGTGCGATCAATTTGATAAAGTAGAGGATTCCGTGCATATAACTCCCACCCACAGCACCACTAGTTTCATTGCCTTCACCGCCATCTCCGCCCATACCACCTCCGCCACCACCGCGAGTCCATATGGAAAGCGCGATAAAGTTGTCGGTGTTCAAGGGTGTAGCAAATGAAGATCCAGACTAGTTTTGGTTCGTGATAAAAGATGTATGGGAAGCACAGGAAGTTATAGATGAGAATATAAAGAAAGAAGCATTGATCAACGCTCTACAAGATCACGCGCTGACCTAGTACATTAATCATTTTAATGACAATCCAAATGCGGGGATCGCAGATATCCAAACTGCGCTGAACAGAGAATTTAGCAGGCTGAATTTAGAGGCATAGTCGATCATTGGGTTCAAGGAGATCACGATGCGACTAGGTGAGAATCCTTGGGAGTTGGATTAGAGACTGAAGTGCACAATTTGTGAAGCTAATATGACTTTGACAGATGGACAACACTACAAATGGTTTGTAGCATCGCTAACGCCGCATTTAAGGAACTTGTTGTCATAAAAAAGGCTAACAACTCAAGCCGAGGCCTTGGAGATCACTATGAGGCTGCATGAAACCCCGATACAGGATCATAACCTGGGAGTTCAGCAAATCCATGCGCAGTTGAAAAACTTGTGCCTTGAGATGCAAAGTCTAAAACAAGACAGGACGACTCACCTGGAAGTGCGCAATGAGGTATGGTGTGTGAAATGTAAGGGTTAGGGTCATGGAAAGGACCACTCCCCAGTTTTCGTGAATTACCTCATGGGAGGAGGATTGATGCCATTAAGACCAGAGGTACAAGCAGGACCTAGCATGGTGCTTGTGTTGTTGTGCTCGATTTGTCAAATAGGAGAAAAGCATGCTATGGACAACTACCATTTGTTGCAGAAGTACACGCAGAATTCCCAACAGTTGTTTTGTAATTTCTGTAGATCAGTGGGACATGATGAGCACACCTGCAGAAGTTTTGAACTGATGATGGATAAGACTCCCACCTACAAAGTTCAGGCCGAAACACGTCCCCTTGACCAAAATGTAGGGATGGGATGAACCAAATGTCAGGGGCACGGGTGAGGTCGAGGTCAAGGAGGACCTGGAAGAGGTCGCGAACAACTGACATGTTACAATTGTGGAGGGCTAGGACATTATTCTCGCGATTGCACGAATTCGATGCATCCATCATGCTTGTATTGTATATTGTCTGACCATGAGACAAAGGATTTTCCCACACTGATAGCGAGGCTATGCAACAAGGGAGCGCTCCAACCTCCCTCGACTCAGAACCTGCAAATGATGAGGTTTGAGCCACATGAGGAAGACCCTAATGTGAAAATTGTGCTTTGAAGTGGAATTACAATAGGGGATGACAAAGGCAAGCAACCTAAAGATAGTAATTGGGTTCGCAAGGCTCCGACGAAAGAACCAAAGTTTGATTTGGAGCGCGCTAAGGAAACCTTCATGGAAGCAAGGAAGAGCTTCACTGATGCCCCCACTTCAGGAAGCAAAGACAGAACAGAGCCGAAAATGGATCCTATGATGCTCACGACGTTCCTAGAAGCATGCGTGAAGTTTCCGCGCGACAGCAAGGCTATAAAGGGACTGCAGGAACTCATAAATAGATGTGTTGGGACCAAACCAGGAGAACCGCGCGTAGTCTGGAAGGTTGGAAAGCACGCGACAAGGACAGGAAGTGAAATGAGGTTGACCTTGTAGATTGGGGAATATGAGATGGAACAAGTGATTCTAGACCTAGGATCAGATGCAAACGTTCTGCCAAAGCAGACATGGGAGCACATGGGAAGGCCTACGCTACAATGGTCTCCTATCCAACTCTGAATAGCGAACCAGCAAAAGATCCTACCTATGGGAAGATTGTAGGGAATCACCGTAGATATTGAAGGAGCAAGCACACTAGTAGATTTTGATGTGATAGAGATTGTTGATGATAGAAATCCCTACCTTGCGCTATTAGGGATAAATTGGGCCACTGACATGAATGGGGTGATAGATCTAAAGAAGCGCAAGATTATTTTTGAGAAAAAGTCTCTGCGTGTAGTCATACCTTTGGACTGCATCTAGATAAGCACACGAGAGCAAGACTAGGTAAATCCCACCGCGGATAAATGAATCTCATGGGAGCATGAAAGCTCCTGTACGTCGGATTTGAATGAAGAGATAGAGCGATGGTAGAACCGGTTACACGAGGTAACCACACTGAACTACAACATGATGATAAGATCACTACATTGCATATCAACAGAGGCAAGGGATCTGCCTACGTATGATGGGTTGAGCGAGGTAGATGACTTCCTAAACAGATTCAAAAGAGAGGTGTCAGAACAACAATGTTTTGAAGATCTAAAATGGGTGCTATGTGCTGCACCCGCGAGGTGGTGGGGCACACACCAAGGAATCTTTGAGGACTGGTGTGAATGCAGAAGAATGATGCACATATAGTTTGGGAAGCCTCAGATTCGATTAGTAGACAAGTATGATAGACAGAATGATCTGCACGTGCACCTGTCCAGATGGATACAGGCATATGTTACAAAACCTACGCGAATGCACATAGGCTTGACATTAGGAGACATGGTCAATAATCGTGTGCGGGCAAGGCAATGGTGCAAACAACCCCTTCGGTTGGAACGACAGAGTATGGAAAGAATGAGTGTGCAGAAGGTTATCCACACAGCAACCTTCAATGAAGTGTGTGAAGCACTGAACAAGCTATATGATGTACACCAGACTAATTGGGACATGTGCGTACCAGCGGTTCTATGGGATTATAGGACAACGTGAAAGAAACTGACAAAGCAGATGCCTCCACGGTTGGAGTATGGAGTGAACGCTATAATCCCCATAGGGTATAAAATGCCTAGTCCATGCATAATAGCGCCGGTAGATACAACGGATCGTAGAGCCTTGGATGAAGGGGTCGCGCAGCTGAATGAAGCAGAATGCTTGGGACCTGAGGAAGAAATCCAATAGGGTGATATTAGGCTCCAAGAACTTATGAAAGAAAGGGTGCGATTAAGGGAGAAAAATGCTCTGGTGGAAGCGGAAGTCAAGAAGCTTGAGGACGAAATAAAAAAGAATTTTCTTGATAAGGAAACCAGGGTGATAAAACAGGGTGCGCACAATCACGTTGACGAATTTGGAGACTAATGCTGAGAGTTAGTAAACCTGATGCCTTGGATTGGACCGCATATTACTAAATGGATCACCCATGGTAGCGCACTACATATGATAAAGTGCGCGACACAACGAGTAACGATAAAAGGTGGATGTTTTCCAGAAAACGTGATGGATGACTGGTTGAAACCTTATACAGGTGGCGCGGCAACTTGACTAGCCGTGGGAAGTAAATTCTTAGCACTCCAAGCAGTTGAAAGGAGGCGCGGGGCTGTAAAATACTTTGCTAGAGAGCTACATGATGTTGGAGCTGCACGCAGGAGCAAAGTGTCACAAGGTTTGCGACGGTGCAAGTGGGGCTATATTGCCGCATGGGTTGGTTGGAAAGTGACCATTGGAGTCACTATTCACGATGTGATGCTTGACTTAAGACCAAATGGAGTGGGTGGCAGGCATTTAAGACGCGCTTTATGGGCAAGATTTGGGAAAATCTTCCGCCAAGGGAGCATTAATGGACCGGATTTGCGGGGAATGGTCGAATTCAAATTCAAAAGGCACTATAAATTACAAAGGGCTTCCCAGCAAACAACACTTCATCATTTGCAAATTGAGCTGTCGTATGCCTCATGTATTCTGAGCGGAGACCTATTTTCCCTATGCAGAGCGTTGATTGAGCCCCTGATTGAGAAACTGAGAGATTTTTGGACAAGAAAGATGGCAGCATCTGAGGAACCTAGGAAAATTACAGAGATGACTGATGAAGAGGCCGCATAGGCCCTGAATGTGGAAGATGACCGTGAAGGCACCAGGATTATGGAGGAAATCCCTAAATCACTGTGCACGTCGAGGCTAAAGAAAGACAAATAACCAATGATTTTGGTGCATGTGTCCCCTCGAAACCTGTTGCACACCAGAATAACGATGGAGGAAAAAGGGAAAGCAGTTAACCTGGAAACCAACGAGGAGGAAGAAGACCTGGAAGACCTCATAATTGAAGAAGACGAGGATGAGGGCATGGAGGAAGAAACCAAGCCTGTGCACCCTCCAACAAAGTTGCCCGTGTATATCCCCCCGCGGAAGGGGAAGGCAAAAGTGCCCAAGGACCTCGACGAGTGCAGGAGCTCTCTCTAGACTTCGCTCCTCCCAGAGGAGATCATCTTTGAGGGCACGTAGCTGGGATGGGTGCCAAATTTAAAGTTTGAAGATTGGGATCTCACTGACCATGAAAAATTCCCTCACCTAGAGACCGCATAACTCATGAAGCCCAAGCAGAACATCGCGGTGGGTGTTATAGAATTGGAGCTGTGAAAGTGGTTATGCGATGTGGAAAAGGAAGGGTTATTAAACCTTCTCTGGGTGCCACATTTCCACCGACCCCAGTGATGATCTTCATCATCAGGCAGCTGCTCTACCTGGTGCATGGTGAGTGTTTGTGGTTGGAGGAGCCCATCCCCATCACGGACCACTTAATCCATCGCATTACCCGGCTCCCATGTAAAGGAGAGGACCTTGTAGATATTTTAGAAGGGAAGAGCAACGATTTGGCCATCGTGGAGGCCATGAAAAATAAATACAAGCTAGAAAAGAAGAAAAGGGGCTACGCCATATCCAGCATCAACAAAAAAGCAATTAAAGTTGCGACCTAGATACTAGCAAGTAAGCTCATGCGGAAGTGTTGCGCGGACGAGGTGCCCGCGCCAGTGGTTGCACTTGCCAAGAAGTGCGCAGAGGGGGTCTAGTTTAACTGGTCCAAGTTCTTATGTAAGAAGTTCATGGAAAATTGTTGTGAGGCACAGGAACAAGGAAAAATGTTCCACTATGCATGGCTTCTGCTGTCCATAGTACTGGTGGCGGGAGAATCGTCGAAGGACAGCCAGTTCCCCACAATTGCAAGGGATCTGTTGAACCTCGCGAAGTACGCTTCACTATGGGCCACTAAGGACGTGAACCAAATATGTGATAGTAAGATATTCTGGGTGTTCATGGAGATGAACATCAGAATGGGGATTAACTACAAGCCGCGGTTATCACCCACTATCTACAACAGCCTGCAAAGTTTTGCAGAATTTAAAGCGGACTTCCACCACATATATCTCAGAGTGCACAAGGACCTAGCCAAGAAATGGATCAAGATACCCTTCATAGCCACTGATGATGTGATTTTCGATGTACTGGAGACATGGCTACCGGAGTGGCGCGCCCTAGACATTGTTGTAGTGGAGAAGTCTACTGCACAGAAGAAGAAGGAGGAGGCCAAACTGCACATGGCACAATTGGCAGAATAAAGAACGCAAGAAGTAGTTGCAGCATAAGCGCAGGAGGCATGGGATGCTGTGCAGGTAGCATCAGAACAGAAAAATGCCACAGCAGCAGTAGCACAAAAGGCAACAGAGAAGGTGGGCGAGGGCCAGAAGTCACCTCCACTGGAGCAAGAGAAAGAAATGGAAACAGAGGAAGAAGAGGGTGGCGTGGACCCACAAACAATGTCAACACTATTGAAGTGCTAGTGCCTGAGCAAGCAGACAGGGCTGCATAAGAAGGTGAAAGAATCCAAGCTGTCGATCGACCTAGTCACCATTTCTGAGGGAGATCTGCATGACATAGGAGAGATAGTGCATGATGTCGCCACAGAGGCCCTCCAGAACTTCACGGAGGAGAATCAGATTGTGTTGGGGGCCCTTCGAGCATAGAATCAGGAGTTGCATGTGTGCACTCCTCAGGTTGGTACTCTTTCGACCATCCTTGTAGTAGGGATAACTGTAGTCGAGGAAATACTATGCGCTTGGACAACCAACACAATAGTGCTGCCACAGGGGGCACTGGTTACAATAAATGAGGTCTACAGGCCTACGGTCAGTACTTTGAAAGGCTTCAGGATCAACATGGTTGTGCTCCCGTGGGAGACGCTCTATGTTCTGTAGGATGGGATTACTGTAGAACTGCAAGCTAGGGAGAGTCGCGCATTGCAGGTGCTGAGTGAGCAGAAGATCAACATCAAATAGTTGAGCTTGCAGCACGATGACGTTGAGTCAAAGAAAAAGCAGATGGTACAGGTACTAGAAGAATCCTGCCAGATGGTCCTTGAGTTGGCCATCCCAGCAGAAGCACCATCAGAGGCGTTCATTCAAAGATTAGTAGTAGGGGTACGCGAGGAGCGAGAAGAAATGGCAAAGGTTTAGCTGGAGATGAATCTTCAGATAGCAGAGCTGCAGTTGAAGGCGTAGTCATCCACCCCTATAGAAGTAAGAGAACAGTGCACCAACGCTATTACATCGGGGATGGAAGAGATCAACAGTGTAGTAAGGGACTACGCCAGGATGTTGGAAGAGTCATTCGAGGTCCTCACCAACCTACAGGAGGACCCTAACATCCAACACTTAGAGACAAAGGCACGTGAGCTCCAGTAATGACAGTGTCAAAGCGACTACGCAGACGGTGGCGCTCACTCAGAGGCTCGCGCGAATGCAGCAGGACAAAGCGCTGAAAGAGCAAGTGGATGCAGCACGACACAAAGACGCAGTTTTGAAAGCGCACCTTCACCCTTGGATCGACAAGGCCTTCGTAATTACAGCAACAATTGAAGGCAAGCTGGTGCAAATGCAGGGGATGCAGGAACAGATCCAGGGAAGCAGTTCCGACATTGCAGTCTCGGAACAACGTGTACAGGATATCCAGTAGGCAGCCGCTCAGTGCACTGCCGACCTTGTAGCCGTTCGAGTAGAGTTGGAGGGTCTCTGTGCAAAGATCTCCGTACCAATAGAGTGACTTGAGGGTGAGTCACGATGTTTGTGTTGGGGGCCTGTTGGGCGTGGAATCCCCCCAAGGCATGTTTTGGGGCTTAAAGCCCAAGTTTTGACTAAGTCCATTGTAAAGACTCCGCGAATTGTGGGCGCAGAGTGCGAAGTCATAATAGAGTCATAGGGTTGTCCGCCCTTGTTTTTGTAATGTAAGGTCAGTTTGAAAGATCTACCCATGGTCCGCGGACCATGGGATTGTATAAATAGAGTGAGGCTCTAAGTGTAAGAAAGAGACCAATCGAAGGAAGCATGATGAGTTTAAGGAATTGATGAAGCATTGAGTCGAGTGTAAATCATGTCTTTGGGTCGTAGAGTAGGAGAAGTCTCTGCAACTGAGTGCGCAAAGGCCTAGTAGTCCACAGCTGAGTGTGCGGACCCCTACAGCTGAGTGCACAGGGCAGGTCGAGTCTGTAACCATGGGAAGAATTAATAAAAGAGAAGTTTTACCATATTTCTGTGTATCTTTTCCTGTTTTATGTATTATTGGGTATGAATTGCAAGTTTACTGTTTATTCACTGCACGAACTCATATGAATGTGCTAAATAAGTAAATATAATATAAGGCATCTGGTTACGCAAAGATAACTAACTGCGATAAGAAGATAGGTAAAGATCTTAGGTGTGACTTAGGGAAATAGTGCAGATTGCTGCTCCAGCAGCGTGAATCCCAACAACCCTTGGTTAGGGTTGCGTGAAGGTGAATATATGATGGCGCGAAGGCTAGGGATGTGCACAAAGTAACTTGCACTAGGAGACTCTCAGTTGGACCAAATCAACCCTTCAAACATCTCAAGGGTGCGGAAACCTGGTTCCAGCACCCCCCATACTACTTCAGGTGAGACCTCAGTCCGTGATTCGTGGACTGTTGTCAAAAGGGTCAGTAGTACAGGTATTTGTTTGGCTAATTAACTTCGAACCTAGGTCAGGCCCCAAAGAGCCAACACACTGGTTTTTCCGGGGACGTTTGTCCAAAAATAATAGTGTCACTTGTGTGTTTGTTTTCTTTCAGCTATTGATTTGTAGATGTTGAGACTGTATTGTGTTTATTTCGTTATTTATATGTTTTAAATAACTTGTTCAAAATTAGCAAGTAGAAGAAATAAATCAGGAGAATATAGATTAAATTTCTAACGGATAGGCTTAGAAATTTCAACATGGTATCAGAGCATGGTTGCAAATCATAGGAGAGATGAAGGCATCAACTAAGCAGAGCATTTGTAGAACAATCAGCGATCCCGAGTGACAGAAGCTAATCCTTGCAGAAAGTGACAAAAGAAGGGTTGATGCAGAGGGTTTGCGTCATCAGTCCCGGCTAGAGAGAGGCCAGAACAGAGACTGAGGAGGGTAGAAAGAGACTCACGCAGAGCCACGCAGAGAGCAGGAGGGTTGACGCAGATGGCTAAGGGAGTTGTTTTTCTAGTGCTGGGATTGTGCAGAGCCTAAAGGCTCATTACTTCAGTTGCTAGGGCATAGGAAGCTGTGGGTAGTTTGTGGGAGTGAAGCTGGTGGGGTACTGTGGGCAGAACAATACCTAACTTGGAAAAACTAAGGTAGAGGGAGTTGCTACCGAGGCATATTTCTAGCCAAGGAATCCGCATTAGTGTTACAGGTGCAGAGAAGATCAGAGAGGTGCAACTTGACGATTGGCACGTCGATTTCTAGAAGGGAAATCGTGACTCAGAGGGAGTCCAACAGAGAACTTCCACACAGGAAGTAGAGAGACTTAGCAGGAGTTGAAGAGAGAGCTTCTGGAGGAAAGTAGAGAGACTCAGAGGAGTCAACAAAAGAGTAGAGAGATGGCCATGAATGGGCTGAGGGATCAGGACAGATTGGATGGGCCGTCCAACATTGTGGTTTGGAAGGCTAGGATACTATCCATTCTAGATAGATATCAAATAAAGGACTTCACCTTGAGAATAATGGTGATCCTAGTTGACCCAACTGAAAATGAGAAGTACGAGGAGGCAATGGCCAGGGCGAAATGCATCATACTTGATGGGGTTAAGGATCATGTGGTCCAACATACTTTCGAGAAGGATACAACAAAGGAAGTGTGGGACACCTTGAATAAATTGTACCAGCATAGTTCTGTGCAGAGGAATATGTTACTTAAGAATCAACTACGGTCATACTAGATGCAGAAGGGGGAGCAGATAGATCACTTCCTCAGTCGGTTGAAGGAGATCAAGGACCAACTGACTTCCATAGGGGCCATGCCGGATGAGGAGACTTTGGTGAGGACCGCACTTAATGCAGTCTCAGAGTAGTGGGAGACATTTGTCTAGATCATACTGGGTAGGGAAGATCTTCTAGATTGGGAAGAATTATGGGCAACTTTTCACCAAGAGGAGATCAGGCGGTTGAGCAAGACGGGAAGTAGCAACAAAGGAGTCTGGATCAAGAAGGAAGAGGAAGAGGATGAAGCTCTAGCATCTATGAGAAAGCAGGAGAAGAGGAAGAAAAAGAAACTCTCCAAGGTCAAGTGCTTCCATTGTGGGGAACTAGGTCATTATGCAAACCAATTTTTGAAGAAGAAGTCTAAGGGAGAGGCGTCTGACTCTAAGACAGTGCTAGTGAAGGAGGAGAAGGAGGTCAAGGAGGATGATGATTGTGCCACGAGTGCTCATGTACCTCTAGAGAAGAGGTGTGGGGACATCGAGCTATAGTCAGGAGGACTATAGGTGATGAGGGGTAGGATCCTTGAGGTACCCAACCTCTTGGATTATACCTTGCTACGAGATCCCCGAAGAGAGATTTGCATGACTGGCAGATGTTGGTAGATACGGATGTGGATGACGCGGCAGAGAGTGCTACAGTGAAAGAGTCCCCAAGCAGCGTGAGGCTAGTAGGATGAACCATGTGAGAGGCACGAAGAGTGTTTCAATGATGCAGGATGGCATAGAGAGGTTTGCAACGGTGCAAGATGCAGGGAGTTGTTGTAGAAGCGCAGAGGTCAGTAGAGGAAGCACATGTTAGCAACAGAGGGAGCTTCAGAATCGAGAGTGTTTCTAGCTTGATAGGGATGTCAGTAGTTAGTTGGATCAGTTACTTACTTCTCAGTAATTGAGTTATAGTGTAGTAGTGGTTAGCAGTAGCACGATGCAGCATGATGAGAGGGGGTTGCAGTGCAGATGTAATGTTGGGAGAAAGGAATAGGAGCAGCACAGGTCCAGAGGGAGTTGCTGTATGGATGCAACAATGGAAGTGGTAGGGCCGTGGGTAACAATACAGGATGCAACAGTGCAAAGGATGTTGGGCAGGCAGGCCTAACATAAGCATAGGTACTGGTGCCAGATAATCAGAGTGATGCTCAGTGAGGAGTATTACTATAACACAGTCCTCGCTAAGAGGGAGTGTTGATTTGGGGTAATATTGGATGTGCTCTAGCTATTAAAATTTGTGGAGAGGCTAAAACACATGAGATCTCCATGACCCATAAATGGATTGGATAGATTGTACCCAGTTTGGGAGATATTAAGATAATTGATATTTTTAATGGAGTTCCTAAGTCTAAGCTTAGGAAAAATAAGATATTAATGGGTATTAATATAAAATTGGGTTAGAATGTTCCAAAAGACATGGATCAAGCCAAATCTAATCTTAATAATTTATTAGAGATGTAATCTTAGCCGTTGATGGACCAACAGAAAAAGTATAAGAGGAGGCTTGAGGGAGAGTTGGAGAATACACTAGAGCGATCAACCATTCGATTTGCTAGAGCGGGGTTGCTAAGAAAATTCGAATTAGTGATCAACAATGAGGGGAAGTGAGTACTGGACAAAGAGGTAGAGATAATGCCTAGAAATCAACATAGAGGTAGAGAGGGAGACGCATCAGCTGGAGTAGGCCACACAGAGCCCATCAGAGATAGCGTAGAGGCAATAGGGCCTGCGTCATCCACGCAAAGGCTTGCATGAGTGATGAAGAGGGTCCGAAAGGCTGTGCAGTGACTCAGAGGGTTGATCCAAAGGGTTCTGAGGCTGACGCAGAGTAGGAAGAGGTTGACGCAGTGCTTGAGAGTTGCTGTAGAGGGTTTCATGGACAGGTGTTCTAAATACCCGTTTCCGAATAGAGAGGTATTAATGCTAGTTGTTTGTCTCTATCGGGTGAGACAGTTTGGCATCTAGTTGTACTCGAGGCAATACTGCATAATAATAAACCCTCAGAATAGCTGCATCGGTTTTCCCGCATTAGGTTTCTTCAGGGACGTTTGTCCAAAAATAGCAGTGTCACTTGTGTGCTTGATTTCTTTCATCTGTTGATCTGTAGATGTTGAGACTGTATTGTGCTTATTTCGTTATTTATATGTTTTAAATAACTTGTTTAGAATTAACAAGTAGAATAAATAAACTAGAAGAATACAGATTAAATTTCTAACGTATAGACTTAGAAATTTCAATAGTATGATTTATTTCTTCCACTAAATTAGCCTATTTTCCCCATTGCAATTTCAATTAGAATTTACACTTCATGATTATCATTTTCACCTTGGTAGTAGAATCATGTTCATTTATGCTTTCATAAGAGGTTTTCACTACAATTAGTTGGGGGAATGGTGTTTGAATACCCTGATCTGATTTCATGAATATGAGTGACATGAGTAGAACCTAACCTATTGTGCATATTTCATTGTCACCTCTATGTTTGTACGCACCCCCCATTTATAATTAAATTTGAGAAGACCTTGGCATTCGCAACATCCTTCGCACAATACAAGAGCTCATCATCAACCATAGTCAAATAATTGTTAAAAATAGTTATGTACACCCATGGTTACACCACACTCATGCATAATCAATGTTCAATAAGAATGTTTAATAATATTCATATTAATATGGCTTAAAACATGATTATGAAACCAGCTCACAAAAAGATAGAAAATATAGATAAACTCCTTCAAAATAAGCCTCTTCAAGGGGGCAACCTCCTTTACATTACACAAATGAACAATTCTTGGATGATACCAATGAAAAGACCTCCTTTCTATATATAGGAGTCTAAGGGGTCATAATATAATTAGATCCAACATAACAATAATAATGTAAGGGCACAATAATAACAATAGTGGGCTTTTATGGGGCACAATAATAACAATATGGTGACTACATGGGCACAACGATATAATAAGGGGGTTGCACTAATAACAATAAGGGGTTACACTAGTAGTATAGGGACCTAACATGCCCCTCTCCTTCAAAATGTGTTTTCCTCAATGCTTGAGTAGTTATGGATGCTTGAGTATAAAATTCTTGTCCTCCCATGTGGAATCTTTAGTGGGTAAGTTCTTCCACTTGATGAGATACTATGAAATTGATCGATTTCGTAGCTACCAGGTTCTTGTTTCTGTGACTGCTCTAGGTTCCAATATGATTTTTGCTTCCTCATCAAGTTCTGGCAATATTGTTTGAACTGGGATCTTCTCATTATGTAAGGTCTCCATTTCTTAAGTGCATGTAGTCTTGCCAACATTTCCTTCTCATAAATAGCTTTGTGTAAATACTTTCCTTTGATTTGAAGACTTTCGAAAGTAATGGGTCTTTCTTCTTGTGTTAAAACATCACCAATTCCATTTCCTGATGCATCATATTCCAGAATAAAGGTTTTTGTGAAGTCTGGCATAGCTAAGATCGGTGCTTGGCACATTTCCTGTTTAAGATGTTCAAAGGCCTTTGTTGCTTCTGGAGTCCATGAAAATGCATCTTTCTTCAATAATGTTGTTTTCGGAATGTCTTCAGTACTCATTCTTATTTGATGATATCCTGAACGAAGATCCAACTTGGTGAAGTGAATTAATCCATGCAATTCATCCAATACTTCATCAATGATAGGAATGTGAAATTTATATTTAATAGTGAGTTTGTTGAGCTCTCTATAATCCCAAGACATGCGCCATGACCCATCCTTCTTGTGCATGAATACTATTGGAGCAAAGAAAGAACTTTGACTAGGTTTAATTATACGAGCCTCTAGAATTTCTGCAACAATACATTCAATTTAACTCTTTTGGGCATAGGGATATCTGTAAATCCTGATGTTTGGAGGAACACTTCCTGGAATAAAATAAATAGAATGATCATGATCTCAAATAGGAGGGAGGCCTTTGGGAGTCTCCAATACCTTGGAATGATTGTCCAAGACTTTTTGGAGATCTGGAGAAATAGATGATTTTGATGTGGGAACCTATAGCGAATATAATTGTGCAATTACACTTCATTTTTCTTTCTTTAGAAGCTTTGTCAGTCTGTTAGAGCTGATTATCTTTCCCGGTTTCCCTATGATACCCCTTAATTCAACTTCCTTTCCTTTTGAAGAAAATTTCATGAGAAATTCTTGAAAATTAAAAGTTATTGTACTCAAGGATTGTAGCCATTGGACACCTAGTACAACATCAACACCACACATTGGAATGGAAAGCATTGGGCCATTCAATACACATTCTCCCATGGATAGCTTGATATTATGGCACTTTCTAGAGCAATTTATGGTTCCTCCACTTGCAACCATCATTTGAAACTCTAGTGCTGGATATAGGAAGACATTCAATTCCTTGGCTATCTTACAATGAATAAAATTATGGGTACTGCCCGAATCAATCAACACTATTACCTTTTTCTTCTTGATATGTCCTTCTATATTGATAGTTTGAGGAGTGGTAATTCTGGCCAATGAATTAAAAAATATGGTCAGATTCATTTCTTCTTTCTCGATGTGATCTTTCACTTCTTGAACCTTTTGCTTCTTGATATGTCCTTCTATCTTGAGATCTTGAGGAGTGATAATTCTTTCCAATGCTTCACAAGATACGGTCGGATTCATTTATTCTTTCTCTAGGATTGGTTCCTGGTGTATATCCTCTTCTTTTGATGTTTCTTGACCCTTTTATTCCTCCTCTTCACAATCTATGTAAAATAATGTCTTCTCAGCACACTTATGACCTTTAATGTATTTGTTATCACAATTGTAACAAAGCCCTTTTGCTCTTTTTTCTTCCAATTGTTGTGGTGTCAACCTTGTAGGTTGTGGAAGGCTAGGAGAAAAAACACTTCCATATTTATAGTTGTGAGGGGTATACTTCCTTGTTGCCATAATTTTGCTTTCCACTTTTCTTGCCAACCTGAATGCCTTATCCAATGAATTAGTTTCCCAAAGATGAACCTCATGTTGAATGTTATCCTTTAAAGTCCCGATGGAGACATCAATCCTCTGCTTCTCTGGAATATAATTTTCCCTTATATTCAATTTTTGAAAGTCCTCAATGTGCTCTGCCATTGAACACTTTTGCTTGAGATTTATCAATTGGCTAAAGAAGGTGTTTCTCTTTGTATCCTCATAATGTGCTATCATTTCCTCCATTAAAATTGACCACGTAACAAGTGGTTTATGAGAACAAAGTCCTTTGTACCATAAAAATTGATCCAGTTCTAAATATGAAGATGCAGTACTTACCTTTTGTAACAGTTGCACCTCATGTAGATCAAAATATAGATCTATCTGTAGTATCCAATTTACCTGATCATTGCCATGAAACTTCCTCACATTGCCTTTTCTTGATTTTAGAAGCTCGATCTTGAAACGACTACAAATTTTTATTCTTATATCTCCAAGTTCTAAAATTGTGTATTGCAGTAACAATCTGAGTCCTCTTTCTAACCCCATAAGTCTAATCATAATTGGATTCTCGAAGAAAGAGTTATGTCCAATCTACCGCAATGACCTAATTATAGACTAGTTCAGTAGAGCGAATTTCTACAACGTTCCATGTGTCACTGTTTCGACCTTAGGTTCTGAAATGGATACCCAACAAAACACAATCCGTCTTCTTTTTTTCGCTTTTTACGAATTTTGAATCAGATGCTCTGAGCGAGAGTTATTACACTTTTCCCCAGGTCACTTGTTTGGGATGTAATTCGGGAGCCTGCAAAAACCCTAAATGTATTGAACTATATCTCCGAACATGTAGTGAAACAAGATCTGAAATTTGGGGCTGCACTGCACCACGATTGTGACTCAAATGGGTTTTAATTTTAGAGTTTGAACCTTCATAGAAAACAATTTGTAGGGAAAATTCCACGATGACATGTTTGATATTGAATTGTGGAGCTTGCAAAAACCCTAACTTCCTCAGATCATATCTCCGAAAATATAGCGAGAAAAGATCTGAAATTCAGACCTGAGGTTCCAAATGATTTCGGCTCAAATGGGCTTTTGGCTTAGCTTCTGAAACTTTGTAGTGAAAAAGTTATAGCGAAACTTCCACGATGGCCTGTTTGGAGCAGCGAAACCCTAGAATCCAAAGCTATAATACCAAATGTTATGAAACCAGCTCACAAAAAGATAGAAAAGATAGATAAACACCTTCAAGATAAGCCTCTTCGAGGGGGAAACCTCCTTTACATTACACAAATGGACAATTCTTGGATGATACAAATGACAAGACCTCCTTTCTATATCTAGGAGTCTAAGGGCTCATAATATAATTAGAGCCGACATAACAATAATAATGTAAGGGCACAATAATAACAATAGTGGGCTTATGTGGGGCACAATAGTAACAATATGGGGACTACATGGGCACAACAATATAATAAGGGGGTTGCACTAATAACAATAAGGGGTTACACTAGTAGTATAGGGACCTAACAAACACACTAATTTATTGATGTGGTTTACTATGTTTTCCAGTCAACACTCTTCAACTTCAGTCAAACATAATCACATATTATTGTTATTACTTAATATTAACAGTCAAATATAGTCAATCACATTAGTCAAACATATCCAAACAACATCACCCTTTATAGTTAACATTTAAATAGTTGACCATGATCAAAATGGGTCAATCCTATGTGTACCATATTTGACAATAGTCAAACTTGTTCACTCAAATTTTTCCTTAGTCATTGTAATTCAACCATATTTAATTATAGTCAAGCATGGTTCACCAAAGTGAAACATTATCAACCTTATTCAACTATGGTCATCCTTGGTTAGTCACAATCAAGATTTAAAAATGTTTAATAATAAAAATAAAAATATTAATAAAGTTAACTAATAATAATGAATAATATTAATATTGTGACATTGGAATCATATAGAAATCTCTCCAATGTTACAATATGACAAACTTTGTTGTAATGTCACAACCATTGTCTTACATTGGAATTCGTCCAAAATCATAATGTGACATTACAAACTGTAGTCGAGCACATATAATAATGTGTTTAACTATAGTTGACTATATTTGACAATCAACATCCTTGAACTTTGGTCAAACATAATCGCTTATTAATACTATTGATTAATATTAATAATCAAACAAGTTGTGATGCCGAAATGGTACATGTCACAATGTACCATAGTAATTTATCCAATGTCATAATGCGGCATTACAAAATTAGTCAATCACATCTACTAATGTGGTTGACTATGTTGGAATATCTTTGAATTTGTTTGAGAGTCAACAAACTTCAAGTTTAATCAAACATAATCAACTATTAATATTAATAATCAAACATAGTTAACCACATTAGTAAAAAATAGTCAAACATTTTCAACCCTAGTAAACTAAGGTAATCCTTGGTCGGTCACAATCAACCATGATCAATTAATATCTCTATGGTTAGAATGGTTGAACATGGTTAACCAAGGTCTCTATGGTTGAATATGGTCAGACATAGTGGTTAATCAATTTATGTATGGTCTACCATGGTTTAACAAAGTCAACCATGGTTGAATTTTGTCAACCATGATTAAGGCCTCCTTGGTTTAATTTGGTCAACCATAATTAACCATGCTCAACTGTGATGAACACTATGATGAACAACAGTTGAATATGGTCAACCATGGTAAACCCAAATCCATCTTAACCCTGGATCTACTAAGCATTGAGATGGATCAAATCTCTTTTCACTCTAAAAGAGTTTTTGCCATCAATAAAGAGATTTGATCCCTTTAGTTTCTTGGTAGATATAGAGTTAAGATGGATCTAGGCTAGATAGTCAAATTTAAATATGTTTCTAGAATCATTATTAGTCCCTACCAAGACATGACTCTAATAATCAGTTTTTCCATTGATCACTATTAGTTTAGAATTGACCAATGAAATTAGATTGGACCATAACTTAATGGTCTTATTTCATCCTTTGCACAATATAATGCCATTTGGATAATTTATTTACAAATTTTATGCCATAAATTATGGATATGGTTGCAATATTCATGCATGATTTTTAGATATTTATGTGGTGATTTTTTATTCTTAAGTTTTGTAAGAAAACTATCCAAAAATAAAATCCTTGAAAATAACATATACTCAAGTAAATAACATATTTACCATCAATCACTTCCCACCATAATTTAAGAAACAATTTGCATAAAAAATGTATAGGAATAATATGTGAATAAATATACTTGCTAAGACTTACTTCCCACCATTATTTATGTTTTCCTTGACACTTATGTATGAGTAAAAATATAAATGTGTAGACTTACTAGTGGTTGCTACTTACCAAAACTTATGCAATTTCTTCTACCTAAGCAAGCAATTTACTTCTCCACTTCTTCACAGCTCAATTTATTAGTTCCTTCCAAAGCAAGACAATAGGAGGATTTGTGTATCGACTACTATTAATTTATCATTGACCAATGTAAGTTATAATTATGCATAATTTCTAACTTGAGTTGGAGGGACTATGTTTCCCTGCAAAACAAAATTACAATATCACAAATTGAATTCTATTATTTTGATTAGTTTAAACCTTTTATTATTAATTGAGCCAATATTTAAACATTGACACTCATTTACAGACACTACAATATCTCCTCGTACCAGGATCTGTATTATTTTTAACCTTTTATTATTTTTTAATCGAGTTGACATATAAATGTTAAATGTTTATTTTTACAAGGATTTATGTCTACACATTTCCCCCTATACTCAACATAGTCAAACCATGGTGAAACGATGGTCAATCATAGTCAAATCATGTTCAATCATAGTCAATCATGATCAACCATAGTCAAACTAGGGTCAACCATAGTCATACAATCGTTAACGATAGTCATTCATAATCAATACATAGTGATGTTTAAAGTGGTGAACATGGACAATGATAGCCAACCATGCTCAACCATAGTTAATCAATTGTTAAATATCACTACGTACACCCATCATTACACCATGTTCACGCATAGTCAATGTTTAATCATATTAATATTAATATGGTTTAAAAAAAATTGGTTTACTATTGTGGTTGACTATGTTTGACTATGTTTGGTAATCAACACTTTTCAACTTTGGTCAAACATAATTGCCTATTGTTTTTAGTGATTACTATTAATAGCCAAACATAGTCAACCCATTATTTAAACATACCCAAACATAGTCAACCTATTAGTTAAACATAGCCAAACAAAGTCACCCTTTATAGCCAATGTTTAAATAGTTGACCATGGTCAAACTTGGTCAACCCTATGTTTACCATATTTAACAATAGTCAACCTTGTTGATGAACGTAAAACATTGTCAACCTTATTAAACTATGGTCATCCTTGGTCAATCAAAATCAATATTTAAAAGTGTTTCATAATAACAATAGTAATATTAATAAAGTTAAATAATAGTACTAATAATAATATTAAAATAACAATATTAATATTATGACATTAGAGTAATACGTAAATCTATTTGTTGCAATATGACAAACATTGTCACAATGTCACAACCATTGTCACAATGTTACATTACATTCCAGTTTATGCAACATTGCAATGCGACATTATAGAATGTGGTCAAACACATTTAATAATGTTGTTGACTATGTTCAACTATGTTTGACTATTTTTGACAATAAATAGTCTTAAACTTTGGTCAAACATAATAACCTATTAATATTATTATTTAATATTAATAATCAAACATATTGTGATGTCAGAATGGTACATGCAGCAATGTACCATTGCAATTTAGGCAAAGTAGCAATGCAACATTATAAAATTAGTCAACCATATATACTAATTTTGTTAACTATGTTGGATTATGTTTGACCTTCAACATTCTTCAACTTTAGTAAAAAATAATCACCTATTAATATTATTAATTAATATTAATAATCAAGCGTAGTGAGCCATATTAGTCAAACATTGTTAACCTTACTCAACTAAGGTAATCCTTGGTTAGTCACAATCAACCATAATTAAACAATATCTCTCTAGTTAGAATGGCCAAACATGGTCAACTAAGGTCTCTATGGTTGAATATGGTCAGGAATAATGGTTAATCAATTTATCTATGGTCAACTATGGTCAAGCATGTTTAACCATGTTTCACCATGGTTAACCTTGTTCAACCATGATCAACCATAGTCAATCGCGATCAACCATGGTTAAATAAGGTCAATCATGGTTAAATATCTTCAACGATCATTAACCATGATCAACCATGGCTGAATTTGGTCAACCATGATAAACCATCATCAAAGTCTTTTTTGTTTAATTTGGTTAACCATGATCAACCATTGTCAGCCATCTGAACCACAATTCAATATGGTCAACCATGGCGAGCCATGCTCAACCATGGTCAATTGTGGTCAATCAATGTCAACCATGATCAACCATGGTTGACCATGTTCAACTATGACCAACCATGGCCAACCATGTTCAACCATCATCAATAAAGGTCATAATGGTCAATCAATGTCTCTATTGTTAACGATGATCAACAGTCAAGCATGATCAACCATAATCAACCATGGTCAACCATGATCAACCATAATCAATCATTATGAACCATGGTCAACCATGGTCAACCATGTTCAGCCCTGGTTGAATGTTGTTAATCATGGTTGAATATTGTCAACGATGGTTAACCATGGTCAACCATGATCAACCATGATCAACCATGGTTGATCAATGTTGACAATGATCAACCATGATCAATCATGATCAATCATGGTCAACCATGATCAACAATGGTCAACCAAGTTTAACCATGATAAACCTTGGATAATTATGGTCAACCATTATTGAATATGGTCAACGATGGTCACCCATGATCATTCATGGTCAACCATGGTGAACCATGATCAACCATGGTCAACCACGGTAAACCATCATCAACTATGGTCAACCATCATCAACCATGATCAAGGTCTCTATGGTTGAATATGGTCAACCATCATCAACCATGGTCCACCATGGTCAACCATGATTAACCATGGTCATATTTGGTCAATGATAGTCAACCTAGAACATTCCATGCTTTGTCAACTGTTGGTGGCCAAGCATGGTCAACCATGGTTAGAATGGTCGACCATGGTCAACCAAGGTCTCTATAGTTGAATATGGTCTACCATAGTGGTCAATCTAGATCTCTATGGTTGAATATGGTCAACAATGGTCAACAGTCTTCAACCATGGTCAACCCATCAACCATCTCAATAATTAATGTAACATTTTTTCTAACATTAATGTAACATTAGCATTAACATTAATATAAGCTTGACTATGGTCAACCTTGATCAACCTCATGAACCCTCATCAACCATGATCAACCATGGTTAATCAATCCACCCCTCGCATGCCGACTGTAACTAGCACAACCATATTTAATAATGTCGTTGATATGCTTAGATTGGCAACATTTTACACCCTTTTTATTCCAATTGACATATGAAAATGACATTGATTGGCATATATCAACCACATTAACAAATGTATTTGTGCTAGTAATATTAAATCTAAGATATAGTGCAATAAGCTACATAATAAAATATTTCAAAATATTTTACAAGATCCATTGTTATAAATAGTTCTAGTGGAATATCCATGGATATTTATAGATGAATTCCCTCTAATGTATCTATATTCATTATTTATTATTATGTATATGAATTATTTTAAGAAATAATTACTTTTTTCGAAGAGTATTTTTGTGAATTTGGTGTTCTTTGAATTCATCACCTTCTTGATTTTGCTTTCATATTCCCCATATTGTATACATGAAAATGGGATATGGGGACCATTACAATGTTTCATACTCTAATGAAGGGTCTTATAGTTATGAGCAAGGTTGAGGAAGGAAAATAAGTGTGTTAGGACAATGGATATCAACATGAGCTCAAACCACAAGATAGTCCCTCTAAAATTGATGAAGGACCATGAGGAATCCAAAAAACCACAAATTATTCCCTCTATGCGGGTTGTTGTCCTTTGAATATGATATGAGAAAAATTATCTACACCAAGGATGGTTCTTGAGACCTTGATCATGTTTTGGCAAGAAATCTAGGTAATTATATCCTAATAGGAATTGTTTGGCTAATGGGACATGACAAAGGCTTTGAACCACAACATGGGCTCTCTAGGCGGAGGGATCTTTGACATATGTGTGGGATATGGAAAATATGATTGAGGTAGGAAAATAAGATCCTTAATGCTAAAATAAATATTATATTTCTTAGGGTACATAAATAAGGTCTTAAAACATAACAAAGGCCATCTAAAGGGATATTTGTTCTTGAGTAGTATATGGGTATTATTAGGAGGTTCTTTGCATAAGAGATAAGTTTACTGCCTTAACCATGGCTAAATTAGGAAATCAAGGTCTTAGGTCCAAATTGAATTTGTTATGTATCTAATATGTAAATATGCCTCAAATCATCATAAAGGCCATTTCAAGGATTTTTGGCCTCTTCATGGTATAATGGAATTACTTGGAGATTTTTCATTGTAGTTATGGCTCTCAATTCCTTAACTATGGTAAATGAATGGAAACAAGTGTCATAGGGCCTAAATTAATATTATAGGTCTCATAATCCATTAATGATGCCTTTAACCACCATGTAAGTCCCCATGATGAAGTATTTAGCTTTTAAATGAAATATGTGCACCATTAGAAGGGTTTGGACATGAGGCATAGGGCTCAAGGCCTTAACCATGGTCATGGGAGAAAATAAAGTGTTAAGATATATATTAGTCTTTTAGGGTTCATAAGACATGATTGGGTCAATGAATCACCACTTAGGATCTCTATATGGGATCTTTGACTTCGAAGTGGGATATAGGTGCTATTATGATGTTTTCTATGCCATGAATGAGCTTAGGGATATTAACCATGATAAAGGAATGAAATGAAAGTTTTGAAGTCCTAAATAAAGTAAATATTATGCTTATTTCATCAAAATACTTGTATTTAGGTATTTATATACTTACAAAGTGCATAAAATAATTCTGTTTTATAAATTCCTTGTACTCAAGTAAAGAAACACACACACACACACAAAGTTTCATTTTGAGAAAATTAAACATTACAAACATTTTCTCATACTTAGTAATAATTTAATTCTTATCATAGTTACCACACCTGGAATCATGATGCTACCTTTTTGCATATAAACCCATATTTGGGTCATGTATAAATATATCTTTTCTCTAATTATATACATATATGTGAAGTGATATTTACTCCTCATGCATTCTCAATATATTAGGTGATACTAGTTGAGGCATAAGATGATCCTTGGTTAATATTTTCTAAGTGAGAATTGTTATTCTAGCTTGGTTGAGATAATTTAAGGCTTTAGAAAATCCCATAAAAAATCAAGCATCAAGGCCCAATTCTTGGCCTAAATACTTTGGAGTATTTAGCATTGGAAGGCCTTTAAACTAAAACTATATTTTATGATCATTTGATTCTAATTTCACAAGTATAAAATGACTCTTTAATTGTTGCTAGAGAGGTCTCATAACTTGTCTACCATTATGAACCTAAATCTAACCTATACATATTAACTTGTCAATATTAACCATTCACTAGTAATAGTCATACTCTCTTGTCTTTGAATGTTCTTTGAAGAATTGGAAACTATAACTTCCTCATAAATACAAGGATTTAATTAGGGAAAGAAAAATGGTTCAGAGGAAAGGGTTTTTAAGCTTAGCTTAGCTCCCACTTAATACAATTGCATGAAACCAAGAAAGTCACAATTACAACATATTAAGATCAAATGGAAAATACACTTATATCATATATGTAACCACTTTCCCACAACCTAATGCTTTTATAAGTAATACATAAATGGACCCTAATATATCAATACAATAATTTTCATCATAACAATCCTCTTAAGAACTAGCATCCATCCTCGTAATAAGAGATGCATAGTATTTTACCATATGCACCACATTCCAAATTCCATACAATGAAAGACATATACATATCTTTTCTAATCTATCAAATATCATTGAAGGAGCAAATGAACAATACTTCTATTAATGTAGGAATCACTTATCTAAAATTCAAAGATTGAAACTAATATAGGAAGGGTCATTTTCCACCCAAGCATACGTTTAGCTACATCAATGCTCTCTAAAACTAGCCACCCTTTAGCTAGGCCATGATAGCTTGAAGACAACACTCATTCACAAACAAAAAAATAATATATAACTCCTCTACATGTTGAGCTTGGGGCATCCACAAATCTCAGATGCCTCTTAGCTAGCCAACATAGAAATACAAAAAATGCTTCATTATTATATAATCACTTCATGATTTCCATTCCAACAACGATTTCCAACTTCCACTACTCAAATAATTTTTATAGCTTTATAGTGAGTATATGTCATGCATAATTTATTTTTATAGATAAAAAAATGCATTATAATTGTTAAAATCCATGACTAACATTTTTTTAGGTGTATTTGGGCACCCAAAACTCTATATAAACACTCAAAACACTCAAGAAAACTTTCCACAGAAGAATTTGAACAATCTACTAACAAAATTGATTCTCCAAGAATTCATGTTCCTTTTCTCTCTCCTTATATGGTTTTTTCTCTCTATGGATATCTACTCCATATGTTTTCTCCCATTTTCCCATTTCATTCATGGGTCAAATATCAAATTCTAAGATGGGTACTTACCCAGTTACCCATTGAATTATGAGAGTACTCCACAACCACCACTCAACTTGAATAAATGTGGTAGGTGGTTGCATCAACTACCCAATGCTTCATTTAATGAATTATAGTATGTTGGGAAAATAGGGTAGTCAAATTTTAAATTCAAAATTTGTAATGCATCATTGGATAAGAATTTTCTAATAATAACAAGTATTGATCATTTCATGTAACCGTCTCACTAATTCTCACTCATAGTATCATATTCTATACTGATGTTCAAATTCCCAATTGAAATATCAACATTCTTAATTAATCAAGAAATATAAACATATACGTCATTTTTAATTATTCAATTTGACTCATCAGAACAATGACATTTAAATGTCACTACATGTTATAATGAAATAATTAATTATAACAATCCTAAGGTTCAAAACAAGGTTATTACAATGTTTATCCTACAAGAATATAACCATATTTCCATAATAAAATCTATAAAACCATATGCAAAAACACCAAGGCCACAAAACTTCTTTTAGAAAAAATGTGGGTAGAAAACCACCAAAAAAAGATGCAAAAACCTACTCAATTTTTTTTACTGGTGCATTACCCCGAACCCCATTGAATGGGGATCATCCCCCCTGCATAAATCTGAACCAGAGGAGGTTGAACAGTCCCCCCTACGACCACCATTTGCTTGTGGTGCATCTAGGTCATACAAAGAATATAATATGTACCCAATAGTTTCCAACACACATGAGAGTGCTATAATTCAAATAAATGTTTCTAATTGTCCTTGAAACTCATGAAATGGTATTATTATGATTGTACACATTGAGATGATTAAATTCTCCTTGTATGGGTAAATATTTTGTAAGTAAGGAGACTACTATGTGGATTAGATGTCGTATTGATGAAGGAAACCACTTGAGGATGTTTGGTTGAATGGATTAGTCTTATCTACATGAGTATTCTTATGGAATTAGTTATGCAATTTCATGTTGATATGTATGGATGAAAATATTGTTAGATCCTTACTTATTTTAAAATAATTGTTGTTGAATATGTATTTTAGCCTATATGTGAGTTTCTCATTGGGTAAAGTTTTAAAAATTTCCTAGTTGTCATTAGTTATTTGTGGGTACTAGGTTGATGCTAGAAAACTTAGTGTTGCCTTAGTTCCAAAATTAAGGATGTTGTAGATATAATGTATGCATAACTAGGGATGGTGTTGATGTCAAATCCTTGACAAGAGTTTAGTGGGGGAATGGATGATTGACCATCCTTGGGAGCCTAATCCTAGCCTATATATAGGTAAGCCATCCAGTGCTTCTTTTAGTGAGAGATACAAAATCATCACTCTTAAATTTTCTTAAATTTATAAATAAGACTAAGTAATCTCGATTTTCATAAAAATATAATGTTTATATTTATAGTGTTCACCAATGAATACATATTCCTTGAGAAAATGTGATGAGCCTCGAAATTAGATACAATTTAAGGCCCATATGGCCATTCTTCAACACATTTCACCTCTCTCTTTGCATTTGATGACATGTTTTCTAGCTATAATGTGTTCATTAGGAAGGTTTAAAGATACTTGCATATTATGTGCCTAATAATATTTACTTTTGCAGAATATTGAGTAAATTCTGAATGAGATAATATAGGGACTTTCTCCTTGCTATAGAATGGACCAAGATTGGATAATAAATGAATAAGATATGATGAAATTATTGAATAGATCCTAGAGCTCCAATGATATTTTAGAAAATATAGGAATGTGTTCCTTGTCAGTTAATGAAGATTCCTATTTTTAGCAACCAAAACCACTTTTTGTGGGATTTTGGAGGCAAAATCTGCCTGCTTTCAGGTAGGATGCCTCCCCATTAATTTGTATAAGTAAAAATATGATTTTTCCTCTAGGGGCAAGTCTTTCTTAGTCTTCTTGTGAAGAAAACTTGTCATTTAGCATCTCTACTTTTATTTCTAGTAGGAATGTACTTGGATTGATTCAAATAATGAACTTTGGGGTCATTTTTAGCTTCTAAGGATTGGTTTCCTTTATAGGACTCTAAGAATACTTGGGCTTGGCCATACTAGGAGCCTTAAATGCCTGCTATACAATTTAGTTATCTTCTTTGAATGCTTTGTTCACTTGCATTTCTTATTCTTGCATTTCCTATTTCTGCACTTAATATTCATGCTTCATTTGTTGTAGGTTAGTTTGGTTAAATGATTGAAATGAGTGGTTTTGTAGGTAATTTATAGATTTAAAATTATGATAAATCATTATAACTTTGAAAATTCATATTCATCATTGAGCTACTTGGATTGGTTTAGAAGTTCACAATTCTAGAATCTCTGGAAGTATCCTGTAGCAAAATAGTAGTAATTTTCTGCTAAATTTTGGAACATGTTAATGAGCTCATTTCCAGTTGATTCCAATTGTGTTGAAGCTTAAAAAATCCCAACATAATAAAAAAAATTCACCCCACTATATTTTCACTTGATTAGATTAGGCATTTGGGTACTTAGATTAGCTTACTAGTTCATTGCTCTGAAATTTCTAGTTTTTAGTAGTAATTTTCTACTAAATTTCAACACATGATAACAAAGATATTTCGAGTTAATTCCACTTGGATTGAGTCCTAATAAAATTATTCTTCATAAAAATATTTCCCCCATATAATTTTCACTTGATATGGTCAGACATTTGGTAGGTTAACCAACTCACTAATTTCTAGTTTTTAAAGTAGTAATTTTCTGTTAATTTTTTAGCACATGTTAACAAGGTTATTTTTGAGTGGTTCCACTTATATTGGAGTCTTAGGACATCCTAATAAATAAAAAAAATTACCCCATATCATTTTAATTTTATTTTCTTTGGCATTTGGCAAGTTAACTCAAGAAACAACAATCCTGTAGCAATCTTGTAGCAACCCTATAATAGTTTGTTTTCAAGATCTTCCTTTCCCATATTCACTCCAAATTCATGGTAGAAGTAGATTTATATCCTATGAATGTTCTAATACCACTTTGGTTGAGACGAGGCTTGTTTGGGTTTCCATTTATCTCTTACATTTCTTGCTTCTTGAATGTTGATTTCTGCAATTAGTTTAGATTTCCTTTCCACAATTTACTTTAACCAGAGTGTGATTTCCTTCTTGCAAGAGTAAGATAGGACTTTCCTTTCTTGAAAATTAGAATAAATTTCCTTTAATTCCTTTTCCTTTCCAACAATATATATTATATTTTATTGGTTTTCGTTGCGCTTTACATTTTTTCAAATAGAATAGATTTCCATTCTATCATTTACTTTCCAACAAAAGTAGAATATGTTTGCTTATTGTTATTTACCTATTGCCAGTGCTAGAAATATGTCAACCAAGGGGTATACCTAAGGTGAATTTTCAGCTAGACCTCACACCATTTGGAGTAGGATCCTCAACTAGAAACACAACCAGTTTCCATTTTCGTTAGGGATTTTCCTTGGCTACAATTATTAACATTAGAGGTTATACAACATTCTTTGAAACAAATAAGTAATTTTACACTGTGAGGCATACAATTGCAATGTATATGAAGTACGTTCATGACAAGGAGAAAGAGAGTGAGCATCTAGAATAAAATTAATAGTATTATCCTAAAATATACACACAAGAATAAGAGGATCGCAAGTTAGTCCGTAAAGTAGTTCAAAATACAACCGCAATCGTAAAGCCAAATACAACACAACTTAGACAAGATAAGTACCAAAACCACCGAAATAGTTCAATTTCCTTAGTACATGTGAGAAAAGAATAGACTACAAACTTATAAAGAATACCCTTACTATATTTACGATACATGCATGAAAATGTCCTGGCTCATCAATCTTCAAATATTAAGTGGAATTTCCAAGATATACAAGTATAATTCTTCCACACTAGCCCCAATAGTGGAAAATTAAGTCACCACTTTCTCCTCCAAATAAAGATCTTCTCTCCTATTCCAATGCTAGAGAAGCAAAGGTGAAAGTTCCAGTCCCCCAAAAGTCCCATTTCTTGAGTTATGAGTGTGTATTTATAACAAATGGGGTGAATTTTTACCTCCCATATGACTCTTCACCCCCCTCATGATTTTGAGCTTTTACGATGACATTTTGAATTGTTACATGACCTTGGGGTTTCTACATGACTTTAGAAATCGATAATGACTCTTCATATTCCATGTGGGACTCTTGGTATTCCACATATTTTACATTTTATCATTTTGGAGAATTACATAATTACATTCCACAAATGATGTGGCAATGAACTACGACACATGTGACTCTTGAGATAACTCTTGACAATGATGACATGGAACTTCATGCTAATGTGGCATTGCCAAGTTGCTCCTTTTCACCTTCATCCCCCAAGGGGCTGATTGATATGGAGTCTTCATGTGATCATGATCTTTGACCTTCTTTCGGAAACTGGTGTCTCTTCATCTTCTCTTCAATGACCAACTTTATCTTTGCAACTACAAAGGTGTCTTATGGTAGGGTTTCCTTCTTCATATCCGTCATCGTCATCTTGTCATAACATGATATAATACCTATAACTGAAATCCACTCATGACAAGACGAAATTAGTCTGAACACTCCTAGTCTATCATGCTTCATGAAAATCATATACTGAGATGGAACCAGGTGCTAGTCTGAGATGTTGGCTTAGGCATTGCGTAGTTGTGTAGCTTAAGATATTTGGAGCTAAGTCTAAGGCTTGAGATTGTGTAGTGAGTAGCTCAAGAAGGCTAGGGTAGGGTGACTATGCACTTGAGGGGCTCAAGGAGGCAATATGGAGGCTTGTAGTTTCCCACTGAATATTTTTGGAGGGATAGATGCCTAGGACTTGTGCAGTTTCACAATTCACGGAGTGAGGGTTGAAGCTTGAGGCTTGAAACCGTGCAATGTACAGAAGCGAGCTAACTGGGAGAGTTGATTTACATAGTTGTGGAAGTCAAAGAGATAGTCTTGAGCCTTTAGACTTCATAATGAGAAGTTCTAGAGGGAGAATAATTAGTTAATTATGTAGTTGCATAGTTGAAGGACTAAGGGAGACAAATTTATGATTGAGACTGCATAATGCATAACAAGAGACTGGCTGTGAGGAAGGATTGTAGAATTTCTGAGGGTAGGGAGGCAATCCTTGATCATTGTGACTATGCATGCATAATCCTTGTAGGCAATAACTGCAAATTATAGAGTTATAGGAGGCAAGGGCTCAGGGATAAGCTTGAAAGTTGAAACTACGAAGTGTGATGTTCTAGAGGGCTAAGTGAGGTCAAGTTGGTTAGGCATAAATCTTTTTCAGGATTTGGCTAAGTGTAGGATTACTAAGGTACAAGTGAGGAAAGGATGAACTTATGAATGCTCACACACACACTCATAAAAAATGATGACACACCATTGAATGCTTAGTACAAAATAACAACATGATCCCCTCAATACGATGGAAATGTAACAATCTCCCCCAAGTGTGAAACTTAGGGTACACTTTGTGACGACAATGACGACACTTGTATGAAAATGCTAAAGACTTGGGGAATATTTTTGACGTATTTCATTATGATTAATGGGACAAAATAGTGCAAGAGAATGCATCATAAGTTCCATTTAAGAATTTACAACCAACTCCCTTTGACTAGGTGTGACAGTTAAGATACACTTTATGATGACAGTGACAACACTAGTACACCCAATGCATAAAAATTAGGGGATGGGTCTAATACATTTCTATGTGGTAAATAAGACCCACTGGTACAAATTTTACCTCTAAAAATGAACCAAAACCCTTATTATGCGATATGTGACACTTCCCATGACAAAAGACAACATTTGTGGTGGTAAGAGAAAAGTGAAAACGATGCTTCAAAAATGCAAATGACATTGAAGGTGACACATGCCATAGTGAAGATAACTTAAAAAAGGCACTTATTAAAGTGAAGGAAAGAAAAATTGACAGTCGTAAATATGGAGGCGACGCTTGTGAAAGCAAAGGTGCACAAAATCGATAATTGAAAAACTCACTGAAATAAAAGAGAAATCACAACCAAAAGTGAGAGACTGCCAATTGGAAGTGCACACTGACTATCAACATAGATTAAAATTGTAGAGACATTGTCTTGATGGATTGTGTTATCCCTGTTCAAGCTTTGATAAATGAATGTGCTTATGACTTGTTACAAACTGAACATGTGTGAGCAAGTGACTTCGACACTCAGAAACCGAGAAGAAGACTTGAACACCTAGCATAAAATTCATTGATCATGATGCAAATAAATCATTAGATCCTTAACAGACTCCCAAAATCACATGTAAGAAAAATTTTGGAGGGTGTTGATCACAGTGTCAACACTTGGAGTAACACTAGTAGAACTACAACTTCTGTGTTCATGTTTTATCCTTAAGTGTAAGGTCTAAGTATTTTGGGAAGTATTGATTCATCACATGGATTACCTTGGCACCCCATTTTACTTGGTTAGGGATGTAGTATCCTCTATTCTTTTTATCAACTAAACACATTCACAAATATTTCCAAATCACAATTGTTGCAATTCAAGAGAAGGGTAATATAAAACTGTGAGTTTCTGATAATCAAACTCTTAGTTTTCATCTCTGGCATTGCTCCACTACTATTAGGCCTAGACACTACCCCTACGGAGTCACTACAAGAACACAAACATTGCTTCATTATCAGCGAGTCTAGACAGTACGTCGGTGAATTTACTTGCTTCAACTCTCTACACAAGAAGCCTTTCTCTTCATTGACCCTTTATTTGTTTATTTAGAGAACTATGCTTCAACACTTATTATTTCATGGTGTGGACGAGGGATCCCGACGTATTGAGAGAAGAAGAGGTTGTTCCTTAAGAGAAGGTTATATATACCTATGATATTGGTTTTATTATATTTATTTTACCCTTTCCTTTCTTCTAATCAATTGTACCGGCAAGAAGAACACTGTTTAATTACAAAACTAAGTCAAGGAATGAAGATCCTATAATAAATATGGGATTTATGGTTCTACCAAAGAATTTCCATTCGAATGGATCATATTTTCCATTCATACATCATTGAATTTAAATATATGTAAACCCAATATAGAGAAGAGGATAATAAATAAGCCAAGCATTGTTCATCGTCACAATTTCCCTTTTCAAGTTTTTCCACATTGTCTTTTGAGTAAAGCGAGGAAATTTTCATGTAGAATCTTATTAAATAAAGCAAGAAAGAAAAGACAAGGCATAACAAGAAGAGAAAGTAAAAAAAAGTGGAATTAAACCTTAACTAAGTAGCATGGAAGACAACCAAACAAACACACTAAAGGCGAGGACTAGTGTAGGATGAAATGCAAAATCATGCAATGCAACTAGGGGACTAAATGCACCTAAACCTACTCCTAACCTAATGGGTTAGAAGTTAAAGGCTACATATAATGGAATTTCCAATGCAGCCATTGTAACCACTCCCAACCCGCAATCAAAAAGATATAAGGAATTAAAATAAGTATAAATAATTGTGCACAAGAAAAGACTGGAACTTGAAACACATGCACAATGAACTGAAGGTCTTTCTTATCAATAGAAAAATGTGCCATACTTAGTAGCTCTAACCAGTTTCAAGCTTTACCATGTTTCTTGAAATAATGATCATATAATCCTTGAAGGTTGCCCACAAAAGTACATCCATTCACATTTTTAGTTTTTGCAAACACTGAAAAAGATTGAAACTTATTATTTGCGACGAAGATTATGATGTTACATTTATCTAACCATTCCAAAATTGGATATTAATATTTAGAAAATCAATTCAAAACCCTGATGCTCATGAGAAAATGAATTTGAAATTAATGTTTCCAAATCATAAACAGAATCTTCTGAGGGGAATTAAATCCAATATCATCTAGAACTTTGTTAAGATGGTGAGAACTTGATATAACCATCAACACACACTGAAGTGTCTCAACTATATAATAAGCATATGAACAGTGAAATGATGAACCATGGAGATCATTGTGTTCAATAAAACCAATAAATGTAAGACAAATATCATCATATATGCTAATCAGACAATAATTGATTGAGAGATAGTTGTTAGAACCAACTAGATAAGGATCTACAATATTTAGAGAGAATGCTGGTATAATAAAATTATCACATGTGTCTAGGTGCAACGTGTAGTGTGTTAAAGGTGAGGAAAGACAACAAGAATCAAGATGAGAAACACTAGTTGTAAAATTATACTGAGCTTCTAAAACAATGATTAACATGCATGTTATGTTCCATGATATTATCTTCATCATCGCAACAATCGAAGACAGGAATACCAATGAAATATTCAGATTGATATTTATTTTCTTCAACATGGTATACTAAATATTCAAAATCCTGACAACTTGTTTCTTTAGATTTGATATTTGAAGATGCATGTCTTGAAGAAATTCTAGAATCATTCTAAAATGAAAGAAACTCCCATCGCACAAATGAATATTGCAAGGTATGAGAAATAGGTTCCAAATCAATGCCTCAAAAATTTAGGACTTCAAAAGAATAAAAATATCATTAGATGTACTTGGATATCCATTACCAAAATTCTTAATGGAAACATGGATGTCACAGTGATTGTTTTACAAATTATCAACTTGAATGAGGGATTTGAAATCATTTGATAGGTTATCAAGATTACGAGACGCATGATTAGCCGATAATGTGCGATTGTCATCATAAAATAGGGAATAAATATGAATCATATCTTCAAAAAATTTCTCCTCTACTTGTGAAATGAAACTACCTTGTTCTTTATTACTACTCGAAACAATAGTTTGATCATTAAATGTTGCAGTAGGTTGATCAAGTAGATAATGAAACAAGGAATAATGAGATAAAGATGGTAGGGGTTAAAAAGTATCCCTTCAGTAAATTATGTATTCAATTGGATCAACTTCAAGATTAGGATTATGTGCATTAATGGGATCTTGAAAAAGAAAGAGATCAAATTTTACTTTAGGCTCCGTGCAATTACTAAACCATTCCATGTTCTCATTAATAGTTTTTCAATCATGGGAAATGGGTGGAGGTTGAATGGATGGATAAAAGTTTTGATTTTCAGATTTCCCAACTGTAACAACATGTTGTTGTTGCAATCAACACCATCCAAAATTTTTATCACACTTGAATTTTGGATCCTAATGAGGATCTTACAATCTATTGCTCTATGGTTAATCCATGGTCATTTTATTTTTTGATTTTTTTTTAAGTCTTCTTCCTCATTTAAAATTGTCAAGTCACTTGCACACACATGCTCAGTCTCTGATGGGTTCATCAACACACTTCCTTTAAGAAAGCTTGGATGAGCATATCACCATCCATCAAGATAGTCCTTGTGTGATGTTCAACTCATTCTGATAATTAATGCTCACTTTTATTTAAATTTCCCCACTTTCTTGCGTTCGTACTTCTATTTTAGTGAGTTTTCTCAACTATTATCTTTTACGCATTTTAGCTTTCAAAAGTGCCGCTTTCACATTCACGGTTGTCATTTTGACTTACTTTTAATTCAATAAGTGTCATTTTCATGTTATCTTCACCCTTCCATGTGTCACTTTTAAGGCCATTCACATTTTTCAAGTTTATCTTCATGTTTTCCTCCTGTCACAGGTGTTGCTTTTGTGTTTCCACTCATACATGTTGTTATATGGAATTTGTATATACGGATAAACACATTTTCCCTAAGTGGGTAGCTACACTTAGAACAACAGAAAGAAAGTGGTTTAACATTTTCATATAATAGATAGATGAGATGAAGGAACTTACTTATTATCTTTCACTTCCTTGATCTCCTTTGAATTGTTCCCGACACTCCCACTTGAATTGAATCCCCTCAATTGGTACCTGTCAACAGAAATAGAAAACGACAATAATCAAATCAGACATGATCTATCTACTATAAACCAATGGAATCGACAACATTGAAACACATAATCATCATAGATATGAACAATAATATGAGAAAAGGAACAAACAACTTTATTAATGTAGAAGGAAGAGTTACACCCAATGCGGTTCAATCCTGTGTCACTCCTCCAGCTTCAGTCCAACCCTTGTCACACCAAAAGCACATCAATCTAGCACCATAACATTACTTGACATGAACTCAATTCTCAAGCCAACAGTATTTCTCTACAATCTTCAAATTACAGCCTCTTGATCAGTATGATGAGTGCTCAATTTATAGGGAAATGGAGGTGGTTATGTCATAAATTGGGTATTGAATGGCCTTCCAAAATTGGAGTTAGTATCCATGGACTAAGGGATGAGAGGGTAGGAGGTTAATTGATCCATAGCCTATCCAAATTCGAGTTCATACGATGAGATAAGAGATGGGATCCTTCTAGAATGATCTAGAATCAAGGAATATTCCCAGAACCCTATGCAAATTTCGCTCATTCTCACCCAACACAAGTGTAAGTGGGCCTAAGTGCACTAAAGTGTAGGCCTGAATGGGCCTACCTACATTGCAGCATAGTTACCCCTGACCAAGGCTGTGCTGGTGTCCCAAGGAGGCATTTTAGCAAGGTTTCAGGCTAGGAAACTTTCATGGATGGAAGCATTCAATGTGATGACTTGTCTAGGGCATGTAACAACTGAATTAGGGTTTAATGAGACCTAATTGTACTAATCTAAATGTTGGGAGTGATGTGCCCAAATAGACCTGTAACACATGTATCACACCTTTGTAAATTCAAAAGTTAGCTTTGGCACACCTTTTTACATTAGAAAATCTTATATATCATTGGAACATGTGGAAGACACAATGTTATATATTAGTGAAACTCTTGTTCATAGTCACCACAATTGTCGTAACCTAGTTTTTAAGTGTTGTAATGTATCATTTCAACTGTTGCACTTATAAATAGGTGCCTATGCATTCCATTGACTTGTATTGATGGTATTTATGTGTGACCTATGTTTGAGTCATGTTAGGATTCATTTCTTTCTCCTATGGTGCTGGTCCCACATGTAGCCATTGTGAGAGATTTCCTTAACTCCTTAGCCCAATGCAAGTTCTAAAGGAATTAATCCTCTTACTAGGTGATAAGGAAAACTTATTCATGAGCCTCATTGACATATATTTCCTCCCATTATTTTTCACTAAGTCTTTTCTAAGGTCTCCTCCCTCTCACAATGCACTAATTCTTCCTAAGGATGAGTTACCTAGCCTTCTGCTTCCTACCTCAGTGAAAATCACATTCTAGAAGAACAAGTAGGCATTGCTAGAGAAAACTATACCTTCCCAAGCTGAAGCACACTTCAAATAAATGAATCACACTTTGAGATAATGAAGCGCACCTCAAACAATTAGTGAAAAAGTGCACTTCAGAAGAATAAGGATCTTCTCTCCTCTAAAAAAGCAAACTTTGGACAAATAGGGATCTTCTTTCTTTCAAAATCACACTCTGAGAGCCTGAGCACACTTCAGAACAATGAGCGTACTTTGGGACTATGAGTGCACTCCTTATAGTTGAATAATTGTTCCCTCCTTGAGTGCATGGCACAATCATGAAGCATTAAGCTTCATCCTTCCTTTAGAGAATATTGCGAAATCACGAAGCATAAAACCTCCATTTGATATCACTCCTTCGACATGAAGAACTATGCCATATTTGAGTGCATGAGCACACCTTGAAGGCCTGAAGTCCTGAATCCTCACTCTTTCGTCTATTCAGAGTGTACCCTTGTGCTTTCTTAAAGGCCTGAAGGCATAAAGGCTCACTCCTTCATCTCTTTGGAGTGCACCCTTGCACCCTTGATATCTCTCTCTCTTTCTTGAGCACACAATCACACCTTAAAGTCCTCTTGTGAACCTTGATGAGTTTGGATTCACCCTCCTAATGAAGCCTTCTTATTTTAACCCTTTCATAGGCCTATTATGAGAATATCATTCCATGAGCTAGGTGTTGATATAATAGATGTTTTAAGAATGATTTTTCTTTACCATGAATGATCTTCATTCACAGGAGTACTATCTCAGCATGGAAAGGAGATGCTAAAGCATATAGCAAGCACAAGGCATAAAAAAACACCTACAAAGAAGAATAACAAATAAGAACAATCATGAAGACATGTAGCGGATCATGGACCAAGGAAAAATGAAGATATCCCATGATGACTTAGAGGATTTTGATAGTGATCAAAGACCATTTGGAGGGTGAATATAATAAATAAAATAGATCTTCCATGAAAATGAAGCATAGATCAAATTTATCCTCAAGAATGCAAGATGAAGTAGCAAGGAAGACAACTTGGCATTGCCACCTCATTATGAAGTCCAAGTCATCATGGTCAAGTTGTAACTTGTACAAGTATAATCATAATGGTAAATATGTGTCCATTTGTCTTACAAAATCATGTGGAATGTAATGATGTATTGTCAAGAAAGGACAAAATGTAAAGTGTGGAAGTCAAAGAGTCAAAGAGTCATATGTGGAACATGAAGATTCGCATAGTCATATATGGACAAAGATTGTAAAGAAGACCAAAAGTCATTTAGAAGTTCAAGAGTTGTTTATAATTCTAAATGACACACTAAAAGTTTAGGAGTTATGAGGATATGAAAGGTCAATTCCTCTTGTTATAAAATCAACCTCATACCTCAAGTAAGGGGCTTTTGGAGGCTTACGCTTTGGAGAGCTAGTCTCGGCTTCTCTACTTGTTGTAGGAGAGAAAATTATTATTTGGAGAAGCAATAAGTGAATTAATGTTCCACTATTGGAACTAGTATCTCACTATTGTAACTGTATACTTGGATATTTCACTTAATTTAATGAGCCAACACATTTTCATGTATCTATCACAAATGTTTTAGTACTATTCTTAGGATGTTTACGGTATATGTTGTGTTCATATGTACTAAAGAAAATGAACTATTTCGATGGCTTTAGTAATCATCTTGTTGAATGTATGTGAAATATTTTGCTAACAAACCATTTTATGCTTTGGTGTGTCTCTCTTAGGTTAGTACTATTACTTCCTACAAGAGACTCACTTTTTTTCTCTTGCTTGTGAAGGTCTCCTTTTACACATTGCAATCATTGTTTCACAATGTTAACTTACTTGCTTATTGAAGGTTTATGTATATAATCTCTTATATAATCCATTAAAACCAAGACAAACCTTTGTGTTATGGTGGTTGGTCATGTACTCCAGATGAGGCTCCTAGTCCAAACAATATGAACCTAATTGGGACTTCACATCGGGGAGCCCCCCTACATGTTGGTAGTATCTAGAACTGTTAACACAACATCACCATAAGGCACCCAAATTAGCATCGAAAAAGGAGGAGGATAAGGAATAAATAAAATAGTAGGTTCCTCTTGACAAATTTTGGGTGTTTCATGATCAACATAAGTTGGAAGAGCAACATCATCTGAGGTTTTATATGCACAAGATTTCAAGGAGAGAATAATCAATCTCTGAAAAATTTCACTAATAAAATCTGAATCAATCACTCCCTCAGGAAATTAATAGAAAAGGTGAAAAAACAATTAAGAAAATCCTCTACAAATTCACCAAATTTCATCTTGAGCAGATCAATCCTATAACATACATATTCATAATCATACAGTCAAAGGCTTGATGAAGTTCCTCAAGAAATTAATCAAATGAATGAATGGAAGTAGATGGTAAATTCCAACACCACTTCTTAGGTTTAACTTCAAGAGTGAGGGTGAATAATATACAAACATATCCATTATCATCGATTTCGTTAGATTTACAAAAAACCAAGAAAATTAGATATATGCTTGGCTATGAATGTACAATCCTCACCATCAAACCTGAATTGAGACAAGTCATGAAACTACTCCACGAAGATGAAAGGTTTACCAAGAGATAGGTTAGAAAAGCATCCTAAGATTATGATTTGGGAAAGAGCCATTTAATATGAGAGATTAAAAATAGACTCAACGAGAATAACTTGTCATTTGGTCCTCCTTATAGTGCCAACTATTGGTGGTGTTGGAAATCCGTCAACAAAGGGGTCTCCCCAATGCGAAGTCTTGTCTAGACCTTACACTATTTGGAGTAGGAGACCCAACCAGAAGCATTCTCAGTTTACATTATCCTTAGATATTTTCCTTGGCCAAAATTAGTAACATAAGAGGTTATACAACATTCTTTGGAAAAAAAGTAATTTGACACTGTGAGGCATACAATTGAAATGTATACAAAGTACTTTCACGACAAGGAGAAAGAGAGTGAGCCTATATAATAAACACAATAGTACTATCCTAAAAGAGACACACAAGAGGATAAAAGGATCACAAGTTAGTCCAAACATTAGTTCACAAGGAAACTATGATCATAAAACCAAATACAACACACCTTCAATGAGATAAGTACCAAAGCCACTGAAATAATTCAATTTCCTTAGCACATGTGAGAAAAACATATACCAAAAAAATATAAATAATAGTCTTACTATATTTATGATATATGCTTGAAATGTGTTGTCTCATCAAGCTTCATATATTAAGTGGAAGTGCCAAGATATACAAGTACAATTCTACCACACTAGCCCCAATAGTGCAACATTAAGTCACCACTTGCTCCTCCAAAGAAAGATCTTGTCTCCTATGCCAATGTTAGAGAAGCTAAGGTGAATGTTCGAGTCCCCAAAAAATCCCATTTCTTAAGTTATAAGAGTGTATTTATAACAAATGATTTACCTCTTCACATCCCTCATGACTCTTGAACTTCTACAATGATTTTTCAAATTATTACATGACCTTTGAGTTCCTATATGACATTAGAACTCGATAGTGACTTCATATTCCATATGAGACCCTTGGTCTTCCACATATTTTATATTTTCTCATTTTGGAGAAATACATAATTACATTCCACAAATGATGTGGCAAGGCAATATGACAAATGTGACTCTTGAGATGACCCTTGCGAATGATGACATGGAACTTGATGATGATGTGGCATTGCCAAGTTGCGCTTTTTGCTGCTTTCTTTTTATTTTCATGATGTAATATGTTTCATATTCATCCTCTGAGGGGTTGATTGTTATGGAGTCTTCATGTGATCATGATCTTTGATCTTCTATTAGAAACTAGTGTCTCTTCATCTTATCTTCAATTATCAACTTTGTCTTTGCAGCTACAAAGGTGTCTTCTGGTCGGGTCTCCTTCCATATCTCCTTAATCATCATTCTATCATTAAAAGATATAATACCTGCAACTGAAATTGAGTCATGACAAAATGAAATCAATCAAAAAATTCCTAGTCTATCATAAATCATGAAAATCACTGACTGGGCTGGAAACAGGTGCTAGACTGAGAGGATGGTTCATGGATTGCAAAATTTTGTAGCTTAAGAGGTCAGGGGCTAGGACTAAATCTTGCGAATTTGTAGTGCATACTTTAGGAAGGATAGGGAAGGGTGACTACGTAGTTGAGGGGCTCAAGGAGATAGTATTGAGGCTTGTCATAACCCACTGCATAGTTATAGTCTATAGAGGGAGAGAGGCCTAGGGCTTGTGAAATTACATAGTTCAAAGAGTTAAGCTAGAAGCTTAAGGCTAGAGACTACACAGTGTGAAAAAGAAGGTTCTATAGGACATTTATTTGTGTAGTTGTGGAGGTCAAGGAGGAAGTCTTCAACCTTTAGACTATGTAATTCATAGTTATGGAGGGATAATGATTAGTGAATGGCACATTTTAAGGACTCAGGGAGATAGATTGACAACTGAGACTACACAATACACAACAAGAGACTAGCTATGAGGTAGGATTGCACAGTTTCCAAGGGAAGGGAGGTAATCCTTTATAACTTTGAATGCATAATGCACAACCTTTGGAGGCAAGAATTTTGCATTGCACATTTCTAGGAGGCAAGAGCTGAGCTTGAGGGTTGATACTACATAGTGCGTAGTTCGAGAGCACTGAGTGAGGTCAAAATTTTCAAGTAGAAACCTTTTTTAGGATTTGGATAAGTGTAGGATTAGTAAGGTAGAAGTGAGGCTAGGATGAACTTATGAATTATCACACACACAGAAAAATTTACCACAAAACATTGAATTTTCATTACACCAGAACACCATGATTCCCTCAATGCAATGACAATACAAAACCTCCTTTAAGTGCGACACTTAGGGTACACTTTGTGATGACAATGATGACATTTGTATGGAAGTGCTCAAGAATTTGGGAATATGTCTGATATATGTTCTTATGATGAATGGGTCATAGTAGTGTAGGAGAATGTATCAAAACCATCTTTTAAGAATATACAAATGACTCCCTTCAACTAGGTGTGACACTTAAGATACACTCTATGCCAACAATGACGACACTAGTACGACAATGCAAAAAACATTGAGGATGGGTCTAATACATGCCTATGTAGTAAATATCACCATTGGTATGAAGTTTTCCTCTCAAAATGAACCATAAATCTACTTATGTGATATGAAAAACTTCCCATTCCAAAAGACGACATTTGTGATAGTAAGAGAAAAGTGGAAACGAAACTTACAAAATGTGAACGACATTGAAAGTGACACATGCTAGAGCAAAGATAACATGAAAACAAAACTTATTGAAGTGAAGGAAAGAAAATGTGATAGTAATAAACATGAAAGTGACACTTGCAAAAGTGAATGGGAAAAAGTGACATTTGTAAAACTTACTAAAATAAAAGAGAAATCACAACCAAAACTGAGAGATTTCCAATTGAAAGTGTGCACTAACCATCAGCATAAATTGAATATTGCATAGAAACTATCTTGATGGAATATGCTATGCGTGTTCAAGCTTGCATAAAGGAATAAAATTGTGGCTTGTTACATACTGCACATGTGTGAGAAAGTGACTTGGACACTTAGAAACCAAGAAGAATACTTAAACACCTAGCATAACATTCATTGATTATGAAGTGAATAGATTGTTAAATCCTCATTAGGCTCCAAAATTCATGTGTAGGAAAATTTTTGGAGTGTGTTGAGCAGAGTGTAAAAATGAACTTTTGCAGCTTAGGGTTGGCGTATTACCTATATTCTTTCTCATTTAAAGTTTGTTCATGGTATTCTTTCACTTGCATCAAAGGGAGTCAAACTAGGATGATGGAGATGTTTGTTGCACGTACAATGCCGACCCATAATAAGGTTGTACAAACCCCAGGTTGATAATTTAAGTTGGTAGCCTTGAGAGCTGCAACATTCTTGTTGCAATATTGGATCTCATCACTTATTGGCACCGTTGTCAGGGAGGGTGTCAAGGAAAGCACTCTCATGTTCTTTGAATGATTACCTCTTTCTTTTCTCGTTTCATATTTTTTCTAAAAAAAAAATTGCATTAGGAATATTTAATTGCATTGCATTAGAATTTTCATTCAAATTTTTTTATAAAACAAAAAATAATATTTCTCCAATACCAACCCCCCCCCCCCCACGCCAAGTAAATCATGTGGTGCAGTAAGAACCACATCACCATACATCGTTGTAGGTAGAATAAGAAGAGGAAATTGAGAAGTTGGAAGGAGCCATGGAGAAAACCTACTTTTTCAACTCGCATTAGCAAGATATCAACTACCCCTCCTCCTTCAATACAAGATATAATGCATAATTTCAACCTTTTTACCCGCCTAACACCTCACCTTGGTCTCCATGGTATTATTCTTCCCAATGGGGTGATCCATATTCATGGTCTTATCCTTCCCAATATGTCATTCCTCGTTTTAATCCATATCAACATAAACATCCTCAATGAGGTGATCCATATCCTCCATATCATCCACCTCTACCACAACCACATCCTCAACCACAACTATTTCAAAGGTCCACTCCAACTAAAAATCCTGTAAAGCCATTTCCAAACCCGAGCAATAAAGTAACTCAGCTCACTTACAATGTTGAGGTACAAAATTTCCAACTAGCTCCTCTTGATATTCATGTTAGATTCGAAATAATGTTGGAAGAAACAAATTATATTATTATCATTGAAGAAGAACATCCAAAAGTAGAAGATATATAAGAATCATGTCCCATATTTGATGGAGAGAAATAATTGGAGCTTGAGATTGAATAATTTCTATTATTATTATCATAATATCTTCCATGTGTTCCAGATACTAATAAAAAAAATAGTAGAAGATATATATGTCATGGTAGAGGAAGACATTCAAGGTGATATAGATGAAAAAAAAACCAAGGTCTTCAAAACTATATTGAGCTTTGGTTCCATAAAATCATTAAGCTGGAGCATAACTCTCTTCTTCAACAGTTCTTGACATCATCAAAGAAGTTGGTCTCTCATATTTAATTACATTCCAAAGCATACCTTTTGAGCCTACACATAAGTCTATCTTTCATCTTGTTATGCACATGGCTCCATTGGAAGTATCCCTATACTTGAAATACATTTTCTTCATTTTTTCATGTAGTGTAGGATAAGATAAAGAAAAAAAGAAAAAGAGGAAACAAATAAGAGAAAAAAAAAATCTCAAGTGAAAACCTCGTTTGAGGCACCTGATATTGGATCATTGATTGAGAACCTCAATGAGGAAGTCAATGGGTTGGAAAAAAGAGAAAATAAAAAAGAAGAAAATAAGATCGAAGGTGAAACGTCATTTGAGACACCTAGGCAGACCCACTGGTTGAAAACCTCAATGAGGAAACTAGTAGGCATAGAAAAAAAATGAAAGATAAAAAGGGAAAAGGATTCTATGCTTTAGGTATCTCTTTATGATATATGAAGGGTCTTTCCAACTTTCACAAGAAACAAAAAATTGATAAGGGAAGAAAACATCTATTCAAGGGTAGTAGACATTGAGTTTTCCACCTTATTCACCAAGATGCTACGAAATGGATAAGATAAAGTACATGCATCTCTTTTCATCATCACAATGCACCCCAATTCGATTTCTCATCATTCCCAAGCCTTACGTCGTATAGTGCTCCAGGAAATTTTTGTTTTCCTACAAGATTGACAAAAAACACAGGGAAAATATTGTTTTGAACATATATCAAAATCCATGCATCTATTTTCCAATCTTTTTCATGGGGAGATGCATAAGGAGGATGGTAACATGATTGAAATATTTCAACAAATTCTAGTGCATACTTTTCGAGAAATTGGCCACCATCACCTACAACCATTTTCCATTTTTCATGAGATTTGTGTATCCATTTGATAAGGTGTTTTATGGAGAGATGCATAATGATGTTGGAAACATGATCAAAAAAATTTAGGTGAATCCAATCTACCATTTGAGAGATATGGATTAAACAATTATACTACAAGATTGTTCTGAAGTGCTACAAGATTGTCCCAGATTTTCTACAAGATTGTGATTGACACAAAGAATAGGTTCAACTCCTATGTTTTCCATGGGGGAACAAAGGGATAGGTCCACCAAACCATCATCACCCATCCTCCATACCATTTATCCACTTATCCACCCAAATAATCATCTTTGTCCATAAAAAACTCCATTTTTACCACTCCTTTCATTATTTTCACCTCAACCAAATATTCTAATTATTGTCTATGAGTTTAACATGAATTATCAGAGTATTTGGATGTATTTTATGAGGGTTATTGGGATCATAGGGGGTATATGTGATTTCTATATGAAATAACCCAATCTTATAGAAGTCTGCACAGACCCTTGAGGACCACAGTCAAAAGCACTTTGAACCACTAAAATGAAGAATTGACCATCATGAATAATTGAGGGATCATCCCCTTGATCTTGGGCAGCCACAAAACTTCTAAGGATTCTATAGGGTCATTTCTCATCTCCAACAACAACAACTTGATCCACCATTAGTTGGAGTTACAATGAGAATGACCAGTCAAGCACATCTCAACAAAAATGTAAAAAAGAAAAAGGAATTTTTTTTTTCCAAAGTGAAGCCAAAGCATGGAGTAACTAGTATGGGAAATGACACCTCAAGTAGTCAACAAATCAACCATCATTTCTGAAGTGGCATGTTGACATCAAGTAAACTAGAGACCACCAGGTAGGCACATGTGTGCATTGTTATTCACCTATTCTCATGAGAATATTATTGTTAAAAATTTATTGTCAATGCACGACATCGAAGGTTTTGTAGGTTGAAGGTGGACAACAATCTCGACCACCCTCAAATAGTTAAGTGAAGTTAACTTCCTCTCTCATGTAACATGGGGAAATGATAGAAAGGGAAGGGTAATAAATGTGAGGAGTGGGCCAACGAGTTTGAGAAGCTACAAATGTTGTATGTGGGGGCCAACTCATACAATGTGTTGAGCTCACCACTAAACCACAAAAATAATAAAGGATGAGCCCATAATTCATTTGTATCAAGAGATCATTCCACAAAATAGTAAGAGAGACTAACTACATCATTGAGAGTCACTCTATCTACCACTAGTGGTCCCCTAGGCTGCTACATTCATGCTACATGGCCAAACAATATATGCTACAGGATTACAGTTCAGTGCTACAAGATTGCACACAACTGCTACAAGATTGTAACCAGTTTCTGCAGGATTGGAATGAGGAGTAAAAATGGCTTGATTTGGTCGAAATTATCATCTGAAACCCCAAAATCCATGAAGGAGTCTCCAAGGGAGGGGTAATTCATGCATTTCCCTCACCTTCCATGCAAGAAAATTGAAAAACTGGGTAAATTTTTGCATCCTATAGCAAACCCTTGAAATTGAGATTTTTCAAACCCAGTGTTTTTTATGTGTGGAAAGCATGATAGTAGAAGAATGGATTTGTTTTTAGTGTGACATATAATTTTCATACATCTGGTCAGACAAAGAACATTCCTCTCATCCTTATTTTGAAACCCTAGGCTACCTAGAAATTGATAATTTACTGGAAATCCTTTGAAAGAAACTTAGAGGAGCTACAATAGAGAACATGAGAGGAGGATCCAATAGAAGTAGCCTCAGGCCTTCTTACCTCGAAAATAATGAGAAACACTAGGGTAGTTAGGGCCAAGCAACTACAAGAAAAAACTGGCCAACTACAGGATTGGAACAAACTGCTATAGGATTAGAACAAACTTCTATAGGATCAGAACATGCTACTACATGATTGAGATAGTCTGCTATAGGATAAAACATTTTTCTACAAGAAAGTCTAGAAGGTTATAAAAGAGATTTATTTTGAGCAATGCCATCCACCAAACCTTATATTTGAAGAGGGAAATCCAAGAGAAGAGTAAGTACACATTTTTCTCTACCCTCTGTGGATAAGAAACTTTGAAACCTCTCATTCCTTCAACAATGCATCCTGTAACAACATTCTAATAGAAGTTTGGGAATAAAAAAATGTGAATGTGTATGTTTATTTTGAGATAAGTATGATAAGAGGGGAAATGGAATTATCTTTGAGTTGAGCCTGAAGTTTTCCTTCCTCTAACTAGTGTGAATAAACTTCTCTTCTACCCCTATTATGAAACCCTAATTGCTCAGAAAATCTCCAAAACTAGTAGTAGATATGGAGTATTGCTTTTCCAAACTCTGGAAAATCACTATGAAAATCATGGGGGGTGGTTTCAATCCTAGAGAGCCCACAGAATCATCATGGATTAAAATTCCATAGATTCTCTGAAGAGTGTTCAAAAACATGTATCATAGGAAAAGTTTGTGGACATAGAAAAATAGACTTTTCTTAAGACACAACCACAAGCTTGGAACTTTGAGAAAATGATGGATCTGTAGAAAAATAAGCTAGAGAAGAAGAAAAGAGGCTAGTGAAGAAGATGAAGAGGTTGGAGTAGGAGAAGATGTGCCAATATTCCTTTGTAGGTAGCTTGGGATGTTATGGAGGTCACTAGGGCCATGAATGAGGCACAATTAGGTGACTAGGTTGCTCATACGATGAACAATACTTTTAGTAGGGGGTTATGATGTGCCTCCAAATTAGATACAATTTAAGGCCCATATGACCATTATTCAAGACATTGAACCTCTCTCTTTACATTTCATGACATGTTTGTGAGCTATAATGTGTTCATTAGGAAGATTTAGAGATAATTGCATATTATGTGCCTAATATTATTTATTTTTGTAGAATATTGATTAAATTATGAATGAGATAATATAGGGACTTGATCCATCCTACATGATGTACCAAGATTGGATAATAAATGAACAATATATTATGAAATTATTCAACACATTCTAGAGCTCCAATGATTGAGAAAAATAGGAATAGGCTCCCTAACATTTAATGAAGATTCTTATTATTAGGAACTAGATCAAATTTTGGAGGGATTTTGGAGGGGAGAGCTAGCTCCTTTCAAGGAGGATGCTTCCCCATCAATTTATATAAGTACCAATTCATATTTTCCTCCAGGGGAAGGTATTTCTTAGTCTTATTGTGAAGAAAACTTGTTATTTAGCATCTCTACTTCCATTTCTAGCAAGGATGTACTTGGATTGATTCAAATAATGAAATATGGTGTCATTTTATGCTTCTCATGCATGGCTTCCTTCATTGGATTTTGAATATTCTTGGGCTTGGCCATCCCATAAGCCCTAGAGCCCTGTTGTACAATTTCTTCATCTTCTTTGAATGTTTTGTTCACTTGCATTTCCTATTTCTGCTCTTAATATTCATGCTTATTTTAGTGTAGGTTAGATTGGTTAGATGCTTTAAATAAGTGGGTTTTCAGGTCATTTGTATATTTACAAGTATGATACATCCTTATAATAACTTTGAAAATTCATATTCATCATTGAGATTCTTGGATTGGTTTACTAGTTCACAATTGTGGAATATATGGAAGTATCTTGTAGCAAAATAGTAGTAATTTTCTAATAAATTTTACCATGTGTTAATGAGATCATTTTGAGTTGATACCACTTTGTTTGAATCTTGAAAACATCCAAATTAATAACCAAATTTACCCACAATTTTTTTACTTAATTAACTTATGCATTTAGGTATGTAGATCAACTTACTAGTTCATTGATTTGAAATTTCTAGGTTTTAGTGGTAATGTTTTGTTGAATTTTAGCACGTGATGATAAAGATATTTAGAGTTTATTTCACTTGTATTGAGTACTAATTAAATTATTCTTAATAGAAAAAACACTCCATGATATCATTTTCACTTCATCTGGTTAGGCATTTGGTAGGTTAACTAACTTATTGATCATGGAATTTCTAGTTTTTAGAGTAGTAGTTTTCTACTAATTTTTAGCACATGTTAACAAGAGTATATTTGAGTGATTCCACATGGATTGGATTCATAGGACATCCTAATTAATAAAAAAAATTATCCCATCTCATTTTAATTTAATTTTCTTGGGCATTTGGCAAGTTAAATTGGAAAACAACAATCCTGTAACAATCCTGTAGTAATCCTATAACACTTCATTTTCGAGATCTTCCTTGCCCAAGTTCACTCCAAATTCATGGTAGAATTAGATTTATAGCCTATGAATTCTCTGTTATCAATTTTCTTGAGCCTAGGATTGGTTGGGTTTCCATTTAGCTCTTACAGTCTTTGATTCTTGAATGTTGATTTATGTAATTAGTCTAGATTTTCTTTCCATAATTTACTTTAAGTAGAGTGTGATTTCCTTCTTGCAAGAGTAATATAGGACTTTCCTTTCCTAAAAAGTAGAATATATTTCCTTTAGTGCCATTTCATTTCCAATAATATAGATTATATTTTCTTGGTTGTCATTGTGCTTTACATTTTTGTAAATAGAATAGATTTTGATTTTATCATTTACTCTCCAGTAAAAGTAGAATAGGTTTGCTTATTAATATTTGCCTTTTGAAACTTAGGATTTGTAGATTACCTAGATCCTTGGTCATTTGAAGTTTCTTCATGGCCTTATTTCTCTTTCATTAAATGAATTTAGACTAGGAAGATGAAGGTGACTCTTGCACATACAATGTTGACCCCTCTTAAGTTTGTAAAGACCCCAAGTTGATAATTTAAGTTGGTAGCCTTGGGAGTTGAAACATTCTTGTTGCAATACTGGGGCTTATAAATATGGTTGGGATTATATTGGGCTATTAACCATTACAATTTTTATTGCTAGGTTTTAAGCATCTTGTTGAAGCTAAGGATTGTTGCATTTAGTTATACAATTAAATAGAATTGATAAGAAAATACCTAAGAATAATTTCCTCTTGAATTTTCCTCCACGGTTGTTAGATTTGTATTCCTATGAGGAATTGTTCCAAAATATAATAAGTTTCAATTTAAACTCCATGGAACAAATGATATGGGAATTTCTATATTGGAGGATAAAATTTTTGCTTCAAATTTTGTTTTTGATAACTTCTATGTTGATCATGTATGATGAAAATCACTTTGAAAAGTGGTCAAATAAATTGAGTTTGTTTTGTTTCATGTGTAAAATATGGCCTACTTTAATGTCTTGAATGTGAGATCATATTTTTTACCTCAAGAATTTAGAGAAATGAGTGATATGTGTATTCTTGCATAAATAACAACTTATTTTACTAGTCATGTCTACTTGGATATGTGTTAAAGTATTATTGTTATTATATCTTTTAGAAATACAAGCCTAATTTCTCAAAATGAGGATGCTCAATAATGGTATATTTTCCTTGTTGAGATTTAGATGCCAAATATATTACTCTAAGGTTTTCTACATTTTTTTCATAAGGATGTGTTTGTTGAGTATGATAACTTGTACCTTCAATAAGTTAGATTATCCTTGGTTCCTTTTCTCTATGCATTCTCAGCGCAAACCCAATTTATTTATATTGGTATTTAGAGTCTACATAACATTTAACACAAAGAAATAATGATTGGAAATAAATAATAAATAGATATTTTATGTGGTAAAATTTGAAAATTTGTCAAGGAAACATGCACAGGAAAGTTAACGATTTTATTATCAAGAGAAAATTTTTACAATAAGGTTTATATCCTCTTCAATTTCATGAACTTCATAAAAATTAATTAGCCATTTCTTTGGTAATAATAACCATCATTTTATTTTATTAACAAACATTGTTAGAGTAAGAATAACAAAAACTTATGTAAATTTGGTTTTTATACTTTCCTTTAATTAAATTTTTGTAATTACTCTAACAATATCCATCTTGAAAACATTTTATTTATATCTTGACCTTGCCAAATTCCTTTCATCATCTCTTCTATAAGCCAAGAGAATCCAAGCATCACTACAACTTCTCTAAAAACACTAGTTTTGTAAACATGTCTACAACAATTTCTTGAGTTTGTACCTTGTTAAGATCTACTCCACCTCCATTAATGACCTATCTTATAAAATGGTACTTTATATATCGCTAGTCTTACTATGATAAGTTGGATTTGTGGCCAAATGTATATGTCATTAACTATCACAGAATATATTTAAGTTATTTTGCATTCTTCCAAATTCCCTTACAAGAGCCTTTAGGAAAATTTGCTCTTTACAAGCATGTGAGACAAAAATACACTCTACTTTTGTGGTGGACAAGGCAACTTATTTCTATAACTTCAAAATCCAAAATAATGGCTCCCCTTGCAAGATTAAATAAATAACATGAATTATAACTCCTTTTATCCAAACTACCAACAAAATTTGAATCAACATAGACGTAGACATAATCTACAACCATTTAAGGTGTTGGAATAATTACGGGTTCCTTTAACATATCAAAACACCCATTTCATTGCATTTAACTACATTTCAATATTCTTTTCTCATATTTGTCATGTTCTTATTAACAACACCCAACACATGTGAAATATCCAGTCTTATACATACCATCATATAAACCAGTCTTCCTATTGCATCAACATAAGGTACATGGCACATATAATAATTTTCTTCCCTAATACTAGGACATAAACCTAAAGAAATCTTACAATTGGAAATCAAAGGTATATTGATAAGTTTGAGTTTATTAGTATAAAAATTTCACAACTACATTCTCAACATACATATGTTGTGAAAACTTAAGCTTACCATTTTCTCTTTCCTTATGTATTTTAGTGCCCAATATTTGTTTTTCTACTGTTATATCCTTCATATCAAAGGTCATAGTCATATCACTCTTCAATATGTTGATATTTTCTATGATTTTTCTTGCAACATGCATATCATCAACATATATTACTGAGATAATGAATATTTCTATAAAAAATTTGAAATACACACAATTGTCATGCTCACTTCTAGTATAGTTTTGGTTCATCACGAGGGAATCAAATCTATTGTACCATTTCCTACATGACCACTTTAAGCCATAAAATGATTTATTAATATCGCAAACTAATTTTCTTTTGTGATGTTGCCAAAGACCTATTAGGTGGAAAATACCCATAAAAAATTTCAAATGGGGATTTACAAGTAGAACTGTGGACTTCTTTACTATAAGAGTCTTGTATATATACTATATTTTCATCCTAGGACTTCATATGCTTATGATTGTAAACACTCAAACACTGCACGAAAGTCTTGTTGACTACTTTTCATTACCAATCTACCTGAGGATCGCATGTTCTAGATCTCTTGAACTTTATTTCCATCTTATCCCATAATATATTCGAAAGTGAACTAAGAAATATTGTGTCCCTATCTGAAATAATGCTTCTCAGTATCCCAAAGTGCACCCAAACCTACGGAAATAAAAAATGTGTTTCTTCTTTCCCACTGATGTTTTTTTATAGGGCATCAAAACAAACATCTTGTTGAACCTATAAACTATGAAAAACAACATTGACCACATGGTGTTTGCATTGATGCCAACCTAGGATGTCTACCTAAAGAGTACACCATGGAGTCAATTGTGTTCACATTTGTTTCAACAAGCATGGATAATTTTTCACGATGATCAAATTCTTGATGACATGTTACTGAGGTGTGCCTGATGTTTCCCGAGGTTCTACAGGTGTTTGAGAAGGATTAAATACAAACGAAAAAGTTTTAGGCATAGGGGATGTGATTTTCCCTAAGTCAGAGAAACTTCCTTGGGATGTTAACTAATACAATGCAAGGATATCAAAAACCTCCTTTGGTTCCCACACTATCCTTGTGATGATCATCCATGAGTGTCAATTCTATCGTAGTGATGATGTCCTCTAGGTTTAGAAACAATTACGATAAGAAGGATCTGGGGAATTCAGTGATAGTATTTACCAGAAGGTTCGATTGAAGGTTGATTTGGTCCAAATTGCCATTGACCTAGTTCAACTGGTGTTGATATGGTCATCAATTGAATGGAATTATTTGGTTCACAAATAGTGGAACACATTCATGATATGTAAGTGTTGGAGCGCATTGTTGATATGGTTTTGAATTGAATTAATCCTCCAGGCAATGTGAACACATTCATTGTGTCATAATTTGTTGAGATGTAGAGAAATTTTTAATTTTTATGGTGAAGCGCTGGTATAATATGGAAGTCATGTTCCTGTACAAACTACTTGTTTTGTGAATGCATGATTTCCATGTAGTGTGCATAAGAAATTGATGTATGCATATCTGGAGCTAAAGGAACATTATGGCATGAGCATATACAAAGTGATGGATCAAATCTAATGTGTGAGTGTAATCTGGTGGAGACTGAAGAAGTTTCTCAGGGAGTAGATGCTTCCTTCCAGTGGTGGTCATAAAACTAGTGAACATGGTGGGCTTCAGTATGTGGTGGTCTTAATAGATTATGGGAGTGGTGGTTTACATTTCTTGCAAGTAGAGCCTTGCCCACTAGTGGTTTCCAGTGCATGCATATGTAAATAATAATGTATTACTAATAAATAAGTAGAAGAAGACAACACCAACATTGGTTTTTCATAATTGGGTTTTCCACATAACATATGGTCTTTGCTTCTAGGATGATTTGATGATGATGTCTACTTATAGGTCTTGATGTTTATAGGTTGTTGATAGTACATTTGGTTATGTATGCATGATATTCTTATATATTTTTCATATATCTACTGGTATATATATTGTGATTTTTTATTAATAGATGAATGAATATGGATTTGAAATAAAAGGAAAGACTTGGTATAGGGGAACAATATTGATCCACCCTCCTTATTAGTATTATTCACACTTCCAACAAATAGGTAGTCATTTATCTTCCTATTTGTTGGTAAACCTGTCACAAAGTCCATGGAAATGCTTTGATAAGGAGGAGTAGGTACATGTAAGGGATGATATCGACACTATTTCCAGTTACTACGCTTGTTGGTACAACAAATTTTGCATCCTATTATGAAACTAGCTACTTGTTTTCACATCTTGGGCCAATATACATACCTCTAGAAGCTGGCCATTGTCTTCCTTACACAAAAGTTCCCTGTAACCTTATAGGTGTGAGCCTCTCTAATCAAATACAATTTCTCACATTTAGGAACACATAACTAATTTAGCATGTAGAGTAACCTATCCTAGAAATGACAATCAATTGTGTTGTCACCATCATGCACATGACTATGGATCTACAACTAATGAAAAACCTCCTTGAAGTCCTCATCCCCTAAATATGCCCCTCTATATGTGTCATGAGTAAATTTCTCCATGTGCATCAATGTTCCCAAAGCTATGATCTATAATGTGGGTGGTGTTGAAAGTATTCTAGCCATCTTCTTTGTTCTTTCCTTCTTATAATTAATCACTAAATGAAACAATTTCCCATCAACTTGTAATTATTGGTCTACTATACCTTAGTCTTTTCCAATAGGTATTGTACTAGCTGGTGATATATGTGGATTAATTTCTCTTTTCCCATCAAATAATGCTTACAATTCTTCACAGAATGCACCAGGGCATAAAGCTCCTTGTCGTAGCTAAGGTAGTTAAGAACTGCCACATGAAATACTTTAGAATGGTAACATGCAAGCCTTCCTCCTTACATCAAGATCTCTTCCATTCCATACCCACTCATTTTTGTCTCCACTTTGAAGGCTTGATACAAGTTCGGTAAAGATAGAACTCATCCTTAACTGATCTTCTTCTTTAACTCCTCAAAGTCCCTTTGTTGACCCTTCCCCATTAGAAACTCCTACTATTTTTTATGGCATGGAGTGGTGCTACTACCACTAGAAATGAGGTTATGAATTTTATTAGGTGTTCTACTACCTTAGCGAAACTCATCACCTTAGAGACATTAGTAGGAAATTTCCACTTCATGATGATATCCATCTTGGCAGGATATTTTTATAGCTCTCCTCCACCTATCACATACCTTAGATACACCGAAAATTCTTATGCAAACACACACTTCTTTATATTTTCTTCGAGCTAGTACTTCTTTAATGTCTCTAGTACCTCCGCCAAATGTGGGATGCACTCCCCCCAAGTAGCACTGTATAATAGTATATCATCCAAATAAACAATAGAAAATTAATATCTAAAAAGGAACAATATATCAGTCATTGAGCCTGGTGATTTATAGACATTATATCTAGGTCACTAAAGTATTTCGATTAATGCAATAGATTACAAAGATCATCTATTCTTGGAAGGGGGTACCTATTCTTGAGTGTGATTTTTTTCAATTCCTTGTAATCTATAGGCATTCACCAAGTCTCATCCTTATTTGGAACAATAATGATGAGTGACCCACATGGTCATGTAATTAGTTGAATGACACCCTATTCTAGTAGCTATTGTAAGTGTTTATTAACCTAACATAATTGTTTAATAAAATCCTTATACAACCTAATGCGGATTCTCACAATAGATAGATATCATGCTCCAATTCCCTCTTAGGTGTTTTCCCTTTAGGATCCTAGAATACATCCATGTATTCCTATAACAACGTTTTTTGTTGTTTTTTCTATATCTTAGTACTCCCCTCCAGTAATTATTTTATTATAATGGACTCTTATATAGTGTAATTTTCCCATAAAAATAATAAAACATACTTCTTTCTAGAAACGATCATTTTCTTGGCTTGGTTGACAATTACTAGCAAAATTTCAACTTGCCTTTATGTGTGTTGATAGTCAACTATTTTCCATCCTTAACGAGCTGCAACTGGTTGATTCTACACATGAATATTACATCATGCATGTTCATTTGGGGATTGTTGAACACCACTTCACATATATCAAAGGAAACTACATCTATTTCTAATTCAACAGTAAAATTAGCACCGAAAGAAAAAATGCTTTTGCACTATTTTTTTACCTTTATATATGCATCCTTATTTACCCATTCCAATGGATATGGGATTGGATGATCACAAAATTCTAATCCTATTATTTTGACCAGCTTTGCTGCCATGATAATTTCTTGCAATCATCAGTCAAACAGAGCATCAATGTTGGTATTTTTAATATGTATCTTTATATGAAAGAGTATGCTATTTTCATTCTCTTCCTACTATTGAATGATACCCATATTCACCTCATTGTACATTACTATGTATATGATTTTCTCACCCATGTTAGAGCTCCTTTCAACCTAGTTTATCAAATCAATGGGCATGAGGTTCTTCTTCTTATTATCTTTCTTTTTTGTCTTTAGGTTAAGCTATGGATGCAACTTCTAGCAATTCTCTTTTATATCACTATCAATGTTATAATGGTTGCAACGGTTGCTAGGATATTTGAATTGGCATGTTATGACCACCAGATTCTTATCTTTTCACCTTTCCACTTCCTCTTCCCCTCCTTAGAAGGATATTGGTTCTCCTTTGAATTTTATCGACTTGATTTCCCTTTATTTAGGCCTATCTTCTCTAGGTACTATGTATATACACAAGCCTCATCCATAGATCTAGGCTTGAATAAAATCACTTTCTACTGCATAGGGTTGTGTAGAACCCTTAAATATCTAAGGAGTACATATGGGTTCTTTGCAAGATACCTAACATTATGGTTATCATTCTAAATTATGTGGCATACTCCTACACATTCTACCCCTTCTTTTTCCTAAAGCAGTGCCACGAGATCCATTAGTCATATACATAGCCGATAGGGTAAAATTGTGACTTGATGAGGGTTTTAAGGTCCTCCCACTTAGTCACTAGAGGATAAAATTCCAACCTCAAGTTCTTTGTGTGGCTTCCCCACCAAGTTAGGGTATGGACCTCTAATTTCAGCCATGAAAATGAAATATTTGGTTCTTCTGCTATTTGATGAACATTGAAATAAACCTCTAATTGCTACAACCATTGATTTAGATTTAGAGCATATATCTTACCTTGATATGGTTTGATATCACCTTTCACTTCCATTTTAAATAGTGATTGTGAATGCCTCATGACACTCGATTGGGTTGATCGTTTTTTGGTTCTTTCTTCAACTCTCTCTTCATTTCTTCCCAATCTATTGATCTCCCCTATGATCATAACTCTCCATTAGAACCCCGATCTTCTCTAAATAACGTGATATTATTGGTTAGGGCCACCATGAGTAGATTAATGTTTCATTTGATATCTACGACTTGTGCTTCCAATCATGAAAACCTCTTCTTGGTAAGATCATGAGTGTTATTCATAAATTCGTCCAGAATGACTAGGTTTTATGACTTGTAGCCTAGTCGTGACCTAGCTTCCTTAAAAAACTCCATAATATAACCAAAGAATTAACTTACTTTGACATCAATATTATCCCTAAAATTCCATGGATATTCTACTTGATAGTTCATCACAACAGATCTGACAAATCATTCTTAAAAATATGAGATATACTCTCTAAGGATTTATTTCTCTTTTGATATATATGGATTTATAAATTGATATTTATTGCATGTACACTCAAATTATAAACATGAAAAAATAGAGAAAATTGAAATAAAAAGTCACAAAACATAATTGACACAAGCTATATCCTAGATAACCCTTTCGAGAGAAAACCCATCTCGAAGGTGAGGCCACCCTAATCTAATTCTATGAATAGAGAATGGATGTGAGTACAAAGACATAATACCTATGGAATACGGGCTACTATATTGCACAAATACTATATATTTAATCTCTCCCTATGCCTCCTATCTACTCTACTCGTCTATGGAACAAATGCACTTGAAAAAAATGGAACCCATTTTCCTCTTAGTGGCTTGGTTATAACAAAACCTGGTAGCCTACTAGTGTTTAGGTTTGACTCTTTCAACTCTTAAATAGAGTTACATTATGGACTTTTCTAGAGTATTATTTATAATCTTCACTTGTATAGCCACTTTTCCATGAATAATTAGGGTTGACATGGCTTCCTGTCGAATTATGGTGGCCAAAACAAGAAGGTCAACTTCAGAGTGGTATAACTTTTGCAAGTGGACTCCAATTAAGGAAATTATTGCATCGTTGGAAATATATCCATATGAAAAATAGGATAAAAATGTGTTATACTAAAGATCAAGAAATTTTTTAACCCCAAAAAACATCGTCTTATGTCTTAAAATCCTCCTAAAAGGTTTTAGACCCCAATTTTCCAAACTAGTTCTTGCTAGTTAAAATGGTCTTGTGAGTTTATTCCTCCACTTTTTCCACCATCAAAGGATTGATATGGATTAAAACAAATATAATGATCCAATACAAATTAGGTATCTGCTTCCTTGAACTTGTATTGTAAAATATCCATTTTTGAAGCCACAGAGCTAATAATATCAGTCTTGAAATCATATAATAAATTATCTATTTGTGCTTGAGTGATCCCTCAAGTGGCTAATTTTGTTATTCTTGTAGAAACATCTCTTGAATTTATTCCTTTTTTGGAAATCCATTTGGATCATTTCCTAAAAATTTCATGTATTTCATTATATCCCTTTTAAGAAACATCTTCTCCACCCATTATTCAAGAGATCTATGCATTCATCTTGTACCTCATTATGTAATGTAGAATAGCAGTTATCATATTATCATCCAATTTTATTTTGGTCATTTCTGGATTATATTGAAACCCTTTAACATAATATTCTAATATTTCATATTCATTATAAGTCATATTAAATGTATCCTCATAAATATCTCTTGCTTTATTATAATCCTAGTATTTTTGGAGCAATTTTTTTCATGTCGTTCCATGTTCTAGTAGATTGTCTATTAAGTCACATAGACCAATGTAGTGTCAAATATTTTAGTATGGTAGGAAACAAATTTAGCTTTGGGAATTTGAAACATAGTCGTAGCTTCAACAAAAAACATCAAACTTGAGAAATAAAGTGTCATGATGTTTTCTTTTCAATTATAAAAATTAAGAAGAGATAATAGATTATTTTTTTTCATTACTACTTCTCCTTTAACATCCATAATTGAGAATTAAAAAATTAGATTATATGATGCATATTCATCCATTTTCTTTTCCTAAATCCTTTTGTCTATTTACTATTCCTATTAAACTCTTATAATACATATTTATTATTGAATTAGGTTTTCTTGGGAATCAACACTAGTATAAGGTTACCCAATGATAGTTATTTTGTATCTCTTTGTTTTCCATGATGAGTGTATTATTATTCTACCTTGGAGGAGGATCTAGAAGGAAATGGTGTTAGATATGTTTCCTTTCCACTATCTCTAGATCCTTTTTTTTTTTTTTTTTTTATCTTGTCACCCTACATATTTCTTAGTGTTATAACCCGTTGTTATTCAACCAAGTGCTTTGGGGCTCTTTCCTTTATCCATGCAAACTACATGGCTTGAAATTGGGGGAAATATAAGATATCCATAGAATCTTTGTCGTGAATGTGTATGTTTTCACATATATGTTATCACTTTCATTTCTTGATGTTCAAAGAGTTATTATTTAGTCTCAAAATGAAAACACTCTAGATGGAATATATAAGGTTTGGCCATTAACCTCCCTCCAAAATTCCTAATACTATGTGTAGCTGAAACAAATTCCATATCTATTATTTTCCCCTCAACAACTTCCTAGCAATGGTGCCTAAAATATATGGTCAATTAATTTTTATATTCAAAGAAAATATCTTAATAGATCATTATTATGTCAAACTAGGGGTCAAGTGGCTTTTCAAGTGATCATGCAAAATATATATAGACTACAAATTCCCTTCTAGAATTTTTCACCTAATTTGTAGTTTAGAAAAATGAAAGTTACCATTCAACAAAAAATCAAACACACAAAGAGATACATAATTTGTTCAACAAAGAATCAATAAAAGTTCACTCAACAAAGAGTCCAAGCTACACTAAGCTATGCAATTTTTTCAGTTCACAAAAAAATCCATTGAATAGTGGGTTCAAACTATAATAAGCTCTATATTTTTTGGTTGACACAACAATCCACTCAACAATACATTAGATTGAAAATGAGCTATGCACTCTTCTGATTCACACCCTCAATAACATAGTTAAAAAATTAAGATAGTTTGTTTGTAACTAGTTAATAATTATTAAAATCAAATGAAGCTAGAGTACCTACTAACTAATTTAGTAACAATCTAAATAGTTTGTTGGCTATCTAAACTAACAATTCAACACCTTCTTTGAGAAGTGGGCCCTGCCCCCCTTGAACCATGTGTTGTAGAATGGCTTCATAATATATGGAATCAACTTACTAAAAGCACATAAATTCTTAATTTTAAATTACAACTACTATATATAGGTTAGATCTTTATGATAGAATGAAATATGAAGATTTCATTATCTTTTCCCTTCTATCTCTCACAAATAGGGACAAATTTTGTATACAATTTCTTAATTATCTATCTAATGCTAAGAATCGTGTTGACAATATTACCAATTCTCAAGTTGTTATAATTAATGATAGGGTAGACAATATTTTTCTAATAACTAATTCAAAATAGATGATATATCTATTTATTTAATTGCATCTTGTTTAGATTAAAAATAGAAATTGAATAGATTTAATGAAACAATCCTCATAACGATTCTAACTTCATTGCACAAAATGGCTCATATCAATCATGCTAATCAACAACGATTTAGAGGTTATTGTGGTCAATGGAATATAATTTAAGAAAGATATTTGTATCCTTAGAGTCATAATGAATGAAGAATCATTGTTGCGACATGCATTTGCTAGAGTAGCAGCATTGTGATATTCCTAGAGTAGTAGTTTTGTGATATAATGGGAACAATAACATCCTAATACACTAAAGATAACAATGTACTTGAATAGAAGAATCATGAACAACACGAGCAACAACATATTGATATATATAGAGTAGACACATACTAATGATGCAAGAATAATGGCATAATTGTGTCATAATAACCTGGAGTAGTATCTTCACACACACCATTCTTGTCAGTGAATTTAAAAAGGAATAAATCTCCTGAATACACTAACATGATCCATCAAATGACATCAGTGCTGACAATACTAATCTAAAAATGGTTATGAAGGATGGAAAAAGGGTGGTAATATATGGAAATAAAGGTGCGATAGAAATGAAAATTATAGATCCCAATAAGTATATGTGCCTAAATTTCAAGAGCTACAAAATTTAGTGTTCAATGAAATGCACAACCTACCCTATGCTAGGAATATAGGGTACCAAAAGACAATTGCAGCTATAAGAGGGAAATGTTTTAGCCATGCATGAACAAAAAAAAAGCTGGTTATATAGATAGATGTCTAGAATGTTAAAAGGTAATGGTTGAGCATATATATCTAGCTATATTTCTACAACCATTTCCAATTCTTAAGTGGAAATGAGAAATTTCAACCATTGATTTCATTACTGAACTTCTTAGGACTATAAAGCAACACGATTCCATCATAGTGGTGGTGTTTAATCTCACAAAGGCTACCTATATTATTCCAATAATCTAGCTCACAAGGAAACAAGCATTGCAAATATTCACATGAAGGAAATTTACAAATTTCATGGCATTCCTATGGTTATTATATTTGACAGAGATACAAAGTCCACATAATTTTTTTATAGTTTATTATTTAATGGATTTGAGATTATTTAAAGTTTAGCACAACATATCAACCAATGTTGGATTGAAAAACAGAGAGGATCAATCAAGTGATTCATGATATACGAAGCATATGTGTAATGGATAAAACGTACAATTGGAAATAACATTTACATTTGGTTGAGTCTATGTATAATAATGGATATGAAACATCTTTCAATATCAGCCAATTTGAAGCCTTTCATGTGAGGATATCTAGCACACCTATAAGTTAGTGCAATCTAGTTGGTAGGGCCATTATTGGGTAATATTTGCTTAGGAATTGGAAGAGGAAATGGTGAAGTTAAAGTATAACATAAAGGTTTCATAGGAAAAGAAGAAAAGTTATACATACAAAGGTAGAACACATATAGAATTTAGAGTGGATGAGCATGCCTTCTTTAAAGTGAAAGATAAGAATATTTCAATAAGAATAGGATGTTTTCCAAAATTGGTAGTAGGATATTATGAACCATTTGAAATCTTGTATACAATTGGTCTTGTTTCATACATGCTTACACCACTTGCATCCATATGCATAGATAATGTGTTTCTTGTTTATTTTCTTAAAAGTTGTGTATGATCCTAAGGATATACTTGATTAGGCTTTAGGAGGAAAACTTCCATGCCCAACCAATGTGCATATTGGATTGGAATATCAATGTGATGTAAAATAAAAACATCATCCTTGTAAATGCTTAATGAACATGCTATAGTCCTAATGATGCTACATTTGAGATGAGGATGTCATGTGCGAGTAGTACCCACATTTGTTTTTCATATTTTTGAATAATTTGATTGTGGAATTGTATACAATGCATCAAGGATGATGCAAAAAAAGGTGGAGGGAAATGTAATAATCCTATGTTGGCACTTAGGTTTCATATATGCGTATGATATTTTAGTTTTATAAGCTAGTACTTTTTGGGCTAGAATGCCTATGTATATATGTTTGGGTTGGAGTACATATGTATAGATGTTTCAGGTTGGAATTCCAATACTCTATTATGCTAAGTATTTGATATGTTGAAAAGGTTGGTGATCTCATCATTGTGAATAGTAATTACAATCATATATTAGTAAAATGCATCACTATCAATAGAAGTTAAACAATAGAGTATGGGGGATTAGGATTCCATGAGAGGGAAATGGGAGAATGGGTTTAAGGAAATGGGCTAAGTCAAGTGTGTCTAAACCAATGAATAAAATAATATATTCCTTAATCCAAGTTATGATTTCATATTGATTTATACTAAGGTCCTAAGTGATGGTATGAGTTTCCAAGTAGTGGGATAACAATTATTGAAGTGAAACTTGTCAAAAGGTGCACATGCATTTTTAAAGCAAGAATTTATTGGAAACATCATCCATTGTTATTCATTCTTACTATCACAATTAGTTATTTTGGTTTAGGTGCCATGTGTGTGAGCTATGGAGCCACTGCAACCATTTATCATTGTGAACCTAGTGAATCCTAGGTCAAGTAGGTGTGAAATTATCCATGGGTTTCGTTTTGGAATACTAGAGCCCCAGAGGGAGAAATGTCTAGGAAACCTTTCTAGGGTATGACCCCTAGAAGGCACCTAGAGACTCCATTGGAGTACTTGTAGTTCTTGGAGCCACAACATTGAGATTTCATAGTTATCCTATGCTAAAGCCTTGGAAGGGAAGTGGGATAGATTGAGGAAATAAAAATTAAAGAAGGGGGTACACTCCCTTGGGTTGTGTAGACTAAGGGGAATGAGATAGTGGTTGGAATTACTTCTAGGGTTTGGTACCTTAGCCTAAACATGATTTGTGGTAACTATGAGACCTAGCTGGATTAGGTTTCCTTTTCCTTGGATAATTTATAGTCCCATATTAGGATTTACCTACTATAAATAGATTATGAGAACAATTTATATGGCTTGGTGGAATGTATAAGGTCTACAATTAGTTGGTATTTTTACAAAAGGATAAGTGGTCTATGTTATAGATAATATATTATGTTTTTATGTACTTAATATTTGTTATTTTGTGCATGCATATAATTATGCATGGAACTACATATTTGTTAGGATTTCATATGAGTTTTATAGGCATGTCATATTATTACTTGGTGGTCTTAGGGCTTAGACTAGGTGTCTAGTTTTGTAATAGAATTGGTATGATAGTAAGATAACGATAGGATAAAGAAATTTTAAAATTTCAATTCATATAGAAGTTGTTTATAGTGACATATTCCTTAGAGTGATTTTGGCATGTGTTATAGTTCAAATTTCATGATTTGGGGTCTAAAAAATTCCAGATCCTATTTAAGAGATCTTATGATAATTTTGGGGGTGAAAAATTTGAAAGCATAACATGCAACCCCTTATTGATATCCTACACATGGAAGCTTTCCAACAATGTGAGGATCACCTCAATTAGAGTTCATATGAAAAATGTATGCCTTTCACACATTGACCTACCTTATTGACCACCATGGTACTAGGTGATGTTGCATCTCACACATGCACAGCTAGTCACATGTGGAGTTTAGAGAAAATTATAGAAGGTATAAAGCCTTAAAATTAATTGATGCATGAAGAATTTAAGAATCCTAACACCTAACCCTAGATGGATACTAGGCTATGCTAAATAAAATACTAGTAGGAAATGGAGTTCTATTCTTTTGATACTATTATTGTAACATTGAGTAGAGCATCTATGAGTGACATATCCAAACATGATAGTGGAGGTAGAATACTTTTTGTATCCATTTAATCCATAATGTCTATAGAAACTCTATAGTGAGTTCCCATTTATTTGTACTTGAATTTCATAAGTCGGAAAAAAGGAAAAGCATGCACCTCATATTCTAGGTAGGTCCTCTCCCATATTGTGATTCCAAAGTCACATCTTACCCTTAGTTGTGTGGATGACATGCTCCTTTAGATGTTTCTTTCATTTCAATTTTAGTTACTTCGATAATTTTGAGTGTGAGTTATTAGGCCAATAGGTGTCCCCATTATTAGAATTGGGCATATTAATCCTTTTCCTAATTACAAATTCCAATCCTAGGGTTGAGAATGAGGCATGTTGGCATATTCTCAGTATCGCTTCTCAATAAACAAATAAAATTATTAGTGATTACTTCCTTGCATATCTAAATCAAGTATTTAAACCATACTTAATTTTTTTTTTATAAAACATGATTAAAAATTTATTGTACCAATTGTTTATCTTGATGTATGAGGATTAGAGAGAATGAAATTAAAAAAAATATTTAGATAAAATATGAACCCATGACGAAATTTTTTTCTCTAGCTTGTGAAATGTGGTGCATTTACTTATAGCCATGTTCAATGATTGTAAAACATGGAACTTTCACTTACGAAACGCCTAACTGTTGGCATTATTCTTCATTCATTGAACAAAATACACCAAATTGACTCCCTTAATTCAATAACTCAAATTGAATCACTGTGTGTGAAATGGATGGGATCCTGCGGAAGTGGATTGATGGTGGAGGATCGTCCATGGTTTTAGAAATGGGTCTCATATACCATGATAGGATCGGTCGTGGCACCCGTACATCTCTCTTCTTCCTCATATGTTTTTGGTAAGCGTTGTACACTTATAGCCAGGGAGTAACATGCCAAGTTTTATATACTCCACCATTGTATTACCCTACTCTCGTGTTGGCATATTTAGGACGAAGATGCTTGAGACATGTAGGCTTAGTTAGTTTGTAAAATGAGATGGAATGTAATTATTCTTATTATTATCTTAATTTTTGGTGTCTTTGATATCAATTATGGAACCACAATGATTGATGACAGTTTCGGGCATAGACACATCAGTTCGATAGTAAGTCAGGAGATTCAGTGTCACTGATTAAAAGATGACAGTGTTAAACGCTTATCATGTGCTAGGGTTTAGTGATTCCGCAAAAATATTGAGGCCTTAAATCTCTAAGGTATTGGGGCCTTATTATTGATATTGAGGCAAGATCACCAGGTCACCTTTTATCCTCTCCATGTTTCCATGTAGATATTGGGGCCTTATTATCGATATTGAGGCAAGATCATCAGAATTCCTTATATCCTCACCGTGCTAAGGGTGCTAAGGGTAAAGAGGCAACCAAAATTTCCCTTCTTACATTTAGAGACATCGTATAGCATCATTTCAATGCCAATTCTACTTTTTACAAATTCTTATTATGTTATAAGGTTTTCATAATAGTTTTAATCTCTCTCAGTGTCTCAAAGATTCAGGATTTTTAAGAATTCCCTTTAATAAATTTCCTATATTCAGTGCTTACACTAGCTAAACTTCCCATAGTTATTAGATACATCGCCATGCAATCTACATTTGAGAATGGCCACAAAATGGGTTGTTATCATTGAAATACTATGATCATTTACTGATTAATAAGAATCACAATCAAAGGGCATATTTTGGTTCATTGGGCATCGCAATGGGGTTGGGTAGGTCATGAATTGTTGTGCATTGGATGCTGAACTTATCTCGATTGCAGGTTATTTGGGCCTATCGACGTGGCTAGTCGGGCCCCTCTCCATCTCCGTTGCCGTCTGTTTAGACTGGCCATGTACATATCTTGTCGTCACATGCTGCATACTCCATGGAAAAGTTCTACACTGGTTTCAACATATTCTAAAAAAAATCGACTACTTCAAAACTTTAAAGCGAGCCACTTCGCTCTCCGTTATGGCTAAATCAAGAGTTAAGGAACACATGAATAGTGAATATGATCTCCAGGAAATTGGTATGGAAGCGAAAGTGAAGAAAGGAGTCAAAACGATTGGGAATCAAATAATTCTACGATTTGAGGCCGGTATGCACAGGGATTGGTTTGCCACAGCGACCTTCCCAGTGTTCAAAGATTTTTTGCATTTTGCATCTGCCTATTCTTTTTAATCTACATTACCATAAGATATGTTCATTTTCTTATAGAATATTGCACCGGAATACTATATTGGAAACTAATATCATAGCAGCAGACACATTATTAGTCTGCCAGGATTGGAAGAAAGCATCTCCCTAAATGAACATCAAGATATTTTGGCTCTCTGTGGATTTTTTTATGCAGATTGCAGACTTTGTCTAAACCAAATGTTGTTGCGATTTATGGAGATGTGGTCAACAACTTCTCAATGTGGATGTAATTTTTGCTTGAATCAAATGTTCAGAAAAATGCATCGTGCCCCTTCCCATTAGCAATTGACTTCCACACATTTTAAAGAATTGGAGAGTATAATATTGGTGAAGCATTAAACTATCACTGTCAAAAGATGAGACATTTGGTGTAAATTCTAAAATAGCCTATGTTGTATTGTGTGTATATACATATAACCTTACACTTTAATATAAATATTTCAATAAAAGTCAAATATTTTCTATTAAAGTATTAATTTAAAATCAGAAAATAGTTATATATATATATATATTTCAAACCCTTTTTTGCTTATCCATACATTCATTTCGATGTTTATGGCTATAATGAACTAATGCTGTAAACCGACCGACGAGATTTACGAGACTCGAACACTATTAAAATCCAAATTAATTAATAATTTTAACGAATTAGTAACACTCATAGCAACTAATTTTTTTAGTTGGAGATTTAATATTTTCAACAAGATAAGATTTAGAAACATTCGCACTTAGAGACAAATAAATTAAATTTAAATACATTTCAAGAAAGGGTAATATGCTTATATTTAAGCATGTTTTAATCAATGGATGAAATGACAATAAAATAAGATTTAGATAAATTTTAATAATAAATAAAATGATTTATTTGGTGATATAATTTAGATTAAGATTGTGATTTCTTATGATTTAAAATTGGCTTTTGAATGTAAAAATGAATTTTAACACATTGTAAAACTCTAGAAATATTCAAATTCTAAACTAAATAATCAAACTTTATTATTAAAAAAAAAAATTGACAAAAAAATACTAAAAATATATCATTTCTAATTAAATTAAGATTAAAATTTATTGACTTTTGAATTTATAATTAGAAAAATAAAACATACATATTAAATTTAAATGAAATATTTAAAATATAATATTTTAATATTGAGTGGTCTTTAAGTGGACATTTTGGAGTTTTCAAAATCTGGGGAAAAAATTTGTGGCGAGTACCCTCAAAAATTCCTAGGGCACTTTGATTGTGAAGAGTTCATCTCTCAAACTTGTAATTTCAATTAATCCCTTCAACATTCTAGACAAATTAAATCCAAAAATAAAACGAAAAATTCTTCAAAATATAACACTTAAAAACTACTTATATAATTATATTTAATTCAATAATAATAAAAACTATAATTAATTCAATAACAACAAAAAAAATCCATATTAATTATTAATAATATATAGATAAATATATCAATATATTATTAATAATTAATATAATATTTTTATAATATAATATAAGTATTTTTACAATATAAAAATATCTGATTAGATTATATTTTAAAATTTATCTTAATGGAATTTCACTTCATGGAATATCAAATAATTATTATTTTAATATTTATATAAAAATAAAAAATTAATAAAATACTAATAAAATTATTTGAACAAAATTGTAAAATAATAAAATATATATAAAAATAAAATAACATACTTTGAATTAATTTAAGTGACAAGAGTATGTACCACCTCTTCTTTTAAAAATTATGAGTTAAACTTACTTTTTTATATATATATATATATATATATATATTTTTGTATGGACATATAATTTTTAACCAATTCATAACTTTATTTCTTAGTAGTCAAAGCATTCTGAGTTTATTTTTATTTTGGTTTTAATTTTCAATATTTCCTCATTTTTCTTTGTATCTTTATATGGTTTTTTTTAAGATGTATTTATAATACATATTTGAATAAATATAAAATTAGATGATAGATAGTAAATAATTTAAATTTTATTTAAATATTTTTTTATTTTAAATAAAATTATCATAATAAATTATGTAAAATGAAATTTACATAAGCTTGTTAGTATTTAAAGTCTATTATTATTATTATTTTATAGTTTGTATTAAAATTTAAGGTGATTAAAGTTATGGGGTCTTGGATAGACGGTGATTGGGTATTTTGTTAAGGCACTCTTTGATGTGAAGGGTGATTGGGTGTTCTGTTAAGGCACTCCTTGATGTGAAGTCACTCATTCAATTCCCCGCCCAATCAAGGTGATATATTGGACATGATGAAGATGAAGTCCCACCAAGCTTACAAAAAAAATGATTAAAGTTATTTAATAACATCTATACCGTATATGTCACTATTTTAACTAATTTAATTATAATTTGTAATAGTAGTGATTGTATTTCTATATTGAGTTACTATAATAAGAAAAACTGACATAATTTTAGAGTTAATATATAAAAGTATTTAATTAAGTATTTATTGTGTTTTCTCTATAACAATTCTAAGCCTAAGCATAATAAGTAACAATATTTGTATTAAAAAGTTGCCAACTTTTTACACCTCACAAGAGAAAACATTATATAATAGTATGTTTAAATTTATTGTTTAAAAAAATATCTATTTAAGTTCACCGTGTGCATTCTTACATTAGATTTATGGAGGTACTCAATCAATAAGAATTACAAATTAGAGTAACGACATAATTTTATTATTATTATTATTATTGTTACTATTATTATTAAAAGATAAAGTGATAGTTTAGGATTCTATAGAGAAAAATAAATTGTGAATGAAATTATTTACCTATAAAGTTATTTAATGATCATAATAATCAATTTCTATTATTATTATTAACTTAGATTTTAGCTATATTTTAATATTATTACTTTGTCCTAGTTGAATTATTATAATAGAATGAAGCCATTTTAGAGTGATTTATAGAACTATTGCTAGAATAATTTTAATTATTGCCATTGTGCCCATAGTGGTACTCCACCCTAGTATGGTAGATATATGGTAAGGTAATGTAATGTCATGTAAATAAAAAAATTAAAAATAAAAATAAAAAGATTAATGTAAATTAACGTAAACATTTTAACTCGGTTCAAAAAAATAAAAAAAAATAAAAACAGAAGTAAAAATAAAAATAAAATAAAATAAATAAAAACATAAGTAAAAATAAAAATAAAAATAATCGTATAAAAATAACATGGATCTAGGCTAATAGTAACTAATAATGTTTCTATTCAAAATATTTTTTAATATATAATGAAAATGAGATTAACTCACACAAATTACAGAAAAACACATATAAAAATCAGAGACAAAATATGGCGGAAAAAGGCTGAAGCCTCATGCTTCTCTCTCATTACTCTATATTCTTACATCAAAATAATTGAAATAGTGTTACAAATAAATAGATGAGAGATATTAGTCTCAAGATAGTGCGTGCTATCTTGGACATCTTTGGTTGAGATAATTTCTCCTTTGGTTGAGATAATTTCTCACCAGACACACCAATATAGGAGTTACCTAAACTAACTCCTATCTTAGAGGAACAACCCAAGAGTTAGGCACAAATTCCTAACTTGGAATATTTAATTAATTAATTTATGTTTGGATTTATTATTGTTTTATGAGAGAGTCTAACATTCCCCCCCTCAATGATAAATCCAAAAACGAGAACCATCTTCCAAGTTCTCATGTTGATCCTCAAAAACATTGCCTGAAAAAACCGCCAAAACTGGATGCTGGAAAAAACTCAAATCTGAAGAGAACATGAATCAGCTGCATGCTTGATTCATCTCTGAACGACGCTTGACAACTCCATCATGTGCCAAGCCGCAAAAGGATCCAACTATCCTTTGCTTGAAAACAGCATCCGGTGTCCACTGACACAATTTGATGATGATTGCCCACTGGCTGAAGATGTCGAAAAACAACTAAATGTTGCTTTTGCGATGATGAAAGCTGCTCACTGCTGCTTTGGCTGTCGATCGCCCACTGGCAAATTTTCTGATGCTCACTGCTGATGACAAATGCCCACTGGCTGATGAAGATGCCCACTGGCTGATGAAGATGCCCACTGGCTGCTTCGCTGATGTTGTCGAGACTTTCAGTCTGACAACCACTTGTTAATTTCATTGACATTTTCCCCCCTTTGTCAGTTGAAAGGAGAGACAATCTGCTCCAAAATATATCTGAACTCCCCCCCTTCAGGTGTAGGAGAGTTTCACTGTTGTACTCCCTCATTCAACTGCATGAGAGTACCATCATCTGTTCACTGCTGGCTGCACTATGTAAGATTGTAGTCGGTTGTAGAACTGAGACAACCGTTTGACTGTGGATGACCATTCCCAAGGATCAATCCAGTCATAATGTATCTTCAATCTGCCTGATTTTTGGTGGTTGCGACATTTTGCTGAGGAATGATTGGGCTTGCCACAATGGCAACACGGATGGAGATCAAAACACTGATCTTCCAAATGACCGGCTCTTTGACAATGAGAGCATTTCGGTTGAACATGAACTTCAGGTTGCATGCAATTTCGTTTGTCTACAACTTTCTCAGAACCTGCTGAGGTGAGTGGTTCAAGAAATCCTGCACTCACAAACTTAATTGGCTTGGAATAATCTGGGATTTGTAAGTTGGTGTCATCAGGGACATATCCTAAGCCACGTCTATTCTTGTTATTTTGAATTTCTTCCCAGGGCTTGATGATGGCTTTGGAAGAAATTTGAATTTTATCATGAACAACTTCGACACTTGAAGTTGTTGGGATGAATGATTGATCATCTGGATGGTTCAAAGACTTGAAAGTATCACTCTTTTCTTGCAATTCATTCCTTTGAAGTTGGGACTCAAGTTGAAGAAACTCAATGGTTTCATGCGTTTGCTGTAGATGCCGTGAAATATCAACAAGAGTTTCTTTGCTGATGTGCACCATGTCTTCATCACTGGAGATGATCAAACTGTGAAGAATGTTTAACAACTGAATATGCTGCGCCATCTGAACTTGCTCACTTGAAGTCAGGCTCTCTTGTCGTAGATGTCGTGCTTTGAACTGTGTCACTTTACTTGAATGACAGGCTCGCTTGCTATGGGACTTGACTGTCACGCTCGCTTGATTTGTTGATCTCAACTTGCTTGATATGTTGCTTATTGTACTTGCTGAGAATTCTTGTTAGAACTTTCTGGAATTCACGCTCGCTTGATGACGAACTCAACTTGTTAGAGTTGAACTTGTTTTGGTTGTTGTGATGGTTGTTTCAAGGAGTTAAAACTCATGGACTCACTTGATTGTGCTTTAAAGGAAGGGTGTCGAACACTGTCGAAAATGCACCCAAAAAAGCTTACAATGGTTTTAATGACTCACATAAAACAAGGAATTCACTTGTCTTAATTTGACTAAGTGCTTGACTTCTGCTCAAATCAAAACGTGGGTGTCGGTTTCAACCGAGAATGCACCCGTACAAAGCAATGTAATTGGAATTTGATTCACAAGTTCTTAAATTTGTTTGCAAGAATGCTGATGTAGACTTTGCTTTGAAATGCTTTAACTTGATTAAGTGAAGTTGCTTGTTGATGTAGAATGTTGATGTTGACAATCTATGATTATGAGTTGTATTTGCACAGAGGCAAGTGTCGAGTTCAATTGTCCTTCCTTGACACTATTCTTTTACAAGTGTTGTGCTTGCTTGCATTGAACTTTATGTATTTTAAATGAGATCATTTATGTGTCAAAACTAGACACAAAATAAGAAAGCAACAACATGAAGTATACACCATCATCAATACACTCTTGGTGTACCTAAGATCCCCTTATTCAATTTCAGGCGGATCTAGGACACAACCACCACGAAAACGATATCTTTATTAATCACTGGAGTACATCACTCTTCAACTTCTCAAGTAATGAGAATGTTAAGCTCACAAATGCTTGAAGCAACTTGTCTTCTAAAATTGCCTGCACTAACTCAATCTCTCAAAATCTCTCTCAAAATAAAATATTACTTTGAAGTACATGATTGACTTTTCTCTAAAAAAGAATTTACTTATCACTCCAAAATATTACTTCAAGCCTCTGAAAATTCAACTTATCACTGTGCATTTAGCAAACTAGAAGTCTACCGAGTACAAATCCGCGTTGGATGGAAGCGCAAACGGATTTTCGCCAACAGTTTTAATTCACTGACCCAGTCTTCGGCGCTTTGGTCTTATTTTTTTGCTTATCAAAGAGCATACCTTTGTCTGCTTTTCAATTCACCCTAAAATTTCTTTGTGAATGTAAGGAATCAAACTTTGAACTTGTTGCTATAGTCGCTTTTGTTTGGCAGACACAAAACAAGAATGTAAATACATACAAGACACTTCAGTTCCACATCACTGTACATAAGGCACAGCCTTTCACCGTTGATTGTTTGTACTAGTGAAAACACGTTGTAGGAGTGAGACCTTTTCAATGATCACGGATCCAAGCTGTAATATAATTGGGACTACTTTATAATAGGCCGAGAATCAATTCATTGTACAAGAATTGTCACACAAGATCCAACCAACGAGTGATTTATGAGGGACCAATGCCAACCAGTAAAGACCGCAAGGCTCAAATGCTATAACAAAAGCTATACTTAAACCGAGCCCCAAACAATACTTCAAATTACAAAGGTTGTCCACAAAGTTCGTCAAGGAGTGCAAGTTAGATCTCTGCTCTTTTATGGAGCTCAAACAGATCACACCTATGCTATGGATCATGCAGAGTCTTTCACCTCCTTCGCTGGCCTACACGGCACTGAGAAAAATGAATCAATGAACCGCACATGTTTCAGATGTTTGTCACCACAGAAATTACTCTTAATGATTAGACCAAGGCCGCAAGGATAATCCGTAAATATCTTAGAATCACAGGACGGAGAGTTATTGTTTTAAAGCGCTGCACTTTTCACCATGTGTCCTTTATGTTCAGAATTTGAATTGTGAATGGAGCCGAGACCCCTCTGCAAGATGATCTAGGACACAAAAGAGTCTTAGATAACCAGGTCCAATCAATGGTTGCAAGCTGAATTCTCTTCAAATCGCATCACTTTGGCACACAATCGTTATTGATTAATTGGTTCATGGATTCTGGCGGTCCTCGGCGATATTTCTGAGCTCCTCAATTTTGCTTCCGAGCTCCTTCCTTGCAGATTCCCTTCCGAACATGAACCCATACCAGAATGAAACAGCAAGTAATATGGACTTAAAGCTTAGACTCATCCAAAGGCAGCACAGTGATTAGGATATAAGGTTCAATGAATAATGAGATTAACTCACACAAATTACAGAAAAACACATATAATGTTCTAAGCATAAAAATAACGTATAAATAAGAGTAAGAACATTTAATTTATTATTATTATTATTATAATAATAATAAAAACTAAGTTGATGGAGGTTTAATTCATAAACAATAAATTAATGTGTAAGAAACTTTTTACCTATTTAAAGTTATTTAATAATATTTATTTTGATAATGTGTCCAATTTTATTATTAATCATTTTAATGATCAAAATTGATTATGAAACACAAATAAAATTGTATATATATTTTTTTCAAATATAAGAGGAGTAATTTGGGAAGTGTTTGAACATTTTTTTTAGATTGATACTATATTACATATGATTACATTGTTAACCCAAAGAGGACTTGCAGGACCAAAGTCCTCACTAACATAGCCATAGCCACTCTGGATGCCTCACTTAGGCTAAATTTATATTCTTCTTTAATTTATATTTTTTTGAATATTTTATTATCATTAATATTTGTAACACCCCGAGATTTGCATGTAAATAGTTTTCTTTTATTATGTGAAAAACTAATAGTAACAAAGAAACATGGGAGACAATACTTAAAAGATATTTTAGTTTTTGGAGTAAGTTAGAGAAAAGGAAAGAAAATAATGCAAGAAAAGAAAATCTTGATTTCCAAATAGTTAAGTGGTTATTTTCCTTCCCCAAAGAGATTTAAGGAAAATCTCAGGAAGAGAGAGGCAAGTGGTTATTTCCTTCCCCAAGGAAGGAAAATCTCAGGAAGAGAGAGGCAAGTAGCCTTGGGGAATGTAAGGGGAAAGAGGGAAGAGACATTCTTAGATAAAAACTCTACTACGAGGAAGCTTGGAGCTAGAATGGACTAGTGGAAGCATAGGTTATTTAATTTATTTAGCTAGACAGGTGGTCCTGAGGCCTGAGAGGAAACTGGTAACTGTTTGGAAACGAGAAGCTTGAGGGGGAGGTCTGGACGTTATTTCCAACCTCATAGGATGGGAGGTTGAAGGATTCTTTTCTTATCTGCATCTCTAATAGAGAAATTTAAACAAATAAGTAAAAAAAAACAATATCATTGTTTATGCTAGAAATATTAAGTCTGTAATGAAGAAATACCATGAGTAATCTTATTAGTTACTAGAATGAGTTTATATGAATCTTGTTTTATTTGGATGATGTCTTGGATTAATATATTATAAGTAAATAGTATGTTAGAATTGTAAACAGATATGGTACAAGAATCTATTTAAGGTAGACAACCTAAGATAATAATAAAGAATGAATAATATCAGTTAAATATAATACACAGAAAAAGTACAGGAATAAATACACAGAAACTAAATTTTGGTTCTAGGTAAGAATAGAAGACCAAACCCATAAAAGCAGTAATGATAGCTACACATCTCTATTGACATTTACTATGAAGGAAAACTTTCCTGAGGAAGGTTAGTAGCCCGGTAACCAGAAGTCACTAGGATATTGTCCTTGCAAGACAAATTTTCCTTATAAAGCAAATAAATTTCATTAAAGAAAGGAGTACATTAAATCTTAGCAGTGACAGGAAAATAAGATGATTATAACTCATATACATATGCTTGTAGAGCGAAATCATGAGTCTAGGTGAAATAAGAAGGAAACCCACATACTTCATTACCACATTAAAAGAAAAACTGTGTATGTCACAGAGAATATTAAACAATAAAGGAATGAGAATTCGCCATAACAATATAACAACACAATCAGCCATGAACTATGCATGGCACAATACAATAATAAAATAACAAAATGGATTGAGTTCGCCCAGTTTAATAAATATATATATAAACCAAGAGAGTCATGCAATCCAAGGCCATAACCAGAGGTGGAACTGACAGACCATTACAGTCACCAAAAGACTCTTAACTTATATAAATAACCCAAAATCATTGTGAAGGTGTAATTGTACATATTGAGAAATTTAAACCCTTAATCTTGATTACAGACATCTGCTTAATTATTTGAGTAATAAGAAATTCATCATCCATTCCATTAACAGGTTGCTAGTAAGCAAGAAAAACCTGGAGGAAGACAAACGAAGAATTATATCCTAGAGAGTAGGATTTTGAAACGGCCAAAGAAGAAGGTGAAGTCGTCACCATACATGTTCCATAATGAAATAGAGAATAGTTAGAAAACCATAACCCTCATGTTATCAGTTAAAATCAGAATAGAGAGCGAATTTCTGAGCATACTAGGAACTTATCTATTCATATAGAAGGTCAAATTATGAAGGAAAGCCTCACATTCAAAACCATAGAGACATTAAATCCTGAAGGAGTGCTTACAGATTCAGAACCAAGCATTATAATCGCTGAAATGCACAAGTGGTATACCTGCCAAAGCGAGTTGCTAAATGAATGTAAAGCCCAGAAACCTATGGTAACCCCTCTCCCGACATCGTAAACCTGAAAAAATTGTCGATAGAGTTAGCGACTAAGCTCAAGTTAGGGAAATAATGACTATAGGCAATGTTGGCTACCTATAGAAGTGCCACAACTGGTGATAACCAAGGCCAAAATTGCAAAATCAGCCTAACCATAAAATCTCGCAGAGCTACACTGTAACCAACAAAATGACAAAGTAGGGAAGGGGTGGGTGGGTGGTTGTTATCATCAACTGCATTGGAGCATCCAGAACCCTCCGATGAAAATCCTAAAGCAGGAAGGGCCCAGATATTTCCACCTATAAAGCATATATTGCCTCGATAGGCTAAACCAAATGTATCTAGAGGATTCTCAACACTAGCCAAAGTTAAATTTATGGAATACAACTTGCATAAAGCTACCATGTTGAGTATGGTGGAGTGATGATCCAGGTGGATCTTCAGAAAAGTACTAGTGGCATGACAAAAGGCTCAAAAATTCAAAGTGGCAGAATCTGGATAAGCTTAGCATTGAATCAAAGCGCTCATCATCCTGATTCCAACGGTGTGAATGACACTCAAATTTGAGTCAAGATGACAAAGTTATGGTAAGTCAAAGTTTGAGTTTGACTTGTCTAGGTAGCAGGGAGAAGATGACATGGCAAAGTTTTAGTGAATGAGGGAGCACCATGTGGCAAGATTCCACTAGACCCTGCATATCTCATATCGGAAAAAAGGAGAAGCGCTTAAGGAAGAATTAGCCCCTGGCATTCCCAGCTGCGATTGCGATATCACATATCGTAGGCCGGAGGAGATACGAAACTACCCCGACCAATTTAGTTGTGATGTAATATACATTGTATATCGCAATCATACAAAAGAACTGGTGCTTGTGATACGGTTTGGAAAAAGTGCCGATTGTGATTTCGCAGTGGGCACCGATTGCGATACTACGATAAGGGGCCCAGATCCGATATACTATATATTACGCTTAATGCACTCGATGGGTTCGTAGATGTTGCAGTGTGCTAGATCAATGCACCAAAGGTTTCATGCTGATTGTGATAGTGCGATGGGAGAGACAGACACGAGACATTATGGAATATGGTGAATACTCATGTCGGATCCATAGATATCACAAGATGCCTATGTACAGGCTTGGATTGTCTGCCAATAAGCTAGAACCACTGATAAACCCGCTGTCGATACCCATGCACTATTGTAATGAGTTGTTTTATTAGACATTGACTTTTCTATTGCGTAAGGGTTGTTGCCGTGAATCCTTCTGCCTGCTAACCTTGGGTATTATGATGGAGCTACCCTAATTTTGAGGGATGCCTCCATGATCTTATATATATGACTGTTGTGTCAGAGAAAGGCGGAGAGGAATGGAATAATACACAAATTTTACTATATACAGTAGACCCTGACCATGGGAGCAGGTCAGAACCTTGTCTTGAGTAGCAGGGAGGTTACGAGAAGGTTGTAGAGGGTCTGATTATCCAAATTGAGAGTTTGGAAAGGAATTTTTTCACTATTTTTCACCAGGAGTTCAATGGTTCTATCTGTTTTCAAATATTGGTTCTCCATTCTCTGCCCATCTATCAGCTTGGAGGTAGGGTTGTAATTTCTTGTTGCTATAATTTTATCTCTTTTATGCCACTAATAAAAAGTAGGCCTCCACACTATTGAGGAGGGCTCGGAGACGTAGTCCAAACTGGATGAACTCCATATTTAAATCATTGTGTCATGTTTTTTTGATTATTTCCACATTGTTTATGTGCTTTTAAGTTCCATGTTTAATTAACTCTTTTATATGTGATTCAGATGCATCTGTAAGTAAAAGATCTTGGATCAAGTTTCGTATCGGAGCAAGTCTTTGTAGATGCGACTTGCATGAGTTTATGCTAACCCAGAACAAGCTGTGAAAAGGAGAAGGAACGCTTAACTCTTTTGATCCTGAAGTGGGACGTGCACATCGAAGAAGAAACATGGCCAATGAAGAAGCTCGTTGGGAAGAGGAACATAATTTCCAAAAGGTATTCTATAATATGGCAAGAAAAGTGGACCAGTTGTTCACAGAGTATGAGAAGGCACTTAGGCATGAGAAGAAGGATGTCGATGATCATGGATCAAGAAATCAGGAAGGTGGTGGAGAATATCCTCCTCCCTCTCCTTCTTCTAGTGATAGTTCTCATCACTCTCAGCGAAATTCCAAGAAGACCTCTAAGAAACCGTTCTTCAAGTTAGACGTAAAGTTTGACCTGCCCATGTACAATGGAGAATGTAGTGCAGAAAAGCTCAATAATTGGATCAGACAGATAGAGGTTTACTACTGAATCTAGCAAATCGAAGAAGATGAGGTGAAAGTTCAGTTAGCATCTCTTCGGCTGAGCGACACTGCTCTCATTTGGTGGGAGAGAAAGTTACAGAAGGGTAGCACAAAGTCAGGTAACCTTCTGTCCTCTTGGTCTAGTTTTATTTCTGCATTAAAGGACCAATTCTACCCTCTGGGTTATAAGAAAAAGGCACTTATGGACTGGAAATACTTAAGGCAAAGTAAGGGCCAGAATGTACAAAGCTTTAGAGAGGAATTTTGGAAACAGGCATTGAATCCGAGCATCTCATTAGATGCGCCCGAAATTGTAACTAAGTACATAGGTTTTCTACATAGTTACATCAGACACTCGTTATTACTGTTTGAGCTTACTTAAATTGATATGGCCAGCGTTAAGGCTATACATCTTGAAAGCTGAGGAAAGAATGATCGAGATGACCAAACCAAGAAGATGTAATTCAAACCTTAGCATGGAAAATTATAGAAGAAAGGAAAAAGGAAGGTAAGAAGACTGTCGCTACCAATAAGGGGGACGGAGCAACACCATCGTGCACTCACTGCAAGAAGGATGGGCATGACGAGGACCGCTATTGGAAGCTGCATCTAGAACTGAGACCAAAGGGATTCAATGGAAAGGGGAAGCAGAAGATAGAGGCAACAATGTAGGACCTTGGACCGGATTTAGGCGATGAAACATTACTCATAACCGTGGATGCAAAAGGTACTCATTCTATTAACGATAGTTCTGAGTTGTTTCCAAGCACTAGTTATTTGAATGAGCCTATGAGTCGTGAGTGAAAGAGAATTGAGTTGTTCCAAATTAGATTTGTCATGAAGCATACAAAGGTGGAAAATATGTTTGATTCAGGTTCCCAAGCAAACTTAATCTCATAGTCCTTAGTAAAAAGGCTATGCCTTGAAACTAAACCTCATCCAAGTCCATACCCGCTTGGTTGGGTAAGTGATAAAGCCAAATTGTTGGTCACCAAGCAGTCTAGGGCCAAATTTGTAATCAATTCTAAATTAGTTGATGAGGTATAGTTAGATGTAGTAGCTTTGGACATCTGTGGCATCATCTTGGGAAACCCATATTTATATGATAGAAAGGCCATTTTCTTTCGACATGAAAAAAAATACCACCACACAAAGGATGGGGTAAAGTATATAGTCAGAGCTCATCATGAAAAAGTTAGTGATAGCCTTGTTAGTGTAGGACAGATTGCAAGATTGGTTAATTCCATTAAAGGATTCATGCTCATGGTAGTGAGGATAAAAGAAGCCGAGACGTCTGACGCTTTTAGAGGTTGTGATACTGATCATAAGAAGGAATTATTTGAAATTGATTCTGACTACGATGAATTGTTTTAGGAACTGAGAGGATTGCCCTCTAAACAGGAAATCCAACATGAGATCCATTTGCAATAGGATGCTCCTTTACCAAATGTTGGCATGGACATGATGGCTTCTATTGATAAGGAGGAGATCAAGAAACAAGTGCAAGAACTGTTAAATCAGGGAGTCATTAGACCAAGTTCTTCTCCTTGTGGCTCACCAATTGTGTTGGTGCCCAAGAAAGATGATAGATGGAGAATGTGTGTGGATCACAGGGCGTTGAACAAGAGCATGGTAATGAATCGATACCCTCTCCCTCACATTTATGAATTGTTAGATAAATTAAAAAATGTTGTTTATTTTACCAAGCCAGATTTGCAGAGTGGTTACCATCAGGTGAGAATTGCAGAGAAGGACGTTTGGAAAAATGCATTCAAAACCAAGCAACGATTGTTCGAATGGATGGTGGTGCCATTAAGACTGTGTAATACTCCAACCACATTCATGAGGGTAATGAATTATTTATTTCAGCCATTTCTTGATCATTTTGTTCTTGTGTATTTGGACGATATTCTTGTGTACAGTAGGACATGGGAGGAACATATGTGTCACATAAAGAAAGTGCTTGATGTTTTGAAGAAAGAGAAATTATATTTGAAACTATCAAAGTGTGAGTTTGGAAAGACTTCTTTGATTTATTTAGGCCATATTGTCGGTAATGGGAAATTAGGGATAGATCCCTCTAAAGTGGAGGCGATAATGAAGTGGTCTGAACCCACAAATGTCACAGAAGTTCAAAGTTTTCTGGGCACAATGAAACATTGGAGAAGGTTCATAGTGAACTTCTCCATTATCGTAGCCCCCTTGCACGCCTTGATTAGTGTGAAGTAGGCCTTTTAGTGGGGAGGAAGACAACAGAAATTCTTCAACACACTAAAAGAGAAGATCAACATGACGCCGATGCTTGCCTTACCAGACCTTTAGCAGCCTTTTGAAATTGAAATAGATGCCAACGAATACGCCATGGGTGTTGTATTGATGCAACAAAGAAAGCATTTTTGTTACCATTCAAAGACTTTCTCCGAGGCTGTTTTGAATTATCCTACGTATGACCAGGAGTTGTACGCCTTGGTCCAGAGTGTAAAGAAGTGGAAACACTATTTGATCAACATGGAGACCATCCTCCACACGGATCATTAGCCCTTGCATTATCTTTAGTCACAGACCAAGCTTCAACAAGCTCGTCACTTCAGATAGATGGGATTCCTCCAATAGATTCATTTGGTAATAAAATATAAGAAGGGAGTCAACAACAAAGTAGCATATATGCTTTCTCGACCTCCTATTTTTGCATTTATAGTTTTGCAAAATGTTTCTTTTTCGTTAGAAATTTATGCTAAACAATATGCTAACGATAATGATTTTAAAGAAATCTATGCAAAATTGACTCGTGGATCGCAGGTGGAAAATTATTACTTGTAGGGAAATCTATTGTACCACCTTGGAAAACTATGTATACCTAGTAATGAAAGGGTTCATGTAGTTTGAGAGGCTCATGCCTCTCTGGTGTTTGGTCATTTTGGCATTGAGAAAACATTATGTCATTTGCACAGGTTTTGTTTTTGGTCTCATATCAAAAACATTGTGACTCACTTTATAAAGGGTTGTGTGTCATGTTTTATTTTAAAGACCTCTAACAGAAAACTTGGGCTCTACACACCACTCCCTATTCCGAGTCGACCATGGGAAAGTGTGTCCATGGACTTTGTAGGAGGTTTACCTATGTCTAAGAAAGGTCACGAATATTTATATGTCATTGTGGATAGGTTTAGTAAAATGTGTATTTTAATTCCTTGAAAAAAGAATTTCACTGCTGAGCAGACTGCTTTTATTTTCTTTCAGCATGTTTGGGTCCATTTTGGGTTTCCCACATCTATTGTGTTAGATCAAGACTCATGCTTTCTTTGGGAGTTTTGGAATAGCTTGTGGAGAATGATGGACACCAATATGAAAAGAAGTACATAATTTCATCCACAGATCAATGGATAGACAAAGGTTATCAACCACACCATGGTACACTTTTTGCGAGGCTATTGTGGGAAACATCCCAAGTTGTGGGATGAACAACTTCTTTATGACATGAAACATGCATACAATCGAGCAACACATTCATTTACACAGATCTCACCATCTGGGAGATGTTTCGGCTATCTACCCAGAGATCCCTTGGACATGGTCTTTGGGAAAGAGCAACATGGAAATGGACGAGATGATAGGGACAAGGTACATAAGTTAATGCAATGGATACAGGTAATTCATCAGGAAGTGCAGGAGCGGTTGGAGAAGATTTAAGCTCGGTATAAAGCTCGACATGATAAGCAATGTGTTGACCATTAGTTTAAAGTTGGGGAAAAGGTATGGCTCCATATCAACAAAGATAGAATGAAGGGAGAAGGGAAGAAACTGAGACTTGTTAGATATGGTTCCTTCACCATATTGGCAAAGATTGGAGACAATTATTTTCGTCTTGACTTGCCTGCTTGTATGAAAATGTACTCCATGGTAAATGTGGAAAAATTGAAGCTTTATGAACCTCCATTGATCAAGGACACCGAGGAGGTAGCACAGATTCCTACAATGGATGATTTTCCACCCGATTATCTAGATAAATTTCCTGAAGATATCATACTCGACCGGAGGACTGGAACTTCACAATGGGGAGATGTGGAGTACATGCGTGTTGGCTTCAAAGGAATGCATCCAAGAAAAGATTGATGGATGGAGAAGGAAAAAGTGAGGGAGTAATTTCCTCATTTACCATTTGACTGAAAGGTCTTATGGTGGCCTAAACTCTCTTAGTGGGGAGGATTAATCCAGGTGGATATTTACAAAAGTACCAGTGGCATGACAAAAGGCTCAAAAATCAAAGTGGTAGAATATAGATAAGCTTAGCATCCAATCAAAGTGCTCATCATCCTGATTCCAATGGTGTGAATGGCACTCAAATCAGAGTCCATATGACAAAGTTAGAGCAAGTCAAAATTTGAGTTTGACTTATCTAGGTAGTAGGGAGAAGATGACATGGCAAATTTTAAGTGAATAATGGAACACCATGTGGTAGGATTCCACTGGACCATGTATATTGGATATCGACGAAAAGGAGGAGCGCTTAAGGAAGAATCGACCCCTAGAATTCCGGGTTGCAATTGTGATATTGCATATCACAGGTCGGAGGAGTTATGAATCGAACCCAACATGAATTAGTTGTGATGTGATATACATCGCATATGACAATCATACAAAAGAGAAAGTTCTTGTGATGCGGTTAGGGAAAAAGTGTCGATTGTGATTTCGCGGTGGGCGTCAATTGCGATACTGCGATAAGGGGCCCAGGCCTGATATAATATATATTATGATTAATACACTCAGCGGGTCCATATATTTTGCAGTGTGCTAGATCAATGCGCCAAGGGTTTCATGTCGATTGTGATAGTGCGATGGGAGTGTTGGATGCAAGACATTATGGAATATGTTGAATACTCCTGTTAGATCCATAGATATTGCAGGATTCCTATGTCTGGGCTTGGATTGTTCACCGATAAGCTGGAACTATTGATAAACCTGTCGTCGATACCCATGCGTTGTTGTAATGAGTTGTTTGATTAGATATTGGCTTTTCTATTGCATAAGGGTTTTTTTTGTGAATCCTTCCACCTGCTAACCTTGGGTATTATGTTGGAACTTCCCCGATTTTGAAGGATGCCGCCATGATCTTATATATATGACTATTGTGTCAAAGAAAAGCAGAGAGGACTGGACGAATACACAGATTTTAATGCATACAGCAGACCCTGACCCTGGCAATAGGACGAAACCTTACCTTGAGTAGTAGCGAGGTTCTGAGAAGGTTGTAGAGGGCTCGATTATCCAAATTGAGAGTTTGGATAGGCATTTTTATAGTAATTTTCACCAGGAGTTCAGTGGTTCTGTCTATTTTCAAAGCTGGGTTCTCCATTCTTTGCCCATCAATAAGCTTGGAGGTATAAGGGTTGTAATTGCTTTTTGTTGTACTTTTTGTGTTTTATGACACTAATAAAAAGAAGGCCTCTCCACTATTGAGCAGAGTCCTGAGACGTAGTCCAAACTGGATGAACTCCGTAATCAAATCATTGTGTCATTGTTTTTTGTGTTTTTCTAATTATTTCCACATTATTTATGTGCTTTTAAGTTCCATGGTTAATTAACTCTGTTATATGAAATTTTGATGCATCTGTAAGTAAAATATCTTGGATCAAGTGATACAGTGACCGTGCTAATATGTGGACATGTACACATTAGAAAATCCAACCATTATAACATAAGTGCTAATAGGTGGAGTATTAGATTTTCGTTTCACATAAACGTACAACTCCACATTATTATAAAAAGATCATTATGCAACATCTAGAATCCCAATGTATAAAGTATATATATTATATGATATCCATATCATTCATAGAGTCAAATAATGTCAATGGTTATACATATGATGTGACCCTCTCAAAGTCAACACATAGATTTTATATAATGTGGGATCATATAGCTTAAGGATGGTAAAAAAAAATTATTTTATGATTTTTACTCTATAATGTGATTAGGGTATATATATGCCTCTTACAATATTTATATTATGTATTTAAAAAATTCATCAATATTTGACTCAAGGATAATATATTTGTTACTATTACTAACCATTTTAATTATTGACATTAATTAAATATATAAATATTATGTATGTTATTATTATAGTGATTTTGATTATTGACACTAACTACTTTTTGTGTGTTACTAGCACAATATTGAGACTACTTTAAAGTATAAAAGAAAAAATATTAATGTATATTAATGAATCCTTCAAAAGAAAAAATTACATTCATGAGTAATCTCCACCTAATCTCATGATGTTTTCTCAAGCATTTAAGTATAGCTTTTACACGACATTTATTTATCTTGGACTTTTTGTAATGTTCTTTCTTTGGAATCCATGCCTAAACTATGATATTAATTGAAATAGATTCAAGTTATATGCCATTGGGATTTGTTATCCAATATTGTTCTAATCATTTTCCATATATTTCCTTGAAATTGGTTTCCACCAATTTTACATGAACAATCTCAATTTCATCATCCTATGAAATATTTGAGGTGGATTTCTCCATCCAAATCATCTCCCATTTCTCATCATTTCCTAACCTTAATAGTACCATATTTCCTTTCTCAAAATCAATTCTAAGATTGAATGTTAGCTTTGGCTTGTTGCACATGGTTCTAACGTATATTGGTTCGTCTGTCAGATTATCAAAATCCTTGTCCATGATACTCGATATTAAATGGAGTATATTACAATTAGCATTAACAATTTAACTTTTATTGCTCTAGAAATGGTTAGAAGATGAATCACTTCCACCCAATACTATATCATTGTTGGATCACTAAGATGTCTTTTTACAAGCAATCTTAATCCCTACATTAGTTGTCAACCTGAGGTAAGTCTTTTTATCTCAGGAGTGCCAACACAGAGTCTGCAGTGAATCTAGAGGTTATCTAACAATGAATTGTTGCAATCACTAATGTTTAATTCTTTAATTCAATTCACACAATTCTGGAAAGAACTATCTATGGAAGAAATACTCTGAACACACTATGCAATTCCATGCAACTTTTCCTGAAATCAATTGAAACTGAATGAAAATAAGAGTCACACTTAGAATTTCTCAAATAGACTTAAGGTTAACTTACTCAATCAAGGAAAGAAACTATAACTATTGAACAACACTGTTAATCTATAGCAACCAAAATCAACTTGCTATTACCAATTGAACAACAACAGTAATTGAACAACAAATAGCGATAAAGGATTCCTAAATAGCAAACGATCTATATTGCAATATGTAGAAGTTAATTAGTCTTATCTCTGGGGTCTATGATAACACTAATTCAAATGAACAACAATATGCTATTAACACTAATTCACTCATTTAATCAAAGCGCTAAAGTATGTCACACGGCTTCACTCTGAATCTAATTGAACAACAGTATGAATGAATATCACAAATATTTATGATAAATGAAATAACCAATGTCTGAACCTTAAATCAATAGAAAAGACTAAATATAAAAACTATAACACAAGGGAGCAGTAGAACTTCTCGTGACTGGGCCCAGAGTTGCCAGAAGCCTTTGCTTAATAAAGACTCAGAATATGAAGATGTATCAAACGCAACCTTCTTTCATTAATTGCAAGTAACAAGTTACAGAGTCACTGATATAATAACATATATGTTTTCAAAAAGAATAATTATAGATTATCAAAGTCTGAACTGTATCTAATTGCCTTTTGGCCCTATATATAACATAAAAGAGTAACTGGATAAAAGCGAATCCTCAGGATCAAGGGATCTTGAGGATTTCACCATACATAATCTGATCATGTGATAAAATAACATTGTTCGAGATGATCTCCCGCTTCCTTGTCTACCCAAGATGTTGTAGCTTTTCCCTTTGATGGCCTTGTGCTATTCTGTCAACTGAACGACTTTTTCTTAGTCAGCATCTCTACACACAAAGATAGCAAAAAATCAGTTTCTTGTACTAGATTTGCCTACTCTATCACCAAATTATTTCATCCAACTTTAGCCAATATTTTCCTCATTTTAATCTATAAACGGAGATAATCATATAAGGATCAATGGTAAATGAAGCATTTTATGAAGAGAAATCATACCTTTTTCCTATCCCAACATACTCCCCAACTTACCTTGTTGCACGTCCTCATGTAAGTGAATAGTTTAGATACAACTGAGTTAGGGAATAAGCAGCATATACTTCCTCCTTGTACTTCCTCCTTGTACTTCCTAAAGCTTGGGTTACCTACTGATCCTTCAGGTTATAGTCACTACGGTATTGATAAGGAGAATACCATATGATTGGAGTTCTGTAACGACATCCTATCCAATCTGTCCCCATCTTTAAAATCATATTACTATATTTGTAGAAACGAGAAGAGGCGGCTTGAAAGTTTCGATATCCAAATGGCTCTTGGCTCCTCACAATGTTATTGGAGACTTCCCATGTCTGCCTTGATGCAGACAATGCTTCTTCCTTAATGTCCTGGAAATATTCCTTTCCAACCTGAATAATATCAGTATGGAGTGGCCCCAATTTTCCTACAACACCGGCTTAATCCATAAACTATTTATGCCTGACAGATAGGAGTAATGGTTATGTAGCCTCCCCTCTGACCCATAGGTCAATGCCATACTCACGTTTTCTGAAACTGTTGTGAGCCTTAGCCCACTTGAGTTGGTTGGTAGCAAATGAGAGGAATGCCTGCAATTGGATGTCTCCTATAAAAGGGCTAGGGTGGCTTTCCCTGTCATCTTCTAAAACAAAATTATGCATATAGAGTTCACAAAGGAGGTGCTGAACCTTCTCATCATGCTCTCTGAAGCATTTGATAAAGTCGGGAGTGGTTTTGATCTCTACCAGTTTGCCAGCCTTAGCGGCCTTGACTTTGAGCAGGAGGTATCTTTCCATGAGAAATAAAGAATAATTTGTGGCGGGGGCTCGGCAAGATAGGGTGTCTAAATAAAGAGAGCAGATAGTCTCCATTTGCTCTCTAGCTTTTTGCAATTGCCCCTTTAATCTTTCAACCTTCTTTTGCTCAGCCTTATACTGAGCAAAGGTCTCATATTCAGTTCTGGTAAGTGCTTCAAACTTCTTCCTTAACCCTTGATGTTCATGCAGAGGGGCCACCTTTTGCTTGTGCTGAGCCAGTTCCTGTTGAACCATCAGTAGCTCATTCTGCAATTTTCTGATGGCGGCCTCTCTTACCAAGGGGTGTAAAGGGGTATCTCATCTATTTGGGCCTCTCCATCTTGGGTTTCCGTAGGGTCTGTCTGCACAGTAGCTTCAGCTGCTTCTTGAATTATACAATCAACTCTAGCATCTTCTTCAACATCTGTTTGGACAACAATCTCCAGAGTGGGGTGGTCCGTTTGGGTTTCCAGCGAAAAAGTACAGGGGTCCTGAGTTTGCATGGCAGTGTCTTCTATCATAGTTGACTCAGTCTGGGTTTCTTTTGGACAGACCATAAGAAACTCTGTCCGAGTCTCAGCATCCTTCCCAGAACATTGTTCTATTTGCTTTGCTGTAGTTTCCATTTCCACTTTCAATTTCCTGGATTTGGTTGCTTCTTTTAACTATTGTTTCAGCTTCCTGATTACTTGCTTTTGTTTCCTATATCTTCTGAGCATCTTTCTAACCCTATCTCTGTAGGATTTTTCTACTCTAGGGCCTTCATCTGACGGTGGGTTAGCTACATTTTCTTTTGCTTCATATACAGGTTGTACATGTTAGCATCACGGATGTTCCCAATTGGAATTGTGTCTTCTAGTGGAATGTCTCCTTCTAACTCATTGTTATTATGTATTTCGTTTTCAGGAGATCCCCATGCAAAGGTATCTTCTGAACAATTATCATTCTCGGGGTCTTCTCCTTGGTAGGCCTCATCCATAGAGGACTTCGAAAAGGGAGTATCACTTGGTTGATTGGCATCTCTCAAGTTTTCATCTTCACGATTTCCTTATACTGGGGGGTCTACTGGACCGGTGCCTACTGTCTGAGTTTCTTTTCTACTGGCTTCTCCTTTGTGTACCTCGGCTTCGAGGGGTGTTTCCATAGAAGGAATTGACTCTCTTTGTTCTTTCATGGCATCAGTGCATGGCTGGGTTTGCTCATGACCAGGGCTATCAGCAGGGACTAACCGGTCAGGGATACAATTCTGTGTTTCAATGCTCCCTGGCTGTTCTTTACCTTCAGCAAGCATTCCCATGCTTCCCAATACCCTGGCCACTTCCTCCTCATAGTGTTACAAAGGAGGGTCTTACGGACTAAGAGGAGGTGTGCTAGATGGTCCGGCTTCCTTTGCTTGGATTAGGATGCACCGCTAGGATTTTACTTGCACAGAGCGCTATGCTTTACTGATTCTAAGGGTGCCGAGGAATTCTTTCTCTTTAGTGTTCTCTTTGGGCCTGTGGTTCTTGGCCCTTACTACTCTGTTTCCACATTTTCCGCGGGTGGAGCCAAGGTAGGATTTATGATACTATCCCATGATAATTGTTGCTGGGCCAATCTATTTGTGATAATTAATTTAATTAACCCATGATGACTGACTACACTGTGTGGGTCTTTGGTTGTCCTTACCCATCGGGGGACATCGTGTAACAGGGAACTCAGATAAAACAGTAAATTAACTGAAATTCTTTGCTTTAAAATGGCTAGAAGTTTCAGTTTTCGGGGCTTTGCCACATTGTGTCGGCCATCGCAGGTAATGTATCTTTGGATGATAACCGCCAGTTCTTGCCACAGTTGTTGTAACGCTGAAGGATGAATTCGTTCTCCTGCTTGTACCAGTCGCTCGCTCGGGTCCTAGAATACTTCAATTGTTCTGCATAAAAGGACACGTTTATTTGTCCATTTTTCCCCTTCCGCCGGAAGTCCAGTGACTTCAGCCAGGAATTCTTCATAAACCATCATGCTTATACCTTTTACCAGTGTGTTATCGTTCTACAGATTCTATAGAAATTCCAGTGTTAGCTCCTCCAGAAATCCCTGCAATATCTTTAAATGTGGCTACCAGCCAGTGCGTTCGAGGATTTCGCAAGCTTCATCTGACACCATCAACATTGGAGGTTCACTCCGGATAGCTCTTCCGCCCATGGTTGCTGCACCTAAGGCTGGTTCACCTATATAAAATTATGTTTTACTCCTGTAATTCAAAACAACAACAATGTATGTTACAATAATTAACAAGGAAATGACATTGTTTGGACAATTATTATCATTTTTAGTTAAGTCATTCATCCTGTCAGCCATACTTAACACATGATCGTAAGTTCGCATGCCCGCCATAATGGTTGCCATTCTTCGTCCAATCGGAATTTCCTGCTAATTATTACACATTCATACTCATCATGTAGTTCATACTCCAGAGGTAATCCGAATGATTGTCACACAGTTATCCATAACTATGATACGTGCTATGTGTATGCAGGCCATCCCCCCTCTAACGAGAAAAGGGCATCCACGTCCTTTTAGCATGCGAAAAGCAAGCAAATATACTAATGTGGAATAAATGCCGACAACCAATCTAAAAAACACAACATGCAAATCAGTAAAGCATTTAAGCAATATTCGTCGTCAGATGTGAATTGGCCAAATCAAATAAAAATAACAATTTGAATTCATTATGTCAAAGATCTTCACCGTGAGCAGTATTAATCACATCAGCATAATCAGCGGTATGTGTTTAATGACTGCCATTTAATGATTGGACATATGGAATATAATGAATATAGATTAAATTCACCATGCTATTCGGCTTGTAAAAGTGCTACTCAAATGGAAATTATCATTAGAAATAAATACATAGATGATAAGAGCTAGATGACATATGGCAATATAAGATGATACTCCAATACCACAAGCAGAGCCACTGCTGCCAACGAGCATTCCTAGCCTCGGAAGGGTTTCTTTTTAACCCCCCCAAATGAGCCAGAGTCCTTCTTATAGTTAATTCTTCTTTTCTTTGTCATAAAGAGATCACTATGCTAGCATGGTGACCAGATAACCATAGTGCCACTCACCAGGGTGTAACAAAGTGATCAGGCTAGCTCGTGATGAAACCCCTTGTTCTTCTTACATATTAATTATTAAGAAGGTCATTGCCTTGGTTTGCTAGCCAAATTGGAATGTTGCCTGTTACATCCTTATGATCATGGTAGGCTGGCTCGTGATGAGACCCCCTTTCCTTTTTAGATAATATTTTAAGCATTTTCATATTCTATTTTTCTTTTGGAATTCTTATTGTAGAAAAAGGGAGGCTCATTTGCTCCTTAAGAGTCAGGGATGGTGTAAGAAGTAAAAGTATGCCAATGAAAGTGTTATACTCTTATCCCTTTATCACTATATCAATGAGTTTTATCCATTTGGGAGTATAAACATAAGCCATCATTGATTAAGAATAATGAATCATTTCATGATGTGTCCAAAAGAAAAGATGTTCATGTAGTCATTCTAAAGATGCACCGTATTAGCTTATGAATAAAGATAACCATAAAAAGGCTTTTAAAAGTCATAATGATATTATTATTACAATTTTTCCTTAGAAGAGGCACAAATCGATTCAAATGGTGCTTACTTGCAATACAATAGAAGAAGAGAATGGAATAATGATCAAGAAAAAAATGAGAAAAAATCACACTTTAGCTTCTTAAAAGGTGTAGTTCAATCGATTGAACAGAAAAATCAAAATAGAAAATGAAAAGTGTTGTTCAATTGTTCAAACAGCAAGATCAAAAAAAAAAAAAAAAAAAAATGTGGTGTTTAATAAATTGAACGATAGTTGTTCAGTTGTTCAAACAACATAATCAAAATAAAAGTGAAATGTGTTGTTCAATCAATTGAACAATAGTCGTTCAGTTGTTTGAACAGTGAAAACAAATGAAAACAAATTGTGTTGTTCAATCAATTGAACAACAGTTGTTCAATAGTTCGAGCAATGAAAACAAAATGAAGACAAATTGTGTTGTTCAATCAATTGAACAACAGTCGTTCAATGGTTTGAACATCGAAATCAAAATGAAGACAAATTCTATTGTTCAATCAATTGAATGACAATCATTCAATGGTTTGAACAATGAAATCAAAACAAAGACAATTTGTGTTGTTCAATCAATTGAACGATAGTCATTCAATGTTTTGAACAACGAAATCAAAATGAAGACAAATTGTGTTGTTCAATCAATTGACGAGAGTCGTTCAATTGTTTGGTCGGCGAAAAATAAAAAGAAAGAAAGAAAAAAATGTGTTGTCCAATCAATTGAATGGCAACGTTCAATTGTTTGAACATCGAAAACAACAAAAAAGGAAAATGTGTTATTCAATCAATTGAACGATAGACGTTCAATTGTTTGAATAGCAAAAACAACAACAAAAAAAGGAAAATGTGTTGTTCAATCAATTGAATGGCTAACGTTCAATTGTTTGAACAATGAAAAACAACAAAAAAGGAAAATGTGTTGTTCAATCAATTGAACGATTGACGTTCAATTGTTTGAACAACGAAAAACAACAAAAAAGGAAAATGTGATGTTCAATCAATTGAACGACAGATGTTCAATTGTTTGAACAATGAAAACAACAACAACAAAAAAAGGAAAATGTGTTGTTCAATCATTTGAATGAAAAATGTTCAAATGTTTGAACAACAAAAAGAAAAGGAAGAAGATTTGTTGTTCAATCAATTGAACGGTAATTGTTCAATCATTTGAATAACAAAAACAAAAAATAAAATGTGTTATTCAATCAATTGAACACAAAACATTTAATTGTTTGAACAACCAAAAAAACGAAAAGAGAAAATGAAACTTCCTAAAACAAAATTCATATTTACATGGTAATGCCTACAAAGATTTGTACATTATTTACAATTTCTCAAGCAATTTCAATGTTTTGAAGGAAAAGATGTTGGGTTCTCATTCCCTGCAGCTAGAATTTGCATGGAGGGGTCCTTGCGTACCTACTCGTAGAAAGTCTCCTTGGTAAGTGGTTGATGATAGAGGCGCACTCAATGCCCGTTTACCTTAAAAGAATGGTCGGATCCATCTATGGTAGTCAAGGTAAGAGTATCATTATTATGCACTTCTTCAATCTCATAAGGGCCGACCCATCTTGTTTGCAACTTGCCCGGGAAGTCTTGGAATCTGGAATCATATAGAAGTGCCCAATCCCCTTTTTGAAATGGTTTCTTCTTTATAAGGCTGTCATGCCATTTTTCCGTTTGTTTCTGGATTATTTTAGCTCATTGCAAATCAAGCAATCGAGCCTCATCTAGTTCGTTAATCTATTGAAGACACTTGGTTTGGGCTTCTGTTAAATCTAGACTCACTTCTTGGGCTGTTCTTAGAGTCTTTATTTTGAATTTGATTGGAAAAATTGGTTCTTTACCAAACACAAACTGGTATGGAGAGCATGTAGTAGTATTCCTCCAAGTCGTACGATAGGCCCATAAGGCCTCTGACAATCTAGTAGCCTAATTTCACTGGTGTGTTGAGATTGTTTTGGTCAGAAGCACTTCTATAACCTTATTGGTGCTTTTGACTTGCCCATTCTCTTGCGGGTGATATGAAGAAGTGATCTTGTGTGTAATATGATGGTTTCTGAGAGTGGCAGTAATCTTGTGCCCTGTGAATTGCTTTCCCCCATCTATGATCACCTCTCACGGTAATCCATACTGTACAAATAACCCAAAAAGAAAGTTAATCACTACTTCCTCTGTGGCTCTTGATAAATGTACTGTTTCCACCCATTTTGTCACATAATCCATGGCTACCAACATGTAGGCCTTTTGATTAGATGGCAGATGGAATGGACCTACGAAGTCGAATTCCCAAAACTCAAAGGGTTCTATGACTAATTGGGGCTGCAGATGCATTTCATCAGATTAGCTAGGCCGGCCCATCCTTTGGCAACTATAGCAAGCCTGGGCATATTTTTTAGCATCCTTAAAAATAGTGGGCCAATATTAGCCCATATGTAATACCTTGTGCCCTGTCCTTCGATCTGTGAAATATCCCCCGTAGGGTTTGTCATGGCAAGCCTTCAGAATGTCATGAATCTCATCCTTGTGGACACATCTACGTATACACATGTTAGCCCCTGTATGAAAAGGGTATCCGCCTATCCAAGAGAACTAGGCACTGTGCTGAACAATCAGTTTTCTTTCTCTTTTCGTTAAATGTTTAGGTAGCTTCCCTACTGCCAGATAATTTGCCACATTTGCATACCACTGCGTCTTAACTGCCATGGCAAATAGGTGTTCATCTGGAAATTGGTCATCTACTACCAATCATTCACCTTCGAGATTCGAGATAGAAAATCAGTAACTGGGTTTTCCTTCCTTGGACGATCTTTAATGGTAATGTCGAACTCCTGCAAAAGAAATAGCCACCGTGTTACTCGACCATTTGTGATTGGTTTATTGGCTAGATACTGAATGGCAAAGTGATCACTATACAAGAAGACTTGGTATCCGACTATATAGTTTCTAAGTTTGTTTATTGCATAAATAACAACTAAGAATTATTTTTGTGTCACTGTATAATTAAGTTTTGCAAAAGTGAGATTTTTTCTAATATAATATATAGCATAAGTTTTCTTGTCCTCCTCCTGGCCGAGGACAACACCTATAGCTACATTTGATGTGTCCGTGGGGATGTGGAAAAGTAGCTTTCGATTTGGTCCATGTAATACCAGTGTTGTTGAGACTAGTTTATTTAAACCTGCAAAAGCTATGTCACACTTGTTAGACCAACTGAAATCAACATTTCCAGTTAGAGCATATAAGGGTGTTGCAACCAGTGAAAAATTCTTAATAAACCTATGATAATAACCTACATATCCCAAGAAGCTACGTACCTCTGTTTGATTGCAAGGGGTAGGCAGTAAAAGAATTACTTGTATATTTGTTGGATCTACCTGTATTCCTGCTGCGGATATATAATGTCACAGGATCACACCCTTAGTGATCATCATGTGACACTTGAAATTGCTTAAACATAACCTGGTAGCAATGCATCATTCTAAGACCTTTTCTAGCGTTTGTAATGCTTGATCAAAGTCATCCCCATATGGAGTAAAGTCACCCATATATACCTCAAGAATTTCATTTATTACGTTAGAAAAGATGTTAAGTATATCTCTCTGGAACTTGGCTGGGGCATACCACAAGCCAAATGGAAATACCCTATATGCGAATGTGCCCCAGGGACAGGTGAAGGTTGTTTTATCCTGGTCTTCAGGGGCAATCTGAATTTGATTGTAACCACTGGAGCCATCTAAAAAGGAGAAGAACTGCTTCCTGCCAATGTATCGAGGACCTAATCAATGAATGGGAGGGGGAAGTGACCTTTCTATGTTGTCTTGTTCATATCCCAATAGTCTACACATATACGCCACTTCCCATTTTTCTTAGGGATGACCACCAATGGAGAGACCCATTTACTGTTTGAGATAGGATAAACAAAATTTACATCTAGTAGCTTCGACAATTCCTCTTTCATGATATCCTTGAGGTGTGGGTTCAACCTTCATTGAGGCTGTTGGATGGGTCGAGCATCCTTGTCTGTATAAATGTGGTGTGTACATAGCTGTGGGTCTATCCCTTTCATATAAGGATAATCTGAGGCAAAAGCCCCTTTATTTTTCTATAATACCTAGATAAGCTTTTGCTGTTGTTCGCTATCCAGATTGAGATTGATATTTAGAACTTTTCCTGGATCGATCTCAACTAGTTTGTTTTTATGAACAACAGTCATCTGAATATATTGGTCGTTTGTATCCTTCACAGGATCTTCCATGGCTTTGTTATCAAGGATTGATTTCAACATCTGACACTATACATTACTCACATTAGTTGGCTGATTTATAAAATTGTTGATAGCGTCGTCTTCAGTCTGATCTTTAAATTCCAGCGCCTCTACTACTATGACTGGTGAACGTATGCTCTTTCCCAGGTATGCTCGTGGCTGCTTACATATTTTTACAATGGGAAAAATTGGCCTAGTAGGAGGATATAACACCAGATTTTTTACAGCATCCCCCTTTGTAATAGTCATGTTGCCTTCTCGGCAGCCAATATATGCATCAACTATTGCCAGCCAAGGTCAGCCCAGAATCAAAGGATGCCCATCCAACCTACTCCTTGGGTTTATAACTAGGAAATCTACTGGATATTCCCATGAGTCAACAAAAACTGTGATGTCTTGTAAAGTCCCTTCTGGTCTTACCACCGATCGGTCAACAAGTTCTAATAAAGTGGTGGTCGGTTCCAAGGCTGTAATACCAAGTGCTTGACAAGTTTCTAATGTTAATATGTTAATGGCGGCTCCTTGATCAACTAGTGTATTTGGAAAAGAGCGACCATATATCTTAACTGTTACTATGGGGTTTCTAGGATCCTCGTACTTTATTCGAGTTTCCTCTCCCAAGAGAAAATTGGATAAGGTTCCCACAACATGGATAGTGGGTGAGGTTTTTACCTTCCTCATAGGCTTCCTTACACACAATTATTTGATTGTTTTGGCATAGATGGGAATGTCTTGAATGGCCTAGAGGAGAGGGATCTTAATACACAAAATTTGTAATTCCCCTACAAGATCGAAATCAGGGTAGGCAATCGGTTTAGTTATCGTTAGTCTTTCGGGGAATGGAGGAGAAAGGACTATAAGTCTTTCAGGGTCATAATGCTGATCTGTTCTTCCCCTTTGTTTGGTTCAGTATTATTTACAGGCGGTGGAATATGTATAGGTGATGGAATATGTACAGGTGGAGTTACATTTTCAATTGAAGGCTGGTCCCTATTTTCCTCAGGGGTGATGACACGTCCTGACCTCAATCTGAGCTCATTACATTCTTTCTGCTCAATCTCATACTCTGGGTTTTCAATAATTTGTACCAATTGGACTAGTTTGTTATTAGGATTCGGGTTTGGCTGAGCTGGTAACTGTGGCCGCAAAAGAGGTTGAGAATTCTATTGTAATGTATAAGGAGCTGACAATGCAGGTTGAGGCTGAGGGCATATCCCCATAGGTACATTAGATATCCCCAGAGGTTGTTGCCAACTTGTAGACCAATTTGGATTTTGAGAGGTGGAAGCAGGCCACTAGGATTGATAGGGATTACCTTGCCAAATAGGAGTAAAAGGAGAATTTGGGAACCATTTCCTGGAAAAGATTGTGTTGGCTAGGATGTCATAGGAAATGGCAGGCTCTGCCAATTTGGGTAGTGTGATTGGCCTTGCCAGGCTACCCCAAGGTTCTGTTGTTGATTAAACTGCGAGGAAGGAAAGAACTGGGGTTTGTCTTGTCACATACCTATAGATTTAACTTGCCATTATCGACGCTAGTTCATCAGATATACCGGTTCTGTTTCTTCCACTTCTTCTTTGAATATTGCTTTTAGCCCAGGTAATGATGGACATTGTTCAGTGTCATGATCTTTAGTACAGATGGCAGACGTTTGAACAATGTCTAATGGGCATTCCCGTTTGTTGTGCTTCTTTCGACAACATGGGTAGAAGATGGCCAAATTTTGTTTTGATAAAGCCTATTTTTGTTTAGCCTGTAGGAAGTCCAGCTATTTTGTAAGAGTGCCAAGGATGTCCGTCTTAAAATCTTCCAAGAGGTTACCGTTCTCCATCTATGTTACACATCCACTATGTCGTTTGCTTCCTCTGCTCATGGGATCTCGGCTAGCTGCTCCTGTGCTTGTGCTTCCCTGCGAACCCCTGATATGAAAACGAATAATTTCATCATAATATTCCTAAGAAATATCTCCTTTTCCCATTAAGTTTAGAGTTTCTACCCATTCCTCTTTCATTCCTTTAATTAAGATAGCTCTTAGGACTTCTTTTGGTAGGGCAGTGTGTGGAGACCTCTGCAAATTATAATTAAATCATTCTACATATTCCTCTAGTGTTTCATTATATTTTGTAGTCATATTGAAAATCTCATCTTTTAGTGCCCTAGTTTTACAAAAGTCTTGGTATCTTTTGAGGAAGGAAGTTTTCATTTCGTCCCAAGATTTGATGGTTTGCCCACCTAGACCCATAAACCATCTTAGAGCTACCCCTTTCAGAGTGGAAGGGAATAGTTTTAGCTTTTTGGGGTCGGTGGTATAGTCATACCCTCTACAGAGGACATTAGACTCAAACAGGAAAGCATCAGGATCCTCTGTGATCATCCCATGGAAGGTTGCGATGCTCTGTAGAGGAATAGCCTTCATAGGAGCATTGGCCACCCAGTCGAATATGGGGTACTATAATGTCGAGGTTTGACCTTGAGGTGGCTGATCTTCCATTTGATCAAAGATGTTCCAATAATCTTCGGGGATTTCAAGGGGTGCTTCTGGAGTAACTAGAGAGTTAGCAACCCAAGCTGGCTTTACAACACTACCTAGGTCTGGGATCTCAGGAGATCCTTGTTCAGACAATTGTGGTTTTGCTTTAGCAGCCCCACTAGTTTCTCGTTTTCCTTCTCTTAAGTTACAATATTTTCCCTCCTGTAGAGGATCAAAGTGTAAAGTTATTTAGCTTGAATACTCTGTTCCAATCCTCCTACTTGGTTTTTAATCTCAGCGTAAGCTGCATATGGTGAGCCTGCTACTTGAGGGATAATAGTAGAACATTTTCCAGGTATAGCTTGGAATCCTACTGATGCTTGAGACTCTGCTCTTCTTATGGTTTCATCTATAAAGGTCATTCTCCAAAGGTTCACTGATTCTTTGGGTTTTGTGGGTTTTGGTGGAGGATTCTGCTCTTTTTCTATTTTTCTATTTCTAGTCATTCATGAAAACAATTTCCTATTTAACCTCTAAGGTTTTGCTGTAAAGAGGGCAGGTAAGCAAGAAATTTACTTGCTAGGTACGTAGGTTCTTACCTTCTGTTTTTAAAACCCAATTCTTCCACAACAAAAATAAAAACAATCACTTGAAACACTCTCCCCGACAACGATGCCAAAATGTTGGCTCACCAAGATGTCGTTTTACAAGCAATCTTAATCCCTACATTAGTTGTCAACCCGAGGTAAGTCTTTCTCTCTCAAAAGTGCCAGCACAATATATACAGTGAATCTAGAGGTTATCTAATGATGAATCATTGCAATCACTAATGGTTAATTCTTCAATTCAATTCACACAATTATGGAAATAACTATCTATGGAAGAAATACTCTTAACACACTATGCAATTCTATGCAACTTGTTCCGAAATCAATTGAAACTGAATGCAAATAAGAATCACACTTATAATTTCACAAATAGACTTAAGGGTAACTTACTCAATCAAGGAAATAAACTATAACTATTGAACAACACTATTAATTATAGCAACCCAAATCAACTTACAATTCCCAATTGACCAATAACAGTAATTGAACAGCAATCGGTAATTGAACAACAACTAGCGTAAATGATTCCTAAATAGAAAATGATCTATACTGCAATCTGTAGAAGTTTATCAGTCGTATATCCGGGGTCTATGATAACATTAATTCAAATGAACAACAATCTGCAATTGATACTAATTCACTCATTCAATCAAAGCGCTACTTAAGTGTGTCACACGGCTTCACTCTGAATCTAATTGAACAACAATATGAATCAATATCACAAATCTTTATGATAAATGAAATAAGAAATGACTGAACATTAAATCAATAGAAAAGACTAAATATAAAAACTATAACACAAGGGAGCAGTAGAACTTCTCATGACTCGGCCCGGAGTCGCTAGAAGCCTCCTTTTAATAAAAACTTAGAATATGAAGATGTATTAAATGCAACCTTCTTTCATTAATTGCAAGTAACAGCTTACAGAGTCACTCATATAACAATGTATATGTTGTCAAAAAGAATAATTACAGATTATGAAAGTTTGAACTGTATCTAATTGCCTTTTGGCCCTATATATAACATAAAAGAGTAACTAGATAAAGGTGGATCCTCAAGATCAGGGGATCCTGAGGATTTCGCCATACATAATCTGATCATGTGATAAATAGCATTATTCAAGTTGATCTCCCACTTCCTTATTTGCCCAAGACGTTGTAGCTTTTCCCTTTTATGGCCTTGTGCTTTTTTGTCAACTGAACGACTTTTTCGCAGTCTGCATATTTGCACACAAAGATAGCAAAAAGTCAGTTTCTTATACTAGATTTTCCTATTCTAGCACCAAATTATTTCATCCAACTTTGGCTGATATTTTTCTCATTTTAATCTATAAATGGAGATAATCGTATAAGGATGAACGGCGAATGAAGCATTTTACGAAGAGAAATAATTCCTTTTTCCTGTCCCAACAATCATCATTATAGATTTCATTTCATGTATTAAGAGCGGTGAGAGTGATGGAAGTAATTCTTGACCTTGGGAGAAAATAGTGTCCACACATAGGGATTTGACTAGTTGCCATAACTAGGCAAAGACTTACTGGCCATGTAAGGGATATTGATTACAAAGTAGGAAATGGTCAACTTGTTTAAAATTGTTGGAGATTCCATAGCTATCATCAAAACCATGAATTATTTGTGATGTTGGAGGGAACAAACTTGAAAAAAATTATAATTTGGATTAAAAAGGATTCAAATTTCCTTTCACATTCCTCCTATTTCCATGTCAAAAAACACCTCAACTATGCGGAAGACAAGTGAGCTAACATATATTTAGACCTTGAGATTAGAATACTATTGAAAAATAAGGGTAGAAATACATGTTATTCCCATAGCACTAAGTTTAGATTAATGGTTTCATATTGCATTTATTCTCTCATGAGTGAATAGATGGTTCATCATTCCATTTACATCAAATTGAGAGATTAAAAAATAATTTGTAGTACCTTAAGCCTATGTTCATTAATTTTGTTTGTGTCTATTGAAGGATGTCATTATATTATGTGTTTCATCAATAGGAGAATGGAGTTTGTAGGTGTTATAATTGGGAAATAACACATATTAATTTTGGTGAGGATAACAACTTTGATATGCTTGTTAATTATTTTGGACCTCCCATCAACATTCTATATGTAAGCTTAGGGATCAATTACATCTGTAAGGATTTGGTTTAAGGTGAATTTTCTATCTTTCTGGGAATCAAAATCAACTTATATAATGTATATCTCAATTTGATGTTTCTTCTCTTTGCATTCCCTTTCATAAACATATAATTTTCCCTTTTGGGGTAGGCACATCACTCGATTGGATTGATAAAGTTTAAGTGAAGGTGTCTAGCCATATTAGACTAGCTCCTTACCTTCTCTCAATCAATTATTTTCATTTGTTGGATATCTTTAATTTTCAACCCTTCTGGTTTTTCTATCCTTTGTTTTTTATCTTCTTAAAACTATAATTATTAGGAAACAATTGGGGAAGGATACTTCAACAAACTTATGGACAACTGCACATAATGAGAGAAATTTATCTTGAGGCTTCTCTAGTTTATGGTAACTCTTACTATTTCTTGTATTCAAATAGTTGTATCTATTTTTAGTTTGGTTCTATTTGGAATTCATCCTTAGATTAAGGAACTACTAAAAATTTTAATGAAATTTCATCGATGTATATAAGTTTGTCCTTAACCCTGTTCAATTTCTTTCCTACTCTATAGATCCCAAAAAATGATTCTCTTTGGAAGCAAAAATCAAAATGGTTTCCTCATTAGGGATTGAGGTTATCTCTATTGGATAGAAAATCATCCCAACATGGACAAAAGTGATATCAATGAATTCAAAAGAATTTTGAGAAGTTGCAAAGAGCTAATTCATTTTATTAAGAAGAATCTTCTGCGAGCCTACTCTAAGATCAATGAATTGGAGCACCATTGTATCATGTAGCATGATGACATTATGAGTTTGTTGATTCAATAGAATCAAATGATTAGTTTATTGGAAGTTGATAACTTGGTTAGAAAGTTGGCATTGAATCTTCAAAAAGACAATATGTCATTAGTCTCAAATAATTAATTCAAGCATACTATGCCATGCACTCAAACGGGGATGGGCTTGCTTCTATGAGGAAGATAGGATAGGGCATACACTTTTTTTTGCATCTAGAGGAATTAGAAATTGGGTCAGTCTTGTATTCACTTGATATGGGTTCGATTCCAAATGCTACCACTATAACCTCTGGGTGAACTACATTTCCCCCAGCGTTTGGTCCATGAGTAAACTCGAGGGATTTGAACCGAGAACTTCTTGGAACATAATACTTAACTTTCATGGCCAACACCATTTGAGTTGTCTTTGGGGGATGATAGGGTGTACACTTTTAATATTAGGATTTTTTAAAGGTGTTGGACACATCAACATTTAGGGGATATCCCTAGTATAAAGTCCCAACTAGACCTCACACCATTTGGTGTAGGAGTCCCATCCGGTATGATGGCCCAGTTTCCATTATCTTAAAGATATGCCTTAGCTCTTACTTGTTAGAACATGTGAGTGGTTTTCTTTTTCTTTGAACAATGAGGTTTGTGTGCTTGGTGAGTGATTAGTGCCACTTGTGTCAAAATTATTTCACTGCAGATGGAGAGAGTGGAAGTGAGTCTCAGGTTGAAAGGGAATAGTCCCAATTCTGCTAGAGACACACAGCACAATAGGACATGTGTAGCTTCCAGCGGAGTAGTCCACACGGCGGCGGAAGTCACAAACACAAGGTGAACATATAGCATGTACAACACCCAGCGAAATAGTCCACACAAGTGGAACGAGCATTATAAAAAGTTTATAAGAATGAATCTGTCGAGTGTCCATCAGGATAGCCCACACAGGAAAGATAACGTTAACAATTGATACAACATATTTCCAATAGCATATATACTAAAACAACCGAAATAGTTCAATTGTCTTAATACAAGTTAAAGCAACATGGATTACAAGCGTTTAAAGAATAGTCTTACAAACGAATACAATATGTGTGAAAGCATGTTGGCCTGTTAATAGGCTTCTAAATTAACTGAAAGTTCCAAGACACATCCATAAACCATTACATCACTAACCTCGATAGCGGGGCATTGGAGCCACTACTCGCTCCTCAAAGAAAATATTACAAACTCTCAAGGCTATGTGGGAGGAGCCAAGGTGAAAAGTCTGTTGCATGTACAAATGAGGGGTATATATAGCCAAGGGTGAAAGTAACCCTTTTGACTGTTCAACTTCCCTCATGACTGTTTGAATTACATGACTCTTGAACTTTACATGACTCTTCCACTTTACATGTGGGTCTCTTCGACATCCACGTTTCATTACATTGGTTACGATAATATGGCCCACAGTAGTGATGTGGACGAGATGACTCAGGACATGACTTGACACGATAGTGCTGGTATGTTCATGCTGCTGCTTGTGTCCATGTCAAGATCTAGTGCTGCTGAGAGATGAATGTGTTCTTGGTGTATCATAGCTTCACCCCCACATGACAGGGTGTGTGAAGTCTTCGATGGTCTTGGTTTTCAATTGATCGTTCATGCATGTGCATGTGTCCCCTTCGCTTGCTACTTGGCATGCTTCGTGTGTTCATTCGTTCATGAACAAGTCTCCTAGCATGCACTCCTTGTTCATCCCGTCCGTTGTCGTGCCATGTCTCATCTGTGTATCTGTATATATGCAATCACTCATGATGAGATGACATCAAATCCAGGAATATCCTAGTCTACCATGATGCATTATCTTTCATTTTCAGATGCAGGTTACCAGGAGAGAGGACAAGGCTATGAAACTGTGCGAAGCACATTTCAGGCTAGGATGTAGGCTCTAGGGACTGTTAATGAAAATTGTGCAGAGGTCACCGGGAGGTTGGGATGGGTAGTCTAGATCAACAGTGACTGTCTGTGGGATTTGGCTTGGCTCGAGGGCATATCTGCGCAAATTTTCCATGGAGGCAATGCAGGCACATGGGCACATTAGGAGTGAAAATTGTGCAGATTCTTTGGGGAGGTTGACAGTCAGTTTCTGGAGTTAGTGCAAGCATAGGGGTACATTGGTAGTGAAAATTTTGCAGATTGTTTGGGGAGGCTAGTAGTAGGTTGTGGAACGCTGATGGTCAGAACTACACAGACCTGGGAGGCTGGCCTGCAGGACATCTCTATGCAGATTCTGGGCTGAGTGGGATGCTGGGAAGCTAGGAGAGAGCCCATGAAAATTGCACAGTTTTTAGGAGTAGTGGTTTGGCTGACAGGGTGACTGGCTAACAGAACTGCACATTTTTCAAGGAGAGTGCAGCGACATGCAACGATGCTTGTCAGGCATATCTGCACAATTTCTTCAGCCAGTGGAAGTGGGCATGCTTGGTAGCTTCTGTGCAATTTTTTGAGGGAGTGAGTCCTGGGGTCACTGCCTGGTCAAACTCTTCATTTGACTAGCTGGAGGCTTGATGGCTTTCCTTGTGGGCAACACATATTGGAATGATTTTCTAAGAAACTTCTACGCTGTTCTGGTTGACAGTCAGTCCGGTTGACTCGAGGATTGCACAGTGTAGACTACCTGGGAGGCAAGCTCAGGCTCTATGCAATTCTGGTTAGTAGTACATGTCCACTAAGGGTTGAGACTGTGCAGTGCAACTTAATGGAGGTCTAGCGGTTTGGGGGTGGTCTCGTCGAAAAAGTTTCAACAAAATGACTAAGTGTGTGAGCGAGTGAAATTATGAATGCATGACCTTGCGAACACACACTCAACATGACTCGAGGTAAGACACCTCAAACCATCAAGAAAACATACACTCAGTTTGACTGATCGATGGCTGTGAGTGACAAGTGTGACACTTGAGATAGACATTCGGATGATCGTGACGACACTTGCGTGACAGTGCTTACAAAATCATGTGTGAGTGAGATAGATGTTTACATAGTGAGCACAACTCAAACACAACCTTTATCATCACAAAAATGAGGTCGCAAGCATGACATAGAAATCAACATGTTGAAATGACATCTTGTCAAACAAGTGAAAAGGAAGAAAGACATGCAGAAGAAACAAATAATATGACTTTTCATGTTTGCGCACATGCATATTACTGAGGACAAGATGATATGACAATGACAAGAACTACTGCAAAATCAAGTAAGAGGTGTACTTTGAAAGTTGCTTTTTACTTACCATACTTACCCTCCAGATGATCATGCATCCGAAGGAGTTTGCATCCGGTCCTAATCTTTTCAATTACTTGGTTCCTTAGTCCTTCTCCTCAACTCCTTGGAAGTGACTTCAGCATGTTACCTTTTCCTGAAGTCACTGAGAGGTAGATCTACGCTTAGTGGACAATGAATACTTCAAGAATGAGGCCCTAGGAGGCCCATCTGCATAGTTTCTGCATGCAAGAATGATAAGAAAAATTGGAAAAGACTATGCATTTTTGAGGCTCAGGGCACTGCTATGGGACAGGGGTCTTGGTAGGACACTTCTGCACAATTTTTGAGTGTAATGTAGCTCGATTGCTCTGCGCATTTCTAGAGAGCAGTGCTGGCTGCATGAATTCTCTGTGCATTTTTGGGGAGTGGTGCTGACTGCCTGAATTCTCTGTGCTTTTTTGTAGAGAAGTGTTGGATGGAGTCTCTACGGGTTGTGGGGTTTCATCAGACAAGGGAGGTTGGTGTCTCTGTAGGCTACAGGGTTTCAACAGGAAAGAGAGGTTGGTGTGTTTGTGCAATGCAAGGTTTCAGCAGGCAAGGGAGGAATCTTGATGGTTACAGAAGCAAAGCGCACAATTACAGGAAGGTGGATGCGGCCATGTTGCTCTTGAAAATGGCTATGTGTGAGATCAATGAAACACATGTAAACATTGATAGGACTTTATTGTGATCACACATGGACACCTAGTGACACAATGTAGACCATCCAGAATGCATAATACATGCTTTGCTTGATGCAAAAACTTTTGTGACAAGAGTGTGTGAAGTTAGAGTGAAACATATTTATATGATGATGACCACTCATATGCACACAATTCCCTTGATATAAAACAACATCCCCTTTGCATGAGAAATAACAACACGTATGCCCAAAAATGACACATGCTACATAAAGATGAGAATGCGGACAACTCTTAGGATCAAGTAGGGGAGCATGAAATCATCAACTTACCATTAAGTGACCAAGGATGATCGATCGTAGGATTTGAAATTTTCATGCAAGCCAAAATTTTGGAGGGTGCTTGTAGCCGCTACAACACTTGGTGACAAACTAGTAAAACTCCAGCTATCTGAACGGACCTTGTTTCGTAAAAAGTGAGTCTAACCCTTCCGGAAGTATTATTCAACTATTTGATCATCATAGTTTCCACACTAGCTTGTGTGAATGATGTAGTACCTGACATGCTCTTGATCAGTCAACACACATTCCAAGCCAAGTCAATTCAGTTGTTTTTATTGGGGATAAGGGGTATATTGGTGCGTAAGTAATATGACTGTAAGAGTTTAAGTTTCATCTCTGGTGTTGCTCTGCTACCAACAAGTTTGGACAGTACCCTGGTGGAGGCACACAGGAACAAAAGTGTCACTCCGCTGCCATCAAGCCTGGTTAGTACCCCGACGAAGTTACTTGCATCACCTCTCTGCACAGGAAGCCTTTTTGTTCTTTCACCTTATTCATTTTTCATCAATTTTTGTTTTTTTTTAAACTGTGCGTAGGAAATTATTTATTTTAGAGGTGGAAGAGGGATTGTAGCTTATTCAGAGCAGAACATGTTGTTACTTTAGAGAAGTATGTTATGTATACCTGTGATACACTTGTTAATGTTTCCGCCCTCACCTTACTCTACTTGATTGAGATGACAAGGATTAACCCAACACAATCGACTAGAGTAGGTGGTACTAGTTAGAGTGCAAGCATTGCATTTTCACCAAGAATCACTCTTAGAAGAACGTATTTTCCATCAAGGCATCATCAACTGAAGACAACAAGTTATTTATAAAGAGAGAGGACAACAAATAACTAGATGTTGATGTTTGTACAAGTCCTCTTAGATTTTCCCAGCTTGTCTCGAGAGCCAAAGACGGTTTCATGAGAGGCTAACCTATAGGTATAAGCAAGCAAAGAAAGAAAAAAGAAAAAAGCGTAAGTAAAGCGAAAGAAAAATAATCAGAAGAAAAGCAAGCAAGAAAGTAACCAAACCAAGTAAGCAACCAAGCAAACATGCAAATCAGAAGGAAAAGAAAAGAAAGGCGAAGAAGCAAACACTACTCCTACTACTATGCTAAACAATGCATGCGGCTACTCACGTGAAGTGATATTTCCAAGGTAGCCACCAGTGCATTGGCTGGCCCATGTTGGTGAAGGCATGGTTAGCGAGAAAGATATGCATGTAAACCAACGAATAAGAAAGATAGATCAGCGAATACCAACATGCTCCGATTTCTATAACATCCACAAAATAAAAAAGAGCGAATTCACAAAACAAACATTCTATAGATGTACCCCATGGTGTTGCGACGCACTGTGTGTAGATGGTAAACATACACACTCTTTGGACTATGAAATACGAGTGAACATGAAAAAGACCAACAACTTATTCTTTGCAAGCATGGTCATTGTGTAAGATTCCTCCAAGCCCTGAGAGATGGGATCATGTGATTCGAGTTGAGGAAGTGGAATCTGGGTGTTTGGTCATCAATAGATAGATCATCGGAGACGAGCGGCTCAAACATATTAATATCGAGTGAATCAACATCGTGATCAAGTGACAAAGTACAAAGATCATGACAACCATGATCATAAAATTCACAATGTTTGTCGACATCCTCATGATTTGGTGAATCATACATAGGGGTATATGAGAATTAAGAATATTCAACCTCTATGTTTTCAGAAATGACAGATGACAAATGATAGATGAGACAAATTTTTAGAGGAAGATGTGTCCTCTCCGCAGTGTAATGATAGACTGACATCCAATGTGTCCTGTGAACAATCGAAAGTAGAAACATCTAGAAATGATTTTTCATAAGGGAAATCAACAATGGCAGAATCAAAAGGGATGTCAGGATAGAGCAGATGAGGTGCAGATGCAAAGGATTCATACTTCATTGTGATTTCTTCTTTAAATTCCCACACACACTCATCATGAATGATAATGCAGATTGGCTGCACAACACCAACTCCTTCAACAACTTGATCCTCATTCAAAACAAGTGTGGAGTCCAGAAAGAAAGAAAACAAAACAATACAGTCTGAAGGATCAGCAAAACATAGGGGCAGAGGTTGAGGTAACAAGTCCACATGACAACTAGTAGGCATGCAGGGCAAATCTGTGCAGATATCAAGAGCAGGAGGGGTAGGAGGATGTGACAGTTCAACAAATGTATGTGCATGTTCTCCCACATCACTCTATAGGGGTGGAGTTGTTTGATGAGGGGAAGGTAGACAGTCACTTGTGACAGCCACTGTGTCTGCTTGTGATTACGTGGCTCCATCACCGAAGTATGCTGGGAGGGGTTTGAATGATTCTAAGAGTTGTGGATTTTTAGATATGTAAAGAATATACTCAAATCTTCCATCAAGGAATTCCCAGTCAATTTCATCTTCAGGAAATTGATATGCAAGATTATGAAAGTGCAGGTAAAATTGTTGTACGGATTCATCAGGTGCTTTTCGTAATTTTAGAATTTCTTTATTGAGCGCTTTACGATTAAAATGATTGAAAGTGTGATCTATCTCTGCGATTAGATGATGGAAAGAGTGAATAGATTTTTTGGGCAGCGTGGCATACGAATGTAGTGGGTTCCCTTGAAGCGTGTATGCAAACAATGCACAGGTCATGTAATCTTCAAATATTTCATGCCTTTCATAGGAGCCTACTGTTGAGCCTCAAAAATTCCTTTTCCTTAGCAACTCTTCTCCTCCCTTTTCTTTGTTTTTCCATGAATAAAATGCATCCCTATCATCAATAACTAGTATACATTGCCTTAAGGAAAAAATTTTAGTGATTTACATGATATTATTTTATGTTTTGTTGTTTGAATAAGTTTTTGTCTTTTAGCTACGGAACACAGCCTATTCTGCAGCTAATTGGATGTTCCGCAGCTACTTCCATGCTTTAACAGGTTATAGGTGTCAGAAGGAGAAACTAGCTACATGGGCAACTTGGAAAACATCATGACATGGATCGTGTCCTATTCACCTAGCTCAGGTTGATAAGGAAGATGGTACAAGACTCCAGTGAAAGAAGAAGTCAAACGTAGAGACCAAAGGCAAACAAGACTCTATTTTGTACACGTTTCATAGTGATGGGATCCGAAACAACTTCCTGAACCCACAGACCCCAACAGCCATCTATGAAACCAAATCCAATAGCCATCACCTTAGATTTATGTCTCTAGCAGCCAAGGAAGAGAATTCTGTGTGCCTGTCTGCTACGTGTTTTTGGCTGCAGCTTATTTTTCTCCATAAACAATTGTATAATTTTTCTATAAATACCTGTGTAAAGAATGCAGAACTAGTTCAAATTTCCTGATGTAATTAAGCTCAGACTACTGCTTTGTAATTTTGAAAAAACTCATTTCCTGTGTTTTTAATATGAATACTGCAAGTTTTATGGATATGTGAAGAAGTTTCTTGGAGTCTTGATTGAGTACACATAACTTGATCAGTTGCAGAGGGCCCCTGTGCTGACTAAGGTTTCATTTCATTTTGTTTTGTCTTTTATAGTTAAATTGTCAATTCATCATTTCTTCCATAGTGTTCATAACCATTTACTAACTTTTTTTATAATGTAGTCTTTATCATTTTCTTACTAATGCAGAATAGCTTCTTTCAGTACATAATAGCTTTCTCTTTGCTTAATTTCTTTCTAGTTTTATCAGTAGTTAGAAGTTGAATTCAGTAGTGTAGAGTAGTTTGTTTCATTTTCTGTTTCATTAGTCTTTAGGTTTTCAATTAAACTGATCAGTACCATTATTTCTCTTGCCATTTCCTTACTAGTTTATTGACTCATGGTGTAGATGAATGTTTCTAAAAAGCCCTTCTAGTTGATGACTCATCTTAAACTAAGTAGTTGAATACTTCATTCATGCAATGAGTCTTTTCTGTATTCTTGCATTTATTTTCTTAGAATAATGAAATACAGAATTCCTCAAAATGCCATCATAAGGAGGTTTTTCTCCCAAAATTGAGAGGCAGAGTAACTAAGCACTTCATTTAGTTTTTTTCATAATAGATAGTTGCAATTTCACTTTCAGTTTTAGTATTTCATTTAGTTTTGTTTCCATAATAATAGTTGCAATTTCACTTTCAGTTTTCAGTATTTCATTTAGTTTTGTTTTTGTAATTGAATAGATAGTAGTTGCAATTTTGCTTTTTAGTTTGTAGCTCATGATTTGGAAATAATGATATGATTAAAGATAGAAACTCTATTTTTATTTCTTGATTAAACTTTGCTTCCAAATCTTACTTAAGCTCTTTTTAGTTCTCATTTCTTTAGGTTCTTAGCAGTCTTTACAGAAGTTAGATTTAAGATTTTGTTAAGTACATTGTAAATCATTAGGGATTAAAGGATCAAAAACCCCCAAAACAACATAAAACTCAAAAACAATGAAGTAAGAAGGGTCATCTAGCACATATAGTGCACTACACTTCATCAGTTTACGATACCTAGATTGATAATTTATGTAGAGCAATTTAGGACACTAAATTGACCAAACATTTTGGCATCGTTTTCGGGGAAGTGTAACTAGGTAGCCTTATCTCTTACATTAAAAAAAAGAAAAAAAAAAACAAAACAAAACAATGACATGCATAGAGAAAGAGACTCTAGGGGTAGATTTATAGCTAGGGGTAGAAGTTCAATTCCTACAACACCACCTACTCCACCAAGAGTAAGAAAAGACACACCTCCATCCCAGACTCATACTCCCAGCTATAGGATTCCTCGTTCAAGGGGAAAAAACTGAATCAGAAGAATCTCGTACTTCATCTATCAAGACAGTCTTAGGAGAGAAAAATTTTGAATCTCCAATAGCAGGGATAACCTTTTTCACCTCCATAAGAGAGCCTATTGTAGTTGAAGAATTAGGAATACCTGGTGAGGAAGAAGAAGTAGAAACTCTCTCCCATAATCCATTAATAGAAGAACCAGAGGAGGAGGGAATAACCTTGCAGGTTGAACCCTATACTGACTCTGAAGAAACTATAATGGTAGAGGAAGAACAAGGTGGAGAATTCTCACTGTTTGGAGGAGGGGGTAGAGGGAAAGGTAGAAGAAATAATGGAGGAGGTAGAGGTAATAATGGAGGAGGCAGATGAAATAGGGAAGTAGGTAACTCATTTGGATTCCCTATAGTGGATGACGAAACACATACCACAATGAAAAATATCTGACCATCTGTCCTCCCAAACTTCTATAGGTTGAGAAGTGAGGACCTTGAAACATTTTTGTTTGAGTTTGAAGTCTTGTGCAGAACTTATGACTATCTAGAAGACTCTAAAAAACTTAAATTGTTTCCCTCAACATTAAAAGGGGCTACTTTGAAGTGGTTCATGGGGTTAGTTGCTCAATCCATTAGAACATGGAATTACATGAAAAAGGAATTTTTGGATAGATACTTGGATTATTGTATGCCTACAAATCATAAAGATGGGGTGTTGAAAATGATGCAAAGGGAGGATGAAAACTTAGAAGACTTGATTGAGAGATTTAACTATAATTTGAAGACAGCAAAGATGAACAATTTAGATGAAGAAAATTTAAAAGCTCTTTTGTTAAAGGCCATTAGAGATGAGTGGATAGATATCCTTAACATGAAGGGGACGAGAGATATCTCTCAACTACCATTGAGTGATGTAGGAGAACTATGTGTTCATCTCTCAAGAAGGAAATCAAAAATAGGGAAAGGGCTAAGAGATCCTTCTCTTGTTAGAGCAAATAAATCTGCAACTAGATCTGTAAGTAGTGCAAAGATTGGCAATATTCTTGATGAGTTTAAAACTAACATTCTAGGGAGCCTTAGTGAGCAACTAGACACCCTTAAAATTCAAAACAAGTAGAAAACAGAGGCTGATGCTTTAGCCATTTTTTGTCCAAAATGCAGAAAGAAACATGCTCTAAGGGAATGCCCTTTAGATGAAAACATTGTAGAAACTTGTATGATCTGTTCGGAAAGCCATGAAACCAAGGGTTGTCCTTCAATTCTAGGTCGTAAGGCTGTCTTTCAAGAGGAAATAGTCCCAAATTCTGCAGAACCTCTTTGTTTTGTTGCAAGAAGACCTTGGCAGGGACCACAAAATCAAGGATTTAACAATCCAATGTATCTCCAACCCCCACCAAACTGGAATTCTTGGCAGAAACCTTGGCCTCAACCTCAACCTCAGTATCAATCTCAACCGTGGGCACAAGGGGTACAAAATCCTTATGGGAGATTTTCTCAATATTATCAATATCCTCCATCCTATTAGAATTATCCTCCCCCACAAAATCAACAACAAAATTAGTAGCCACAACTTCAAAATCAGAACCCTCAACTTTCATTGCCATTTCCACAACAACCTCCACAACAAAGTTAAAATCCCCAACTCTTGCTACCATTTTAGCAGAAACCAAATCAGCTACTTGCCCAACCATTACCAAAACCCAACAATAAAAACCCTCAGAATGCTTACATGGTAGAAGGACAACAATTTCCAACTTACATGATTACTCCTCTAGATCTTAATGATGTTCAACTAAGATCTGGTAGGATATTAGAAAAGGAAAGACCTTCTGTAGTTATTCAAGAACAAGACACTTTTGAGGAAGATTCTCTAAAAGTCAATAAAAGTTTTGAGGAAACATCTCTCCAAAACCAAAACATTGAAAAAGAAAACAAAAAGAATCAGTGAACACAACTCCTATCATTGAGCAACCAGCATCTACTTCTACACCTCCTTTTCCTAAGAGACTACAAATTGATAGAGGGGTAGAAAAACAAATCTTGTTGCCCAATTATGATTTTCTAGATGAATTGAAGAATGTCTGTATCAAAATTCCTTTGTTACAAGCCATTAGAGAAATTCCAATTCTAGCCAAGACAATAAAGGAGTTGAGCATCAAAAGACCAGGAAGAAAATCAAAAGAAACAAAAAGAATTCACCTGGTAGGAAAGATAGCAGACATAATGATGGGAAAAATTGCCATGCAGAAATATGTGGATCCAGGAAGTCCAATTGTCAAGACACATATAAATGGAATTGAAATTCCAAATACATTGATTGACTTAGGGGCAGCAATAAATATCATGAGTAGAGAAACTATGGAGCAGCTTAAACTTCCAAATCTTCTTTACACACCTACCTTACTGCAACTTGCAGATATATCAGTAATCAAAAAAGATGGTGTGCTAGAAGATATTTAAGTATCTTTATATTCTTGGGAATATCTTATTGATTTCATGATCTTAACTCCGAAGAATAATCTAGGAGGACACCCACTCATATTAGGAAGACCTTGGCTGGCCACAGCTGATGCTTTTATTAGTTGTAGATCTGGTGACATGTATATTTCTGATGGTAATTCAACAAAGAAATTTATTTTGTATCCTCCAACAAAAGCAATCATAGAAATAGATAACAAGGAATGGATTGATGATGAAGATAATATTCAACCTCTCTTTACTATGTCAGAAATTAGTGAAGATAGTCAAATTTTGAATACATTGGAAAGTTTTGAAACATCTTCAGAATATGATCATGCACAATTTCAAGAAAAATCCAATGTTGAATACTTTTCATCTAGGTAGATGTCTCTCTATTCTATGGAAGAGTTTGGTAGCTCTACAATTGAAATTTTTCCAGGTAGGACATTGAACATAAACAAAAATTTGGAGAAAATACAACAAGAAGAGCTAACCAAAACATTACAAAAACATTTTGCTGCATTTGCATGGGAGTACACCAACATAAAAGGAATTGATCCTAAGACTTGTATCCATCATATCTATATTGAGGAAAACAGTAGACCAATTAGACAACCTCAGAGAATAATGAATCCAAATTTTAGAGAAATTGTAAAATAAGAGCTCAAAAAATTACTCAATGTAAACTTCATTTACCCAATTTCAGATAGCCAATGGGTTTCTCCTTTGGTAATTCTGCCTAAAAAGAATGGTAAATGGAGGGTGTGCATTGATTACCGAGAATTTAATAAAGAAACCCTTAAATATCACTTTCCTTTGCTCTTTATAGATCAAGTGTTAGATACATTAGCAGGTAAGAAGTATTTCTCATTCTTGGATGGTTTTAGTGGTTATAATAATATTTAGGTAGCACCTGAGGATCAGGATAAAACCAAATTTACTTGTCGAGGGGGAAATTTTTCCTACTGAGTACTTCCTTTTGGGTTGTGTAATGCACTTGCAACATTCGAAAGAGTAGTACTAGGAATTTTTTCAGATCTAATACATGATTGTGTAGAGGTATATATGGATGATTTTATAGTCTATGGAAACACATTTGAAGAAGCTTTGGAAAATTTGGAAAAAGTTCTTAAAAGATGTAAAGAAACAAACCTTTCACTAAGCCATGAAAAATGTTTTATGATGTTTACAGAAGGTATTATTTTAGGACATCACATTTCAGGAAATGGGATTAAAGTTGACAAATCTAAAGTTGATGTCATCTCTAAGTTATCAATTCCAAATTTCCAAAAGGATGTTAGAAGTTTTCTAGGATTTACAAGATACTATATAAGGTTTATAGAAAACTTCACTAAAATATCATCTCCACTCTTCAAGTTGCTTACAAAAGATTGTGAATTCAGTTGGAATCCTGATTTCCAACTAGCATTTGAAACCTTGAAAGCAAAAATTTCTAAAGCACCTATTTTAAGAGGTCCAATTGGAAACTTCCTTTCCATATTTCCACAGAGGCTTCAGATACAGCTCTGGGAGCTGTATTGGGAGAAAAAGATTTGATTCCTTATGCCATTTACTATACAAGTAAGAATTTGACTCCCACTGAGTTAAATTATATTGTGACAGAAAAGGAATTTTTAGCTGTTGTTCATGCAATTAATAAGTTCAGACACTATATAAAAGGTTATGAAACCTTTGTTCATACAGATCACTATGCAATTAGATATTTAATGAATAAACCTATTACTAATGGCAGAGTTACAAGATGGCTTTTACTTTTGCAAGAATTTTATATTACTATGCTAGATAGACCTGGAAAACAAAACACAGTTATTGATTTCTTGTCCAGGATTCAGAATATCAAAGAAGACTCTCTGGTTGAAGATAAGTTTCCTGATGAATATCTTTTTGCAGTAACTACTCAAACTCCTTGGTTTGCAGATGTTGCTAATTACTTGGTTATAGGGAAGTTACCTTCACATTTGTTACTAGAGAGAAAAGAAAGATTATTGAAGAAAGTGAAAGATATTCTTGGATCACTAATGAATTGTATAAAACAGGGCCAGATCTTATGATCAGAAGGTGTGTCAGGGAAGATGAAATGCCTGATATTCTCAAAGCATGTGATGATGAGCCATGTGGTGGACACTTTTCTAAAAAGAGGACAGCCTATAACATCCTTTCTTTAGGATATTATTGGCCATCCATCTTCAAAGATTCTAAAGAATATGTCAGGAGGTGCGACAGCTGCCAAAGGGTAGGGAAACCTGCTCCCTCAAATGAGATGCCACTACAAACTTAGGTACTTATCGAACCTTTTGAAAAGTGGGCTTTAGACTTTATTGGACCAATTAATCCTCCATCTAGGCAGAAAAAGTATATATTGGTATAAACTGATTATGTCACCAAATGGGTAGAAGTCAAAGCATTACCTTTTGCTAACGAAAAATATGTAGTTAGTTTTCTTTTTTAGGACATCTTTACTCATTTTGGTGTTCCAAGAGAAATTGTGACAGATCAGGGATCTGAATTCACATCCAACATGATGGAAAGGCTTATGGAGGAGTACAAAATCAAGCATAGGAAATCTACTCCCTATCATCCACAAGAAAATGGTGAAGTGGAGTCTACAAATAAAGTGATTGAACGAATCCTCACCAGGACTGTGCATCTACATAGAAGAGATTGGGTAGAAAGGCTTCCTGAAGCCTTATGGACCTGTATAACTACATGGAGGAACACAAAAGGACATACACTCTATGAACTTGCTTATGGGAAACAAGTCCTGTTCCTTATAGAGTTCCAAGTCAAAACTTTCAATATGGCAGTTCAGTTGGGGATGGAATTATCAGAGGCTCAAAAGCATATACTAGAACAATTAAATGAACTTGATGAAATCAGACAAGAGGGAGTTCAAAGGACTGGTATAGTCCAACAACAGAGGGCTAAATGGCATGACAAATACATCAAGGACAAGAGGTTTCAAGAGGGAGATTGGGCACTGTTATTTGATTCAAAGTTTAAAGATTTTCAAGTGAAGTTTCAAAATCATTGGCTTGGGTCATATGAAATTGAAAAAGTCTTTAGTAATGGAGCAGTAAGGATCAGAACAATATATGAAAGTCAAACTCCTATTCTTGTGAATGGTCATAGATTGAAAATATATCAAAAACCAATTTCAAAGGGGGAGTTCATCAAGATCTTCCAAAACAATTCTGAAATGAAGTTAGTGAAGAAGAATCCTTCTTCACCACCAACTTAGTCTTTATTTTTCCTATCTTAAAAAAAAGAAAAGAAAAAAAAATTGTATAAGGTTGAAAACCAATCACTAATTGGCATGCTGATATGGAAAATACAAGGTGAAAATCAGAAGTTTCTGACACCTTATATTTTCCATTTCCTTGCTGAAAAAGTGGTGACAAAAAGCCATAGTCACTCTGCATTCTGCGAAATTCATTGTCTTATTTCATTTCACTCTGTTTTACTTTTACAGTTTCACTTCATTCCATTGCCATATTTCACCAACAAATTTTTCCTTTCCCAGCATTTCTTTCATACCCATTCTTCATTTACCATCATGTCTTATTTTCACTTACACAGCCATTTCTATTTCATCCATTCATAAGCCATATTTTACTCTATGTTTCACATTCTGTAGCTGTTTCCACATACTACAGCTGAATCCGTTCCATAGTTGATCCTGTTCTACAGCTAATATGATTCTGCAGCAACAGTCAGATTATTGGTCCAAGCACAAGTGTCCAGTTCATAATAAAATCTTGTATGTAGGTAATTGAAGAAAAATCAACTTTGAAGACCTATCATGCCTAAAGCACCTGTGGAGCAAACATCAAAATATTAGCAAGCGGAAGGTAAAAGTTCCAAAGGTAAAATACAAAAATTTATTTCAAAAAGCAATTCAAAAACATAAGCTTGTATAACATGTATGATCACATGTCTCCTTGATTAATCATCATGTGATTTGACTGCCACGATGTCTCCACCATATCTTTCATCTTCAATGACAAATAGTCCAATGATTCCTTCATAACTGATCTTCGTTTTAAACTCCATAACTTGTACTTAACCAGACTTCTACAGCTACACCTGTTAACGGTCAAATTAATGACATGACCTACCTATATACGACTCTTCAAACCCTGACTGTTTATTTATTACATGCCAACTCTTAAGTTTTTCTCTCATATTTACGCAACCACTTTGTGCATACAGTCATTCTGTTTCTATATTCTTTGTGCATACAGCCACTCTATTTCCACACATTTTGCGTATACAGTTACTCTGTTTCCATATATTCTGTATATACAGTCGTTTTGTTTCATATTCACAGTCATTCTGTTCCCATATACACTGTCATCCTATTTCCATATCCATAATCATTATGCTTTTGTATACACAATATTCTTATTACCATATACACAGTCATTCCATTTCTTAGAAAGTAAGAGTAGTTTTGAAGGGTAGTTGAGAACAAAGGTTATGGGGCTTATTGTTAGAACTAAACTCGTAGGGGTAAAATACATGGAGGGATATCCACAACTGAAGGGAATGTTACAGAAGGCTGGTTGGTTGTGTTTTATTGAAAAATTCAACAATTACCATAAAGAAATCACTAAATCCTTTGCCAGGTCATTTGATGGAATGGAAGTGGAAATAGGTGACATCAAATTCATAGTTACCGAGTCCTTCATAGAAGAAGCAAAAGAACTCCCAAGGCTAGGAGAAAGGTGGTTTAAGAACAAAGAGTTTCATGATGAATCCTAGAAGGTGATTCTTAAAAACCTAGGTATGGACATTTCAGTTTTTAGAAAATGGATTCCAATTTCTGCACTCAAAAACAAATGGAGTAGCGTGTTGTTAATACTGAAAAAATTTATTACATGTGAAGGGAGGTTTGGGTCTATGTATGTTTATCACATACGATTGTTAATGAATTTTCTAGAGAATGGAACCCTCAATCTTCCCTTTTTCCTTTTGAATAGTCTGAGAAGAATGGCAACTAATGTTCAAAAGAAAGTTGAATCAATAGAAACAACTTTATATCACCATGGACTAGTGAAGATTTTAGTTGAATTTCATTTAAGTGTAGTGGATACATGGGAGGACTTCTTGGTAAATAATTTCTTCCAAGATGCTCCAGATTTGTCTGAGGGAAGTCATGTTAAAAGGAGTAGAAGGATAAATGTCAGCATTGGAAGCTCCTCACAAAAAGAGGATGCAGAAATAGCTCCTAATCAGAGGTTGGGAAGTAGACTAAGCTGAAGTGAAAAATGAAAGAGAGGGTTGGAGGAATCAATAAGGACATCCTTGAACCTTCATCACCTCAAGAAGATGAAAAACTACTTTCTGAAAGGCTAACCAAGATGAAGGAACAGATCAAGAAAGATAAGGAGAAAGGAAAGAGGAAAAAGGATACAAAAGAAGAAACCATAGGCTTCCAAAACTTGACGAGAAGTTCTAGACTCTGAGGAAAAGTGAAGAAGGTGAAATCAAAAGAGGCCCAATTTATAAATTTAGAGAAAGAAACTCTAGCTCAGTCCCCTGACAGTATTCCATATGAACAAAGTCCACAAACTGTCGTCCACAAAATTTTGAAGGCAACCCAAGTAGAGCTTCTCTTGGCATTGATCCAATACAACAACAAATCTATGACTACATAGAATCATAGAGAAAAAGAGTACCTCAGTAGACCCAGGGAGTTCAGCTAATCCAGAGCAGCCTGCCACCTCACAAGAAACTCTAACTAGCTCCCTCAAACAGGGGATATATGAGCTAGACATTCTGAACATGCACATCCAAAAAGAAAATGAAACTTTAAGGGAACATAATAAGCTAGATAGAGCTATTCATGACAACACAATGCTACACTTGGGACTATGGTACAAAAAGAACATGAAACTGAAAAGGAAAAATAGGAAGCTGAATAGGACACTCATTAATCTCAAATATGAATTTCTTATGAGGAAGCCAAGTATAGCAGTCGGTGCAAAGAAAAGAAAGAAGAGGAAGTTGGATGTGTTGGTTGAAGTATCAAAACAAATGCAATAGGAGGAGTAAGTTCACAATTTTTATTGCATGGGGACATGCAATGGTTCTGTAATGGGGGTATGTTGAGCCTCAAAATTGCCTTTTCCTTAGCAACTCTTCTCCTCCCTTTTCTTTGTTTTTCCATGAAGAAAATGCATCCCTATCATCAATTACCAGTATATATTGCCTTAAGGAGAACATTTTAGTGATTTACATGGTATGGTTTTATGTTCTTCTGTTTGAATAAGTTTTTGTCTTTTAGCTATGGAACGTAGCCTATTATGCAGCTAATCAGCTGTTCCGTAGCTACTTCCATGCTTTAATAGGTTCCAGCTGTCAGAAGGAGAAACTAGCTACATGGGCAGCTTGGAAAACATCATGACATGGATTGTGTCCTATTTACCTAGCTCAAGTCGATAAGGAAGATGGTACAAGACTCCGGTCAAAGAAGAAGTCAAACGTAGAGACCAAAGGCAAATAAGACTCTGTTTTGTACACGTTTCATAGTGATGGGATTCGAAACAACTTCCTGAACCCACAGACTCCAACAGCCATCTATGAAACTGAATCCAATAGCCATCACCTTAGATTTATGTCTCCAGCAGCCAAGGAAGAGAATTCTGTGTGCCTGTCTGCTACGTGTTTTTGGCTGCAGCTTATTTTTCTCCATAAACAATTGTATAATTTTTCTATAAATACCTGTGTAAAGAATGCAGAACTAGTTCAAATTTCCTAATGTAATTAAGCTCAGACTACTGCTCTGTAATTTTGAAAAAACTCATTTCCTGTGTTTTTAATATGAATACTGCAAGTTTTATGGATATGTGAAGAAGTTTCTTGGAGTCTTGATTGAGTACACATAACTTGATCAGTTGCAGAGGGCCCCTGTGTTGACTAAGGTTTCATTTCATTTTGTTTTGTCTTTTATAGTTAAACTATCAATTCATCATTTCTTCCACAGTGTTCATAACCATTTACTAACTTTTTTTATAATGCAGTCTTTATTATTTTCTTACTAATGCAGAATAGCTTCTTTCAGTACAGAATAGCTTTCTCTTTGCTTAATTTCTTTCTAGTTTTATCAGTAGTTAGAAGTTGAATTCAATAGTGTAGAGTAGTTTGTTTCATTAGTCTTTAGGTTTTCAATTAAACTGATCAGTACCATTATTGCTCTTGCCATTTCCTTACTAGTTTATTGACTCATGGTGTAGATGAATGTTTCTAAAAAGCCCTTCTAGTTGATGACTCATCTTAAACTAAGTGGTTGAATACTTCATTCATGCAATGAGTCTTTTCTGTATTCTTGCATTTATTTTCTTAGAATAATGAAGTACAAAATTCCTCAAAATGCCATCACAAGGAGGTTTTTCTCCCAAAATTGAGAGGCAGAGTAACTAAGCACTTCATTTAGTTTTTTTCATAATAGATAGTTGCAATTTCACTTTCAGTTTTAGTATTTCATTTAGTTTTGTTTCCATAATAGATAGTTGCAATTTCAATTTCAGTTTTCAGTATTTCATTTAGTCTTGTTCTTGTAATTGAATAGACAGTAGTTGCAATTTTTCTTTTTATTTTGTAGCTCATGATTTGGAAATAATGAATGATTAAGGATAGAAACTCTATTTTTATTTCTTGATTAAACTTTGCTTCCAAATCTTACTTAAGCTCTTTTTAGTTATCATTTCTTTAGTTTCTTAGCAGTCTTTACAGAATTTAGATTTAAGATTTTGTTAAGTACATTGTAAATCATTAGGGATTAAGGGATCAAAACCCCCCAAAACAACATAAAACTCAAAAACAATGAAGTAAGAAGGGTCATCTAGCACATATAGTGCACTACACTTCATCAGTTTATGATACTTGGATTGATAATTTATGTAGAGCAATTTAGGACACTAAATTGACCAAACACCTACAATGCCCACCGCATGTCTAACCAAGGCTACTTCGCCTCCACCAACATATGTTTTACGTGAAAATTTATTCTAGAGCTCTTCTGAGATCTCAAAGTCGTTTCGATAAGGCATACACTTCGGAAGAGAAATTCTGTGTTTAGTCATAATAAGTTTGTGGAGATTCAAAATGGATTTTGAGGACGCATCTTGCCATCTGGCCCTTCTTCTAGCACCAGAAATGTTGACAGTGTTGGATCCATCAACATTCACAGGATTTCCCCGGTATGAAGTCCCAACTAGATCTCACATCGTTTGGTATAGGAGTCCCATTCGATATGATGGCCAAGTTTCCATTATCTTAAATATATGCCTTAGCTCTTCTTGTTAGCACATGATAGTGGTTTTCTTTGTCTTGAAACAACAAGGTTCGTGTGCCTAGTGAGTGCTTAGTGTTGCTTACATCAAATTTCTTTCACTGTAGAGGGAGAGGGTGGAAGTGAGTCTTAGATTGAAAGGCAATAGTCCCAACTCTACTAGAGACACACAACAAAACAGGACATGTGCAGCTTCTAGTGGAGTGGTCCACATGGATGCATCAGTCACAAACTCAAGTTGAACATATAGAATGTACAACACCTAGAGGAATAGTCCACACGAGTGCGATGAGTGTTATAAAAAGTTTACAAGAATGAATACATTGAGTATCAGGTGGGATAGCCCACACAGATGAGACATCGTTAACAACTGATACAACACATTTCTAATAGCATATGTCCTCAAACAAATGAAATATTTCAACTGTCTTAATACATGTTAAACCAACATGCATTACAAATGTCCAAAGAATAGTGTTACAAACAAATACAATACATGTGTGAAAACGTGCTAGTCGGTTAACAACCTTCTGAATTAACTGAAAGTTCCAAGAGACATTTGTACACCATTACATCACTAACCCCAATAGTGGGACATTGGAGCCACTACTCGCTCCTCAAAGAAAATATTAAAGGCTCTCAAGGCTATGTGGGAGGAGCCAAGGTGAAAAGTATGTCGCATGTACAAATGAGGGGTGTATATAGCCAAGGGTGAAACTAACCCTTGTGACTGTTCAACTTCCCTCACAACTGTTTGACTTACATGGCTCTTCAACTTTACATGTGGGTCTCTTGGACTTCCACATTTAATTACATTGATTATGACAATATGGCCCATAGTAGTGATGTGGTTGAGATGACTCATGCCATGAATCGACACGATGATGTTGGTATGCTCATGTTTCTGGTGGTGTCCATGTCAAGTTGTAGTGCTGTTGAGAGATGAGTGTGTTCTTGGTGTATCATAGCTTCACCTCCACATGCCAAGGTGTGTGAAGTCTTCGATGGTCTTGGTGTTCGATTGATAGTTAATGCATGCGAATGTGTCTCCTTCACTTGCTACTTGGTATGCTTCGTGTGTTCGTCTACTCGTGAACAAGTCTCTCAGCATGTGCTCCTTTTTCATCCCATTCGTCACTGCGCGATGTCTCATTTGTGTATCTATATCTACAATCACTCATGAACAGAGGACATGAAATCCAGAAATATCCTAGTCTATCATGATGCATTATCTTTTTTTTTCGGATGCAGGTGACCATGAGAGAGGACAAGGCTTTGAAACTGCGCAGAGCACATTTTAGGTTGGGATGCAGGCTCCCGGTACTGTCATTGAAAATTGCGCAGAGGTCACTGGGAGTCTGGGATGGGCAGTTTGGATCAGCAATGCCTATCTGTGGGATCTCGCTTAGCTGGAGGGTAGATATGCACAATTTTTCTAGTGAGGCACTACAAAGAGAAGGGGTAAACAGGCAGTGAAAACTGTGTAGACTCTCTGGGGACGCTGGCAGCAAGATACATGATGTTGCTGGCCAAAATTGTGCAGAGCTAGGAGGCTGGCCTGTTGTGGGGAAAAATGCCTATGCAGGACGATCCTATCCACCTAAGGTGTGACAGTGCCTTAGCAACAAACAGAGACAGCTATTCTGGTTTCTTCCTTTATGAAATGTGAAAGAGGAGAGATCAATGGACTTACCGGTGTCTTCCATTTGTCCCTCGATCCAGATCCTCTTCTCTTTGAGTGTTCACAGCTACTTGCCTCCTCGCTCGCCCAAGAGAACAGCTACTTGATTCCTGCGAGATCACAAGAGAACAACTACTTGCAACAAGAGAACAGCTACTTGTGACAAGAGAAGAACACAACACAAAGGCAAATATTCATATTCATAAATGATTCAGGATTAGAAGTAAATCAAATACACTAATGCAATCATACATCAAAGATACATCAGTATATAGGAGAAAACCAAGATAGCTTTATTGATAAATAACAAGGTTCAGGAAGAGATACAACCCATAGGGCTCCAATCCAACATCTCCTTCCCAGCAGAATGGAATTCCTATATTCACCTCCCTTCAAAGCATTAAGCACCCAATGATTCCAGTCTCAAACCAAGAGCAATTCTTTGCAATAATAAAATCCTAGCCTTCTGGATCTCATGGAGGAGAGATCCATATATAGATGTTTGGAGAGAGGATGAGTCAGCTTGAGATCTGACTAGTGTCCTCTCCCTCTATCAGTTCTTGATTCCACTTGGAGGTTCTTGCTTCCACTTGGAGATTTGGAACCTCTTACTCATCACCAGTCGAATTCCCTGAGGCAAGTGTCATTTTGGAAGCTTCCTGGGCTCTGACACCTTGAGGAATGAGTCTGCCACATGTCCAAACTCGCTCAGCGCAGGTAGCTAGTGTTGGAGTTGACATTCAACGCAGGTAGACAGTGGAGCCACTGACATTCAGCGCAGATGGTCAGTGGAGCAGTTGACATGATCCTGAATTGACTTGTTTTTGAGTAGTTTCAGGTGGAGAACTTCTGTGAATTGCTGTGGTTAGTTAGCCTTGTTCCTCTAGGGGTAGGAACAACATGTTTAGGGACTTTGGATCCCTTAGATTATGGACATTTCATGCTCAATGCTATAAGGCACAAAAATGTCTATAACAGTTGCCCCCTAAAGTATGAGGCCGTTTATCGGGTGAAATGATTTATCCAGGAGGGTCCGAAGTTCGTCCATTTACTAGGAGGAGACCTACAATGAGATACAATACAATACATTATTTTTCATACTGCTTTCATGATCTAGCTGAGGCGGGCATTCCCATGCTCAGCTTTATAAATTCATTTCTGTACATAGAACAGACAATCGTCTGATGGTAGATTGATAGTTTTGGTGAAATTATCATCCTTGGAGTAGGATGATCATCTGCTGCAATGATGTACATGTCAAATGTCTTTATATTTCCTGAATATATATCGCAGCCCGGATGGATGAAACTAGATCCGGGGTCTTCAAACTTGTTCGATCTTCACTCTAAGTACAAGTCGATCCATGTGAGAATTGCGCTGAAGTCGAACATGGAAAGACATCGCTTGATTACCGGTCAATGAGGTAAACCGTTAACAAGTGCGAGAGGAATCACCGATAATGATAATGACCCTCAAGGTACTGCAGTACAATTCACGTGGTGTGAATAAAGGACTTGGTGTCGAACACCACGTAAAATCTTCTGGTCGAAGGTCCTTGATGTATAGCTGTCGCCGGAAGTGAGAAACTTGCCATTGAGGCATGCAAGCTTCAAAGTACTGAAGGGGTTGTTCCTAGATCAACTTCTTGGATAATGAGCTGATGTCGACAAGAAGCGATCCGTCAAAGGAGGGCCTTAATGAATCCCACATCAGTGACACGGAATGGAGCTAATGATTTTGATGGAGGTGAAAACGATCTGTGACATATGATTCAGGGTGGCGGTCATGAATGGATGAAGGATAATGTATGGCAGTGGATGGGACCCGGTTAACTCTTTCTGAATGACTTCTCTTGAACATATGGCGACACTGATGCGATGGATCGGTAGCATTACCCCAATTATGGATGGTATGGCGAGACCATGGTGATGTGACCGGTGAATGAAACAACCCAACCCGATTGTGGTACAGAGGAAAAGTGTCATGTTCAAGAGCGACTTGCTACCATCAAAGTTTTCTTTAGTTTCTCCCAATTTTTCCCCAGTCATTGCTGACCAGTACCTCTTTATTTTTGTCAAGCTTGAGGAGGATAACATATGCTTGTTCTATAACCTGCCCTTCGGGCAAGCCTATCGCTATGTTTTAACGAGTCTAGCGATAGTGAAACTCGTTCTCGTCTAAAGACAAGTTTGTCGTTATTTAATGATTTTAACGAGTCTAACGACAAAGACAAATCGGTTCCTTTTCATTCTTAGAGAGTCTGAAAAGGTACATAAAGTTAACTCCAAAATTCCTTTTTCGTCATCTAATCCCTTAAGTCCGAAAAAGTATAAAACAATACAGAAGGGATGAGTTTTCGATAGTTTTAACGAGCCGAACAAAACAAGTGCTCGATCTTTTTGTGCAATAATCCCTCAGGTCCAAAAAGATTAAAATCTAGAGGAGGGATAGCACTTCCTGTCCCTTTAACGAGCTGGAAGGCCAAGGACTCGGAAATCTTTTCATATTTTACAAGTCAGTTGAAAAGAGCTTAAAGAAGACTCGTCTTTTGAGGAACGAGTGATAAACAGGGTTAGCAGCTGATTCCAGGTATAGGTTGGAATTTTCCAATCACGGCAGTGTCACAAGGATGGCTAGGTGAAATCACTCTTCGCAGCTGTTCCTCAAAATGGGTAAACAATCAGATGGAGGTGAACGATCGGCCAAATGAAAAGTGGAGGTGATGGTGCAAACACGACCAAGGATTTAATGGCTGATAAGGTTACATTCACAGTGGTTATTTACCGGGTAGTGGTTCATTTTTTATTTTAAAATGAGCTTAAACGCTGGTGGAAACACTTGCTCATTGCTTATGTTTATTTTTTTAACGAGCATGAAGTCCGCGTTAAAACTGCTCGGATCTTGCGTTTATTTTTTAACGAGCATGAACTGTGTGCTAAAACTGCTCGATGATAAGTTTGCATGCCCCTAGCATAACAACGCAAATCGAGGTGCATGCCCCCCAAGCTTCATTGCATTGAACTTGGTGGTTGGAATGAAGGTTTACCTTTGAGATTTGGGAAGGAGATTGCTTCATTTTTTAATGAGGTTGACATAGTAAAAGAACTATCCTCATGACTCCTTGTTTCATTTTTTAACGAGGTTGACACGAGATTAGAACCGTCCTCGGAGCCCACTGTATTTACAGTATTTCTATTAGGGTGACGATCCACGCTGACAAAATGTTTAGGAATCTTCCGAATCCATTAGATATAGAAGATTTCATATTGTAGGTTTCCACTGTGGCCACTTCCGCCAGATTACTTGCAGGCGGTAGGGCGAAAGTACCCATTAAGGCAGGGTCTTTTAGGAGACCTACTCCAATATTTTGAAGCGAATGATTGCTTCCATGGATCATTGGAATGCTTCCCGTAACTTGTGAACTGTCGGGGAGGAAAGTTTGTTGGTCAATGACTGTAATTCCTCCTTGAAAGGGAAATGCAATCTTCCTGAAGTAGGTCGACACAACTGCGGCCATGGCATATATCCAGGGCCTTCCCAGTAGGATGTTGTAATCGAGGTTTCCATTGATTACTTCAACATCAACTTCTACTGTTTTGCCCCCCAGTTCAACTTGCAAGTTACTTAAAATCCCGTATGGAGTGTATGATCGTCCATCAAATGCTTTTAACGTCGTTGACGATTTCGACAAGGGTGGTGAGCCTAAATTTTTCCAGCAACTCATCGACATAAGACATGTAGATGCCCCCTCATCAATAATTGTTCGATGAACAGTTTTGTTGAGGGCTTTCACTTGAATAAGGAAAGCTATTTGAGCCGGTAACTGAGGGTCATATTCTTTATGATCAAAGGCCACAAGATTGGAATCCATTGGGCCAATCCCACTTATTGCTGATAATAAAGCTTGCTCTTGGGAGGGGCAATTTTGCGGTACCTCAAGTGTCGACATAGCGGACGGCGATTGGGCCAGGTCCTCTACTATATTATAATTCTGTGCTACTTGGGCACGAGGATTAAATGTCGATTTGTGTACTACTCCCTTTGGCGACTTTATCATTGGTTCAGGAATGATGGGTGGCACAACTTTGGTTAAAGTTGTCGTCAAAATACTAGGTTGTTCATTAGCCTTGTTATTCGACAGCTGTGGATTCCCGTAATCTTTATTCCTTGTCAAAGCATCATTTTGCTGCCTTGAGACAGACAACATAAGCACTTGGGATCGGGAAGCGTTTTGATTAGCAACCAGTTTGGTTCCCGGGCTGGGAAACGGATCAGTCAATACCGCTGGGGTTTTTGAACTCTTAAAGAGTTTCTTAACTTCAACTATATGTGGACAATCTCTCGTCCAATGATCCTCATCGCATATATGACATCCCGCAGGGGGTTTCCTTTTTCTCCCTTTCTTTTTCTTCTTGCCCCCTGGTTGCTTCAGTTGTTTGCCCTTGTCGGTCGACATGACATTCACTTCCGAGGCAAGAAGTTCCTCATTTGCATTTTGACTAGAAATCTTACAGGCCTTTTTAGATGTAGCCTTTGTCGATTTCGTATTTGTTTTGCCAATCACGCCATCGCCGGCGTGAGAGTCATTGTTTGATTTAGGAGGAGGAGGAATTGAGAATTCCGGTCTAGGGGCGTCAGGTATTTTGTCGTAGAGCGTGCCAAACTGAGTATAGACCAAGTCCAGATATTGCGCACGAGCGATGACTTGCTCTTCTGTTACGACTCCCCCTTTTGCCACATCTTCCGTGATTGTAGGAAGTAAGGATTTGATAAACCATTCAGCTAATAGCTGATCGGGAACGTACGTTTTCTCCATCCTACGACGATGTCGCCACTCATGTATATGATCAGATATGTGAGTGGCCGTTGTCTGTTTGAAGTTGGTTAGGAGTTCCGTTCCCATTTCATACCTTATCGGTAATTGAAAATGGGTTAAGAAAGTCGTGGCTAAGGTACTGAAGTTGTCGAACGAAGCTCTAAGCAACTCAATATACCATTTTGCCACTGGACCCGTTAACGTCCTCTGAAAAAGGCGAAGCCTTATCGAATCATCGTTTAGGGTGTTTGATGAACACCATAGATGAAATGTCATCACGTGATTCGATGGATCTTCACCTGGATTTCCATTAAATTTAGGAATATCTGATGGAAGTTTATGTGGAATTGCTGGCCACCAAGGGGCATAAGCAATTGGATCATTCGTCAGCCGGTTTAGATCTGGTAATTCTAGAGTTGCTACAAAGGGCAACTGTTGATTCAGGTTAAGCGAAGCATACCCAGGATATGATGGAATTGCCTGAGCAGTGGGTCTTTGCATACCAGCATAATGCTGGCAACTTTGACAAGGTTGATGGGAATAACCACTATAATATGGTTGCCTGTTACTTACAAAGACTTGTTGCTCAGGTCCTTGATATGATTGCTGGAATGGCGGTTGTTCTGATTGAATCATCCCCGGTTGTTGGACAATTTGCTATTGTCCAATACTGGATGATTGACCAAGATGAGGAGTCATAGTACTTGTTTGAGCCTAAGTCGCTCCAGATAAGGAGGCACTAACCTGAGGTTGTGATTGAGTCGTTGAGACAAGAGGCTGTTGTATTGCAACCTGAGGCTGTTGGGGTTGACATACAACAGGTAGCACTTGTACTTGTGACGCATTCACCATAGCAGGTATAGTGGGAATATTCGACACAGGGTGGACTGGTTGCATTGAATATACAACCCTTGGTTGCTGAGGCAGTATTGGTACCCAACCGCTGGATGTAATTCCAGTTTGACCTGAACTTTGTTGTAAACTCCCATATGGTTGTTCTCCGGGAGGGAACAATGAAAAGGCATACTTCCCTCCACATGGAGGAAATCCAGTACTTAAAGGGTATATTGGCCTTTGAAGACACATTGGATCAATTTGTTGAGTTTCAACGTAAGAAATACCAGATGATAATCCGGATGAAGAAATAGGAACTAACCATGTTGTCGAAGCAGTCCCTGATGGGACTCCGGCTTGTTGTTGATAACTTGCCGGGACAGATGGTATACCATTGAACATCGTTGGAGTAGCAGCAAGAGGTTCTGCTGCTACTGTGTCGGATGACATAGTTCTAGATGTCGACGGTTTTTCAGACATATTTAGTCTATCCAAAAGATTTTCTAGCGATTCTACAAGAACTTGCGATGAAAAGAGACTAACTTCGAAGATCAACGAGGGAATGGTGATGATTATTCCGTTTAAAATAAATTTTAATGACGCTTAGACACAACTTGCTTTTTCAATTTTAAAGAGTCGAGAAAAAGCTAAAGATGACTCTAGTCTCCTTTGATGTTTTAACGAGCCCGAAGTGACAAATGCTCGGATGGACGTTTTCTGTTATAGAGTCTGAAAAAGGCCAAAAGAAACTGCCCTGGAGTTCTAGGCAGAGGGTGTGCCAAACTTTTCACAAAACCACAGAATACTTTTTAGGGTACGGGCGGTCGATCTTCCTGAATGCTGTGTTCAGTGCATTGCGATCAGTAGGGCGGCCAACACGGCTTCCTAAGGATAAAGGATATATGCCTATAGGGGTCTCCCAATATATACGCAATGGTATGTGGGAGCACAATCCGTACTAGCGCTATCATCCCTCAGGAGGAATCACCCACCTTCCACGAGATCGACAGTCACTAGGCTTAACGACGCCGGAACACGTCTCTAGCCTAGACCTCTATGTTGTGCGTTATGTTGCAAAGCGTTGTTAGGTTCATTCAATTTATTTTAAGTTGATCTTTTTTAGAAGTTTGCCTTTCAGGATCACCACGAGATGTATGATACAAATTCCTAAATGCAGTCTAAAGATGATAAGCAAGCTTTATATCTTTTCAACTTTGAAAATCCTAGCTACTAAGGGAAAAGAAAGACACCATCTTTTCTCAAAGAGCAATTAGCACACTCTAATGCACTTTTCCTAAATCAAGCATGCAAACTATCAAAATGCAAATGCACAATGCAGGTGTTTGTTTTCCGCTTTCTTATTATTGATGCCTACAAAGAAAGCTTTTTGTACAACTTTGAATTTTCTTTTAAATGACAGATACAAACAAGTTTACTTTTTCGAAATCAACAAGGGCAGAAGAGATTTCAACACTTTGTGACTTTCGAAATGAACACTTGTTTCGACACTTAAAAGAGACAAACTCAAACCAATAAGCAAAAGTAAATGTATAATCAACTGTAAACAGCCAATGAACTCTCTCCTAAGATCACAGTCAATCTGATCTGAATCAAGGGCTACAGGATGATTATTTCACTCATGCAAAGGAAAAATGTAAATGACGTCACAAACACATAAAAACACTCATAGTGTTTTTGTACAAAAGGAGGCAGAATTTAAGCAGAGAAAAGGAGTTATCAGACTGGTACCTATGCTGGTTAAAGGCTGCAAAAAACAGAGATCAAAACAGGGCAACAGAGAGCAGAGAACCCCAGCTGCACAAGGCTAAAATGGTTCAGCGCAACTCCAACACTGTGGGTTTGACATTCAGCGCAGGTAGCCTTCACGGGACTTGCGTTGAAATGCAGACTGCCTTCACAGCAGTCGCGCTGAAGGAGAAACTCTCGTTTCTCACTGGGTTCTGGGTCACAGATTGCTCAGAAATCAACAGTTTCAGGCCAAATCAGAAACACAAGCAAGGTACAATCAAAGGGATGCTTTGAGAGGGTACTAAGATCTATCACAAAGGATCATCAAGTCATTTGTGAGTCCATTGTTCAGATCATAGACAAAATCCAGTGAAGGATCAAGGCAACAACTGTCTACTTTGCAGAAGCAGTTCGATCGTTGCTGTTGAGTCTATGAAACAAACAATGATGTAAACACAAATAAAATGACTAAAACAGATCTCCCCAGTGGAGTTGCCAATTTGTTGTGGGGAAAAATGCCTATGCAGGACAATCCTATCCACCTAAGGTGTGACAGTGCCTTAGCAACAAACAGAGACAGCTATTCTGGTTTCTTCCTTTATGAAATGTGAAAGAGGAGAGATCAATGGACTTACCGGTGTCTTCCGTTTGTCCCTCGATCCAGATCCTCTTCTCTTTGAGTGTTCACAGCTACTTGCCTCCTCGCTCGCCCAAGAGAACAGCTACTTGTGACAAGAGAAGAACACAACACAAAGGCAAATATTCATATTCATAAATGATTCAGGATTAGAAGTAAATCAAATACACTAATGCAATCATACATCAAAGATACATCAGTATATAGGAGAAAACCAAGATAGCTTTATTGATAAATAACAAGGTTCAGGAAGAGATACAACCCAGAGGGCTCCAATCCAGCATCTCCTTCCCAGCAGAATGGAATTCCTATCTTCACCTCCCTTCAAAGCATTAAGCACCCAATGATTCCAGTCTCAAACCAACAACAATTCTTTGCAATAACAAAATTCCAGCGTTTTGGATCTCATGGAGGAGAGATCCATATATAGATGTTTGGAGAGAGGATGAGTCAGCTTGAGATCTGACTAGTGTCCTCTCCCTCTATCAGTTCTTGATTCCACTTGGAGATTTGGAACCTCTTACTCATCACCAGTCGAATTCCCTGAGGCAAGTGTCATTTTGGAAGCTTCCTGGGCTCTGACACCTTGAGGAATGAGTCTACCACATGTCCAAACTCGCTCAGCGCAGGTAGCTAGTGTTGGAGTTGACATTCAACGCAGGTAGACAGTGGAGCCACTGACATTCAGCGCAGATGGTCAGTGGAGCAGTTGACATGATCCTGGATTGACTTGTTTTTGAGCAGTTTCAGGTGGAGAACTTCTGTGAATTGCTGTGGTTAGTTAGCCTTGTTCCTCTAGGGGTAGGAACAACATGTTTAGGGACTTTGGATCCCTTAGATTATGGACATTTCATGCTCAATGCTGTAAGGCACAAAAATGTCTATAACATGGCCTATAGGAAATATTTGCAGAGTCTCTGGGTCGAGTGGGATGCTAGGAAGCTTGGATACAAACCATGAAAACTACACAATTTTTAGGAGGAGAAGTAGGTCAGCTGACAGAACTACACATTTTTCGAGGACGGTGTAGTGACATCCAGCGATGTCTGTCAAGCATGTCTGCACAATTTATTCAGCCAACAGAGGCGGGGTCATTGCCTGGTCAAACTCTCTGGTTGACCAGCTGGAGGCTTGATGGCTTTGCTTGCAGGTAGCGTAGATTGGGATGGCTTGTTGAGAAACTTCTGCATTGTTCTAGGTGACAGTCAGTTTGGTTAACTCCAGGATTGCATAGTGCAGACTGCCTAGGAGGCAAGCTCATTCTCTACGCAATTCTCGGCAGCAGTACATGTCCACTGAGGGTTGAGACTGCATAGTGCAGCTTAGCAGAGGTCTTGCTATTTGGGGTTGGTCTGGTCGACAAAGTTTCAACAAAATGACTAAGTGTGTGAGAGAGTGAACCTATGCATGCATGACTTTGCGAACACACACTCAACATGAATTGACGACAAGACACCTCAAACCATCAAGACAACATAAACTCAATGTAACTGGCTGATGGGTGCAAGCAACATGCATGACACTTGAGATAGACATTTGGACGACCATGAGGACACTTGCATAACAATGCTTACAACATTGTGTGTGAGTGAGATAGATGTTTACATAGCAAGCACAACTCAAACAAAACCTTTATCATCACCAGAACAAGGTCGCAAGCATGACATAGAAATCAACATGCTGAAGAAGACATCGCATCAAAAAAGTGAAAAGGAAGCAAGACATGTAGAAGAAACACATAATATGACTTTTACTATTTGCCCACATACATGTTACTGAGGACATGATGATATGACAATGACAAGCAGTATTGCAAGCTCAACTAAGAGGTGTACTTTGAAAGGTGTTCTTCACTTACCATACTTACCTTCAAGATGATCATGCATCCAGTAAAGTTTTCATGCGATCCTGATCTTTTCCATTACTTGGTTCCTTGGTCCTTCTCCTCAACTCCTTGGAAGCAATTTCAGCATGTCACCTTTTCCTGAAGTCACTAAGAGGTAGATTTGTGCAATTTTAGCGGACAATGATTGTTGCCAGAATGAGGCCCTGGGAAGCCTATCTGCATAGTTTCTGCATGCAAGACTAATAAGACAAATTGGACAACACTACGAAGTTTTGAGGTTCAGGGCACTATTGTGGGACAGGGCTCCTAGGAGGACACCTCTTTGCAATTTTTGAGTGTAGTGCAACTGGATTTCTCTGCCCATTTCTGGAGAGTAGTGCTAGCTGCCTAACTTCTCTACGCATTTCTGGAGAGCACTGCTAGTTGCCTTATTGCTCTACACATTTTTGTAGAGAAGTGTTGGCTGGGGTCTTTGCGAGCTGTCGGGTTTCAGTAGGCAAGGGAGGTTGGTGTCTCTACAAGATGCGAGGTTTCAACAGGCAAGAGAGGTTGGTGTCTTTGTGCACTTCGGGGTTTCAATAGGCAAGAGAGGTTGGTGTCTCTGCACACTACGGGGTTTCAGCACACTACAAGGGATTAAATGGAGAACAAAGCCTCAAAAAAAAAAAAATTGATTACAAAAAGGAGAAAAATGCCTGAGGTATGTGTCAGTCTCTGGGAGGAAATTCATAAGTGTGTCTTGAGAGTTAAAGAGCCATACTGTCAGTACAAGCTAAATTTAATGGAAGTGCTGCTTGAGTCTACAATGTGACTGAGACTTATTTCACAGTAGGTTGAAATACAAATAGGTGGACATTCCTTCAATTAATTGTACTGCATCCGAAGTGGGTGAGTTAGAGAAGCGCTTTCTTTGATTTAATGTTGCATCAATAAGATTCAAGCAATGATACACAATAACAGTATGGAGAATCCATGCAGGGGTACACTCTAATAGTGTGAATGAGAACGTTTTTTGCTGACAGAGAGAACATCAATTGCTATGTTTCAGTGAAACAAAACCCATGATTATAATAGAGCAATGTGGGGGAAATGTAATTTTGTTGAGAGCTCTGGGTGTGGGTATATTGTTGAGGAGAGGCCAAGTGTGCCTGTTTTACAAAGAGAGTCTGAGAGTTCCTATGTAGATGAAAGAGGCCTAGAGTGTGTAAGGGGTTTTGTGAGAGGCCGAGAGTGAGTGTACATTGTTGAGAACATTAGTAAGTTATTCTATTGTAGAGAGAGTAGAGGGTTCAGTACAAGTGTTGATTCAGAGTGAGTGAAGGAAATAGTGCTACACGAGCTAAGCAGAAGAGAGGCTACTAAGGAGAACAAATTAGAAAATAGGAAGAGAGGCTGCCAATTACATTGAGCAGTAAGTTTCCTTATTGAGTGTGGGATGGAGCGAACAAATAGGAAGTTGGTCCTTCCATTTTCAGTGGGTGTCTGGAGAAATATTGGGGGTTGGTGCCTCCTACAAGTTGGTGCTCGCATAAATCCAAGGAGCTGCAAGTTGGTGATTGCAATAAATCCATGAAGTTGGTGCTTCTACTAAGATCATCAAGTGTTTACAAAAGGAGGGAGTTGGTGCTTCTTGCTAGTGGGTTATAGCAAAAAATTAGAGGGAGTTGGTGCTTCGAGTGAGTGGTGGCTCACAAATGAATTGATGTAATCGAGCAGGCGCTCTTATTTTTACATCAATAAAAAAACAAGCGCTGGTGGTTTTTTTTCCAAAAGTGTTTCCACGTTAAACCTCTATGTCATATGCATGTTGCTCATGATATGTGTTATTGTGTCGATAAATATGGCTATTGTTATGGTTATTTGAATTGTTTCTCTCATATAATAGATGCCAAGTTTGAGTGAGTAAAGATAAATAGACATAAAAGTTTAAATTAACTTTAATATTGATTCACGCCCCCCCTCCATATTAACGTTCTTAGAGCCAAGTTCCTTCAGGAATAACTTAATCGTTCCAAGGTAGATCAAAGGGAAACAATGGCCAATCAAGCTTGACTAACACCAGAGGGATTTCCATACTTAAATGGTCCAAATTATGAAGTAGGTTCAGAATTGAAGCTTATTTAATGGATTTAGATGTTTATGTGTGGTTCTCCTTATTGAATGGAGAAAAGAGTGAGAAGAATGAAGAAGATAATAAAATCATCATGAAAGGGATGTCTAAGCCAGATGTTGATAAAGTGAATCATTTTGAGTCAACAAAGGAAGTGTTGGACATATTGCAATCTCTATATGGAGAAGAAATCTACACAGATCAAGAGGAGGTCAAAGAACCTTGCTGCTCAAGTAGTAAACCTGAATTTGTGAAGGCTGCTAATAATGAGTAGAATAGAAGGAAGAAGAAGCAGAAGAAGGAATCTCAAAAGAAATATGCATAAAATATTGAAAATCCTTCTTCCAGTGAGAAAGTTTCTGCTCACTACTCTCAATCTGATAATGGAGAATCAGGAGGTACAATACTTCTTAGTGATAAATGTATTTGGATAGGTAATTTATCTTATAGATGTTCATATGAAGTTTCTTAAGAAAAATATACAAATTCATCTAGTTATAGTAACTAAGATAGACCTAATTTAGTAGTAGTAGAAAATAAGGGATCCTCTAAAGAAGAATAGACTATATCTTGTGAAAGGAATAAAGGTACACCTATAGTGATGAAGATGGAATACTCCTGAGACATGTGGAAGGTTCAATGGACATAGAGATGGATTTATATCTCTATGATGGGTCAGCTAGCACCTCTGATACTGAAGAGAAGGATATGAGTGAGAGGATATACTTTAGGAAGAAGTTGATCTCTACTCTAAAGGAGATCAAAGGTATATTTAGGTTTATTTAGGTTTACCAATCAATTAAATGATAGAGAATCCCTTTGTGAGTGATTACAAGATGAAGTAGTCTCATTGAGATAATACTTAGAAAGGTAAAATAAAGGGTTGTCTCAACATCAATATCTTGGGGAGAGAAGGAAAGTCTTGGATGAGATGTTTTCTAAGAAAATATCTCCTCTCGTTAAGGCTTGTTAGGGTTCCAAAGAAAAACCAAGCTCTAAGAAGGCAAAGGCTGAAGGGTCAACTATCCAAGTAAGGGAAGTTGGGGGTTCCAATAATAACAAAGGAAAATACGTTTTTGAAAAGAAGCAACAACAATGAGAGAAGAAGAAACAATAGGGTGCTGAGAAAAATAATCATAAAAGAATGAATAATATCTAGAGGAGGAAACAATAGTAGCATAGGATTGCTTGATGTAATAACTAAAGAAACCATGGAAGGCACACGAAGAACCAACAAAGTCCTTTCCCCCTTAGGGAAAAATCCTTCGAAGAAAAGGTAACCTTTGTCATCAAAATCCTTTTCATTGTTTTTTTTTTTATTGCAATAATTTTGGACATAAATCTATAGACTGTAGATGGCATGCAAGAAAATAAGATATGTTGGATAGAAACAACCCAAGAATGCACAAAGTGAATAGGAGTAAGATTGTTGGCAGCTATAGGGGTTTTGACAAAAATATTGTTGAGAATAATAACTCCTTTGACCCACTTTGATGCTATGTAAAATGATACAATTGTGGAAATATTGGGCACAAGAGAGAATGTTGTTGACAACATATAGATGTAAAAATTTCAGCTTGGGATGTGAAGGAAAAAAGGAATAAAAGATAAAAATAATACGAGTTTGCCTTCAGTTCTCTGTGTCAAAAGAGAAATCTGAAAATAGGAGGAAGAAACAAAAAAAAAAGCCAAGAAGAATAATTACACTTGTCGTGGACCCTTATGTAAGGAAGAAAGGCAGCAAGAATATTTGGGTGAAGAAAGAGGAGGTGAACGAGAAGTGTCCTCTAGCCATGCATAGCCAAATGAAAGCTCAAAAATGGGAAAAGAAGAAGCTTTAGGGTAATGCTTCTGTTTGGAATTTTCCAAAGAATTTTTGGAAGAAGAAAGAGGACAATATACTCAAGGGGAGTGCATCCTCAGTTTCTCTTCAGTTATAGAAGAGAATGGCCTCAAGAGACGTCAAAAAAGCTAGATGTAGGCAGTAAAAAAGAATAATCAAAGAGGTGCATCTGAACATTGGAGGTATGGTTGAATCCCCTTGCTAATGACAGTAATATATTTTTTTATTTCAAATGTATCATAAATGAAAGAGAGAAATAGGAAAGAGAAACCAACATGGTTCCAAGGATAGTACACAACAACGTCTTATGTTGTGGGAAGAAGCAGATGAGATGTAGCAGAAGTGTGGAATGAAAAAAGGTCCATAGTTAGGTTAGGTATATAGGATCTGTCCTCACGTAGATGTAAGGGAGTGGGTGTAAAAGACCATAGAGCATTATCTCAGGGGGAGCTTATTTAGTAGTAGTAGGAGGCAATGATCATTTTTAGCCTCATAAAGAAATATTGTTGAGTAAATAAAAGACTTGCATCTTAGGTGAAATACCCTTATTTAATTTAAGTTGTGAATTTGGTTTTTCCTAATAGCTTTGTATTCATAAATAAAAATGGATATAAGATATGAATGTCCCTTAGCCTTCAATTAGCACCATTATGTCAATTGGTGGTCTAGGTTCTTATGAGGTAGCCTTTTTGTGTAAGTGGACATTTTTTTTTTATAAAGAGCTATAAGAGGTTTCTTGGTATAGCATCTAAATTGTATCAATTTCTTGGTGCAATTGGTATTATTTAAGTTTTAGTCCCTATTGTAGAAGTATGATATAAAGGGGATAAGTTTTTAAGATGCTTTGAGCATGTCTTAACAACAACAACAACAATGAAGAGAAAGATCAATGCATCACTAATGGGTTGTATTTGCATTCAACAATAATACCATGAGCAATTTTAATTGGTATCAATTTATTTTAATTAGTACAAAAGATGCATTGGCATAGAGAGTATTTAGTTGATCACCATAAGTTTTCCAAAAATGGAGGAATTCAAAGCAGAGGAAGCATATGTTCACGGGGAGCATATCACATATGTCCATTTTATAGAGAAACAACAACTATCAGTCCTTGAAGATAAGTATTCAGAGAAAAATGCAGATCAACAACCGAACCCTCAGTCATTGACAATCAATGATTGCATGGGGGAGAAACGAAGCTTGTAGCCCTTTTCCATTAATGTCAAAGGGGAGGAGAAGCTTATTGGAGAAGCTGCGATGGCCCATGTAGAGGAGAGAAATCCATTGGTGGCTAATTCTAGGAGAAGTATGGAGGCAACATAAGGATTGGCCATCAAAGTGGACATTTGATGAGGTGTTTAAATAAATGCCAAAGGGGGATATTGTTGGACAGTTGGAATTATCTAGATGACTAGTGGTAGAAAGTATGTTGGAATTGATGTCAATAGTCATGTTGGGAGATGTGTTGGGAATTCGGCATTATCTAACAAATGGAAAGAGTGTTGGAATTGATCTCAACCAGACTAGCATGGATGTTTTTGGTAGAAGATATTGGCCTTGATGTCCACTAGCCTGGCTATGATGGTAACTGGGCTAGGATTGATGTGCTTAATATGTCAAGCTCATGGCTTGTCCCATGGTTGCTACAGTCTCTTATAGAGAATCATCATGGTAGCAGGCTTATTGGAGAAGCCATAAAATGATGGCTATGATGGTTGGGAGTCATAGATTTTGGAGAATACTATGCCACAAGAAATCAACTCAAATACTCTTTGAGATCGCATAGTTGGATATTTCTTTGAAAGATATTTCCAATGGTATAATGAACTTTGTAAAAGGCCTTATGGATCAAGAGCTATATCTAGTTGAAGTTGAGAGACATAAAAGTTCCTTTGTTTAGGGCTTAGGAATTTTTGGACTAAGGTTATGACTTAGGTGATTTGGGTATAGTTGGAGGTCGGATCACGCATCAAAGTTCAACAGGAGAACAAATCTCCAACCCATGACCCCCAAATTGTGTGGGACCATCTCCCAGTTGGGCATATGGATTCTTCGGTAGTTAGCTAAGTCAGGAGAGAGGTCTAGTCAGGATTAGTTGGAGGTCAAGCTGTGCAGCAAATTTTAACAGGAGAAGAAGCCTCGATTCCTGAAAATCGACCTATGTGGGACTCAATATAGGAAAACAAGGGGATGAATGTGATTGGCTTAAGGTGATGTGATGGAAGCAAGGTGGAAAATGATGATAACATGATGTGGCAATACGAAGGAAACATGGGAGGAAGATTCAACATTTTTGGGTAGCCTAATGCGACAAATCTAGCTGACACGTGTCACCATACAAAAGGTGCCACGTAACCTAGATTATTTAACCATGACATAAGCTGATGATGTGACATAACCTAAAAGTTTGTGCCAAGGGGTTGTTTTGTGAATTTTTTCCTGTGTATCTATTTTTCGGAGTTGAATCAATAAAATAGGCTAAAATGGTGAAAAATGACCATGGTAGGGCCTACATGCAAGTCGAAGGTCAAGGCAAAGATAGGTTCATAAGCAGGCAGAGTGGGACGACTCACAACCTCTCAACCAAGATTGAAAGATGTTCCCAGGAATCAGTCTTGCGGTGTTTTTCAAGGTTAAAGAGTAGTCTAGCCTCAAGGTCTAGTCGTGAAGTTGAGGCTTATTCAGATGCATAAAGGGTGAAGCATGCTGACCCACGAACTATATTGGAAGATGCACGCAAATCATGATTATGTGGTGTTTTTGGATGTTTTGGTAACCATAGGCCATTAGGCTGAAGCCAAAGAAAATGTCACCATGGGTGTATGCTTAAAGGCATAGATGAGTCGACAACCTTGGAGAGAAGTCCTTCATATTTGATAGTTATTCTAAATTGGCTATTTTCCATAATAGAGTCAGGTAGGCACTCAAAGGTTATATGGGTCGACAACTCTTGGGCATTGTGTGACAAATTTTCCATAACCATAGGACAAATAAGCAAGGTTGGAGCAGCTAAGTAAATGTGCACAATAAGGTTGGTTTCACTTGAGTAATGATGACTCCAGAGATAACTGATTCAAGGAAGTAAGGACCATGATTATGAAGGATGATTTAAAGAACCTATCTTGAGAAGAAGTAAGCCACCTAAGATCTCCTGTGAACACTACATGGTATTAAATGAAAAACATAGCCACAAAACAAAAGATTTGATTACACGAAGGAGATCCATGCCTGAGGCACATGTTAGTCTCTGGGAGGAAATTTAGAAGTATGTCCTGAGCATTAAAGAGTCATACTGTCAATACAAGATGAATTTAAAGGAAGAGCTCCTTAAGTCTACAGTGTGACTAAGGTTTATTTCTCACTAGGTTGAAAGACATGGGTGGGAATTCCTTGCATTAATTCTACTAAAGCCGCAGTTGGTGAGTGAATGAATCCCATTATTTGATTTAATATTATAGTAGAAAAATTCATGCAATGAGACACAACAATAGGATGGAGAAGCCATGCAAAGGGATACTCTGAGAGTGTGAATGATAGAGTTATGGTTGACATAGACAACATCGATCACTGTGTTTCACTAAAACAAAACCCAGGATTGCAGTAGAGTAATGTAGGGGGAATGAAGTATTGTTGAGAGAGTTGTGTGGACATCTCTCTATGTGAGTGCACTGCTAAGGAGTGAGCATGTGTGCATGTGTTGCAGAGAGAGGTTGAGAGTGCCCGTGCAGAGGAAAGACGCCGATAGTGTGCAAGGGATGCTATGAGAGGCTGAGAACGCCTGTGGAATAGAAGAGGATGAGAGATAAGTGTATGCTATTTAGAATAGAGGACTTAGTACAATGTGCTACTATAGAGAGCATATGGTTGAGTATAATGTGCTACTATAGAGTAAGTATAGGACATAGTTCTATGTGGGATCAATGGAAGAAATTTTATTGAGGAGAACAAAGCTTAAAAAAGGTAGAGAGGTTGCTAACTACAATGAGTTGTAAGTTTCCTTATTGAGTGAGGGTTGGAGCCTGCATACAGGAAGTTGGTGTTTTGATATTTTTGAGGTGTGTGAAGAAATATTGGGGGTTGGTGTCTCCTACAAGTTCATGCTTGCATAAATCTAAGGAGCTGCAAGTTGGTGCTTTAAATAAATCCATGAAGTTGATGCTTCAGATGGTGCTTTTGGTAAGTTGATTAGGTGTCTACAAAAGGAGGGAGTTGTTGGTTCCTACTAGTGTGTGCTAGCAAAAAATCAAGGGGAGTTGGTGCTTCCTATGAGTGGTGGCTCATAAACAAATCGATGTAATAAAGTAGGTTCTCTTATTTTTACATCAATAACAAAAACAAGTTTTGGTGTTTTTTCTCCCGGAAGGGATTCCACGTTAAACCTTTGTGTCATATGTGTGTTGATCATGATGTGTGTGTTTGTGTTGATACATATGGTTGTTGTTGTGGTTATTTGAATGATTTCTCTCATATAATAGATGCCAATTTTGAGTCAGTAAAGATAAATTGAAATAAAATTTTAAATTAGCCTTAATATTGATTCACACCCCTCTCAATATTAAAATTGTTTCCAACATTACTACTACTTCAACCTCTACGCAATATAATGCCATGTGGATAATTTTCATACATATTTTATTCCATAAATTATGGATATGCTTGCAATATGCATGCATGATGTTTAGATATTTATGTAGTGATTTTTTATTCTTAAGATTTGTAATAAAACCATAAAAAAATAAAATCCTTGAAAATAACTTATGCTCAAGTAAATAACATACTTACCACCAATTACTTCCCACCATAATTTAAGAAAGTATTTGCATAAAAAATGGATAGGAATAATATGTAAATAAATATACTTACTAGGAGTTACTTCCCACCATTATTTATGTTTTCCTCAACACTTATGTAGGAGTAAAACTGTAAATGTGTAGACTTACTAGTGGTTACTACCCACCAAAATTTATGCAAGTTCTTCTGCTTGATAAAGTAATATACTTATCCACTTCTTCACATCTCAATTTATTAGTTCCTTCGAAAGAAAGATAATAGGATGATTTGTTTATTGACCACTATTAATTTAGCATTGAGCAATGTAACTTACAATTATGTATAATTCTAACTTGAGTTGGAGGGACTATGCTACCCTGCAAAACAAAATTACAATATCAGAAACTGAATTTGATTATTTTGATTACTCTGAGATTTTTATTATTAATTGAGTCAATATTTAAATACTTACACTCATGGATGGACATTACAACCTCTCCCCGTACTAGGATCTATATTCCTCTTAACCTTTCATTATTATTTTAATTGAGTTAACATATAAATGTTAAATTTTTATGTTTACAAACATTTATATCTACACATTCCCCCCTATACTGAACATAGTCAAATGATAGTCAATCATTGTAAAACCATGTTCAATAATAGTAAATCATGATCAACCACAGTCAAATCATGGTCAACCATATTCATACAACCATTAACCATAATCATTCATAGTCAATGCATAGCAATGTTTAAAATGGTAAACATGGACAACTATAGTCAACCATGCTCAACGATAGTCAAACAATTATTAAACATAGCTATGTACACCCATGGTTACAACATGTTCACGCATAGTCAATGTTTAATTAAAATGTTTAATCATATTAATATTAATATGGTTTAAAAAACATTGGTTTACTATTGTAGTTGACTATGTTTGGTAGCCAATACTCTTTAAATTCAGTCAAACATAATCACCTATTATTGTTATTGATTACTATTAATAGGCAAACATAGTCAACCACATTAGCTAAACATAGCCAAACAAACTCACCCTTTATAGTCAATGTTTAACTAGTTGACCATGATAAAACTTGGTCAACCCTATGTTTATCATATTTGACAATAGTCAACCTTGTTCACTCAAATTTTCCCTCATCCAATGTAGCTCAACCATATTGAGTTATAGTCAACAATGTTTGACCAAAGTAAAACATTGTCAACCTTATTAAAATATAATTGTCCTTGGCAAGTCACAATAAATATTTAAAAGTGTTTCATAATAACAATATTAATATTAATAAAGTTAAGTATTATTAAGAATAATGTAATAATAATATTAATATTAATATTATGATGTTGGAATCATACATAGATCTATCCAGTGTTGGAAATTGACAAACATTGTCGCAATGCCACAACCATTGCGAGAATGTTACATTATATTGCAATTTATGCAACATCACAATGTGACATTAAAAAATGTGGTCGAACACATTTAATAATGTGGTTGACTATGGTTAAGAATCAACAGTCTTGAACTTCAACCAGGAATAATCACCTATTAATATTATTTATTAATATTAACAATCAAACTTGTTGTGATGTCAGAATGGTAGATGTCACAATGTACCATTGCAATTTATCCAACATAGCAATGGAACATTACAAAATTAGTGAAACATAATTACTATTGTTGTTGACTATGTTTTACTATGTTTGACAGTCAACACTATTCAAGTCTAGTCAAACATATTCACCTAATAACATTATTAATTAATATTAATAATCAAGCCTAGTGAACCACATTAGTCAAACATTTTCAACCTTAGTAAACTAAGGTAATCCTTGGTTGGTCATAATCAACCATGATTAATATCTCTATGGTTAGAATGGCCAAACATGGTCAACCAAGGTCTCTATAGTTGAATATGGTCTAGCATAATGGTCAATCAATTTACATATGGTCAACCATGTTCAACCATGTTTAACCATGGTTACCCAATGTCAACCATGATTATCCATAGTCAATCGTGATCAACCATGGTTAAATATGGTTAAGAATGGTTAAATATGTTCAACGATGTTTAGTTGTGATCAACTAAAGTTGAATTTCACCAACCATGATAAGCCATAATCAAAGTCTCTCTAGTTTCATTTGGTCAACCATGATCAACCACAGTCAACCATGATGAACCATAGCTTAGTATGATCAATCATGGTCAACCATAATCAACCATGGTTGTCCATGCTCAATCAATGTCAACCATGATCAACCATGATCAACCATGTTTATCCATGGCTAACCATGGTCAACCATGTTCAACCATCATCAACAATGGTCATAATGGTCAATCAATGTGTTTATGGTCAACCATGATCAATAGTTGAGCCATGATCAACCATGATAAAACACAATCAATAATTATCAACCATGGTCAAACATGATCAACGACATTCAACCATGATCAACCAGGTCAACCATGGTCAACCATGATCAACCATGGCCAACCATGATCAACCATGGTCAACCATGATCAGCCATTATTGAATTTTCTTAACCATGATTAAGGGTTCTCTAGTTCAATTTGGTCAACCATGATGAACCATAGTTGAATATTTTCAACCATGGTTGATTATGGTTAACCATGATAAAACATGGCCAAGCATGGTCAATCATTATCAACAGTCATCAACCATGATCAACAATGATCAACCATGGTTGAATATGGTTAACTATGGTCACCCATGATTAGCCATGGTCAACCATGGTCAAACATTATCAACTATGGACAACCATGGTCAACCATGATCAAGGTCTCTATGGTTAAATATGGTCAACCATGATTGACCATGGACCACCATGGTCAACAATAATCAACCATGGTCACGTTTGGTCAATGATAGTCAACCTAGAACATTCCATGCTCTATAAACTCCTATTTTCCAACCATGGTCAACCATAGTTAGAATGGTCAAACATGGTCAACCAAGGTCTTTATGGTTGAATATGGTCAATAATGTTAAATCCTCTTCAACGATGGTCAACCCATCAACAATCTAAACCATTATTGTAACTATTTTTGTAACACTAATGTAACATTAACATTAACATTAATATAATCTTTGCCATGGTCAACCTTGATCAACCTTTTCAATCCTCATCAATCACAGTTCACCATGGTTAATTAATTCACACCATGCATGCCAGTTGTAGTTAGCACAACCACATTTACTAATGTGGCTAATATATGTAGATTGAAAACATTTTCCACCTCGTGTATGCCAATTGACATATGAAAATAAAGTTGATTGGAATATATCAACCCATTAGCTAATGTGGTTGTGAATAATATTAAATATAATATATAGTGTAATAAGACACATAGTAAAATATTTCAAAATATTGCACAAGATCTATTCTCATAAATAGCTCTAGTGGAATATGCATGGCTATTGATAGATGAAGTTCCTCTAATGTATCTATAATCATTATTTATTCTTATGTATCTGAATTATGTTAAGAATTGATTAGTGTTTCTTCTAAGAGTATTTTTTTGGAAGTGTTGTGCTTTGAATTGATCACCTTCTTGATTTTAATTTCATCTACCACCTATTGTCTACATGAAAATGGGATATGTGGACCATCACAATGGTTCATACTCCAATGAAGGGCCTTCTTGTTGTGAATTAGTTTGAGGGAGGAAAATAAGGGTGTTAGGAAAATGGATATCTAATGATATTGTGCCATCAAAATTACCTCAAACCATAATATAGTCCCTCTAAAAGTGATGAGGGACCATGAGGAATCCCAAAAACTACAAACTATTCCCTCTATGTAGATTATTTTCCTTTGAATAGGATATGAGAAACATTAGGAGTTTGTCTACACCAAGGATTGTTCTCGAGGCCTTGATCATGGTTTTTCAAGAAATCTAGGTAATTATATCCTAATAGGAATTGTTTGGCTAATGGGCCACGGCAAAGGCCTTGAAACACAACAAGGGCACTCTAGGGGAGGGATCTTTGGCATATATGTGGGATATGGAAAATATTATTGAGGTAAGAAAGTAAGATTCTTAATACTTAAAGAAATATTATATTACTTATGGTACATAAATAAGGTATTAAACCATTACAAAGGTCATCTAAAGTGGTCTTTGTTCTTGATTGGTATATGGGTATTATTAGGAGTTTTTTTGCATAAGAGATAAGTTTAATTCCTTAACCATCGCTAAGTAAGGAAATCAAGGCCTTAGGCCCAAATTGAATTTGTTAGGTATCTAATGTGTAAATAGGCCTCAAATCATCATACATACCATTTCGAGGATTTTTGGCCTCTTCATGGTATAGTGGAATGATATGGATATTTTTGATAGTGGTTATGGTTCTCAATTCCTTAACCATGGTAAATGAATGGAAACAAGTTTCATAGGACCTAGATTAATATTCTAGGTCTCATAATCAATTAATGATGACTTGAACCACTGTATAAGCCCCCATAATGAAGTATTTAGCGTTTAAATTAAATATGTGCATCATTATAAGGTTCTTGACATGAGGCATATCACAGAAGGCCTTAACCATGGTCATGGTAGAAAATAAAGTGTCAAGATATAAATTAGTCTTTTAGGGTTCACAAGCCATGATTGAGTCAATGATCAAGAGTTAGGATCCCTATATGGGATCTTTGACTTCCAAGTGGGATATAGATGCCATTAGGAGGTTTCTACATGATGAATGGGCCTAGGGCTCTTAACCATGGTAAAGGAATGAAATGCAAATTTTGAAGTTCTAAATAAAGTAAATATTATGCTTATTTCATGGGAATACCTGTATATAGGTATTTATATACCTATAGAGTGCAAAAAATACTTCTCTTTTAGAAATTCCTTGCACTCAAGTAAATAAACACACACACACAAAGTTTCATTTTGAGAAAATATTATCGACATTTGGTCATACTTAGTAATGATTGAATTCCTATAATAGTTACCACACCTGAAATCTTGATGGTACCTTGTTGCATATAAACCCATATTTAGGTCATGCATAAATATATTTTTACTCTAACTATATACATATATGTGAAGTGATATTTACTCCTCATGCATCCTCAATAGATATGATGATACTAGTTGAGGCATAAGATGATCCTTGGTTAATATATTCTAAGTGAGAATTGTTACTCTAGCTTAGTTGAGATAGGTTAAGGGTTTAGAAAATCCCATAAAAAACTAAGTATGAAGGCCCAATTATTGGCCTAAATACTTGAGTATTTATTATTTAAAAGCCTTTAAACTACAACTTTTTTTTATTTTTTATGATCATTTGATTATGATTCTACGAGTATGAAATGACTCCTTAATTGTTGCTAGGGAGGTCTCATAACTTGTCTACCATTATGAACTTAAATCTAACCTATCAGTCATATCATGGAGATGGGTTACACTTCTTGGAAAAGTGAGGGCGCATTTTGGGAAAAAGGGAAGCTTGATCAAGAAATTTTAAGCACTCAATCGAGAAACTTTTAAGCTCTTGATCGAGTTGTTTAAGATCTTAAACATAACTTGATTAAGAATTTAAGCAAACCCTTGATCGATCTCCTTTGTAACATGAGTTAGGAGCTAGATTGAGAGTTATTGCTCGATCAAGCTTTATGGATCAATCGAGAGTTTAGCTAGATTGAGAGCCAAGGCTTGATCGAACCCAAAGACTCAAGCGAAGGTAAGATTCCTATCTTTTTTGTCTTTTTTTTTTTTGCAAAATAAAATAAATTAATTTGAAATAAAAACCTTCTATACAAAACCACAAAAACCACATGAAAACCACAAAAAATTGCCAAGAAAACCCTTGAAAACCATAGAAAATAACTTAGAAAACCACTAAGAAAACCCTTGAAAACCACCAAAAAAAAACTAGAAAACCACCAAGAAAACCCTTCAAAACGACATAAAAAACTCTAATTTAGGTTTTACATTTATTTTATTCATTGTATAAGTTTTTTGCAATGGTAGAATTTTTTTAATAAATTTTTTCTATGATAAATTCTTTTTGTTTTTATTTTTTTAGGTCTTAAAGTTTTTTCTTAGGAATTTAGTGAAATAATTTAAAAAAAATGGTTTTTTATTATTTAAAATGAAATTTAAATTTTGAAAAAATTTGACCATAAATATGCCCAAAAAAACTTCAAAACATAAAATAACCAAACTATAACCAAAAAATAAATAAATTAGGAGTTTAAAATTGACACGATGAATATGGTTGCTCATAGTGAACCTTTATTTATCAAATAATAAACTTTATTTCATTTTTTATTTTAGATTTAAATGAATATATATATATATATATATACATATATACATATATACATATATATATATATATATATATATATACATATATATATATATATATATATATATATACATATATATATATATATATATATATATATATATATATATATATATTGTATTTTGTTTAAAAATTTTAATTATACTTGAATAAAATATTAATTAAACTAAACATCCAAAACGGAAGATTTTTGTTATATATATATATATATATATAAACTAAACTAAACTATATTTTGTCGACGCGTTTCGAAGGTTCATCGTCAGGACAACTTGTCCTGACGATGAACCACGTTGGTTCGAAACGCGTCGACAAAATATTGATTATGTGATTTCGCTGAAGATTATCTATACAATGTTATGGATCACAGAAGTCTAAACTCCTTAATAAACTAAACTATATACAACATATATCTATATAACAAAACATGAAATTATATAACTCATATATAATTATAACATAACATTATAATTATATATATATATATATATATATATAGCATAACATAACATGTAATACAACTATAACTTTAATTTATATCATAACTTTATAACTATATAATTATATAACTATTTATGACATAACGATATCTATATTTAACTATAATATAATATCTCTCACATACACACATATATACATAGCTTTATAACTATTTAACATAATGTACTCTTCATAATAACATAAGATCGGTGATGCTCAACAACTTTTTAAGACTCAAGTTTATCTATAAATTGTAATTTTCTTTTAAATTTCCACTATTCATATTTGTAGAATTATTTTAATTTAATGATCTTAAAAAAAAAAAATTTCCACTACTAAAATTTGTATAATTGTTTTAATTTAATGATATGACAACTACATATCTCTAAGTTCCCACACTTATTAAATTCATACATACATACATTAAATCCATGATGAAAAGTGCATTAAAAGGGAATAAATTCATTTAGACTATTTTATAATTTGTACCATATTGTTTCATTATGTAGTGTATTGTACTAAAAGCATTGTTTTCATGTGCTTACACCTAGTACATGTCACGTGTCATAGTTAAACATTATAAGAACTCGTCTAATGGAATATTTGGCTGGCATGTAATTTTATTAGTTTTGAAAATAGGTTTATTTCAATTTTACATATATTTACATATTTATGCTCTATGAATAAAATGCATTATTTAGAAATGAGAAAAAATGTAAGTTAGATTTGATCACTTCTTTCGTTTATGTTTATATGGAACTCAATACTTTGATTGATAATTTATAAATAAAAGACTAAATTTCAGTAATTCTGGCTATATTATTCTACTTGAGTTTAAATGTTTTTCTTGTCAACATTTTTTCTTGGATTAGTTTATATGTATTATATGTAATAGTTTTGTATTATATGTATTAGTTTAGTCACATTTTTTTTCTTGGACTAAAGCTTATATGTATTATATGTAATATGCAGAGCCATCTCCCATATGCCTCCCAACCACAACCCATTGGACTGTTCGGGGATCTATTTTACATGGTCGGGCTTGTGATAGATCACGTAGCCTAACTAGAGTCGATGTTGCACTCATAGACCCTCCCTCTAACACTAGTCAAAGTGTCAGAGGCAACGTTTTTGTCCCTATTGAAGATTTTTCTACTGATAGTGACCTTTTTCACTTGTTCTAGGTAGACCTCTTGAATTTTTAAATCCTCTTTAAACTTTATGTGTTTATGTAAGGGAATTGTCTTATATTGATGTGTTTGAATTTGATGTATATGTTATTATGCTTCTAGTTTGTTATATATGTTAAATTATGTTTATGATTTGCATACCCTTAACAATGCGAAGTTGAGGATCATAGTGTAATCTCGATCCCTCCGTGGAACTATGTTATAGTCAGTATCACATTTGAGGATGTTAGGGCCGAACAAACATGGATAACATGAGAGCTAGGTAAAACATCTGCTAGTTTGCCTACTAGGTGTAGTTTGTATTTTATGTTGGATAACATCAATAGGTCGATTGAGACATACCAGAGGGACGGTCCATAGGGCCACCTCATATATTACATACTTATGATTAGGAGGTTGAAGGTTAGAGGTCTAAATACTTGGGTGGTGGTGAAAGATGCCACCAAGGGAATAGATGTTCATTGGGAGTTGTTTAATATCCCTCTCCTCCATCGTACTAGATATGATAGTCTGATTCCACTCAAATATTTTAAGAATGTTGATGCAACCCATTTTGTTTATGATTGATTCATTGGAGCTTGGGACCAATTCCCCCACCATGACCAAGTCCCCATTTACTTTGTGTCGGTTTAGAGGGTCCTGACCTAGGTTCCGAGTTAGCTGCACCAACCAACAAAACCCTACACCAGTGGCCCTTTTGGTAACAACGCACATAGCACAGGCTACAGTCTCATCCAAAGCAGTATGATGGGATGCTAGAACCAAGTTTGTGCATCCAGAGACTAGTGTGATGTCTTTTAGTGCCTCAGATATGCCTTTCTGTAGATCAATAAACCCTTAGGGAACATTGCTATAAATCTATCAAAACAGCCTTTAGACCTTCGTGAAGGTCTATGATTAGTTCTTACAGACCTTTAATAATCAATTTGTATACTTACGTGCATCAGAGAGGAGTCCTAAATTAGGGTTTGTGCAAATTTACTAAGTTATTAATAAATATCATAAAATTCATGAGAGTATTCGTGAAAGTACTTAAACATGCATTGCATACATCATTAACACTTTTTCAAGAGAATCATGTAACATTCAATCAATATTTCATAAAACACATTATTCATCCACAACATATAGAATTAACATAAATAAACAGAAATATGCAAGAATTCTTCAGAAACTCCCTTTATTGATCTTCAATTCAAGGTTAAATACTCAAAACTACCCTACGCACACAGCTGCATGGGTCCGCGCACTCAGCTACAGAATCTATCTAGGCCTCTGCGCACTTAGTTGTATAGCCTTTCTTCTATATTACCCACTTCTCTTCCCTATCACTTCCCATCCTCTTTTAATTATCATCCCTTAGAATCTTTAAGACACACCTATTTATAGCCTTTTCCATACAATACCATGGTTCGCGGACCATGGGTGAATCTCAAAATCGACTCAAACTTTACATAAAATAAGGGGCTAAACCCCTTTGATTCCTTATTCATCTATGCACTTTGCATCAACAAATAGCGGAGAATTTACATTAATTACAAATCTGTATCAAAACTTGGGTTATCTTAACCCCAAAAATAACCCAGGGGAGCCCATCCCAACAGACCCCAAACACAAGGATCATGACTCACCCTCAAGTCACTCTGCTAGTGCTACAATCTTACTGGGAAGATCCCCCATCTCCACCTGGATCACTGCAACTTCGGAAGTGCTCTGCATTGCTGCCTACTTGACTTCCTCGACCAATTGTTCCGTGGCTGGTCCTTCTGTGGCGAGCCTCATAGTTTGATGTTTTTGATGCAACCATTTACGATTATGCTGAATGGTAGTCGTGACTTGATAAGCCTCCTCCAACCAAGCCTGCAACCTGCCGTTTAGCAAGGCCTCCTTCTTCTATGCTTCCTCTACCTGTGCAAGTAGCTGCTTTCTTTCCTATAATTTGGTAAGGCGCTGTGTTGGTGCTAGGGAGTGTGCAGTTGCCCTGACTTCATCATATTTTCGCTGTAACTCTCTTACCTCTATGTTCAACGTCTGCAGGTTCAGATCCTCCTATAGATTGGCCACGAGCTCCATATCCTGCTCAAACAATGATGCACAGTTAGTGACTGTGGCATCTAAGGTAGCCATGCCTTCCTTTATTGCGGGTCTGCGTCGCTCCTAGACCTCAGGCAGAGTTGTGGGCTGCAACTCTGTAATCTTCATGTTGAGCTCAAACATGACTCGTTCAACCTATTCTTTATCCTCACGCACACCAGTGGCTAGTTTTCTTATTTTGGCTTCTAGCTGTGCATCCTTCATGATGTGAAGCTCAGACACTATCTTACATGCCTCTACAACTACTAAATCCATACTGGAAATACACGTTTGAAGTGCCTCCTTTTCCTTCAAAGCCTACATCTTTTCAGGGAACATTTTCTCATTGTTAACTTTGTGCTCACTTATGAGGTTGAAGGCGTGTTGTTCCCGGGTTCTCAATTCATCTACCACCCTTGTATGCAACGCGTGGAGGGTCTCATTGGAGAGTGTCGCTATATTTAGTCCAACGTTATTGTTTGTACTTAGGATAATTCGATCGTCGACGGACTCTGTGCGAATCAAATCATCTGGCAATGGTATAGTTTTGAGGTCTAGGGTCCTTAATAGCTCTACTACTTGGATTGTCCCACGTGTTAGGCTTGCTATCTCCGCGCTCGCTTCTTTGGCGCCCAACTGTATTCTGGTTGCTTGGATTTTCAACTTGCGTAGACCATTTTTGATGCTCCCTAGCGTCTGCATGTAGTGCTACTCAAATTTCTGCAACACCTCAGTCATGGTATCCCTAATTTTATTGTCGATCTCGCCAAGAACGCCTTTTATTAACACCATGAGATCAAATTGTGACTTATCTGATTTCTTCTTTTTCTACATTCTACCCTGCTGCTCCTGGCCACGTCATTTCAAAATAAATGGGCTACTCTGCCTTTGTCTCCGACGAAGGTGACTTGTCACCTTTTTTTGATTCGCGCTGCTCTTGCTATGCTTGCTCCTTGGCAACACGTTCTTGCTCCACACAAGCCTTTTCTGTGGCTTCCTTCTTTTTCTGTGCTGCCAGGTTATGTGTAGCCTACTTAGCTGCCTCCTTTATTTTCTGTGAGGTAGAACTTTCCGTACCCATGCTTGGTTCAGCAACTAAGTCTGAAGGGGTGCGCCACTCGGTAGGCCATTTTTCTACGACCTCCTACACATCTGTTTCTGTCACCAAATAGGTCAAGTCATGCCATTTCTGCTTTGGATCATTTCGTGCCTGGATATATACCCTGTGGAAGTTAGCCTTGAATGCTATGTAGGATGACAACTACATGAATAAGGTTGGGGACAATCTCGGATGCTGATTAATGGACATGCAAAGATCCATTTCCATAAGGACCCAAAATATATTTGTCTCTGGAATTTGTGTGACATCATTTGTGGACCATAAGGAAATGAATTGCGCTTCCTCTGACAATCCTTCCTCGAGCTGAGGAAATTAGCTATCCTTCGACAATTTCCATGCAACTAGCACAATCGACAGTAACAACCAAGCGTAGTGAAATGAATTAGTTTCATCCTCGGCCTTGCGACAGTTTACTAGGAACTCCTGATAGAGGTATCTTGCCTAATTGAACTGTACGTCGTTCCCGCACTATGCAACTAGGGAAACTACAGGTGCCAGAACTTCATTCGCACGACATTTTCTCATCACCTTCCTTGCTAAAATCTAGGCAGCCAATTGAATTTACGGTCTTTTATAGAAATAATTGAATACCCTCGCAACTTCTTAAGGAGGCCATAATCCCTCTTCATCCTTTCTGCGAGGTCTTTTTTCCTAGTTTTTCCGCCAAAATCCTTGGCCGGGTTCACGCCATTATAAGCTAGGTGCGTGATTCTGTGAATGAACATGTTTATAATGGGGATAGGCCCTCCTAACCATAGACACCCATCATGCACCAATGTGAGCAGCTAGAGCGCACATATCGTATTGATGCAGGTGCAGTGGTAATGTGGTACCCATAGAAAATTGAGTAAACCTTGAGTGCTCGACACTGCATAGCCATTCCTCTATTTCCAATGCTGGCACACCTGATTCTGCATAATAGACCCTGCACATATACTTGTCCATCACCAATTGTGGGAACTTAGTGTGGTCTGTGAGGTCCCAATCCTCCATTTTCAATAGCGGAATCTACGTGAGCCGAGGACCTTCAAAAGGGACCTGCTCAGGTAGCAGGGGCATGGATATGGTGAACTTCTCAAAATCTAGGTCCTTCATGACATTTTCTTTTCCCTTCTGCAGAGGGATATACTGAGGTAGCCTTGTTATGGGTTTTGCTCCTTCAACATCAATATCTTCTGTTCCCTGAGCTTCTTCTGCCTCTAGGTCTACTACATTCTTCAACTGCTTATCTTTCTTCTTCTTTTGTGTTTCGGTATGCTTCATTGGGGAAGTGTGGACTGGCACCACTTCTTCTTCTTATCCTTCATGGATTGATTTGATTTGGCTGATTGGTTTTCTCTAATAGGGTTAGGCTTCGGCCTAGGCGACCTTAGTGTCATAGGCACAGTAGCTGTAACTTCCATACTTACAACTTCTAGGGCAGCGGTTTCAGAGGCAACATCGCTAGTACCCACAGTTTCAGCAGGACTTGGTGCAGAAATTTTGTCAAGAATAAACTTCTAGTTTATCGCAGACAACTCAAAAAACGTGGGGCTCACAATGAAATCCTCCCAAAACGCTAGGCTCATAGGCAACAGATAGTAGAATTCACTAATAGTTCTGAGAGCGCAAAGTGTTCTGTGTTTTACCGACGCGCATAATTTATAGGGGGTTTTGAATTCAAATCTGACAGTTCCCCCCAATTTCTGACAAGAAATACTATTTTGGCAACAGATCTTCAAATATTTTTGCCTTAAATTCCGCCACCTTGCATTGTCTTCTGGTCGTCAAGTCATGAATAGTAACTCCAATGATCACTTTCCTGTTGTCCTGCATGGTACCTTCCCTCATAGAGCAGCTTCCTGAGCGCAGCTTCCTGGGTTGCATCTTTATCAGTCTTCGTGCAACCTACTCACTGCATTGTCCTTTCTGCTGGGAAGTGTAGTTTATAGTCCCACGCCCCCTTGCAACTGTCTAGAGCACTAAGACTATCCTATTGTTATATAGTCATTGTACATGATCTTTTGTATACAATTTCAACCTGCTCCCATTCACTCTTCTTCGGAAGGGTTCCCCATTCAGCTTCGCGAGCTGAACTATGCCTCCATCTATAATTTCTTTGACAATATATGGCCCTAACTAATGCATCTAGAATTTACCCAGAAATTTAGTGAATTTACTATCATATAACAGGACAAGATCGTTCACCTTGAATGTGCAAAGCTTGATGTGGTGATCGTGCCATGATTTTTCACGTTCCTTCTGTACTTGCTGGTCAAATCCTGCCAAAAATCGATCCTCTTCGAGCTCTGTCACCTGCACGAGGCGTTCCTCCAAGGCCTTGCGATCCGCCATACCCATGAGAGCTGTTATGTGTAGATTAGGCATAATTTACTCCATCAGTATTACGACTTCGACCCCATATACTAATCTGAACGATGTTTGCCATGTTAACTTCTTACAAGTCGTCCTATAAGCCCTTAGTACTGTAGGTACGCACACATCCCAGTCATTCTGCTGTGCATTGCAGAAATTCGTTAGCGTGTTCTCCAAAATCTTATTAAAGGCTTCAACAGTTCCATTGGATTGTGGGTAATATAGTGTACTCTTATGATAGTATATCTAGAACTCTTCAGTCAACTAGTTGATCGTCTCATTCAGAAATTACATACCCCTGTCACTCATCAATACTTTCGGGCAGCCAAACCTGGTTAAGGTGTATTCAAACAAGAACTTTTCTATTGTATCCTCTATATAATCTTTAATCGGCTGTGCTTCTGCCCATCTGGTGAGATATTCTGTCACGGTGATAATATAGCACGCACCTGTTTTCTTTCCCAGGGGCTGAATTGGCCCAACAAAATCAATCCCCCACTTCTCAAATTCCTGTAAAGATACTTGAGGATGTAATGGAAACTCATACCTTGGTAGGGTCCACCATTAGTCCTTGCTTGCACACCATGTGACCTAGCAAGATCCTGAAAGGAACACAAAATATACATTTTTTCAAATTCAGTGAGATCTGGTATCTGCGACATGTATCCAACATTAGGTGCAATCTTGCTACATGGCACTTTACTAATCCAAACACCGTCCAGTCATCAAAGTATACTTCCAGGAACTTATGAATGATTTATTTGAATGCTTCTATGACTACCTGAGAAAATATCGCAGGCACATTCTTAAGTCCAAACGACATCACAGTGCATTGAAAAAAACCTCACTCCATCATGAAGGTCATTTTACTCCTATCCTCTGGCGCGATCTTGATCTGATGATACTTGAAAAATCCATCATTAAAGGAGTAAGCCTCCTACCCTTCGACATTGTCTAACACTTAATATGTGAATGGTATCAGAAATGGATCATGGACACATGCATCATTAAGCTTCCACGGATCTACACAAATTTGTATTTCACCTTTTTGTTTCTTCTCCTAAACCACCATTAGGCTCACCCAATCATATTATTCAATCGGTTCTATGATGCCTGCCTCCAGCATCTTATCTAGCTCTTGGAAAACCTTTTCTTTGTATTAGGATTAAGGCGATACGACCTCTGTTTAATAGGCTTTGTGTCTAGCTTCAAAGTGATTTTCATAATGCCCAAATCACCAACTATTCCCTTCAAATCTGAGAACTTAGTAGGGAAGAGGTCCTAGTATTCGTGGAGTAACTCAACAATTTTATCCACAGTAGCGTCATCCCAATAATATCCAATCTTTGTGAACTTCGGTTCTGCATCAATGCCCATGTTTACTTGCTTTATCTTCAATGGTGCAGAGACATCTGGGTTTTCTATTTGTGGGCCTTCGACTTCCCGATGCCCTTCTGCCTTTGGAATATTAATGTTTCTCGAATCTTCATCCTCCTCTTCAATGGTCACATTATAGAATTCAAACACATGGCACAACTAGGTGCTCCAATCTGGTTGGGTAAATTCCATAGGTTTCGTCGGTGTTCTGAAGATAATCACCTTAATCTCTTGTATCACTTCATCTATGCTTGCAAAGCCATGTTCAAAGTTGAAGGTCAATAAGAATCCTTCCTTCAATATATCCCATTCCGTAGTGCCATGGCTCTGTCTCTAGATACCAATTCATGGGAATTGTATCCAAAGTATGGCAAAATACGTGTACCCACTTTGGGTGCGGTTCTGTACCCCATGCTTTAGTCCATTTTGCTAGGTGATCATGCAGATCATTGCTTCCATTATACTTCTCAGTCGTTCTTGTATTAGCATGCCCAAACTGTAAGCTCATCATTCTTCGGTAATCTCACCATCCAGTAAAGCTATCCTTATGCGTACCCCACCACCATGTAGGCGTAGCGCGTAGTGCCAACTCTAATGCTTGGAAGCAATGATTCTTAGGGACTTCATGCTAAAATTCATCCAAAAACTGATATATGTCAGGTAAATGATCATAATAGGGTAATCTCATTACCTCTGATGAAACACAATGAAACGACTTTGTGATCATATTACATCGCAATGTAGACACATCATGCAAGTGATTCTGCCAATACTCCAACTCTTCATCTGAGTCCGAGGTGCAGGAACTCTCTGGGTCACATGCAATCCGTCCATATGCCATCGAATTGATCAAGTCCTAATCCCTTGCTTTTATTTTATAGATTTGAGCTAGTTCATCATCACTTTCTTCATAATCGTGGACTGGTTCAGTATATCACACCCCTTCTGCAAGGTCTAGTGGTACTACAACCCACAGTGATTTTCTTTCAAACAACAGTGCTCTTCTTTAAATTGATAACCCCATTCATATCAATAACCCAGTCAATACCCAAGAGTGTAGGGTATGGATTAATTCCATCGACAATTTATATCACCTAAAAATTGGCCATTGCGCTCTCACCTTCTATATCAAATGTTACTCCATATAGTCGTCCCATGGGGATGATTTTCTACTGGTTCTCCATCTTGAGCTGAATCAGAGACCACTGCAACATAGGTCTCCAAATTCTTTCCCATGTTTGTTTTGGTAATACGTTCGCATCGGACCCCAGATCGAGAATGAATTGGTTGATCTCATACCCTCCTATCTGTGCGGTGAGCCTCATCTCGTGACCAGTTTGTGCCTTATGTTTGCCAATTTTTCTAACCACCAAGTGTCCATCAGGGACCTTGTCCTTGCTACCACATTTATTTATTAACTCCTGCAACCCTTCAACAGCTTTGCTATTGTACAATAATTTTATGCAAACGTAGTGAGTATAGAGGGATCAACTTCTGCAAGCGTGCTAGTTTCTTGCATCCTGTCCCGGCTTCTAGAGGTGGAAGCCTCAACGAATCTCTTCTTGGCTTCCATAAATGTTTCCTTAGTGGGCTCTAGATAAAAGCCAACTTCTTTCTCTAGCACTTTGCAGAGCCACCCTTCTTCTTCAGGATGTTTACCCTTATCAATGCCATTCGTCATTCCATTTCTTAGCACAATGTTGACACTTTGATCTTCTTCGCGGGGCTCAGCTCTCATCATATATAAGTTTTTCATAGGATGTTGAGCTTGTATTTTATTCTCTTTCATCTTAGCTATTAGCACTGGGCACTCTTCTATAGTATGGTCAAACTAGCTGTAATATTAACATGATGGGCATGTTTGATTCTGACACTCTGATGCATAGTGCCCTGGATTTCCGCAGATGTAGTAGATTATTTGACTGCGACATCTACTAGGTCCTCCTCCTCCTTGGCCCCATCCTTGTCCCTAATAACCTCTGCGCGCTCCTCCGACACCCTACTTTGGAGGCTGAGTTTCTGCTTGCATTCGGTATGTAGGTTTTCTTTCCATCATCAGCTCATAGCTGCAACAATAGTGCACATCGTGGCCCACCGATTTGCAAAAGTTACAAAACAATTTTTGGGGTGTCTAGATGAATTTTTGAAGTAAATGACAATTATCCATTGCATGTTGTCCAAAAACTTGACAAATAGCACACCAGAGCATAGCCTGCGTGCTCGGCCCTGCTGGGGCTTCTATCTTCCAAGGAATTGGTGCCCCACCTGTAATATAATTCAATTACACAAGACAATGGTCTTTATCATGCCCCTAGCTCTTGCTAATGATAGTGGTCATATGTTTGTTTGTAGGTGTATAAGTGTTAAGAAGAAGTATGAGGTGGTTAACACTTACACACCTACAAAAAAACATGTGACCATTATCATTAGCCCTGTATCACCTTATATAAACATGTTGTATCTCTGAAATTTCAAATCTCCAAGATCTGAAATTATGAACTGATGTATCCCTCTATGTGCTCTTTCCAATGCCACAGGTTTGATCAATTTTGGATTCCTGAAGAAATAGTTATGCCCAATCTCCTGTGATGACCTAATTATAGACTGGTTCAGTAGAGTGAACTTGCAAGATGTATTACGTGTCACCGTTTCGACCTTCAGATCTGAAAAACATACATAGAAAACTAGAGTTCATCCTCTTTCTATAATTGCTCATGAAATTTCAGTCTGATGCTTAGAGAGAAAGGTATGATGATTTTCCTACAGTCACCTATTTAGAATGTAGTTCGGGATTCTGCAAAAACCCTAACTTCCTCAGATTATTTCGCCGCAAATATAGCGTGAAAAGATATTAAATTTGGATCTGAGGTGAATACTGATTTCTTCTCAAATGGGTTTTTTTAGCTTCTGAAACTTCGTAGCGAAACAATTATAGTGAAAATTCCACGATGACCTATTTGGAGCAGTGAAACCCTAGAATCCAAAGCTCTGATACTAAATGTTATGCAACCAGCTCACAAAATAGAAGAAAAGATAGATGAAAACTTTCAAAATAAGCCTCTTCGAGGGGGAAACCTCCTTTACATTACACAAATGAACAATTCTCGGATGATACAAATGCCAAGACCTTCTTTTGAATCTATATATAGGAGTCTAAGGGATGATAATATAAACATAGCCGACATAACAATAATAATGTAAGGGCATAATAATAACAATAGTGGACTTCTATGGGGCATAATAATAACAATATGGGGACTACATGGGCACAACAATATAATAAGGGGGTTGTACTAATAACAATAAGGGGTTACACTAGTAGTATAGGGACCTAACAATTTCAAACACCAGACTTTTGAGCACACTTATGGTTTAGTCTCCTTGTCTTTCTTCAAAATCTATAATTTTAGGTGTAGGCTCTGTAACTGAGAGTGGATCTGTTGTACCTCGAAGGTCACATCCCGAATAGGTGATGCATGCAACGTCATCGCGATTTCAAATGCTTATGCCTATGTTCCTATCTTCTATTGTGCCAGAGAAATTCTTAGGTGGGGAAGCAATGAATCTATAAACCATTCGCGATGCTGACTATCTGTGAGCTCCATGTTAGCTTCTCAAATCTGAAACTTCAACCTTTGATCTAATTCCCAAGGCATCTCATCGACCCTCATCATGATTTCTTTGAATCCAATTACTGACTGTGAGTCAGACTTAGGCTTACTAAACTCCTTGGTTAAAGTTGCCTCAGTATCTGTTAGAGATGCAAGAGGATTTTCAGAAGAATACTTAATATACCAAGTTAGCACGCGATCTTGCAAAGAAGTAACCAACTTTTCCTTCTTTATATTATCATCAGTAATCTGTTGTGTTGTCCACATAGCATTTGCAACAAACCAAAACTACTATGTATCTTCACTCCCTATGCCTTTGAAGATCGGCAAGTTCGTCATGTTCGCCATGTTGAATGGTGGTGGTGGAGGTGTGGGCAAAGGTGTATGCAGTAGAGGTGGAGGCGGAGGTGGAGTGGACAGATGATTTAGTCAAGGAATCCCCTAAGTGATCAGCTAAACAGTGCTTCGCGATAGGGTCCATTCCACCCCTTCATCGTCACTTAAAGGAGGTCCGATTAGCGGACTATATTCTGGACCTGATCTTACTCGATATCTAAATATTCTTCCGCTTCACATATGATCCAAAAATGGATCCTGGATAAAAATCTAAGTCTAAAAGACTTCATGCAAGAGGTGAAAGGTGCCAAATGGCACAAATCCTTTGTAAATCAGAGGAAAATGAAAGTCTCAGGCTACTCTCAGAAATAGTCTCATTGCAGGGATCTCTCTATTCTGAATCCAACGCAACTTAAATGGGCAAAAACAGACTACAGATGGGAAAGCTATCCTAAAATGAAGCTGCCCTTTTTCAAAGGAAAAAGAGGCAAAATCCCTTGAATAATGGGTCTAAAAACCCTCTAAGCCTTCCAAATCTCCCAAAAGGGCAAGACCACTGAAAAAGGAGAAGTTATGGAGAAGGCAGATAACACTATCAGAGGTTGAAAACATGAAGAAACCCATAAAAACAAGGCTATCGAAGGCTTTAACAGTGTATGCACAGGGGCCATCAGATCAACGGTCTAGATTCGACCGATCAACGGTCCAGATCTGATCGGCAATCACAATCGGCAGTGGCAGTCAGAGGCATTCGAAGGAATAAAGTGCGATGGGCCCATGCGATACCGCGATCGCCGATATCAGTAGATTGCAATCAGTGAAAACAATGGAGAGGGACTTACACACACACACACACACACACACACACATATATATATATATACGCGTGATGTGATGGTGCGATCGCCGAAATCAGCGGATCGTAATCGGTGCATTACAATGGAGTGGGGTCACATATGATATATATGGGTGATCTGATGGACTGGACCCGATAACATTATAAGCCATATTGTGTGGATTTTGAGATCCGTCAAACACCCCTTTTTAATGTATTTACATAGTTTCATTTGTTAAACGAAATGCAAAGGAGAAAGGATAATTGTGACTTATGATAGCGACCTACGGGCGGACCCAATAGGAAAAAAAACATAGTTATGGGAATTTCAAGTCCGAAATTGTGTTTTATACGGACTTTCCTGTGTTTTCATAGCACAGAGAACGACTGTTACTAAGGATTCAAAGCGCTGATAGACCCCTTCCATTACCAAATAGGTGGCATTCATCCCCGAGGGCGTTCAGTAATGATTGCTAATGTTCAGAGAGGGGATGCGAGTAGACTATGGCAAGAAGAAAAAAATCCATAGAGGGACCATGAACAGGCATTGCGATTTTGGCTTTTAAGCTATGAATGTCAAAGACTGGGGGTTGCTGAGTTGTTGAACAGTGGCCAAGTTGTTGTGTGTTGCTGTTGAGTTATTGTTGGTGGCTGAGTTGCTATTGAAGGTTGCTATTGGGCTTTTGCTGTGAAGCAGAAGCCAAGAGGCAGTGTAGAATCCAAGGAGGCAGCGTAGAAGTAGAAAAGTAGTTGAGGGAGTCTTTGGGGTCACTTGAAGTTCAAGTGAAAAGCCAGAGAACATGAAGGTTGCAGAACGCAGAAAGAAACCAAAGTTGAAGAGCCAGAGAGCTAGAGCCAGAGCCAAGAGCCAGAGTAAGAGCCAAGAGCCCAAACTACAGCCAAAGAGCTAGAGTTAGAGCTAAGAGCCAGAACTAAAAGCCAAAGAGCCAGAGCTAAGAGCTAGGAGCCAAGAGCTAGAGCTTCAAGAGCCAGGGGATTAAATGATGTCTAAACCCATTGTTTTTGTGTAGAATAGCAGGATTTGGGCCAAGAGCCTGTAAAAAAGATTAATACCATAATCCCAGAGAGCCTAGTTGAGTTGACTAGAGCTCACGGAGATGTAGCCTAAGAGTTGTGGGTGAACTCCTAATTAAACTACTATCTCATGTGTTTACCTTATTGCTACATTATTCACTGTTATATGCATTTATATATATGTTCAAGCACATTTAGATATCAACATATAGAGTAGATTTTAAAGCATATAAACAACCAATAATAAATACAAGCATATGCCTATATTTTCAAGCATTTCTTAATTCCGCATTGGTTAATCATTAAAGACTTGGGAATATTCAAGATTTGGAAGTAGGAGAGGTTCTTGTAAGCTAGACAAGAAGCCTAAGAGCCCCATTTTTAGATCAGGTGGTATCAGAGCTTAAGATTGATTAACCACACCTTTAAGAAGGGTATATCAGAATGCTTAATTGACAGAGCAAAGACTACTTCTCTGAAAGGTGTTTCAACAGAAAGAGGTTGATTGTATGCTTGTTTGCAGACTGACTATTTGATGAGTTTGCAGAGGTGAAGGGAAAGCTATTGATAGCTCAGTCTAGGAAGGACAAGAAGGAGAAGGGCTGAAGGCATTCTTCTATCCGAAAGGACCTCAAGGCAATCCAAAGCATAAGAGGTTTGTTGCAAGAGGTTACTTGAATAAGCTCTTTATTTATCTTGTTGAAGTTTTTTTGTTCATTGGCATAATGACAACTTCGACAAGTGGGTCGTCAAATTATGTGTTCTTCACAAGATTCCTTGATGAATATATGAAGCAAGAATTTTCCACCATGATGGATATGGTGAGAGAAATGTATGAGGATGGAAGGAAAAGCAGTATGCTTAGAAATCAGCTGAATTCCATGAAGGGAGAGAAGCAGTTTCTTGCTAGAAAATTGCAGGAAATGGAGAGGCAACTTCATATTGCAAATATGAACCTGAAAAGGATGCATGAGTTAGAAACACAACTCTTTGTTGCCCAAGAATACTTAGTCAAGTACCAGCTTGAAGAAGAGGTAATCCATTCCAGTTTGTCTTCAAATTCTTCTGAGAACGCTTGTATTGGTTCTTTTGAGAAACATACTAAAGGCATAGGTTCCAAGCTAATGTCCAAGATGGGCTATGAAGGAAAGGGCTTCGGAAAGCATGCACAAGGTATTGTTGAACCAATATGGTTGAGGAAAGGCCTAAATATTTGGGTCTTGGCTATGGACAATCTTATGGAAAGAATTCCAAAGCTGCCATGAAAGCCATTGAAACAGTCCCAAGAAGGAGTTTCATTTCATGTCCTCTACCTCAAAACTGTGAAGGTTGTATCCAAGAGGAATACAATAGCTTGAAACATCAATTGCAATATCGAGGTGTTCAGAAGAACACACTTGAACTAGAGAGTTGGAGAGACTCTAATAGCCTTAAAGAGTTTAATGGTGTTCCAAAGGGAGCCACTTCTTCATTTTCTTCACCTCCTCATGAAGGCAATAAAGGTGAAAGAGGCAGGTATAAATCTGGTTCTAATTATATTCCTTTTGATTTTGCAAAGCATGATAAATTTCCACATAAGTATGGGGAAAGAGTTGCATGTTCCTTTTGTGGTTTGGATAACCATGATGTTTCTAGATGTTGGAAGAGAATGGCCACATACAAGAAGCAGAAGAAGGAAAAGAAGCAAGCAGCCAAAGGTCCAATGGACAAGGCAAATCATTTTATCAAGAGGATGCGCATGTAGTGAACTTACTTCCATAAGCAAGGGCATCTTGCTGCAAAGTGCTGGACACTGAATCCAATAATGCTTCTACCAAAGCTGAAGAAAGTGGAAAGAGAAGATGGTAGAAATGGAAGTGAAGATTCCATGAATGGTGTGTCTCAAAATGATTCACATGTTGATGCTGATGTGCAGGCAAGGGTAGTACCTTTGAAAGGGATCGGTAAGGAACGGTTAGAGTTCTTATCCGATTAAGATTGCATTTCTATTAATTCATCTACATTATGTTTCATTACAACTTTGAAAGTACAGTGTGCTTAAGTGAAAGTTGAAGGATGAAATGCATGCATGAGCACAGGGATGTTGATGATTTCCTTGTTTGTGAACATGTATGTGTAATTAACTATTAGGCCCCTATACTACTAGTGTAACCCCTTATCGTTATTAGTACAACCCACTTATTATATTGATGTACCCATGTAGTGACCATATTGTTACTATTGTGCCCCATAGAAGCCCACTATTGTTATTATTGTGCCCTTACATTATTATTGTTTTGTCGGCTCTAATTATGTTATGACCCCTTAGACTCCTATATATAGAAAGGAGGTCTTTTCATTTGTATCATCTAAGAATTGTTCATTTGTGTAATGTAAAGGAGGTTTCCCCCTCGAAGAGGCTGAATTCTAAGGCGTTGATCTCTCTTTTCTATCTTTTTGTGAGCTGGTTTCATAACATTTGGTATCAAAGCTTTGGATTCTAGGGTTTCGTTGCTCCAAACAGGTCATCGTGGCATTTTCGCTATAACTTTTTTTTTGCGATGTTTCAAAAGCTAAAAAAAAAAACCCATTTGAAAAGAAATCGTGCTAAATCTTGGGTTCGAATTTCAGATCTTTTCACGCTATATTTGCGGAGATATGATCTAAGGAATTTGGTCTTTTTGCAGACCCTTGAATTACATTCCAAACAGGTGACCTGGGGAAAATCGTCATAACTTTCGCTCTGAGCATCGGATTGAAATTTCGTCAGAAAGTACAGAAAGAGGACAGACTGTAGTTTATTTTATATATTTTTCAAGGCCAAAGGTCGAAACAGTGACTTGTGGCACATCGTAAAAGTTCGATCTACTGAACTAGTCTATAATCAGGTCACTGTGGGAGCTTTCACATAACTATTTCTTGGAGAATCCAATTTAGATCAGAATTGTGGCATTGGAAAGAGGACATAGAGGGCTACTACAGATCGCAATTTCAGAACTTAAAGATCCGAAAGTACAGAGTTATAGTTGTTGCAAGATCGAGCTCCTAAAATCAAGAAAAAACAAGATGAGGAAGTTCGATGGCAAGGATCCAGTAAATTGGATACTTCAGATGGAGCAATATTTTGATCTACATGGTGTACCACTATTACAAAAGGTATGTATTGCATCTTTATATTTAGAACCGTATCAATTTTTATGGTATGAAGGGCTTTGTTCTCGTAAACAACTTGTTACGTGGTCAATTTTCACGGAGGAAATGATAGCACATTATGAGGATACAAAGAGCAACACCTTCTTTAGAGCAACACCACAACAATTGGAAAGAGTAAAAAGGCTTTGTGACATAGTGGAAAGCAAAATTATGGAAACCAGGAAGCATACCCCTCACAACTATAAAGATAGAAGTGTTGTTTCTCCTAGCCTTCCACAACCTACAAGGGTTACACCACAACAATTGGAAGAAAAAAGAGAAAAAGCGCTTTGTTACAATTGTGATAGCAAATGCACTAAAGGTCATAAGTGTGCTGAGAAGAAATTATTTTACATAGAATATGAAGAGGAGGAAGAAAAGGATCAAGAAACATCAAAAGAAGAAGATATATGCCAGGACCCCACCCTAGAGAAAGAAGAAATGAATAAGACCATATCTTGTAAAGCATTGGCAAGAATTACCACTCCTCAAACTCTCAAGATAGAAGGACATATCAAGAAGAAAAAGGTGCAAGAAGTGAAATATCACATCGAGAAAGAAGAAATGAATCCAACCATATCTTGTAATTCATTGGTCAAAATTACCACTCCTCAAACTATCAAGATAGAAGGACATATCAAGAAGAAAAATGTTCAAGAAGTGAAAGATCACATCGAGCATCAAGAAATGAATCCGACCATATCTTGTAAAGGATTGGAAGAAATTACCACTCCTCAAACTCTAGAGATAGAAGTACATATCAAGAAGAAAAAGGTTCAAGCAGTGAAAGATCACATCGAGCATCAACAACAAGTTCTCAAACTTTTAAAGGATAATGCCACTTTGGTGCAAAATCAAATGAAACAACAGGTAGATCAACATCGTAGTGAAAATTGTTTTGATGTACGTGATTGGGTATTTTTACTGCTACATCTCAAGCAACCTATTTATGAGAAGGAAATGTTGGCGATACTACATGCACTTAAAAAATGACGACCTTACCGAATGGGAAGACTCTTCAAGGATGAGGATGTGGAAGCATTGTTTTGTGCTATTTCTATTATCCAACTAGATTGGATAAAAGAAGCAAGGGATGAATGGAAGAAGGATGAAGAAGTATGGCCACTTATTCAAAAGTTGCAAAAGATCCCAATTCAAACAATATTGCTAGAAATTGAAGAGGACGGAAAAATCACATTGGAACCTGGAGCAGTCACAGAAACAAGAACCCAACAGCTACGAAATCGATCAATTTCAGAGTATCTCATCAAGTGGAAGAACTTACTCGCTAAAGATTCCACACGGGAGGACAAGAATTTTATACAAAAGCATCAAGAACTACTCAAGCGTTGAGGACAACACTTTTTGAAGGAGAGGGGCATGTTAGACCCCTATACTACTAGTGTAACTCGTTATTGTTATTAGTACAACCCACTTATTATATTGATGTACCCATGTAGTGCCCATATTGTTACTATTGTGCCCCATAGAAGCCCACTATTGTTATTATTGTGCCCTTACGTTATTATTGTTATGTCGGCTCTAATTATGTTATAACCCCTTAGACTCCTATATATAGAAAGGAGGTCTTTTCATTTGTATCATCTAAGAATTGTTCATTTGTGTAATGTAAAGGAGGTTGCCCCCTCGAAGAGGCTGAATTCTAAGGCGTTGATCACTCTTTTCTATCTTTTTGTGAGTTGGTTTCATAAGATTAACTTGTAGGGCTGATTGCTTTGACATGCATGTGATGCCATGTTGACTTGAAAGAAGTTAACTTGGTCTCCAAATGGAGAGAATGATGAAAGTTTCATCTTTTGGAAAAAGAGTCCTAATGGTCTTTTTCTACATGCTTGACTTAAGGGTCATCTATTTAAAGGCATGTTTTGTGGGCTTGTTATCTAGTCCATCATTTGTATGCAGATGTAAGGCATGCAGGTGTTCACAAGATGTGAAATTTGTTTCTTTTGTTGAAGCAGGAGTTTAGTCCATCCAGTTGTTGTCTGTATGCTTTTTGTTGTTAACAATTGTTGTTGGAAGCTTGTCAAATAGGTACAAATGAAAGTTTTGTGGAGCAGATGTACTTCACATTTGTTGAGCTAACTTGGATCAATGATCAAGGCAAAGAAGCTCAAACTACCTTCTATGACTATTTCAATAGAAATTCTGCAGGAAGGCAAGCAGGAGGACAGTTTTTTTTAGGAAGACCAGCCCATCCACAGAAGGGAAGTGGTCAGAAAATTTGGTTCAGAGGCACTATGCAAAGGCAAGTGTAGGGAGGCTGAAGGAAAAGGGTGAGTCACTCTCATTTACTATTCAGATCAGTATATCAGTCTTTTGGAGACCAAAATTTCTTTTAGTGGGAAGGCGTGATCCAAAAATGGATCCTGGATAAACCTCTAAGTCTAAAAGACTTCATGCAAGAGGTGAAAGGTGCCAAATGGCACAAATCCTTTGTAAATCAGAGGAAAATGAAAGTCGCGGGCTGCTCTCATAAATAGTCTCATTGCAGGGATCCCTCTATTTTGAATCCAACGCAACTTAAATGGGCGAAAACAGACTTCAGATGGGAAAGCTATCATAAAATGAAGCTGCCCTTTTTCAAAGGAAAAAGAGGCAAAATCCCTTGAATAATGGGTCTAAAAACCCTCTAAGTCTTCCAAATCTCCCAAAAGGGCAAGACCACTGAAAAAGGAGAAGTTATGGAGAAGGCAGATAACACTATTGGAGGGTGAAAACATGAAGAAACCCATAAAAACAAGGCTATTGGAGGCTTTAACAGTGTATGCACAGGGGCCGTCAGATCTGGCCAATCAATGGTCCAGATCCGATCAGCAATCGCAATCGGCGACGACAGTCGGAGGCATAAAGTTCGATGGGCCGATGCGATACCACAATCGCCGATATTGGTAGATCACAATTGGAAAATACAATGCAGAGGGACTTACACACACACACACACACACACACACACATATATATATGCACGATGCGATGGTGTGATCGCCAAAATCAGCGGATCGCAATCGACACATTAGAATGGAGCGGGGCCACATATGATATATATGGGCGATCTGATTGACCAGACCTGATAACATTATAAGCCATATTGTATGGATTTTGAGATCCATCAAACACCCTTTTTTAATGTATTTTCGCAGTTTTGTTTGCTAAACGAAATGCGAAGGAGAAAGGCCAATTGTGACTTACGATAGCGACCTACAGGCGGACCCGATAGGAATACAAAGCACAATTATGCGAATTTGAAGTCCGGAATTGTGTTTTATGTGGACTTTCCTGTGTTTTCACAGGGTTCTTTGTGTAAACAGAGAATGACTGTTACTAAGGATTCAAGGCGCCGATAGACCCCTTCAGTTACCAAATAGATGGAATTCATCCTTGAGGGCGTTTAGCAATGATTGCTAAAGCTCAGAGATGGGATTCGAGCAGACTGTGGATGGAAGATAGAAAGCCCAAGAGGGACCATGAACATGCAGCGCAATTTTGGCTTTTAAGCCGTGAATGTCAAAGACTGGGGGCTGCAGAGTTGTTGAACGATGGCCAAGTTGTTATGTGTTGCTGCTGAGTTATTGTTGGTGGCCGAGTTACTGTTGGGATTTTGTTGTGAAGCAGAAGCCAAGAGGCAGCGTAGAAGTCAAGGAGGCAACGCAGAAGCAAAAAAGTGGCTGAGGGAGCATTTGGGGTCACTTGGAGTTCAAGTGAAAAGCTAGAGAGCGTGAAGGTTGCAGAAGGCAGAAAGAAGCTAGAGCTAAAGAGCCAAAGAGCTAGAACCAGAGCCAAGAGCCAGAGTCAGAACCAAGAGTCCGAACCAGAGCCAAAGAGCCAGAGTCATCTCCGAGAGCCAGAACCAAGAGCCAAAGAGCTAGAGCCAAGAGCCAAGAGCCAGAGCTTCAAGAGCTAGGGGATTAAATGGTGTTTGAACCCACTGTTTTTGTGTAGAACAGTAGGAGTTGGGCCAAGAGCTTGTAAAAAAGACTAATACCATAATCCCAGAGAGCCTAGTTGAGTTGACTAGAGCTCACGGAGATGTAGCCCAAGAGTTGTGGGTGAACTCCTAATTAAACTACTGCCTCATGTGTTTGCTTTACTGCTGCATTATTCACTATTATATCCTTTTATATATATGTTCAAGCACATTTAGATATTAGCATACACAGCAGATTTTAAAGCATATAAACAACCAATAATAAATACAAGCATATGCCTATATTTTCAAGCATTTGTTAATTCCGCATTGGTTAATCATTAAAGACTTGGGAATATTCAAGCTTTCAAAGTTGGAGAGGTTCTTGTAAGCTAGACAAGAAGCCTAAGAGCCCCATTTTTAGATCAACATAGATCCAAACATCAAGGGAATGGCATCACCCATTTTTCACATAACAACAATTTAATCCGAGTATTTAATGATCTTAAATACTTACCTTGTGGTCCTTTGAAGAATTTCCGCTCCTCTTTGCTATAGATGAGCGAGGTATCAACTGCGAATTCTATGACAAATCCTTCCATAATCCGATCGAGCCAATGATCAACAACTCGTATGACCTTGTTGGTAGAAGCTTCTAATCGCCGAACTAATTATGGAATCCACACTATAGGACTATTGAGCTTCCACCTTGTTGGCCCTCGTTTTTGATCAAATTTTGCTTATTAAAATCCACCTAATTTCCATCATTTTCCACCATATACCATCCATATACACCTTATTTTGACCTTATTATGCATATTCAAGAAAATAAATTATGTTTTTCAATTTTTAGATATTTTTGCAAAAATTGGGTTTTAAGAGTATTTTTGGACAGAATCAGAAATTCCCGTAATGGCTATGTGGATGACATATTTGCAGGACACTTGGGCTCGAGCTAGATACATGAATGGAAAGCTTGGGAACTAGGATTGAACTAATTCCAATTGGTTCAGTCAAAACAAGCTAAATCAGGCCCGGTCAAGGTTGGTCAAACATGACTAGTCATCCAAAAAATCCCTAGGAAATAGGGCAGTTTTATGATTTCATGGGATTTTCCATATTTTTAGTGATAGATTGGATGGATTTGACTTGGATAGGTGGATATGGATAGATATAGTTGTTAGATATATTTTACATCAGTTTGTTTCATGATTTTCTATTTAAGCCAAAACTTTGAAGGCTTATGAAAGGGAGAATTAATGTAGAATTTATGTAATTTGATTTTGAGTCTCTTTGAAGACTGAAAGATAATTGAGGAACCTGTTTCATTTCAATTTTCTTTTCATTCTTGGTTGATTTTAAAAAGTTGTTGTAGCTGATATTTCTTCAAGTGTGCAAGGGAAGGGTGGAGGGCCCCCACACCAAGCTAAGTGCACTTCTTGGTTAAATTTTCATAATTTTCATAAATTAGTTCTTCTTTCAAATGTATTAAGATGTGTGATGATTTTTGAATGAATATTGGTTTAATTCTAATATACATATGAAGGGACACATAGGAATTTAAGTTAAATTCCCCTTCTATTTGATCTTGAACTAAAACTAAATTTCATTCTCCTTTTCTTATTTGAAGTTATTTCTGCATTTCTAGTTTGAAGCAATGGTGATTATGATATAGTAGAATTGTGAAGAAGGACAATCTAGTCCTCCTTAGTTGGGAGCCTCTTCTTTTACATCTTCTGCATCATAAACCATTGTTAATTAGTGACTTGGATTTATCTTTATGAAAGTAGTATTGTAGGGAAGGACAACCTAGTTCTCCTAAGTTAGGAGCCTCATCCCTCACATATTACATAAATGAATTAGAAATTGTTAAAATAGGTTTATATTTGTAATATGTACTTCCTTAACTCTTCAAATTTTATCTTCTAAGCTTGGCTACATCTGATATCCATACACTGTGGACTTGCCTCCAAGTTTTACAAACCCGGATTGATAATTAAATACTTGTGTTAATTTGTGTTAATAAATTAGCTCAACATTTTGGCGCCGTTGCTGGGGAGGCAATTATTAGCATAGTCAAATAGAAGATAAACCAAAACATTAAAAATTTCATAATTTTTTTTAGTTATGATACATTTCTCTTAGTTATGTTTCTTTATGCCTAGAAATAGATATCCTAAAAGTAGATTCCCAAAAAAAAACCCCCAACAAAAAATAAAATAAAAAAATAACTACAAAATCCATTTGTAAGACAAGATCTAAAAAAAATGATGTTAAAGAAATCATTTAGAGAAGGAGGGTATGCCACCACAAAACTATTCTCAAGTCCTTGTCCTCAATTTAGAATGCTCACTAGGGATGAATCTTTATGTCAAAGGATAGAAGAGTAAAAAAACATCCATGAAGATGATCCACAGGAAGAGAATCTCGAAGTTTCTTCTAGCTATCTTTGTGAGGAGGTGAATGAGTCATGGATCACATGCAATGAAGATCAAACATTAGAGCCAAAAATTGAAGAATTTCTAGCATGTATATCACAAGATCCCAAGTGCATACAAGATTTTGAACAAGTACCACAAGAAGCGTTTTGTGCTATGACAATTAATGAGAGCCAAGCAAACAAAGATCATCTTAAAACTTGGTTTCAACTAGTCATTGTAGGAATTTACAGGGTAAGTTCCTCAGACAGAACACCAAAGGACACCGCTCACAAACAGATCACAGATCAATACACCAGTACTTTTGACGTGGTTAAAACCCTCAAAGAGGAAAACAATCCACGGCCTGAGCCAACGCAGCCACTTCAGGCAGTTTATTAATAAAAGAATGAAAATTTACATAAGCTTCTCTCATGAACGGTTAACCTACAAATGACCCTCCATGCTCTTTAAATAGAGATCATGGACCAATCGGGTGTTAAGCCACGGATCAAGTGTCGGTAATACCGAGGAGAGAATGAACCGTCGGATCACTACATATCGTGACCGTCGGATTGTAAGTTACAAAATGTACATAGTAAAGAAACACACTTTACCTAACTCTATACTAGACCAAGTTATACTTAACTATTTCCTATGTGTCAGAATATCCTAACATCCCCCCTTAAGAACAACTTGGGGTAGGATTGAAGGATTTACAAATATGACACAATAGGAGAAGGAAGGAGGCACTAGAGCCTATCCCCCCTTAGTGACAACTTCCTGAACTCCAACCATAAATCGAAGTTTAGTGAACTTCGCCTCTGTGAGAGCCTTTGTAAAGATGTTTGCAACTTGATCATCTGTTGAACAATATTGCACTTCAAGAACATGGTCGTGGATGAGCTTTCTGATGAAGTGCATGTGTAGTTCAATGTGTTTGCTGCATTGATGTTGGACTGGATCTTTGCATAGTTGAATGGCACTTTGATTATCACACCAAAGTGTAGTCGGATGTTGTTGCTGAAAGCCAAACTCTAACAGGATCTGACGAAGCCACAAGGCTTCCTTACTAGCTTCTACGACACCACGATACTCTGCTTCTGCTGAAGAAAGAGAAACGACACCTTGTTTCTTGCAAGCCCATGTAATAGGTCCTGAACCAAGAGTGAACACATAACCTGCAGTAGACTTCTGATCATCAGGGTCACCAGCCCAATCGGAATCAGTGAAACCAACCAATAGAGGAGATGCTTCTGCACTGTAATGAATCCCAAACTGAACTATACCTTGAACATAACGAAGTATTCTTTTAGCTACTTTCCAATGACTTTCACGTGGGTTTTGCATAAACCGAGCAACAAGGCCAACAACAAAGGAAAGGTTACGACGAGTATGAGTTAGATACAAAAGTTTTCCTACAAGTTGATGGTATAAGGTAGCATCAACTTCAGGAGAAGTACAAGTGACTGAAAGTTTGACTCCAGACTGAAAGGGAGAAGGGGTTGGCTTACAGTCTTCCATGTGAAAATGGAGTAGAATATCATAGGCATACTTGGACTAGGAAAAGGAAATACCTTCCTTGGATTGCAAGACTTGAAGACCAAGAAAATAATGTAAGTGTCCTAAGTCTGTCATTTCAAACTTCCTTTTAAGGCTAGTCTTCACATGGTTTATAAGGTTGGGATCACTACCAGTCAGGATAAGATCATCAACATAAAGAACAAGAATGATAAGAGACTTGCCCACTTTCTTGGTGTAGACAGTATTGTCAGAATGACACCTAGAAAAGCCATTTTCTAAAAGAAAGTTATCCATTTTGGCATACCAAGCTTGAGGAGCTTGCTTGAGACCATAAAGGGATTTCTTAAGCCGACATACAAGGCTGGAGTCTATTTGTATAAAGCCAATAGGTTGTTCCATATAGATTTCTTCATGCAAGTCCCCATGCAAGAAGGCGGATTTAACATCCATCTGATGGACTTCCCATTTGAAAGAGGCAGCAAGGAAAAGAACAAGGTGGATAGAGTTCATTTTGGCAACAGGGGAGAAGGTTTCAATATAGTCAATGCCTTCAACTTGTGAAAAACCCTTAGCAACAAGACGAGCTTTATGTTTATCAACTTTCCCATCTGGTCCATACTTGGTTCTGTAAACCCATTTGCATCTAACAAGTTTTCGTCCCTTTGGTAGAGGAACAAGATCCCATGTATCATTTGCCAATAATGAATGATATTCTTCATTCATAGCTGCTTCCCAATCTGGATGGCCTGAAGCTTCTGCAAAGGTGTCAGGATCATAATTCACTGAAGCTTGAGCCAGTAAAGAAGAGGCTCTATCAAACTGAGAATGTGTATGTCACTGATCTGTAGGATCACCGGCAAGATCACCTGCTGCATCCCGAGTAGCATGGACCCATTTTGGAAGCTGAGGAGCTGAAGGAAGATCCTGAGAAGGTGGGGGAGGATTTTCATCCTCGCTTTCATCATCTGAAGAAGAAATATTTTAAAAAGTAGAAGAGATAGGGAGAGGTGGCACATCCGCCGAACTAGGCTCGTAGGCCAATATATTTTCAGCAAACTTTACATCTCTTCTAATGATAACATTTTTGGAGTTAAGTGGAATAAGTCTATATCCTTTGACATCTTCAGAATATCCAACAAAAATACATTTTTCACTCTTAGGTTCTAAAGCTTTATGTTTCTCATCTAGAATATGGGCCCATGCTTCACTTCCAAAAACACGAAAGTGACTTACATCTGGTTTGATTGAGCTCCATGCTTCTTCTGGAGTGATATTCTTTAAAACCTTAGTAGGAGTGTGATTTATTATGTAATTTTCACAGTTAATTGCTTCTGCCCAATAATTAAGACTAAGTCCTTTAGATTGAAGCATACAATTAGCCATTTCCTTTAAGGTGCGATTCTTCCTTTCAGCTACACCATTTTGTTGTGGAGTATATGGAACAGTATGTTGCATTTGAATTCCATGCTCAGTGCAAAAGTTGATGAAGTTGTTTTTAACATATTCTCCGCCATTATCAGATATTAGCTTAAGAATTTGATGTCCAGATTGTTTTTCAACAAAGGCCTTAAAGGCCAAGAACATGTTAAATACTTCACTCTTGAGTTTTAAGAAGTATACCCAAGTGCGTCTGGAGAAATCATCAATGAAAGTTAATAAATACTTGTAGCCAGAGAAGGAAACAACTCGAAGTGGACCACATAAATCACTATGCACAAGCTGTAAAGGGGTTGAGGCGTGCCAAGAGGCACGTTTTTCAAAACTGTCTCGATGATGTTTTCCGAGTACACATCCAGAACAAACACCATCTCTGCAAGATACCATTGGAAGACCTGTCACTATATTTTCTTTACATAGATTCTGAAGAGAGCGATAGTTTAAGTGACCAAGTCGCTCATGCCAAAGTTTGCTCACTTCATCATTATGAGCAACAAATACTGAGGGAAGATTTGATGACCCAAAGTTGTGAAACTTATACAACCTTGTAGAATCATCAGCAATGCCATTAGCTAAAATCTGTCTAGGATCTCTTAGGTCCTTAATTACAACATCGTGAGGTGAAAATTCAACGATTTTACCTTCACCTGAATGGGTTATCTGATATACAGATAGAAGGTTGCAGGATAAGGTTGGAACACATAATACATCATATAACTGACCATTTTCTATATGAACAGTTCCAGTCCCTACAACGCTAAGAGATCTATCATCACCAACATATATATTTTTGGTGTTACAATCATTTAAAGAAGAAAGCATGGCTTTTTTTGGCCATGTGATAAGAAGCTCCAGAATCAATGAGCCACTCATGAGAATGAGAAGAAGAAGATACATTTAGTGCATAGCCAGACCGAGATGCTTGACAACCACATGCATAAAGTTCCATTACTGAAGATGAAGTTGAAGTTGAAGAGTGCTCCAAATGGATGTTATGCTTCTTCATTTCTGGTTCAAAGGCTTCCATCTTCTTAAAGCATTTGGATTCTAAGTGGCCATCTCGATTACAAAAGTTGCAATGTTTATCAATCTTCTTCCCTTTGTTTTTATTTGTCTTATCATTTTGTTGAAATGATTTTTCATTTTGAGGCTGAAATTGCTTAGGACCCTTGTTTGGTTTAGGACCATTCTTTTTAGGATACAACTTCTTAGGATTCTTTGGATTTGGTTGCTGCTGGGCGGCTAACACTTTCTTAGAAGAGTTTCCAAGATTAAGAAGACCAAGGTGTAAGAGTTTTTCTTGTTCTCTTATTAAAGAATCACAAAAAGAATCAAAGGAAAGGGACTTGTAGTCTTGTCCTTGAGAAATGAAGGCTTCTCTTGTAGAATGGAAGGTGGAAACAAACATAGAGTAGGCTGGTCCCAACTTAGTAGGAATGGAATATAGAAGGTTACTATCTTCTTTCTTAACCTTAACACCTTCCAAGAGAAGTCTAAGGGTCTTGAACTTGGACAAAAAATCTTCAATGCAAGAAAAATTATTGGGGTCCAATGTAAGCAACTCATTTTCAAGTTGATGGGCTCTAAGTTCATTTTTAATTCCAAAGACTTTAGTAATCTGTTTCATTGCTTCATCAGGAGCATCAAGTTCTGCAATATGGAATCTAAGATCTGGAGAAATAGACATCCCTATCAACCCATGTGCTTGATCTTGCCTATTTTCCCATTTAGCTGCCTTATCTTCATCTTTCGGTTTGGTTTCTTGGCCTGTGGCTATTCTATAGAGACCTTTACTTCTAAGTAAATCCACAATGTAGGACCACCATTGGAAGTAGTTGGTGCTGTCAAGAATAACTTGGCATGGACTTTCCATTTTAACAGAAACTGAAGCTATAGATGCTAAAACTAAGTGTTCCAATGGAAAGATCTCGAAAAATTAGGCTGTTTAAAAAAAACGGTTTTGAAAACGGCTTCTGGATGAAGAAGTTATGGCTTTTTGAAGAAAATTTGATGAAGTCGCCGACGAAGTGCGGGAATGTGCGGAAATGAAAAATCCGCCCCCACAAAGAGAGAGAGAGAGAGAGAGAGAGAGAGAGAGAGAGAGAGAGAGAGAGAGAGGGTTGAAGCTTTGGGTTGCGTGCTTGCTTTTAGAAAGCTCTTTTTCCCTACAAAACAAAAAGCACAAAACCCGGAAACTAAATATTTCCCTCAATGTTTCTGATTTTCCGAGATCACACTAAGGCACAGTGGAAAAGAGCATACGCATGAGAAAAATCCTTCCATTCTGTTTCTGATTTGCCCAGATCACACAGAGTCGTGGGGCAAAGAGCTTAAGCAGAAATGAAAGGTATAGATCCGTTAATAAAAAAAGCTAAATAAACCGAAATCGAAATAAACAGAGAGAAAATAACTGTAAACTGCAAATAAACACTGTATACCTCCATATCTTAAAAATGACACAGCTAGGGCTACCAGAAACCTTTTCGCGTGAAACGAAAGGGGTTCCTCACTCGAACAGATGCTCCCAACACAACAGAGTAGTCCTCTCGGCCCGAAAGCAGTCAGAAACAGTAGATCTAGGAAACGGTAGTCGGATGTAGTTCTACTAGCTTCAGATTTGGATCACCAACGGACGCGGCCCTCAAATAGCTCTGATACCATATAGGAATTTACAGGGTAAGTTCCTCAGACAGAACACCAAAGGACACCACTCACAAACAGATCACGGATCAATACACCAGTACTTTTGACATGGTTAAAACCCTCAAAGAGGGAAACAGTCCACGGCTTGAGCCAACGCGGCCACTTCAAGAAATTTATTAATAAAAGAATGAAAATTTACATAAGCTTCTCTCATGAACGGTTAACCTACAAATGACCCTCCATGCTCTTTAAATAGAGATCATGGACCAATCGGGTGTTAAGCCATGGATCAAGTGTCGGTAATACCGAGGAGAGAATGAACCGTTGGATCACTACATATCATGACCGTCGGATTGTAAGTTACAAAATGTACATAGTAAAGAAACACACTTTACCTAACTCTATACTAGACCAAGTTATACTTAACTATTTCCTATGTGTCGGAATATCCTAACAGTCATTAGGTCACAACATAGTCCATTATTCAACATTATTTCTCATCAAATCTTTATAATCAGATAAATTTCATGTCCAAACATTCATTAACGTATATTTTTCAAATTTGGATATGAGTTTACTTATGATCTTGTTATGAAAATGGATGCATTGGAAATTCTCTTATACTTGAGACAATGAATTATTTTTCTAAAATAGAATAGGATAGAATAGAATAAATAAACAAGTAGAATGAATTCACAATAAGACTTCCATAATAATTTTGTTTCAAACTGTCATGAATATTTCTTCAAATCATTGTTCAATATTCATTTTAAAGGACTACATGGCAAAATGCAGTAAGAACAAACCTATTTCGGGTAACCATATAGGATCATTTTTAAATCATGTTTTTTTTACATATCCCCTGAAATCTAGTTTTTGAATCCATTTTGAAATTTTCAATTTACATCACAAATAAAAATGTGACCAAAATCAAAACTAGGTCTCAAGTGAAATGTTGAGAACAGTGTTAGTACAGCCTATATTTGAGGTGTCTAATGAAAACCTTTTTACCTTCAATTCATAGGGAAGTACAACCTATATTTGAGGTGTCTAATGAAAACCTTTTTACCTTCAATTCATAGGGAAGATAGCCCTTGGAATTATTTTCCAAATCAATTTGAATCACCTCAATCAGGTATCATATGAAAAAGTTATTATTAAAATACTAACTTCTTCTCGAAAAATCTGCATGGTGACAATTCTAGGTCTTGACTGTTCATTGTCATATTTAACATACCAAATCATCTTCTTTTCAAAACCTATTTATATGGGAGATATATATTCAATTCTAGGTTAAGACACAATTTGAATCATCCCATTTGGAGGTTAAATGAAAAAGTTATGCCACATTTAGTAACTGTATGTCTTCAAAACAAAATAGTAAAACTCTGCCTTCTAGGTTTGTTCATCACCAATTTTGTGATATCAAGCCTAAGAATGTTTAAAACCTGTTTCTACTGGAAAGATAAAAATGAATCTACTTTAATCTTCAAGTGTAATAACATTGATCCAATATTTATCGAAGAAGTTACACTTCAAATAGTGACTGTTGGTCTAGTTAAAAATTAACAAGCAACTCTATCAAACATGGCACTCCTTATAATTTTTACCATATCATTTTAAACCATTTTGAAAACCTATTTATACTAGAGGTAGCCATATGAATTCACTTCAACTTTACTTTTGAATCACTCTAATTGGATATAAAACGAATATTTTGTAAACAAAATACCGCTAGGAGGTCTAGGTTGGCCACCATTCCTCAAGGGGTAAATAAATGCATTTTGTTTGTATATCATCTTTGGACTTGTTTTCTAAGAAATTCTTGTAATGATTTACATATTTATTGGAAGAAGAGAGACTGTACACCTCTCTTCCTCCATCATCTAATATTGTATTGCAGGCAAGTGCTATGTTTTTGCAGGTCCCCAAAAGATTTGAGAGGTCAATTTCATAGATGAAGGATTTTCAAAATCAATTTCTAAAAATTCATATCAACAAATATGAAATGAAAGTATTCAAGTGAAAATGAAGTGGGAGTTCACCTAATACTGAGTTCATCCAATGAAACTCAAATTTGTGAAGCTTGCGCTTAGTTGCTGACCAACAACACCAATCACTCTACGACATGATTGAGATCGAGGCAAAAGACATTAAGTTAATAATTAGAAGAAGTCAAGTTCTGTACCATGTCAAGTCACATCAATTTCCAAAGAATCCTTTCATAAGCCATATTGTTCATGATTTCATCCATCATCTATATTGTATGTTAAGCTCCATGATCATGCATGTTGAAGTCCAGACTTATTATCTATCCGTTTACTACTAAATCATGACTTCAATATAACCTATATTCATAAGATTTGCATACTTACCTACTCCATTACACCCCGCCTCCATCCAAAAAAGAAAAGAATAAAAAAAATAGAAAAATATCAAAAATAATAAAGGAGTTTGGTTGTGAAAATCCAGGAAACTAGCACAACACAAACTCGAATTCATATCGGAAAACCAACTTATTTGGCCAATATGAATTCTCTATTTTGTTTTACCATTTCTTCAATTTGATTTTGCAAGAATCATCCTCTAGAATAAGCAAGACTTGGGTACAAGTCTCAGAATAAGCAAGGGGGAAGATTCGTAATAAAACTATGAAAATAGTTTGAGTAGCTGTATTGAAGGGACCTGAATTACATGTCAGAGGGGACCTAAAACATCATTTAAAAATTGCAGAAGGGACCTGAACAACATCAACATTTGAAGATCTTGAATCAATATCATATGTGAAAACATGAAAGCAAAAATAATTCTCTACATTTCATCAGAATCTATCTTGGAAGAACCATCATCATGAGTAAAAAATGAACCAGCAAAGGACGTCATCAGTTAGCATTGACATCAATCTATTATGGAAGTATAAGTACAGTAAGTGTAAAAATTTCTCTTAGAACCTTTGATTTTTCAAAAATATTTCTAGAATTGTTAGAACTAATTTAACTTGGATATGCATCCATTACATTTAACCTACCTACATTCATCATCTTATATTTTTCCTATCTATAATCCATTAACTCCATCATACATCATCATAACCCTACCATTACCGTACCATACATTTCACTTAACCTACATTAACCTACATTAATCCATATATCCCTACATTTTCCTATAAACATTTTTGATCAGAAATAAAGGACTCAATATTCTTCCCCTAAGGAATTTGTTTGACCTGCAAAAACCACACAAAGGTTAAAGGTTAGTATCATAAGGAAAATAATTTAATTTTAAAAATGACCTATCCTATGGTCATTTTAAAATTAAATTAAGAAAAGAGTATAACCTAAGGTATGGAATGAGCGCAATATGAAAATATGACAAAACCTAAGTGGAAAATGCAAATGCAATGCAACGAAGGACATGAAATTATGATGCATACAAACTAAAGTATGGGCATGCAGCGTAATGAGGGTGGTTATGAATGAAAGACGAAATGTTAAAAAATGTGGGTAGTGTAATAAGGATGGAAAATGGAATGACAAGAACGTGGTAAGTGAGTACATAGTGAAACATACGCAGCCATATGGCTGGGTGTGAAAAACAATCAAAATATATTAAAAATATGCTACAGTTGTCCTTCACCATTATGGCAAAACAAGCTCTAAGATAAGCCTTTATTCTACCATCATAGCCAAAGGCTAGTTCAAAAATAAAGGGAGTAACGCTATGCATCCAGATGCGTTCATACAACACCCTTGGTTGTGGAGAAAATGAGCAAGAAGAATGAAAAATTAAGGAGAGGGATGCGTGATGCAGAGAAATCGTATGCAAAGAAGAAGTTGCATTAAAAATAGGTGAGAAAAAAAAACTAAAGAATTCGTGGAGAAATAAGGTGGTTAGACATAAGATTTAACACTGAGTTAAATCCCACAGATTGTGCAGGAAAATCAGGTAAGGATCAATTCTGGATTTTGCTGAGTTTTGAATGAATTTAGAGGATAAATGAGCTCATAATTGTTTTAAAGAGGTGTCACAAACCGGGTCTCTGTCATTAATGGAAAACGTTGCCACCTCCAAAGTCTAAACTGCACGTCCATTCAAACAATTCCGCCACCTGTGAGAAGAACGAATCCTTGGCAACGATTCAACAGGAGTCTTAATTGCATTTTTGTTGTGTCAACATAGGATTAACTCAAGTCATCACAAGATCACTCAGAGATTTGATTCTTCATTAATTTGAAATCTCTCCATGCATGAAACAACGAGTATATTTTTATACATAGTAACATGATTTCCATGCACCATGAGCACATTTTTATGAAAAATACAAAGCATAGTGAAGGATTTTTGAAAAAACAGAGCATGAATTCATGAACGGAGAGTTATTTCAAGTTTACATTTAAGAAATTGATTGTTATTATTGTTTTCAATCATCTTATGAAGAAGACGAGATGCCTGAGAATAGCAGCCAGCAACATGGGCCTTTTGGGGGATGGAGACACCGAGCTTCCCAATTTTATACGCTACCACATGCTGCCACCTGTAAATTTTGAAATGTCGAGAGAAGAGTTTTAATTGAAATTGTTTTGTTTAACACGGTAAAACAACCATCCACCAGAAATTTCAACAAGTTTTTTTGCAGTTAATCAAAGATCAGAGAAAAATATCAGAGCAACATAATAATTTTTGCAACAGAAGAGAGAAGATTGATTTCAAGACAAAGAAGCATTCAATTTCTGAAGAGACAGTCTTTGGCAATGTCACCTATAGAATTATGTAAGTGCCAGATTCAATTCTAAATAGATATATGGTGGTGATAATTAGTAAAAATTGGAAGCAGTTGTTCAAAACTTTCCAAATTTCATTTTCAGAATTAGATTTCATTTCCAAGAATTCGATTTCATTTTCAGAATTGAGGGGCAGTGATCAAGAGGTCATTTTATGAAGGAAGAGACAGGGTATTTTCCAGAACATTAATAGAGGTTTTTTTTTTTTTTTTTCCAGTCATCAAAATAGAGCTTTTGATTCACAAACAACAAAAACAAAAGTAAAATCTCATAATCAAAATGTCCAGTTCTGAAATTCGAAATTTTTAAGAAGTCACTATTTTTTGTTGTCTTTTCTGAGAAAACGAAAATGAAATTTGAAAAAAAAAACATGGGTTTTCTTCAGAATGAGCCTAATTAAGCTCCATGTGGACAGTTTTCTCAAATTCATTGCTATTTGGGATATTTTCTTGGTTCTTTCAACCTCTATTTTGCAGATTGCGTGGGTAAAACAGTGGCTAAATTGAAAGTGAATGCCTAGTCATAAAAAGGATTGGCACAAGTTATTTTGTAGTGGAATTATACAAGAAGAAAACCCCCTGCACAAGTGAAAGAAGCTTTAATTTTTTCGATTGGTGTTTTCTCTGCGGACTGTGTGACATTGCAAGATTGGCTTCTTTCAGTGAAGATGTGAGGGCAAATGGATATTGGTTCCTTTAAGTGAAATTGTTGATATTGCTAATTTGAGAGGGACATGAATCCTGTGTCAGAATGTATTACAAAATTCAAGTTTTATTTGTTGTCTTCTTTGAAGCTACTCATCCAAAATGATTTATTGGTATTATTTCTGGTGTTTAACAAGAGAGGAGGAATAATGTAAAGTTGTTGTATTTGTGTGTTGGTAGTGAAACCTCATCACACATCAGAGATATTTTTGTTCCCATCACTCTAGAATACATAACCCAAACCAAAAAAAAAAAATTCCACTGATAGGTGAAGAATATTACAAAGAGCAACACTTCAAAGAGAAATGATGAAATTTCTTTTTAGAAAAACAGAGGAAAGGAAAGGAGAAAAAGTAAAGAATGTCATCTACAAGGAAGGAGAAAAAGTACATGAAGGCATAGATATCCTTTTACAGGTAGCTCAAGAGAAAGCTTCATCTTCAAGGGTTAGAGCCACAGGTATATCAGTAGGCCAGTTAGCATATAGAAGCAAAAGGTCAAGGAGACAGAGGCAAGCATGAGGACATGCTTGAGAGTAAGCAAGGGGGAGATGTTGGCCCTCGTTTTTGATCAAATTTTGCTTATTAAAATCCACCTAATTTCCATCATTTTCCACCATATACCATCCATATACACCTTATTTTGACCTTATTATGCATATTCAAGCAAATAAAGTATGTTTTTCAATTTTTAGATATTTTTGCAAAAATTGGGTTTTAAGAGTATTTTTGGATAGAATCAGAAATTCCCGTAATGATTATGTGGATGACATATTTGCAGGTTACTTGGGATCGAACTAGATACATGAATGGAAAGCTTGGGAACTAGGGCTAAACTAATTCCAATTGGTTCAGTCAAAACAAGCTAAATCAGGCTCGGTCAAGGCTGGTCAAACATGACTAGTCATCCAGAAAGTCCCTAGGAAATAAGGCAGTTTTATGATTTCATGGGCTTTTCCATATTTTTAGTGATAGATTGGTTGGATTTGACTTGGATAGGTGGATATGGATAGATATAGTTGTTAGAGATATTTTAGATCAATTTGTTTCATGATCTTCTATTTAAGCCAAAACTTTGAAGGCTTATGAAAGGGAGAATTAATGTAGAATTTATGTAATTTGATTTTGAGACTCTTTGAAGACTGAAAGATAATTGAAGAACCTATTTCATTTCAATTTTTTGTTCATGCTTGGTTGATTTACTGAAGTTGTTGTAGTTGAGATTTCTTCAAGTGTGCAAGGCAAGGGTGGAGGGCCCCCACACCAAGCTAAGTGCACTTCTTGGTTAAATTTTCATAGTTTTCATAAATTAGTTCTTGTTTCAAATGTATTAAGATGTGTGATGATTGCTGAATGAATATTGGTTTAATTATAATCTACATATGAAGGGACACATAGGAATTTAAGTTAAATTCCCCTTCTATTTGATCTTGAACTAAAACTGAATTTCATTCTCCTTTTCTTATTTGAAGTTATTTCTGCATTTCTGGTTTGAAGCAATGGTGATTATGATATAGTAGAATTGTGAAGAAGGACAATCTGGTCCTCCTTAGTTAGGAGCCTCTTCTTTTACATCTTCTGCATCATAAACCATTGTTAATTAGTGATTTGGATTTATCTTCATGAAAGTAGTATTGTAGGGAAGGACAACCTGGTTCTCCTAAGTTAGGAGCCTCATCCCTCACATATTACATAAATGAATTAGAAATTGTTAAAATAGGTTTATATTTGTAATATGTACTTCCTTAACTCTTCAAATTTTATCTTCTAAGCTTGGCTACATCTAATATCCATACACTGTGGACTTGCCTCCAAGTTTTACAAACTCGGATTGATAATTAAATACTTGTGTTAATTTGTGTTAATAAATTAGCTCAACACACCTTCCTTGACTATCTGTTAATTTATCAAACCACTCATACAGTTCAATCGTGAAAGTGCAGAAGAAGATCTTGTGTATCTTCGTATACAGATACCTATTCAACCACTCTTCCTTTGATAGGCAGGGATTCCTATTTTGTTGTGCCGTGAACTTGTGTATCCTCCAATCGAACCACTTTTCAATTTCTTTCTTGGTTAGATTCGAATGATGCAACATCACACATTTATTTCAAGAAAATCCTAGTCCCAGCGATGGAACCATTTGTTGGCTTAGGGGGTCTTAACCCAGGTTCTGAGTTAGCTGCATGAACTACCAAAACCCTACACCACTGTTCATTTCAGCAACAACCCACATAGCACAGACCCTCAACAATGCAAATTTGAGGATCATAGTGCAATGTCGATCCCTCCATAGAACTATGTTATAGTCAGTATGAGATTTGAGGATGTTAGGGCCCAATAAACATGGATCACATGAGAGCTGGGTAAAGAATTTTATAGTTTGCCTACTACGTGTAGTTTGTATTTGATGTTGGATAGCATTAATAGGTTGATTGAGACATACCAGAGGCCAGGTCCACATGGTCACCCCCTATATTACATACATAGGATTAGGAGGTTTGAGGTTAGAGGCCTACATACTTGGGTGAATGTGAAAGATGCCACCAAGGGAATTGATGTTTGTTGGGAGTTGTTTGACATCCCTCTCCATGGTCATACTAGGCATGTTGATCCAATTCCACTCAAATATTTTAAGAATGTCGATGCAACCCATTTTTTTTATGATTGATTCATTGGAGCTTGGGACCAGTTCCCCCACCATGACCAAGTCCCCATTTAATTTGTGTTGTCTTAGGGGGTCTAGACGCAGGTTTTGAGTTAGCTGCACCAACTAACAAAAGCCTACACCATTGACCTTTTTAGCAACAACCCATGTAGCATAGGCTACAGGCTCACCCAAAGCAGTATGGGGCAATGCTAGAACCAAGTTTCTGCATCTAGAGACTAGTGTGATGTATCTTAGCGCCTCAGATATTCCTTCGTGCATATCGATAAACCCTTAGGGCACGTTGCTATAACTCAATCAAAATAGCCTTCAGACGTTCACGAAGGTCTATGATTAGTTCTTACAGACCTTTAACAGTTAATCTCTCTACTTACACGCATCAGAGAGCAATCCTAAATTAGGGTTCATGCAAATTTACTTAAGTTATTAATAAATATCAAAGAATTCATCAAAGTCTTTGTGAAAGTAATTAAACATGCATTGCGTACATCATTAACACTTTTTCAAGAGAATCGCGTAACATTCAATCAATATTTCATAAAACACATCATTCATCTATAACATATAGCATGAACATAAATAAATAGAAATATGCAAGAATTATTTGGAAATTGTCTTTATTGATCTTCAATTCAAGGTTATAGACTCAGAACTACCCTATGCACACAACTGCAAGAGTCCGCACACTCAGTTGTGGACTCTATCTAGGCCTCTGTGCACTCAGCTGCAGAGCCTTTCATCTATCTTACCCACTTCTCTTCGCTATCACTTCCCATCCCTTATTAATTATCATCCCTTAGACTCTCTAAGACACACCTATTTATAGCCTTTTTCATACAATACCATGGTCTGCGAACCATGGGTGAATCACAAAACTGACTCAAACTTTAAATAAAATGGGAGGCTAAAACCCTTTGACTCCTTATTCATCTACACGCTCTGCATCCACAAATCGAGGAGGCTTACATTAATTACAAAATTGTATCAAAACTTGGGTTATATTAACACCAAAACTGACCTAGGGGGCCCAATCCCAACACTTTGCAAAGAATATATATGCAGAGTTCATGCTACATATGATGTCGAATTACACTAAGACCGGATTTGAGTTTTATTGACTCGACTTGGGATGTAGGTATGATCGTGTCAAGGATCACAAAGAACCAACACATGTAGCACCACCTCCAAGATTTTTTCCATGACCATCTAAGACCATGATATTAGTGACAAAGCTAGAGTAGTAGTTGCAGATTGATGCTAAGACCAGACATACCATTCCAGATACCATGCCAAGGACATTGACCATTGTGCGTGTCATATTACATGGAGAGATGAACATACCACCTCTATTTCCTTGTGACCCACAAGTTCCATTATTTGATGATTCATATCTCAAGAGTCCAGGGCATGACTAGATTTTTTCATATGCACGTATTTGTTATGATACCCTCCATGACATTTGGATGGTGCACAGCCGATGTGACATAGACCATGTACATATATGTGGAACTTTTGACTTTTATCATCAAATTCTACATTATTTATATTAATATGTTCACATTAGATTTCATTTATATTAATAAATGCTTTATAGCTTGCATACATAGACCAACAACATGAATGAGCTTCTCAAGTCATCTGAAGGGAAAATTAATCAGCGAAAGGAGCCTCCTCTAGTGCATGTTTCAATACATTATCCTCCACCTCCACCTCCAAATCAACCTCATAACACTCATGTGTAGGCGATTCACTATGTATAGCCACAAGGACCAACAATTGAGGTAGAATTTTTTATTCACAAGATTTCAACATTTTACTTTTTTAAGGTACATGTATGTAAGCTAATTAATTTTTAGGCTAATTATGAATTGTCTTTTCCATTGTATACATAGGCCCAAATGTAGAGTGGTGTTGATGTCGCAAATATGTGGACACATGAGTGGGATGTTGGGACAGAGGCATTTAGACACAAGCAAGGGAGAACCAAATCCAAATTGATCAGATCCCCATCCCACCTACCTTCCATTTTCACTCAACTAAGCCATAGGTAGGGGATTAATTAAATGCACATGTAAAAATCATTTATTTCCAGATTTCTTATTTCGTACAAATAATGTTCTAATTAATTTGAATTTGAATTTTCTATATTACAATACCATATTATGGATGATTACTTTGAGAAGAATAACTCACACAAGATTTCTAGAGGTGATATTTTCGAGAGTGGATTGTATGTTGGAAATAATACTGAGAGGGGGGTGAATCAGTGTTATCATATCAATAATTTTTTTTCCCAAACAGATTTATATATGCTACTTCAATGAAGTGAACTAGCGTGTACTTGCAAATGTGATTAAAGAAACCAGCGTATATCCAGAGAACTTGTGATTTAGACAATTTATCATGTGTTGATCTTAAACCAGTACATCAGTAACTTAATAGATAGTGTAGTAAAAGTAGAATAAAGCATCACACATAAGAAACACACATGAACACCAAGATTTAAGGTGAAAACCCCCTGCTACTGTCGTCTCTGTCTTCTTTTAATAATAAGAAAATCTGTTTACAACATTGTACTGTTGCAGAATCATACCAGTACGTAGGCACCCACCTGTAGAAGGCTACAACCTTCTCTCATTCTCCAGCTTCTACTGGAAGGGAGCGACATCCCCCTGGCTCTTGTACTAGCTGATTTGTTTACTAGTATGTAGGTGCCAACCAACAAAAGGATACAACCTTCTTTCTTCCTCCAGGGACGACGTTTCATAAATTTTTAGACTAGATACTCTTGGACCACAACACCACAATTCGAAGGCCAAGTTTCATCAAATTTTCATATTGGACCCATCAACAACATTGAAGCTCAAAATTAATCACCACTACAACACAACCATCAAATACAACTACATCAACCAACATTCAATTAATCTAAACAATCAGATCACTAACACCATAACATTGTGATGAACCCAGAAACTTGCATCATCATTTAGAACCAGCTGTAACCTCAAAAACCATGCATCAGATTGTATACGCTACTTGGTTGAACCCAAACTATGTGTATATGCTACTTCCATTAATCAAACCTGCATATACCTTCAAAAATACTACAAAAATAAACTTTTGAATCAAGTCTATACCAACCAACAACATAATTAATATCTAATGTCAACTTACAGATCTTTACACAAGCAGGGACAGAGATCGCTTCTTCTCAATTATACAATCAATTAATCAAATGCTAGCCTCCGTATGAATTCAGTTTTACATTCAGATCTAAGAAGACTTCATTGATAGACATCAGTAAAACAATAGAATTTGATCAGATAGATCAGCCAGATTCGAAAAAGAAGCTTTTCTTTTGTATACACTACTTGAAAGAATAGAACCTATGTGTATACGCTCTTTGGTTGAGACGATCATGTGTATAGATCTGCAAATATTAACTCAAAACTTTGCTGCAATTCCAGACTTCAGACAAACCCAGATCATGATAGATAACGAAATAAAAAACAGGTGCAAAACATCACATCTAGTCTCAACCAATATCAGATCATTCAACAATAAGTCATTTTAGGTCTCATGATCTTGATCCAATATTGAACTCAAGGTGCCCATGAATATTTTAGATCTAGTCCCAAACATAACCCTACAACATAAAATATACTTCAGATAGAAGTATTCCTTAGAATCTTATTAATTGCACACCTGGTCTTATGATCTTCTCCTCTTTATATAGCTTTAGGCCCTTTGTCAATACCTTGGACCAAAACCTTGATTTTCCATCCCATATGCGCATTTCCTTCTGTGAAAGTGTGTGTAAACATATACGCTCTTTTTGATCTGTGTTCCTGCGTGTATACACTACTTTGACAAAGTGAACCAACGTATACCTCTCTTTCTTCAATCTCTAGAGTCTGATCTATAATGCTTTGCTATTAACCTATTGCAATGTGACCTGTCATCTGTGTGAGTTGCCATGAGGGACAACACCTATATCATAATGCCAACAATCTGCCCCTTTGGACTTGATGGCAACAACAACACCAAGACACTCTCCCCCTTTGAGTTTTATTGACCCGACTTGGGATGTAGCTATGATCGTGTCAAGGATCACAAAGAACCAACACATGTAGCACCACCTCCAAGATTTTTTCCATGACCATCTAAGACCATGATATTAGTGACAAAGCTAGAGTAGTAGTTGCAGATTGATGCTAAGACCAGACATACCATTCCAGATAGCATGCAGAGGACATTGACCATTGTGCATGTCATATTACATGGAGAGATGAACATACCACCTCTATTTCCTTGTGACCCACAAGTTCCATTATTTGATGATTCATATCTCAAGAGTCTAGGGCATGACTAGATTTTTTCATATGCACGTAGTTGTTGTGATACCCTCCGTGACATTTGGATGGTGCACAGCCGATGTGACATAGACCATGTACATATATGTGGAAATTTTGGCTTTTATCATCAAATTCTACATTATTTATATTAATATGTTCACATTAGATTTCATTTATATTAATAAATGCTTTATAGCTTGCATACATAGACCAACAACATGAATGAGCTTCTCAAGTCATCTAAAGGGAAAATTAATCAGTGAAAGGAGCCTCCTCTAGTGCATGTTTCAATACATTATCCTCCACCGCCACCTCCAAATCAACCACATAACACTCATGTGTAGGCGATTCACTATGTATAGCCACAAGGACCAACAATTGAGGTAGAATTTTTTATTCACAAGATTTCAACATTTTACTTTTTTAAGGTACATCTATGTAAGCTAATAAATTTTTAGGCTAGTTATGAATTTTCTTTTCCATTGTATACATAGGCCCAAATGTAGAGTGGTGTCGATGTCGCAAATATGTGGACAGATGAGTGGGATGTTGGGACAGAGGAATTTAGACACAAGCAAGGGAGAACCAAATCCAAATTGATCAGATCCCCATCCCACCTACCTTCCATTTTCACTCGACTAAGCCATAGGTAGGGGATTAATTAAATGCACATGTAAAAATAATTTATTTCCAGGTTGCTTATTTCGTACAAATAATGTTCTAATTAATTTGAATTTGAATTTTCTATATTACAATACCATATTATGGATGATTACTTTGAGAAGAATAACTCACACAAGATTTCTAGAGGTGATATTTTCGAGAGTGGATTGTATGTTGGAAATAATACTGAGAGGGGGGTGAATCAGTGTTATCATATCAATAATTTTGTTTCCCAAACAGATTTATATATGCTACTTCAGTGAAGTGAACTAGCGTGTATGTGTAACTGTGATTAAAGAAACCAGCGTATATCCAGAGAACTTGTGATTTAGACAATTTATCATGTGTTGATCTTAAACCAGTACATCAGTAACTTAATAGATAGTGTAGTAAAAGTAGAATAAAGCATCACACATAAGAAACACACATGAACACCAAGATTTAAGGTGGAAACCCAATGTGGGTGAAAACCACCTGCTACTGTCGTCTCTGTCTTCTTTTAATAATAAGAAAATTTGTTTACAACATTGTACTGTGGCAGACTCATACCATTGCGTAGGCACCCACCTGTAGAAGGCTACAACCTTCTCTCATTCTCCAACTTCTACTGGAAGGGAGCTACATCCCCATGGCTTTTGTACTAGTTGATTTGTTTACTAGTACATAGGTGCCAACCTACAAAAGGATACAACCTTTTCTCTTCCTCTAGGGACCACGTTTCATAAATTTTTAGACTGGATACTCCTGGACAACAACACCACAATTCGAAGGCCACGTTTCATCAAATTTTCATATTGGACCCATCAACAACATTGAAGCTCAAAATTAATCACCACTAAAACACAACCATCAAATAAAACTGCATCAACCAACATTCAGTTAATCTAAACAATCAGATCACTGACACCATAACATTGTGATGAACCCAGAAACTTGCATCATCATTTAGAACCAGCTGTAACCTCAAAAACCATGCATCAGATTGTATACGCTACTTGGCTGAAACCAAACTGCGTGTATATGCTACTTCCATTAATCAAACCTGCATATACCTTCAAAAATACTGCAAACATAAACTTTTGAATCAAGTCTATACCAACCAACAATATAATGAATATCTAATGTCAACCTACAGAGCTTTACACAAGCAGGGACAGAGATCACTTCTTCTCAATTATACAATCAATTAATCAAATGCTAGCCTCCGTATGCATTCAGTTTTACATTCAAATCTAAGAAGACTTCATTGATAGACATCAGTAAAACAATAGAATTTGATCAGATAGATCAGCCAGATTCGAAAAAGAAGCTTTTCTTTTGTATACACTAATTGAAAGAATAGAACCTACATGTATATGCTCTTTGGTTGAGACGATCCTGTGTATAGATCTACAAATATTAACTCAAAACTTTGCTGCAATTCCAGACTTCAGACAAACCCAGATCATGATAGATAACGAAATAAAAAACAGGTGCAAAACATCACATCTAGTCTCAACCAATATCACATCATTCAACAATAAGTCATTTCAGGTCTCATGATCCTGATCCAATATTGAACTCAAGGTGCCCATGAATATTTTAGATCTAGTCCCAAACATAACCCTACAACATAAAATATACTTCAGATAGAAGTATTCCTTAGAATCTTATTAATTGCACACCTGGTCTTATGATCTTCTCCTCTTTATATAGCTTTAGGCCCTTTGTCAATACCTTGGACCAAAACCACTTAGGACCAATACCTTGGACCAAAACCTTGATTTTCCATCCCATATGTGCATTTCCTTCTGTGAAAGTGCGTGTAAACATATATGCTCTTTTTGATCTATGTTCCTTCATGTATACACTACTTTGACAAAGTGAACCAACCTATACCTCTCTTTCTTCAATCTCTAGAGTCTGATCTATAATCCTTTGCTGTTAACCTATTGCACTGTGACCTGTCATCTGTGTGAGTTGCCATCAAGGACAATACCTGTATCATAATGCTAATAATCTGCCCCTTTGGACTTGATGTCAACAACAACACCAAGACACTCTCCCCCTTTGAGTTTTATTGACCCGACTTGGGATGTAGCTATGATCGTGTCAAGGATCACAAAGAACCAACACATGTAGCACCACCTCCAAGATTTTTTCCATGACCATCTAAGACCATGATATTAGTGACAAAGCTAGAGTAGTAGTTGCAGATTGATGCTAAGACCAGACATACCATTCCAGATAGCATGCAGAGGACATTGACCATTGTGCATGTCATATTACATGGAGAGATGAACATACCACCTCTATTTCCTTGTGACCCACAAGTTCCATTATTTGATGATTCATATCTCAAGAGTCTAGGGCATGACTAGATTTTTTCATATGCACGTAGTTGTTGTGATACCCTTCGTGACATTTGGATGGTGCACAGCCGATGTGACATAGACCATGTACATATATGTGGAACTTTTGACTTTTATCATCAAATTCTACATTATTTATATTAATATGTTCACATTAGATTTCATTTATATTAATAAATGCTTTATAGCTTGCATACATAGACCAACAACATGAATGAGCTTCTCAAGTCATCTGAAGGGAAAATTAATCAGCGAAAGGAGCCTCCTCTAGTGCATGTTTCAATACATTGTCCTCCACCTCCACCTCCAAATCAACCTCATAACACTCATGTGTAGGCGATTCACTATGTATAGCCACAAGGACCAACAATTGAGGTAGACTTTTTTATTCACAAGATTTCAGCATTTTACTTTTTTAAGGTACATGTATGTAAGCTAATTAATTTTTAGGCTAATTATGAATTGTCTTTTCCATTGTATACATAGGCCCAAATGTAGAGTGGTGTTGATGACGAAAATATGTGGACACATGAGTGGGATGTTGGGACAGAGGCATTTAGACACAAGCAAGGGAGAACCAAATCCAAATTGATCAGATCCCCATCCCACCTACCTTCCATTTTCACTCGACTAAGCCATAGGTAGGGGATTAATTAAATGCACCCGTAAAAATCATTTATTTCCATATTGCTTATTTCGTACAAATAATGTTCTAATTAATTTGAATTTGAATTTTCTATATTACAATACCATATTATGGATGATTACTTTGAGAAGAATAACTCACACAAGATTTCTAGAGGTGATATTTTCGAGAGTGGATTGTATGTTGGAAATAATACTAAGAGGGGGGTGAATTAGTGTTATCAGATCAATAATTTTGTTTCCCAAACAGATTTATATACGCTACTTCAGTGAAGTGAACTAGCGTGTACGTGTAACTGTGATTAAAGAAACCAATGTATATCCAGAGAACTTGTGATTTAGACAATTTATCATGTGTTGATCTTAAACTAGTACATCAGTAACTTAATAGATAGTGTAGTAAAAGTAGAATAAAGCATCACACATAAGAAACACACATGAACACCAAGATTTAAGGTGGAAACCCAATGTGGGTGAAAACCCCCTGCTACTGTCATCTCTCTCTTCTTTTAATAATAAGAAAATATGTTTACAACATTGTACTGTTGTAGACTCATACCAGTACATAGGCACCCACCTGTAGAAGGCTACAACCTTCTCTCATTCTCCAACTTCTAGTGGAAGGGAGCTACATCCCCCTGGCTCTTGTACTAGCTGATTTGTTTACTAGTACGTAGGTGCCAACCTACAAAAGGATACAACCTTCTCTCTTCCTCCAGCGACCACGTTTCATAAATTTTTAGACTGGATACTCCTGGACCACAACACCACAATTCGAAGGCCAAGTTTCATCAAATTTTCATACTGGACCCATCAACAACATTGAAGCTCAAAATTAATCACCACTACAACAAAACCATCAAATACAACTGCATCAACCAACATTCAGTTAATCTAAACAATCAGATCACTGACACCATAACATTGTGATGAACCCAGAAACTTGCATCATCATTTAGAACCAGCTGTAGCCTCAAAAACCATGCATCAGATTGTATACGCTACTTGGCTGAATGCAAACTGCGTGTATATGCTACTTCCATTAATCAAACCTTCATATACCTTCAAAAATACTGCAAACATAAACTTTTGAATCAAGTCTATACCAACCAACAATATAATGAATATCTAATGCCAACTTACAGAGCTTTACACAAGCAGGGACAAAGATCGCTTCTTCTCAATTATACAATCAATTAATCAAATGCTAGCCTCCGTATCCATTCAGTTTTACATTCAGATCTAAGAAGACTTCATTGATAGACATCAGTAAAACAATAGAATTTGATCAGATAGATCAGCCAGATTCGAAAAAGAAGCTTTTCTTTTGTATACACTACTTGAAAGAATAGAACCTACGTGTATACGCTCTTTGGTTGAGATGATCCTGTGTATAGATCTGCAAATATTAACTCAAAACTTTGCTGCAATTCCAGACTTCAGACAAACCCAGATCATGATAGATAACGAAATAAAAAACAGGTGCAAAACATCACATCTAGTCTCAACCAATATCAGATCATTCAACAATAAGTCATTTCACGTCTCATGATCCTGATCCAATATTGAACTCAAGGTGCCCATGAATATTTTAGATCTAGTCCCAAACATAACCCTACAACATAAAATATACTTCAGATAGAAGTATTCCTTAGAATCTTATTAATTGCACACCTGGCCTTATGATCTTCTCCTCTTTATATAGCTTTAGGCCCTTTGTCAATACCTTGGACCAAAACCACTTAGGACCAATACCTTGGACCAAAACCTTGATTTTCCATCCCATATGTGCATTTCCTTTTGTGAAAGTGTGTGTAAACATATACACTCTTTTTGATATGTGTTCCTGCGTGTATACACTACTTTGACAAAGTGAACCAACGTATACCTCTCTTTCTTCAATCTCTAGAGTCTGATCTATAATCCTTTGCTGTTAACCTATTGCACTGTGACCTGTCATTTGTGTGAGTTTCCATGAAGGACAACACCTATATCTTAATGCCAACAATCTCCCCCTTTGGACTTGATGGCAACAACAACACCAAGACACTCTCCCCCTTTGACATCAAGGGAAAAGGGTGGACCAAGATATTCTCCCCTTTTGATATACATTATGATGTCCATGCTCCCCCTAAGTACATGGTGAGTTTTCTGATTAAGCTCCCACTTTTTACATTCTAAGATGCACTAAACCATCCATGCTAGGTCCATGCTCCCCCTGAGCATATGTAGAGTCCGCAAAAAATATTTTTCAAAATAATAACATGAATCTATAACTCGACAAAGTGAGTATGACCTTCCTATCAACAATGACTCATACATACATCGATCTCCCAACCAAGTGGGGTTACACCAAATTTGACTCATCCACCCAACCAAGTGGGGATATATAAATTATTTATACATGATAGAAATACAATAAATATTACATCATCCATCCCATGCAAAGTGGGGATACAAATTACATCATTTGTGCAATAGGACTCATTCAAATGTATGAGGAGTCATATCACACCCTAGACTTTTACATGACTTAAGAAAAAAATGGTACAAATATCTGAAGCCATAGCTGGACTTAGCAACCATAATTCCAACAATGCAGAATGCGAGTGAAGGCTAATGCTCCCCCTGAACCTGTGCTACCTGTGCATTGTTAACAAGTCATTTAATCAAGGCTTCTTTGTCAGTCAGATAAAAATTAATGAAAAAACATGTCATTAGAATGGAATCATCAACATCAGACAGAGCACCCATATCAGAGTCTGACCCACTATTTTTCCTATCAGAAAAATAGATACACTTCTTCAGCCACTGAAACCTGCATGTATACGCGACTATACTTCATGAAACATGCATATAATAACCTTCTTCTGAAAAACTGGATTTTAACAGCAGGATGATGCAAAAACTACTCCCAGCTTTTGTCTCAGATATTCAAATCTTTCTCTAGGTAGTGGTTTAGTGAATATATCAGCAACCTGTTCTTTGGAGGGAACATACTCCAATTTGACCTTTTTTCAAGCACTTGTTCTTGTAGAAAATGGTACTTGATTGGTATGTGCTTGGTCTTGGAGTGCATGACTGGATTCTTTGAAATACTGATGATACTTGTATTATCATATAGAATGAAATGGGTGGAGTGCATGTGATCTGAATGTCTTGCAAAGTTTGCATCATCCAAAGTAGTTGTGTGCAGCAAGATGCATCAGCCACAGATTCTACTTCAGCTATAGATAAAGAAATTGAGCTTTATTTCTTGCTGAACCAAGACACTAACCTAGAATCCATATAGAATGCACCACCACTAGTGCTTTTTCTATCATCAACACTTCTTTCCCAATCTGCATCTGTATATGCATGAAGAGTAAGATCTACATCTCTGGGATACCATAGTCCAAAGTCCTGAGTTCCTTGAAGATATTTGAAAATTCTTTCGACTGCTTGAAGGTGTGATTCCTTTGGATTTGCATGGAATCTTCCAACTATTCCTACTGCATGCATGATGTCAGGTCGGGTACCTATTGGATAAAGTAGACTACCAATCATGGATCTGTAAGTTGGTTGATGTACTGCTGCTGATTCATGATTTGAGCTGAGACTGCATCCTGTTACCATTGGGATACATACAGGTTTAGAATCTTCCATTCCGTACCTTTTCAAGATCTATTTGAGATATTTGGTTTATGAAAGAAAAATACCATCTTTAGTTTGTTGAACTTGTAGACCAAGAAAATAGGTATGTTCACCAAGCAAGGACATTTCAAATTCTTGCTGCATTACTGAAGCAAAATTTTGACTCATGGATTCTTCATTGCTACCAAAAATAATATCGTCAACATAAACAACAATAATTAGTAGTTTATCAGTTTCAATCTTTGTATATAGATTTCTATTTGCAGAACCTGTTGTAAAACCTTGTTGGTGTAGATATTTGTCAAGGCGATAATACCAGGCCTTTGGAGCCTGTTTCAGACCATAGAGAGCCTTTTTGAGTCTGCATACAAGTTTTGCATCATTTCCAAGAATTAATCCTTCTGGCTATTCAATATAAACTTCTTCTAAATCTCCATTAAGGAAGGCTGATTTTACATCCATTTGGTATACTTTGAATTTCTGAAAGCTGGAAAGAGCAAGAAACATCCTTATGGCTTCAAGTCTGGCAACAGGTGAAAAAGTTTCTTCAAAATCTATACCTTCTTGTTGAGCATACCCTTTACAAACAATTCTGGCCTTATTTCTAATGATTTCTCCATTTTCATTTAGCTTGTTCTTGAATATCCATTTAGTTATAATAATATTTTTATCATGAGGTCTAGGAACTAATTCCCAAGTATCATTCTTTTCAATTTTCTCATGTTATTCATCCATGGCCTTGACCCAACATTCATCTTTGCATGCTTCATTTACATTTTGAGTTTCGGTGGAGGATAGTAGAGCTAGATAGCTTGAGGTCCCTATAATAGTTCTTCTTGTCTATACACTTGCCTCCTTTTCCCCTAAAATTTGAGTTTCTGGATGATTTTTATGAACATACCTGGACGGAGTCTTTTCTTCTACCATTATATCTTCTTTTGGTGCTTCATTGGTTTCTTCTTCAATATAATTTTGATTTGATGTGGGAAAGTAATCCCCATCTTCCTCATTGTCATAATCTTCTGTTGATTTTATATGTTTTGGATTTCTGCATGCTTCATCCACTACAACATCAATGCTTTCAACAATTTTCCCAAGTCTTTTATTATAACATTTATATCCTTTACTTCTGGAAGACAACCAAGAAGAATACCTTCATCTGCTCTGGGTTCAAACTTACCAAGTTTTTCATCAGTCCTTTTGATAAAAAAATTTCTTCCAAAAACTTTAAAGTATTTTACAGTAGGAGTCTTACCATACCAAAGTTCATGTGGAGTTTGAGTGATATTTACTCGAACATTTGCTTTGTTGAGAATAATCATAGCAGCGAATGTAGCTTCATCCCAGAAGGTTGCAGGAGTTCCGGATTCATCTAGCATAGCTCGAGCCATTTGTTGAACTGTTCTGTTCATCCTTTCTACCACACCATTTTGCTGAGGAGTTCTTGTGGTGGAGAATTTCCTTTTTATTCCATGTTGTTCACAAAAGTCAAAGAATTCATCTGATATAAATTCCCCTCCTCGATCAGATTTGAGGCATTTGATTTTTTGATCTGATTCATTTTCAACCAAATCTTTGAAGGCTTAGAACTTTTCAAATGCTTCATCTTTATGCTTTAGAAGACCTATCCAACACATTCTGGAAAAATCATCAATGAACAAAATAAAGTATTCTTCTCCATGAGGTGACTTTTTCCTTGTTGGTCCACATAAATCAGTATGGACAAGTTCAAGAGGCTTACTAGCTGACCCTTCTTTTTCCATGAAGTGAACTTTGGTTTGCTTACCAATTTGACATGGTTTGCATATTGTATTTTCTAGGATGCTAATATCTGGAAGATCACGAACAACATTGAGTCTGCATGCTTTTCTTATTTGAGAAAAGCTTAGATGTTCCAATATTCTATGCCACAGCCAATTCTCATCGTTTTTGCTTAGATAGCATTGTTGTTGTCCTCCCTTGAGTATGTATAAGTTGTTTGGAGTTCTTGTAACTTTGATCATAGTCTCTCCTATATCAAGTTCACGAACAACACATCTGTTTGATCAAAACACCACTTCATTTCCTTGATCACACATTTGACTGACACTCAACAGGTTATGTTTTAAACCATCTACATACATAACATTTCCAGCTTTAACCTTTTCTTTCAAGAAAATAGAACCTTTACCTTTTATGACAGCGGGAGTGTCATTTCCAAATGAGACATTCTTTTCATTTTCTAAGGCATTATATGAGTGAAGTTTCTCTTTGTCACCTGTCATGTGTTTGGAGCATCCACTATTGATGTACCACTGATTTTCTTGTCCTTCTGCATACAAGGATATACCACATCTTTCTGTTTGATATTCTTTCCTTCTCCATATCTTTGGATTTAATTGCATTTGATCCTTTTGAGGTGTTTGTTGAAATTTTCTCCTACATTCATATTCTTCATGACCAAAGTTGTTACAGATTGAGCATTCTATTTAATTTTCAAGAGGAGAAAAGTTATTATAGGAACTTCTCTTGATCCCTATTATATTCCTTTGATTTTGTGCTTCTCTAGTCACGATGGTTTTGTAAGCAACGCATTGAGCAGCTTTGTGCCCAAAATTGACATGAAAAACATTTCCCATTAAAGAAGTTTCCGCGACTATCAAATCTATTTACATGTTGATTGTAGTTTCTATTGATATTCATCTTTGGAGAAAATTGAGTATGATTTTCGTGAGGTTTGTTGTGGCTTATATTGATATTCATCCTTGGAGCAAATTGAGTATGATTTACCTGGTGATCAACTTTATGCCTTTGCTGATGATTGTCATACTGTTCACTTGTCTTTGCTGCAGCAAGATAGCTTTTGGTGGAGGTTGATGGCTTCTATGGTTGAGATGCTTCTTCAGTATATCCAAGACCTGTCTTTATCAAAGGAGAATGTTGAACTTTGATAATTTCATTTAAAGTTTCTGATCCTTTAGAAAATCTAAGATTGAGACATTTTGTTTTCTCAAGATCTTTTTCTTAGACCCACAATTTCACATTATAGCTTTTCATTGTGTTTTTCTTTTTCAGCAAGTTGGTATGTCAAGGTATCTATGATCATATTCTTTTCTTCTAAACAGATTTTGAGTTTAGAGATTTCTTCATGAAAGTTTTCCTCTTCTAAAGCATCCCAAAAATCATCATCGTCATAAGCCATGAGAAGTCTATAATCATCACTATTAGATAAACCATCACTATCCTCTTCTAAACTATCCCAAAAATCATCGTTATCATAAGCCATGAGAAGTCTGTAATCTTGTCCAGTTTCATCTTCATCACTATTAGATAAACCATCGCTATCTTCATGAGTATAGTAACTCCTTCTATTCACAACTTGTTTCCTATTCCCTTTTGCATATTCCTTTCCTTTTTCATATTTATCTTTATGAGGACATCTAGCAGCATAATGACCAACTCTGCCACAAGCAAAGCATTTGAAAGGTAGCTTACCTCTGAACCTTCCAGAACCCCGTTGAAGCTTCTTGACAAAATTTACCTCATATTCTTCTTCTGAAATGTGTCCTGATTCATTGTGTTCTTCCTTTTCTTTTCCTTTTGCTGAAGCTTTAAATGCAGCTTCTCTCATATCTGATGGACCTCCTTTTCTCATCTCAAAAGAAATTATGATTCTGTGAAGTTGTGTCATAGTGATATTCTGCAGATCCTATTTTTCTTCTATGGCAGACACTTTTGATTCAAATTTAGCAGACAAGGATCTCAAAATTTTCTCAACTAAGGTAACTTCCTTTATTTCTTCACCCAGATTCTTCATACAATTAACAACCTCATCTATATGTAAGAAGTAACTAGCTATACTCTCATCACTATGCATCTTAAGAGTTTCATATTGAATTCCGAGAGTTTGAAGCTTAGCACGTTTTACCAGAGAGTCTCCTTCGTAGCTCTGAACGATTTTGTCCCATATCTCTTTGGCTGATTTGAGCTACATGACTTTGACAAACTCTGATTGTGACAAAATTCCCAATAAAGTATTGATAGCTTTGGCATTGGTTTCATATTGCTTTTTACCTGCCGTGTCTGTAGGAATTGATGTTGGAAACGTACATCCTCCTTCAACAATTTCCCAGACATCTATTCCAAGAGATTGTAGATAGGTTGTGGTTCTTATTTTCTAATAAACAAAGTTGCTCCCATCGAAGATTGGCAGTCTGATGGATCCCATGCTTTCGTGATTATTCATCTTGATGGATCTCCCTTAAAGCGATAAAGTTTCTTCTGAAGGACCTCCTCTGATACCAATTGTTGGAAATAATACTGAGAAGGGGTGAATAAGTATTATCAGATAAATAATTTTATTTCCCAAACATATTTATATACGCTACTTCAGTGAAGTGAACTAGTGTGTACACACAACTATGATTAAAGAAACCAACGTATATCTAGAGAACTTTTGATTTAGACAATTTATCATGTGTTGATCTTAAACCAGTACATCAGTAACTTATTAGACAGTGTAGTAAAAGAAAAATAAAGCATCAAACATAAGAAACACACATGAACACCAAGATTTAAGGTGGAAATCCAATGTGGGTGAAAACCACATGCTGTTGTCGTCTCTGTCTTCTTTTAATAATAAGAAAATCTGTTTACAACATTGTACTGGTGCAGACTCATACCAATACATAGGAACCCACCTGCAGAAGGCTACAACATTCTATCATTCCCCAGCTTCTATTGGAAGGGAGCTATAACCCCCTGGCTCTTGTACTAGCCGATCTATTTACTAGTACATAGGTGCTAGCCTACAAAAGGATACGACCTTCTTTCTTCCTCCAGGGACCACGTTTCATAAATTTTTAGACATGATACTCCTGGAACACGACACCATAATCTGAAGGCCACGTTTCATCAAATTTTCATACTGGGCCAATCAACAACATTGAAGCTCAAAATTAATCACCACTACAATACAACCATCAAATACATCTGCATCAACCAACATTCAGTTAATCTGAGCAATCAGATCACTGACATTAGAACATTATGTTGAACCCAAAAGCCTGCATCATCATTCAAAACCAGCAGTAACCTCAAAAACCATGCATCAGTGTATACGCTACTTGGCTAAACCCAAACTGTGTGTATATGCTACTTCCATTAATCAAACCTACATATACCTTCAAAACTACTACAAACATAAACGTTTGAATCAAGTCTGTACCAACCAACAATATACTGAATATCTAATGTCAACTTATAGAGCTTTACATAGGCAGGGATAGAGATCACTTCTTCTCACTGATACAATCAATCAATCAAATGTGAGACTCCTTATGCATTCAGTTTTACATTCAGATCTAAGAAGAATTCATTGACAGATAACAGTAAAACAACAGAATTTGATCAGATAGATTAGTTAGTTCTGAAGAAGAAGCTTTTCTTTTCTATACGCTACTTGAAAGAACAGAACCTGTGTGTATACGCTCTTTGGTTGAGACGAACCTGCATACAGATCTGCAAATATTAACTCAAAACTTTGTTGCAATTCTAGACTTCAGACAAACCCAGATCATGATAGATAACCAAATAAAAAATAGGCGCAAAACATTAGATCTAGTCTCAACCAATATCAGATCATTCAAGAATAAGTCATTTCAGGTCTCATGATCCTGATCCAATATTGAACTCAAGGTGCCCATGAATATTTCAAATCTAGTCCCCAACATAACCCTGCAACATAAAATATACTTCAGATAGAAGTATTCCTTAGAATCTTATTACTTGGACACCTGGTCTTATGATCTTCTCCTCTTTATATAGCTTTAGGCCCTTTGTCAATACCTTGGACCAAAACCACTTAGGACCAATACCTTGGACCAAAACCACTTAGAACCAATACCTTGGACCAAATACCTAGGGTCAATACCACGGACCAAATACCTTGGACCAAAACCTTGATTTTCCATCCCATGCGTGCTTTTCCTTCTGTGAAAGTGCGTGTATACATATACGCTCTTTTTGATCTGTGTTCCTGTGTGTATACACTACTTTGACAAAGTGAACCAGTGTAAACCTCTCTTTCTTCAATCTCTGGAGTCTGATCTATAATCCTTTGTTGTTAACCTATTGCACCGTGACCTGTCATTTGTGTGAGTTGCCATCAAGGACAACACCTGTATCATAATGCCAACATCGTAGATAGTTTGTATATTTTCAAGCCCATTTCACAGGGAACATTCACATGTGATATAGACTATATGTTTTCATACATGGATAGTGTATGGATGCATGAACATTATTCATGTTTATTATGGATGTTCATTAAATTTTAGTTTGTAGATTTTTTTATTACTTTGTTAGTTTAATTGTTTTTATATAGTATAGTTTTTATTAAAAAATATAACAATGTTGATTTCTCGCTTCATAGTCTGAGAAAATAAGTACAATATTAAACTATGATTCAAGTCACTTTAATACATAAAATGAAATAAAATATATCATGGTTCAATTAAAAAACCCAAATAGGATTGCAATAAACTTTAAATTCAATTTTAAAAGATGCCTTCAACCAATAAACAACAATTAAGTTCTATTCAATTTTATTTCTTTTGAGCTCATCTACAAGAGCTTAGTCATAACATGCTATAAGTCATATGTATTGGGACTTAATATGCCAAAAAAAAATAATGATATGTTTATAGATAATTTTTTATAATTCTATGAACTTTCTTAAATTTACTTGGCTATCCAAATATTTCAATCAATTCCTTATTCTAAGACCTTCAATTAAGAACATTCAAGAAGTAGAATTTTACAAATAAGAATCTTGATTTCTAGTTTCATGGAGTAAGGAAATAAGTACAATCTTACTACGATGCAAGTCACTTTGATACTTAAAATGAGCTAAAATATATCATGTACATTGATTTAATATTGAACTTGTATAAAGTTTATTTTAGTGAAATCAATGTATGTTAATTTAAACAATTAATGGCGTTTCAATCATTTTATCAACTTTCCTGAATTTACTTGGCTATCCAAGTATTTCAATCAATTATTTGTCTTAATATCTTCAATTAAGAACATTAAAGAAGTAAAATTTTACAAAATAACAATTTTGATTTATATTTTCATAGACTAAGGAAATAAGTACAATCTTACTATGATGCAAGTTACTTTGGTACTTAAAATTAGCTAAAATATATCATGTACATCAATTTGATATTGAACTTCTAGAAAGTGTCTTTTATTGCAATTAGTGTGTGTTAATTTAAAAAATTAATGACATGTTTCTAAAATTCTATGAACTTTCCTAAAATTATTTGGCTATTGAAGTATTTCAATCAATTCCTTATCTTAAATCCTTCAATTAAGAACATTGAAGAAGTAAATTTTTTTCAAAATAGCAATTTTGATTTCTAGTTTCATAGAGTAAGTATATAAGTACATTTTTACTATGATGCAAGTCACTTTGATACTTAACATGAACTAAAATATATCATATACATCAATTTAATATTGAGCTTATAGAATGTGTCTTTTACTACAATCAATATATGTTGATTTAAATAAATAATGATATGTTTCTATAATTTTAAGAACTTTCCTAAATTTATTTGGCTATCCAAGTATTTCAATCAATTCCTTTTCTGAAGACCTTCAATTAAGAACATTCAAGAAGTAAAATTTTACAAAATAACAATTTTGATTTCTAGTTTAATAGCCTAAGAAAATAAGTACAATCTTACTATGATGCAAGTCACTTTGATATTTAAAATGAACTAAAATATATCCTGTACATCAATTTTATATTGAACTTGTAGAAAGTGTCTTTCAATGGAATCAATGTAGGTTAATTTAAATAATTAGTGATACATTTTTATAGTTTTATGAACTGTCCTAAATTTACTTAGTTATTCAAGTATTTGAATCAATTCCTTATATTAAGACCTTCAATTTAGAACATTCAAAAAGTAAAATTTTACAAAATAAGAATTGTAGTTGTCATATTGGCTTGTAGAAAGTGCCTTTTAGTGCAAAATCAATGTATGTTAAAATTACAGTTATTTTAAAATATGTCCATATGTAAAATACATATAAGTTTTATTTGATTTTGTTTCTTTTTAGATTATATAAAAGAGCTTAATAGCCATAGCATATATATATATATATATATATATATATATATACATGATTTTTTACAATCCAATATGAAGCATGTATATAACTATTTCCATGTTTTATATCAAAGTGACACGTGAAATTTATTACTAACATAAAAAAATATTTCAACGTTGTTCATAGCTTAGATAGTTGAATTTTCATTTCCATCATCTACTCATCTGGCCAATTATCCATAATATGTTCATGGTATGATTTTGTCATCTTCCATATCCTTGGTTCACCTTTGTTTGTTTTGATTTCTATGAGATTAATCCAAGTTGCTATGACTAGATGACTCTATTGGAAAGATATATATTCAAGCATAAAATCTCTATAAATGATGTGATCAGAATTTGTTTTTAACCTATTCAAAAATATGACCCATCACAACAATGTCACCAATTTGGTATGTGAATTTTCGATCTTCATGTTGTCGCACCAACCTACTTTTCCCTTATGTGCATCACATTAAATAGTAGGCCACATTCTCTTCATTTCGTGAGGGAGCAATGACGAAAAAAATATTTCCTACAACCAAAATACAAAATATTTATTAGTTAAATACATTCAAGGTTTCAATTTGTAGATGAAACCATTAATGATAAACAAATCACATACCTTCCCTTACAAGATCAAAGACTCAATCATGATGAAGTGAAACGAGGACCTCTTCATCGTGTATTTCTTGCCACATCACAATTGGATGAGGTCCCTTTGGATTAAGAGTACGTATTTCAATCCTTTCGCATGCTCATGTTTTTCACAATGATCAAGTCTACATCCATCAACACCAATGCAAGGATAAGAAAAACATGCAATTTTTCTTATCTCGATGGAAAATATTTCCCCCGTGTCTTTGCTCCGCACTAAGTGTAATTCCCTTATTCCTTCTATACTATTACAATACCAAGGAAGGGATATATTTACATCACTAAGTGCAGCATTCCAGAACAACCTACACATATGCTTAATAGATTCATAATCTTCATGTCCTAAATGGGATCTGCATGTGTTGACCAAGTCTAGTGACAATTGAGTTGATCTACATCATGACTCATTTGGTACCCTCTAATTGCTCACTTCACAGAAGAACATGCACCATCATTCTCACCCTTTCCATGTCCAGTTTCAAAATAGCTCCAAGTATGATGAATTTTTGTCTTCTTCTTTATTTGGCTCAACCAATAAAAATTGTGTGTTGACTTGAATTGTCATGCACATCCATCTAACCATGTCCAATTATTTCTGAATGATATGCCATTTTTTTTTAATGATTTATAAATTAGGTCAAAGGAATGTTGCACAAACAATGTGTCATGCTCACGATCATCACTAATGCAAAAGTGATACTCCTTAATCACATTACATGACTCATTAGTGCTATCCCTATTATCAACATTCAATTGTGCATGTCCATACATAACATGTACTAATATGGACACTTTCTCTGAGTGACAATACTCACTCTGGATCTTTGTCTGAGGATTAAATGTGTAATTCTCATCAAATTCAACCAATGATAAGATTGTGCCTGGGTAGAATACTTCGTAAGAATTATTGAATTCACAATATTTTCACCTAATCCTGTGTGAGTGTTTGATATATTTATAGATCTGTTTATCAAACATCCCCATCAATTGTGAAATAAGAATCTCATCATCACCATAGTTGATCCTCCTTGGCGCCATAGTTGAAGAAGATGGTTGATTTCCCACAACATACTCATATTTATTCCATGTGATGGTGACATATGACATCTGAGACTGGTTGGGATCAATAGGAAAGTTCCTATGGAACAATGCCAAATCACCACATTCAGTGCATCTTCTCCCACCTACACATCTTTTCTTTCAAAACAAATATTTTTGCTCCCTTCTGCCTAATTTTGATGAAACAAAATTGCGCAATGTAGGAGGAGGTTTGATGTGATAGTTATTCTTGTAAAATTCCTATAAAGTGTCATATTGAAGTTTAAATTCAACATGATATCATAAACAACACATCTCATGAACTGTATTAGGCCTAATAAGCCATGGTTTCAATTTCTGAAACATCCTTATGGATATCTTCATGTGGTGATTGTTTTCCTTAAGTTCCTCAAATAATGCAACTTCTATCATTTCTACAACGTTCTTAGTTTGATATACATACCCAACTTTAGCTATGTGATGTCATATTAAATCCTTTCTATCTAGAATAGCATGAGAATGAATCTCTTAAAACTCTACCACAAGTGTTATGATTCTTGTTGTAGTTTTTTCTTGGTAGGGTTACCTGGTGATAAGATCCTAATAGGTAGATTCATCATTTTCGTTTACTTGAACCCTAAATTTTGTATTCTTGTGCAATGTTTTCTCGTGATATGGAGAAATTTTGACATTGTTGCCAACTTTTTTTGCCTTAATATACTTGGTGCAACAATAACAATTGTAATTTCTCTATGAATAGCTAGAACAACAAGTTTTCTTTATTTTCCAAACATAGTGAATTCCTTTGATATATTTTTAGTGACATTCATACACGTCTTCCTACTTTTATCGTCTTGGACATCCCAAATATTTGTGCCCTATTTTAGTTAATTATGTTTGATAAAACCATGTAGTATTTGAGCTTGTGAAACAACTGAATGTTTCTCAAAATATTGTTGAATGATATTATTTTCATGATCTCTAATAGTGCAAGTAATGATAGGCTCCTCAAGGTCTTCTATTGTTCTTGCACCCAAATTTTCTATAAACCTTCCACCACTTTCCAAACCACTATAACTCCCTATTATCCTATCAACTTGAGAGGGAGAAACCCATTCTTTTTGTCATTGATTAGCTTCATAGGGCACATCTTATTCATCTAGTGGTTGATTAGATAAATATGGCACATATTGTTCCCCTAGTGTCAGCTGATCAGCAGGATAGGGCACATGTTTTTCCTCTAGTGGTTGAACAAATCGATAGGGAACATCTTGATCATCATGTGGTTGATCAAATTGATAGGACACATCTTGTTCCTCATGCAGCTGATCAATTTCCATTCTTGCTTATTGGAATAAAAAATATACTTGTAAGTCAAGTGAATCACCATCATAAGACAAGTTCATCATAGGTATACACATTCCTGATTAAGAAATAACCATAGGTGTAAGGTCTTGATACGATTGAATGGGTATTCCCCCTATTTTCATTGAATTTAGGGATATGCGATGGTAAATTGGTTGGCATGGGGGGAATTTCTAATTATGAGTAATTAGATCATTTCTGAGTTTCGTCAAATATGGGATATTTAAAGAAGCGACAAATGGTATTTTTTGGAGTTAGTAGTGATGTAATGACCTTCTATATTGGTGTTGATATTGGTATTGGTGTACTCTATCGGGAAGTATTCGTTTGAGTACCCTGCAGGGTGTGGTTGGTTAGAGTACCATGTAGGGTAGTGTTTATATTGCCATGAGGGCTTGTGGTGGGGTTTCCTTGAGAGGATTTAAATCCCAATAAGGTGGCTCCAAGAATGTATGTGCCAAACAAGGTGGCTTAGTCCTAATTTATATGTTAGAATGATGAGAGACCGCACACTCCTCCTAGTAATGGTGGGAGATATGGTAGGAACCTAGAGTGACAGGTAACCCAAGCTACTTCCCCTATGATTCCCTAGTAATTTTATGGGAAAATATAGTGAGGGGCATTTTCTTTAGGAAATCAAAATGAATGACATATATAAGACAAAGCAAACATTAAATGGTTAATTATACCTTCAATTCTAATGTGTGAAATAATTAACAAAAAATATTTTGTGGGGTCTTGCATATGAGAAAAAATCCTAGGGGATGGAGCCCTTCCCTTACTTTAGTTTGTTCACATTGAATGTTTTCCAAACAAACACGCTGAGACATCCTTCTGCTCAAGTAGTAATTGGGCCTTGTGAAGATATTAGGATAGGGTATTGGGGCCACATCATGAATGTAAATGGTGATCCTTCCAGTAGACAAAAGCCAACCAAGGTATGGAGAGGGTTATAATGAACTGACATAATAGGGATATGTCCTGAAAGACCTGGTGACACTTCTAGTAGCATGACCAAGTTCACCTCATGTCTAAGTTCTCCCTCACCTCAAACTATAGGGAAATATTCCATAATATTTGACCACTAAGTTTTCTTCACCCAGTGGGAATGGATGAATCTCAAATTCTAGTGGTTAGTTTTGGATCTGGAACCCCTACCACGTGTTAGGAGAAAACATGAAGGTTTTTTGATAATTTTCCACATAATCGTTACCCCCTTCACGAGTTTCTTTCGATGTACCATATTTGTCACTAGATGATGTAGGATTTTAAGCTCCCTAAAAGAAAAATTTATATGTTTCAATATGAAAAACAACAATGATGACTTATGTGTTTCCTACTTCCATGGTCCTAACTTGAACAATAAATTATCTTGTGGCTTCTATGGGGAATTTAGTGTGTTCAAGTTAAGTTTCTTTTTAGAAAGTCTTTGGTTCACTTACTGTTGGAAATAATACTAAGAGGAGGGGGGGGGGTTGAATTAGTATTATCTAATCAATAAAAATTTTTCATTTCCAAATTCAATTTCATATACATTACTTCAGTTAAGGAAAACCACGTGTATACGCAACTGTGTGAAATGCAACAAGCATATATCTAGTAAACTTATAATTCAGTTAGTTGCTTCTTAATGAGTGCATCAGAACATTATTAACCATATGAACAGTAAACAGGAGCAGTAAAGCAGAACAAATCACAACACACATGAACACCAGGATGTAAGGTGGAAACCCAATGTGGGTGAAAACCACCTGCTGTAATTCGTCTCTATCTTCTTTTAATTAGAAACTTCTTTTTACAATGATTCTATACTAGTGCAGTCTTATACCAATACATAGGCTGCTACCTGCAGAAGGCTACAACCTTCTCTCGTTCTCCAGCTTCTCCTGGAAGGGAGCTACAACCCCCTTAGCTCTTGTACTAGCTGAGGTACTAGTACGTAGGTGCTGACCTACAGAAGGCTACAACCTTCTCTTTTCTTCCAAGGACCACGTTTCATAAATTTTCAGACTGGATCCATGAATAACATCAATCAAACATCAAGTATATCTGCATCAACCAATCTCTTTTGCACCAAACAAACTGAATCAAATAATCACTTCTCTGAATGTTGTACCCAGAAAGCAGTAACAGTAACCAAACACCAATTCTGAACCCAGAACCCTGTAGAAATAAATAGAAGTAGCTAAAACATATTTCAAGAGACATACGCTACTTCAATGTGTACAACCTGCATGCATACACTTCTGAATTAAGGCCAACCAGCGTATACGCTGTTTTTACTTACTGAACCAGCATGTATACGCGCCTCTGATGTGCCGAACCTGCGTACAGATCTATAAAAGATAGTTCACTCTTTCAAATATTCAGACATTAGTTATACCCAGATTATCAGATTTATAGATCAAGTCATACGCCAAATATAACAGATCAAAAACACGCAAAGATACTACTATTCAAGTCTTGAGTTTTGAGCCATCAATAGAAATTATCCATCTTCTTGCGCTCAGGTTCCTCCTTGATTCAGATTCAGCTATGCACCATTAAGCAATCACCAGTATTCCAGATATTTCTCTTCATAAGATATTCAATACTTCAGTCAATACCTTGGCCAAATGATCTCCTCCTTTTTATAGTCTTAGGCCTTACTCAAACCATGGTCCAAAACCATAGAGAACCAATACTAGGGACCCAAAACCTAGGTTCAATACTTCAGACGCAATACCAAGGTCCAAAACCATAGGTCCAAATACCATGGTCCCAAAAATAAGATTTCCCACATGTATGTTCTTTTCTGTGCATGAAAGTGCGTGCGTACGCATACGCGACTTTTGATCAACAATCCCACGTGTATATGCACCTTCGTCAAAGGAAACCTGCGTATACCTCTTTTTCTTTCATTCTGAGAGCCTAAACAGTGATCTTCCTTCTGAGTGAGTTGCCATCAAGGACAACACCTATGCCATAGTGCCAAAACTGTATCATAATGCCAACAATCTCCCCCTTTGGACTTGATGGAAACCCCAAATCATTCAAAGTCATTCTCCCGCTTTGACATTAAGGGCAAAGGGTTATGCTCCCCCTAAGTACATGCTGAAATCTCTACTCTGTTGTGCTATTCATGCTCCCCCTGACTATACGCAAGGTCTGTAGAAAAATGGTCTATAAGAAAGACCATGACTCTATACATCATAAGCGCCCTTCCTATCACCAAAGGCTCATACATACATACATCTCCCAACCAAGTGGGGATATACCAATATTGACTCATCCACCCAACCAAGTGGGGATACACCAAAAGTTTACACAAGATAAAACAAGAACATTACATCAACCATCCCAAGCATAGTGGGGAAATCAAAGAAGGCCGTTACATGACCTTGATAAGAAAAGAAATACATGACATAGAGATGAAATATCTATAATCAGATTATGATAGTTATCAACAACTATCATCAGCAGCATTTGTCAATCATCATTCAGACCAGCAACCATGTTCTCCTTCTGCACTTGTTCCCCCTAAAACCAAAACACTGTGATCTTGAACCAAGATCTTCTTGGATAATGCCAACAATGCATTATTAGAAGAATATATATGCTCCCCCTGAACCTGTGCCAGATGGTCTTTGTCAGACCCATATCAGACTCCTTTCATCCTGAGCCTAGCCCACTGTTTGTCTTCAAACCAACATATACGCGACTGTACCCACATAAACCGGCGTATGTACGCGGATCCTCCTCATGAAACTCGTGTACACCCACTTTTCTCTGAAACAGACAAGTTTCAACAGCAAGATGATGCATCGACTACTCCCAGCTTCTGTCTGAGGTATTCAAATGTTTCCCTGGGCAGTGGTTTGGTGAGTATATCAGCAACTTGTTCCTTGGAGGGAACATGCTCTAATTTTACCTTTTTTTCAAACACTTGTTACCGGAGAAAATGATATTTGATAGGTATGTGCTTGGTCTTTGAATGCATGACAAGATTCTTTGAAATACTGATTGCACTTGTATTATCACAAAAAATGGAGATAGGTGGAGTACAAGTGATTTTCATGTCTTGCAATGTTTGCATCATCCAAAGGAGTTGTGTGCAGCAAGATGTAGCAACTGCATATTCCGCTTCAGCTATAGATAATGCAATTGAACTCTGTTTCTTGTTGAACCAAGATACTAATCTAAGACCCATGAAGAATGCACCACCAATAGTGCTTTTTCTGTCATCCATGCTTCCTGCCCAATCTACATCTATATATGCATGAAGTGTGAGATCTGTACTTCTAGGATACCATAAGCCATAGTTTTGAGTTCCTTGAAGATACTTGAAAATTCTCTTAACTGCCTGAAGATGAGTTTCCTTTGGATTTTCCTGAAACCTTCCAACTATTCCCACTGCATGCATAATGTCTGGTCAGGTACTTGTTAGATAGAGAAGACTACCAATCATGGATCTATAGGTTGGTTGATGCACTACTGCTGATTCATCATTTGCGCTGAGGCTGCATCCTGTTACCATAGGGGTACATACTGGTTTCGAATCCTCCATCCCATATTTCTTCAAGATCTACTTGAGATACTTGGTTTGTGATAGAAAAATATTGTCTTTGTTTTGTTTGACTTGTAAACCAAGAAAATATGTGAGTTCACCAAGCAAGGACATTTCAAATTCTTTTTGCATCACCAAGGCAACGTTTTGACTCATGTCTTCTTAATTTCTACCAAAGATGATATCATCAACATATACAACAAGTATTAGCAACTTATCATTATCAATTTTTATATATAGATTACTGTCTATTGATCCTTTTGTAAAACCTTGTTGATGAAGATACTTATCCAAATCATAATACCAAGTCCTTGGAGCCTGTTTAAGGCCATAGAGAGCCTTTTTTAGTCTACTTACAAGTTTTGGATCATTTCCAAGGATAAACCCATCTGGTTGCCCAATATACACTTCTTCATCCAAGTCCCCATTTAGAAAAGCAGACTTCATGTCCATTTGAAATACTTTGAACTTCTGAAAGCTAGAAAGAGCAAGGAACATTCTTATGGCCTCAAGTCTAGCAACTGGTGCAAAAGTTTATTCAAAGTCTATGCCTTCTTGTTGAGCATACCCTTTACAAACAAGTCTTGCCTTGTTTCTAATAACATCTACATTTTCATTCAGTTTGTTTTTCAATATCCATTTTGTGCCTATTACATTTTTATCGTTTGGTCTAGGAACCAACTTCCACGTGTTATTCTTTTGAATCTTCTCCAGTTCTTCATTCATGGCCTTAACCCAGCATTCATCTCTGCATGCTTCACTTACATCTTGTGGTTCAGTGGAGGAGAGCAATGCTAGGTAGCTTGAAGTTTCTGAAATAGTTCTTCTTGTTTGTACACCTGCCTCTTTCTGCCCCAAAATTTGAGTTTCTGGATGATTCTTCTGAACGTATCTGGATGGAGTCTTTTCTTCTATCCTTATCTATTCTTCTGGTGCCTCATGGGTTTCTTCTTCATCATGATTCTGATTTGTTGTTGAAGGATAGTCCTCATCATCTTCGAAATCTTCAGATTTTACTTGCCTTGGAATGTTTCCTTCTTCATCAACCACTACATCAATACTTTCAACAATTTTTCCAAGTCTTTTATTGTAACACTTATATGCTTTGTTGTGGGGAGAGTAACCAAGAAGAATGCCTTCATCTGCTCTAGGTTCAAACTTACCAAGGTTTCCATCAGTCTTTTTGATGGAACATTTCCTTCCAAAAATTTTGAAGTATTTTACCGTGGGAGTCTTACCATACAAAAGTTCATGAGGAGTTTGAGTGTTGTTCACCCGGATGTTTTTCTTGTTGAGAATAGTGACGGCAGCAAATGTAGCTTCACCCCAGAAGGTTGCAGGAGTCCCAGACTCATCAAGCATTGCTCGAGCCATTTGTTGAACTGTTTTGTTCATCCTTTCTACTACTCCATTTTGCTGAGGAGTCCTAGCAATAGAGAATTCCCTTCTTATTCCATGTTCTTCACAAAAATCGAAAAATTCATTCGAGGTAAATTCTCCACCTCTATCAGACCTGAGGCATTTGATTCTACGATCTGATTCGTTTTCAACCAAGGCTTTGAATGCTTTGAACTTTTCGAAAGATTCGTCTTTATGCTTCATAAGTCCTATCCAACACATCCTGGAAAAGTCGTCAATGAACAGTATAAAGTATTCTTCTCCTCGAGGTGACCTTTTCTTAGATGGACTACATACATTAGTATGGACAAGTTCAAGTGGCCTACTAGCTGATCCTTCCTTCTCCAGAAAATTAGTTCTGGTTTCCTTCCCAAACTGACATGATTTGCATATTGTGTTGTCTGGAATTCTGATGTCAGGGAGATCACGAATCGCTTGATATTTACATGCTTTCCTTATCTGAGAGAAGCTTAGATGCCCCAATCTTTTGTGCCATAGCCAATGTTCATCATTCTTACTAAGATAGCATTGTTTTTGTCCTACCTTGAGTATGTATAAATTATTTGGAGTTCTTATGCCTTTAATCATGGTTTCTCCTGTATCAAGCTCACAAACAATACATCCATTTGATCGAAATATTACCTCATTTCCTTGATCACACATCTAACTGACACTTAATAGATTATGCTTTAAACCATCAACATACATAACATTCCCAGCTTTGACCTTTTCTTTCAAAAGAACAGAACCTTTACCTTTTATGAATGCAGGGGTGTCATTTCCAAATGAGACCTTCTTTTCCTTTTCTAAGGCACTATATGATTGAAGTTTTTCTTTATCACCTGTCATATGTTTCGAGCATCCACTGTCGATGTACCACTGATTTTCCTGCCCTTCCACATATAAGGCTATGCCACATCTTTCTGGTTGCGGTTCTTTCTTCCTCCATGTTTTGGGGCTTAATGAAGCTTGCTCCTTCTGAGTTGTTTGCCGAAACCTACTCCTGCATTCAGAATATTCATGACCAAAGTTGTTACAGATAGAACATTCTATTTCATTTTCAAGAGCAGAAAAGTTATTGTAGGTTCTTTTCATGATTCCAGTCACACTCCTTTGATTTCGTGCTTCTCTGGTCATGATGGTCTTGTAGGCAACACATTGAGCTGCTTTATGTCCAAAGTTATGACAAGAGAAACATTGGCCATTGAAGAAATTCCTGTGATCATCAAACCTTCCATTGTAATAGCCATTCATTCTTGAGGTAAATTGAGAATGATTTACCTGTGGTTGGTTGTAGCTTCTGTTCATCCTTGAAGTAGATTGCCCTCGATTTACTTGGTGATTTCTGTTCATTCTTGAAGTAAATTGTCCCTGATTTACCTGGTGATCTTCATTGTGCCTTTGCTGTCAATTGTCAACCTATTCACTTCTCCTTGTAGCTTCAAGATAACTTTTGGAGGTAGATGGCTTCTGTGCTTGAGATGTTTCTTTAGTATACCCAAGACCTGTCTTGATTAGAGGAGAACACTGCACTTTGATAATCTCATCTAAAGTTTCAGATCCTTTAGCAAATCTAAGATTAAGAGCTTTTGTTTTCTCAATGTCCTTTCTAAGTCCCACAATTTCACATTCTAACTTTTCATTGTGTTTCTCCATTTCAGCAAGTTGGAATGTCAGAGTATCTATAATCATATTCTTTTCTTCTAAGAAAATTTTGAGTTTAGAAATTTCTTCATAAAGTCCTTCTTCATCTATAGCATCCAAGAAATCATCATCTTCAAAAGCCATCAAAAGTCTATAATCATTACCTTGTTCATCTTCATCACTATTTGAAAATCCATCACTGTCTTCATGTGTGTAATAGCTCTTCTTACTTACATTCTGTTTTATGTTCCATCTAACTGATTCCTTACCTTTTTCAAGCTTATCATTATGAGGACACTTGGTAGCATAGTGACCGACTCTTCCGCAAGCAAAACATTTGAAAGGTAGCTTACCTCTGAATCTTCTAGAACCCTGTTGAAGGTTCTTGACAAAATTTGATTCTTCCTCTTCTTCCGACATATGTCCTGAGTCATTGTAATCTCCTTTTCCTGAGGCTTTGAATGCAGCTTCTCTCTTGTCTGATGGTCCCCCTTTTCTCATTTCATAAGCGGTTAGGATTCCGTGTAGTTGTGACATGGTAAGGCTCTGTAGATTCTATTTTTCTTCTATGGCAGAAACTTTTGATTCAAACTTAGAATACAAAGATCTTAGAACCTTTTCAACCAAAACAACTTCTTTTATTTCTTCACCCAAATTTTTCATACAATTAACAATCTCATCTATACGTAGGAAATAGTTAGCCACACTTTCATCATTGTACATTCTGAGATTTTCATATTGAGTTCTGAGAGTTTGTAGTTTTGCTCGTTTTACCTGACCATCTCCTTCATAGCCCAGAACGATCTTGTCCCATATTTCTTTTGCGGTTTTGAGCTGCATAACCTTAAAGAATTCTGATTGAGATAGACTCCCTAATAGAGTATTGACAGCCTTTGCATTTGTTTCATACTGCTTCTTACCAGTCGTATCTGTAGGAGTTGCTGATGGAAATGTGTATCCTATTTCCATGATATCCCAGACTTCTGTACCAAGAGATTGAAGATATGCTATGATTCTTACCTTCCAATAGACGAAGTTTCTCCCATCAAAAATTGGTGGCCTGATCGATGCTTCTTTCTCATAATTGCTCATGATGATAGATCTTCCTTCAAGTGATCAAGCTTCTTCTGAAGGACCTGCTCTAATGCTAAATGTTGGAAATAATATTGAGAGGGGAGGTGGGGTGAATCAGTATTATCTAATCAATAAAACTTTTTCATTTCCAAATTCAATTTCATATACGCTACTTCAGTTAAGGAAAACCGCGTGTATACGCAACTGTGTGAAATGCAACAAGCATATATCTAGTAAACTTATAATTCAGTTAGTTGCTTCTTAATGAGTGCATCAGAACATTATTAACCATGTGAATAGTAAACAGGAGCAATAAAGTAGAACAAATCACAACACACATGAACACCAGGATGTAAGGTGGAAACCCAATGTGGGTGAAAACCACCGGTTGCAATTTGTCTCTATCTTCTTTTAATTAGAAACTTTTTTTTACAATGATTCTGTACTGGTGTAGTCTTATACCAGTACACAGGCTGCTACCTGCAGAAGGCTACAACCTTCTCTCATTCTCCAGCTTCTCCTATAAGGGAGCTACAACCCCCTTAGCTCTTGTGCTAGCTGAGGTACTAGTACGTAGGTGCTGACCTACAGAAGGCTACAACCTTCTCTTTTCTTCCAGGGACCACGTGTCATAAATTTTCAGACTGGATCCATGAATAACATCAATCAAATATCAAGTATATCTGCATCAACCAATCTCTTTTGCACCAAACAAACTGAATCAAATAATCACTTCTCTGAATGCTATACCCAGAAAGCAGTAACAGTAACCAAACACCAATTTTGAACCCAGAACCCTGCAGAAATAAACAAAAGTAGCTAAAACATATTTCAAGAGACGTATGCTACTTCAATGTGTACAACATGTGTGCATAGACTTCTGAATTAAGGCCAACCAGCGTATACGCTGTTTTTACTTACTGAACCAACATGTATACGCGCCTTTGATGTGCCGAACCTACGTACAGATCTATAAAAGATAGTTCACTCTTTCAAATATTCAGACATTAGTTATACCTAGATTATTAGATTTATAGATGAAGTCATGCGCCAAATATAACAGATCAAAAACACACAAAGATACTCCTATTCAAGTCTCAAGTTTTGACCCATCAATAGAACTTATCCATCTTCTTGCACTTAGGTTCCTCCTTGATTCAGATTCAGCTATGCACCATTAACCAATCACCAGTATTCTAGATCTTGCTCTTCATAAGATATTCAATACTTTAGTCAATCCCTTTGCCAAATTAACTCCTCCTTTTTATAGTCTTAGGCCTTACTCAAACCATGGTCCAAAACCATAGAGAACCAATACTAGGGACCCAAAACCTGGGTTCAATACTTCGAATGAAATACCAAGGTCCAAAATCATAGGTCCAAATACCATGGTCCTAAAAGTAATCTTTCCCACATGTACGCGCTTTTCCGTGCATGAAAGTGTGTTCATACGCATATGCGACTTTTGATCGGCAATCCCACATGTATACATGCCTTCGTCAAAGGAAACTTGTGTATACCTCTTTTTCTTTCATTTTGAGAGCCTGAACAGTGATCTGCCTTCTGAGTGAGTTGCCATCAAGGACAACACTTATGCCATAGTGCCAAACCTGTGTCATAATGCCAACACTTACGGTGTACAACAAAATATAAGCTAAAAAAAAATAAGTATAATGATTCTAGAAAGAGGATACCCTTTATACAAAGTTTAAGTGAGCTTAGTGTGTGGGGTGAACATATGTGCAAGTGAAATTATGAGCATAAAAAGTGTGAATTGATGTGTATATGGGGTGATCATTTACAATTACCCTAATTACAATATTCAATGCTTGCTACTTGCAAGAAAGAAAATGATGCATGGATTGTTATCACTCCTTAGTTTTCCTAGGATGAAAAATAAACTACAAAGGTAACCACAAACCACTTTCAAAGCTAGGATCTAGCCCTTCTAGCTTCAGAGAGGGCTCACTCTATATGATTTTTAATCTTCATGTTTTGATTTTAGGCTAGGTATGAAGGGACAAGGTAGATGTTTTTTTTTATTTTGTTTGTAAAATGGAAGAGAATTCCATTGGGCATGGAGTCATCGGGTCTTCAGTAATCAATTGAAATAAATAGAGGAGCATAAAATAGGGCGAGGTAGGAAAAATCCTAGATATTGTAGAGTTGTTGTGGTGTGAATAATATGAATGAGAATTAACTTCAATTAAATATAGAGAATACACAGATGAATTCTATACTTAGTATCAGAAAGAAAACATTGATATTGTTTTACAAGCTAGAGCAGAGTACTAAAAGTAAATTCAACCCTTCGTCTTCTTGTAAACAATTTGAGAAGGAAAAAATTCATGTGAAACTTGAAAGGAAACATATTTACAATGAGGGAAACATCATCATTTTCCTCACACAAGGATCCTGAAACCAAACTACTCTGTATTACTAAATTGATTACTTCAAATATATTTGAATTCTTACAATCACAGATTTTTTTTTTTTCTTGCATAATACAACCCCTACTAAGTCTTTTTACAAAATATTTCTACACTTTGTATCAAATTAATTGGGACTTAAAATAAAATTTATTACAAAATAATATCTACTAAAATCATGTAGATATTTCCAAAATGCAACTAAGTAATAGGAAATCTAAACTATTTCTGATTTTTTGTTCAGACTTTGAGGTGAACTATTATTGACTATAGCTACCTTTTCTCTTTTTCTCTTATTTTGTCTTATATCTATTCAACTATCTCTAGTAACTTATCCCATCGCTATTCACTTGGAATGGAAAAATTTACCATGTTCCTGAGTCTCTCATCTACTTCTGTGTATGTCTCAAAAGTTGGCTTGTTTAGAAATATATGATGGATTTTATGTTGAATAAATTGATCATGCTATAGGCCTTCCATGAAATCTTCTCCACTTATATTTCCTCTGACTTTAGCAAATTTCGATGCATCTGCACCAATATTACATAATTCATCTTGATATTTTCCTAATGGAATCATTTTTTTGTTAGAAGATCTTAAGGCTGGGATCACTTTCTCCCACAATACATTAAATATTATGTTGAATCTTTTCACCTGTAACTCCAATTATTTGCAATTATTTTCTAATTGCACCATAATATTTTTCTTTATCGACACTCTTTTGACTTCCATCACTGCATTTGTTATATCATGAATATTAAGCTCTTCAAGCTCATATTTAGTTTTGGAATTCAACATTTTTATAACCATGTGTGCTTCTACTAGTTTTTTCTCAATTTCAACTTTTGTCTTCTCAATCAAAGCCTTAACATTTTGCACCAGCTCTTCTTGTTAAAAAATGATCTAGATAGATGGACACAATTCTATAATATTTGCATTAATATTGTGCCAAATGTTTCACTTGGCTTCTCCTAAGATTTGAGTTGTAAGGGACTGATCTTCATATTTTTTAATTTTCTAAATTAATTTAAAATTCTTTTGTACCTCTGCAAGGTATGCATTGTCTACTATGATCTTGATTTCCTCCATCTTTGTGAGTGTTGTTGTTAACTTCTCCTTTTCCTTATTTGTTAATTATAATTCTCCGAAAGCTTGGGCTAGCTTCTTAGAAGAATCTGAAGTTGATGTTTGTGCTTCCTATTATGTTGATGTACTTGCTAATGATGCACCTACTACTGATGTACATGTTGGTTCCAATTGTTCCTTTTCCTTGAACAATGATTTCATGTCCTTTTTTTTTGAAAGACTAAAAATTTAAAATAAAAATAATTTACAATATCCCTATGGGATAAATGGCTAAATAACCATACCTAAAGTACTATATTTATAGGACCTTAACATGGATGATGGGCCACTTAATTCTTTCCAAATTATACTATGGGAGCATATAGGGAGTTGGAAGCTTTAGTTCTTTGAGAAAGGGTACATATGCCACCACAGGTTCACCAGAAGGATGCAAGGGAGGAAGTTCCTACTTTATTTCTTCACTAAATCGATGTCCTAGCCCCGAAAATAAATGAATAAAATAAAGTATTTGGCTAGCAAAACAAGTAAAAATGATTTGTGGATTTAAGGCCACTTACATTCCTCCTAGTTAAGCTAGCAATTGTGTCAATTGAAATGAGAAAAAAAAAGGAGAATAGATATGTGGATTAGGTTCACTTACTTAAATCCTAATGGTTTTAAGCTATGTTTGTGTGCAAAATTTCAATGTAAAATATAAGCAATTACTCTACTTGTAATGGTTAGTAAAACAAATTGGCCCTAGTTGTGATGGTGGGTGCAAGGTGAATAGTGCACTTACAAAGGGTTTGAATTTGCAAGTATGTGGAGATGCGGTTCATGATCCTTTAATAGAATTCCCCTAATTAAACTATGCGATGTTTGTTCCTTGAAATGATGTCTCGATAATGGGCCACCTAATTATTTCCTAATTATACTATGTGAGCATATAGAGAGATGGAAGCTTTAGTTATTTGAGAAATGGTGCAGATTCCACCACAAGTTTGCCACAAGGACACAAGGGAGGTAGAGCCTACTTTCTTTCTTTACTAACACCAATTCCTAGTCTTGAAAATAAATGAATGAAATAAAACTTTGGTTAGAGAAACAAGTAAAAACGATTTATGGATTTAGGGCCACTAACTTTACTCCTAGTTAAGCTAGCTGTCGTGTGATTTGGAATGAGAAAAAAAAGTAAAAATGATATGTGGATTAGGGCCACTTACTTAAATCCTCCTAGCTTTAAGCTATGTTTATGTGCAAAATTTCAAAGTAAAATATAAGTAATTAATCTAGTTGTAATGGATAGTAAAATAAATTGGTTAGTAGTGATGGTGTGTGGAAGGTGAATAGTGCACATAAAAATGGTTTTGAATTGAAAGTATGTGTATATTTGGTTCATGTTAATTTAATACAATTCCCCTAATTAAACTATGTGATGTTTGTACCTTCCAAGAAAATAAATGATGTGTAGATGATGGGCCACTTACTTCTTTCCTGAATATACTATGTGAGCATGTAGGGAGATGGAAGCTTTATTTCTTTGAGAAGGGGTCCAGATGCCGCCATAGGTTCACCACAAGAATGCAAGGGAGTAAGATTCTACTTTCTTTATTTATTAACACCAAGTTCTGGTCCCAAAAATATATGAATGGCATAAAAGATTTGGTTAACGAAACAAGTAAAAAATATTTGTGGATTTAGGGCCACTTACTTTCCTCCTAGTTAAGCTAGGTGTAGTGTGAATTGGAATGAGAAAAACAAGTAAAAAATATATGTGGATTAGGGCCAATTACTTAAATCCTCCTAGTTTTAAGCTATGTTTGTGTGAAAAATTTCAAAGTAAAGTATAAATAATTACTCTACTTGTAATGGTTATTAAAACAAATTAGTTATTAGTGATGGTGTGTGTAAGGTGAATAATGCCCATACAATGGGTTTAAATTGCATGTATGTGGATAAGCGGTTCATGATCCTTGAATACAATTCCCCTACTTACACTATGTAATGTTTGTTCCTTCCAAGAAAAGAGATGATGTGTGGATGGTGGACCACTTACTTATTTCCTAATTATACGATGTAAGCATATAGGGAGATGGAAGCTTTAGTGCTTTGAGAAAGGGTCTAGATTCTCACACAAGTTCACCCTAAGGACACAAGGGAGATAATTCTTACTCTATTTTTTTACCAACACCACATCCTGGTCCTAAAAATAAATGAATGAAACACATGCTTTAGTTAGAAAAACAAGTAACACTAATTTGTGGATTTAGGGCCACTTACTTTCCTCCTAGTTAAGCTAGGTGTGGTGTGAATTGGGATGAACAAAAAAAGTAAAAAAGGTATGTGTATTAGGGCCACTTACTTAAATCATCCTAGTTTTAAGTTATGTTTGTGTGCGAAATTTCAAAGTAAATTATAAGCAATTAATATACTTGTAATGGTTACTAAAACAAATTGATTAGTAGTGATGGTTTGTGAAGGGTGAATAGTGCACATACAAAGCATTTGAATTGCAAGTATGTGGATATACAGTTCACGATACTTTAATACAATTCCCCTAATTACACTATGTGATGTTTGTTCCTTCCAATAAAAGAAATTATGTGTAGATGATAAGCCACTTCTTTCCTAGTTAGACTATGTGAGCATATAGGGATATGGAATATTTAGTGCTATGGGAAACGGTCCAGATGCCACCACGGTTTCACCACAAGGACCCAAGGGAAGCAATGCCTACTTTATTTCTTTACTAACACCAAGTCTTGGTCTTGAAAACAAATGAATGAAATAAAAGATTTAGTTACAAAAAAAGTAAAAAATATTTATGGATTTAGGGCCACTTACATTCCTCCCAGTTAAGCTAGGTGTGATGTGAGTTGGAATGAGTAAAACAAGTAAAAATTATATGTGGATTAGGGCCACTTACCTAAATCTTCTTAGTTTTATGCTATGTTTGTATGCAAAATTTCAAACTAAAATATAAGCAAGTACTCTACTTGTAATGGTTAGTAAAGGAATTTGGTTACTAGTGATGGTATGTGAAAGGTGAATAAATTACACATACAAAGTGTTTGAATTGAAAGTATATGGATATTCAGTTTATGATCCTTGAATAAAATTCCCTTGATTACACTATGTGATGTTTGTTCCTTGCAAAAGAAAAAATGTGCATAATAATGGGCCACTTAGTTTTACAAAGTATGTTAAATGTGAGAATATAGGGAGATGGAAAATTAGTTCTTTGGGAAACATTATATTTCAATCACCATCTAAATTGAATTACATAAATTGATTTAATTAAATCTTCAAAAATAACCATTTAAATATATGTATACTTACCTAAATTAATATGCACTTTCTTAATATTTACTCAACTTATACATGTTGATGCTTGAAGAAAATAGAAGTCACATGAAACCATTATAGATTAAGCATATGAACAAATAAGTTTCATGAAACCAAGCCATTTAAATAGCTAGAATTTGTTTCTTATGCATAAATCATGATTTAACTGAACACAGGATGCCACAATGGAGAACACCCAATAGAGGAACCCCATGGAAATGATAAGAAATTTGAAAAATAGTTGAAGGTATCCAATTTGTAAAATATTGGCATTTAAATTTATATTTTACATTTTAAATTTTATCCTATGTTGAAAATGAAAAATTAATTCATTTATATAGAATAAAATTTAATGTTAAAAATTAAATTTATCTTTTAAGTTAAATCATGACTAGATGTTGGTGAAAAAAATTAGTTAATTATATTTAAATTTTAATTATATATAATAATTTGAATGTTTAAAAATTGTCATTTGAAATATGTATTATATAGTTATAATGTGTGATTATATATCTCTATAAAAGGTTGATAAAATGCAATATTGAAAATTTTAAAATAATTTGTTTTAAATTTATTTTAATAATTTTTTCAATCTCATAAATCAAAATTATTCATATATCTTAATCTTATTTATATAAAAAATTTGTATTTAATCAATTATTTCAAGAAAATGTACCACACTACTAAAATTTTTGGAATTTCTTTATTCATTTAATAATGTAAAAATATTATATATATATATATATATATATATATATATATATATATATATATATATATATATATATATATTATTTTAGATTTATTAATATATCTAACTCCATCTCTCCATTTACCAAGTTAAGCATTTGACCTTTTTCAAAATTATTCCTTCTTAGCAACAATTTTTCATTTTTTCAAGAGGCTATATAAATCCTAAACTAAAAGTGATCTCTACAACAAGGATTATATTATATTTTTGTTCATATATCTCATTCACCAAATATTTGAATTAAAATCCAATCCCAGCTAAAAGGGATTGTGAGAGAGAGGGAAAGAGAAAAAATATTTAAAAATAATATGTGTTAATAATAAAATTAGAAAATTTGTAGAGTGAAGTGTCAATATACCAATTTCCCAACTAATCTAGTCCCACAAGAAATAATCTCTCTTGACACCCGCCCAACACATGTTTAATAATTGAAAACAATTTAACCATTTGGGCATATGATTGAAGGGTGTGTGATAAAGGTGATCTATTGTTAAATATAACCCCAAAATTTTACTAGTGAATTTAGGTTTGAAACTTTGTTTAGTTTCACAAAGAGACACATTTACCAAGTGAAGCATTTTACTTTTCTCAAAATGAGTTCTTGTTAGCACTGCTTTTCATTTCTTTAAAAGAATATATAAATCCCAAACTAAAAGTGATCCACAGACACACACACACACACATAGATATATATAATTTACCAATCATTTTAATTAAAATCCAATGACAAGTAAAAGGGATTGTCAAAAGAGAACGAAATATATTTAAGTGAATAAAAAAGAATAGGTGTTGTAAATACAATCATAATATTTGGAGAACTTACTAACGAAGCCAAAGAGAGTGGCTCAAAAATGAGAAGAGGATGAAGATCTAGCAAAGTTGATGAAGAATTTATTGTATAATAATTTGCAAGGTTGTTGAACTAAAGAGTAATAAAGATTAAGTTTAAGTTCTGAGATAGGATGTCTAAATACATATTTAAGAGGGAATTATTAATAACTTAATGATATGAACAATCTTTTGAATTTGAGTGAAAGGAATATTTTTGAAAAATTAAGCTAGTGACTACCAAATTGAAGGGCCAAATTTATATCATGAGAGAAAAAAATATAATATCTATAAATTGTTACAAATTTAGTTCGATATAAGATGACTTGTGACTAAAACTCCATACCATACATAAATAAACACTCCATGATACCAGAAGGAACCCATTCAACTAGTTTTTAAGTATGCTAATATTTGAAAGCCTACTATACAAGATCAAATTAAATGGAAACATTTTCCTTCATTATAAGCACCATATCGTTTAGACTTTTAAAATGTGTAGCTAAAATTACCATAAAACAACAATAAGAAGATATTTCTTAAAGGAATAATTTATCATAACTACATAAAATTTCATAATTCCAAATGAATCATGGAAGAAATGTGGGATGAGAAGAATGAGAAGACCAATGAAATTATTGATAAGGAAATGAAAAAAATCGAGAGGTAGAGGTTTTAGTAGATTTAGAGAACAAGGAAGATGCTTGTTAGGTCCCTATGCTACTAGTGTAACCCCTTATTGTTATTAGTACAACCCCATTATTATATTGTTGTGCCATGTAGTCCCGATATTGTTATTATTGTGCCCCATAGAAGCCCACTATTGTTATTATTATGCCCTTACATTATTATTGTTATGTCGGCTCTCATTATATTATGACCCCTTAGACTCCTATATATAGAAAGGAGGTCTTATCATTTGTATCATCGAAGAATTATTCATTTGTGTAATGTAAAGGAGGTTGCCCCCTCTAAGAGGCTGAATTCTAAGGTGTTGATCTATCTATTCTATCTTTTTGTGAGCTGGTTTCAAAACATTTGGTATCAGAGCTTTGAATTCTAGAGTTTCGCTGCTCTAAACATGTCATCGTGGAATTTTCGCTATAACTTTTTTTGTGTGATGTTTCAGTAGCTAAAAATAAAACCCATTTGAGACTAAATTGCGTTGAACCTCGAGTTTGAAATTTAGATTTTGTCTCGTTATATTTTTGAAGATATGATCTAAGGAAGTTAGGGTTTTTGCAAGCTCCTGAATTTCATCTAAAACAGGTGATCGTGGAATTTTTGTTATAAATATTTTGCTACGAAGTTTCAGAAGCTAAAAAAAAAAACATTTGAGAAGATATCAGTATGAACCTCGGCTTTGCATTTCAAATCTTGTCTCGCTATATTTTTAGAGATATAATATGAGGAAGTTAGGGTTTTTGCAGACCCCCGAATTACATTCCAAACATATGACGTTGGGAAAATCGTCATAACTTTCGCTTTGAGCATGAGATTGAATTTTCGTAAGAAGTTACAGAAAGAGGATAAATTGTAGTTTTCGGTATATATTTGTCAAAGCTGAAGGTCAAAACAGTGACATGTGGCACTTCATACAAGTTCACTCTTCTCAAAAGGTATATAATCAGGTCATCTTGGGAGATTGTGCATAACTCTTTCTTGGAGAATCCAATTTCGATCAGACAGGTGGCTTTGGAAGATCTGGAATTATAGAGTTACAGTAGTTTCAATATCGAGCTCCTAAAATCAAGAAAAAGTGAGATGAGGAAATTTGATGGCAAGGATCCATTAAATTGGACACTACAAATGAAGAAATATTTTGATCTACATGGTGTACCACTATTACAAAAGGTACGTATTGCATCTAATTATTTAGAACCGAATCAATTTTTATGGTATAAAGGGCTTTGTTCTCGTAAACCACTTGTCACGTGGTCAATTTTCATGGAGGAAATGATAGCACATTATGAGGATACAAAGAGAAACACCTTCTTTAGCCAATTGATAAATATCAAACAAAAGGGTTCAATGGCAGAGCACATTGAGGACTTCCAAAAATTTAATATAAGGGTAAATGATATTCTAGAGAAGAAAATGGTGTATGTCTTCATAGGGACTTTAAAGGATAACATTCAACATGGGGTTCGTCTTTGGGAACTTGATTCATTGGAGAAGGCATTCAGGTTGGCAAGAAAAATTGAAAGTGAAATTATGGAAACAAGGAATCCCACCACTCACAACTATAGTTATGGAAATGTTTCTTCTCCTAGCCTTTCACAACCTACAAGGTTTACACCACAACAATTGGAAGAAAAAAGAGAAAAAGAGATTTGTTACAATTGTGATAGCAAATACACTAAAGGTCATAAGTGTGCTGAGAAGAAATTATTTTACATAGATTATGAAGAAGAGGAAGAAAAGGATCAAGAAACATCAAAAGAAGAGGATATACACTAGGAACCTACCCCAAATAAAGAAGAAATGAATCTGACCATATCTTGTAAAGAATTGGAAAGAATTACCACTCCTCAAACTCTCAAGATAGAAGGATATATCAAGAAGAAAAAGGTTCAAGAAATGAAAGATCACATCGAGAAAGAAGAAATGAATCCAACCATATCTTGTAATGCATTGGCTGGAATTACCACTCCTCAAACTATCAATATAGAAGGACATATCTAGAAGAAAAATGTTCAAGAAGTGAAAGATCACATTGAGCGTCAAGAAATGAATCCGACCATATCTTGTAATGCATTGGAAGAAATTACCACTCCTCAAACTATCAAGATAGAAGGACATATCATGAAGAAAAGGTTAATAGTGTTGATTGATTCGGGCAGTACCCATAATTTTATTCATTGTAAGATAGCCAAGGAATTGAATTGCTTCCTATATCTAGCACCAAAGTGTCAAGTGATGGTTGCAAGTGGAGGAACCACAAATTGCTTTAGAAAGTGCCATAATATCAAGCTATCCATGGGAGAATATGTATTGAATAGCCCAATGCTTTCCATTCCAATGGGTGGTGCTCATGTTTTACTAGGATTCCAATGGCTACAATCTTTGGGTATGATAGCTTTAATTTTCAAGAACTTTTCTTGAAATTCTTTTGGGAAGGAAAGGAAGTTGAATTGAGGGGTATCGAAGGGAAACCAGGAAAGATAATAAACTCTAATAGCATGACAAAGCTTCTAAATAAAGAACAATAGGGCGTAATTGCACAATTATGTTCACTAGAGGATCCCACATCGAAATCATGTATTTCTCTAGATCTCCAAAACGTTTTGGACAATCATTCCAAGGTATTTGAGACTCCCAAAGGCCTCCCACCTATTCGTGATCATGATCATGCTATTCATTTGATTCCAGGAAGTGTTCCTCCAAACATTAGGCCTTACAGATATCCATATGCCCAAAGGAGTGGGAACTCATTCAAAAGTTGCAGAAGATCCCAGTTCAAACAATATTGTGAGAACTTGACAAGGAAGGAAAAATCATATTGGAACCTAAAGTAGTCACAGAACCGAGAAATCGACAACTACGAAATAGATCAATTTCAGAGTATCTCATCAAGTAGAAGAACTTACCCGCTAAAGATTCCACATCGGAGGAGAAGAATTTGTACACAAGCATCAAGAACAACTCAAGCGTTGAGGACAACACTTTTTGAAGGAGAGGGGCATGTTAGGTCCCTATACTACTAGTGTAACCCCTTATTGTTATTAGTACAACCCCCTTATTATATTGTTGTGCCCATGTAGTCTCCATATTGTTATTATTGTGCCCCAAAGAAGCCCACTATTGTTATTATTATGCCCTGACATTATTATTGTTATGTCGGCTCTGATTATATTATGACCCCTTAGACTCCTATATATAGAAAGGAGGTCTTGTCATTTGTATCATTCAAGAATTGTTCATTTGTGTAATGTAAATGAGGTTGCCCCCTTGAAGAGGTTGAATTATAAGGTGTTGGTCTATCTATTCTATCCTTTTGTGAGTTTGTTTCATAACAATGCTTCAAGTATTGGGTGAATGTACATGGAAATTTTAGCACAACAATCAAGTGGGGCACAAGGACAGGTAAGAGGATTTATAAAACTATATGTTTATACAAGGAACCTTTTTTATGCATATGCAAAGACATATATCCAATGTCTTTTATGTTTTCAATTATTTTCATCAAATGTTGACAAAGTTTAAAATAAGGTTCCTTCTTTTTACTTTTGAACCATACTTTGCAATATATTTTAGGATTACACGTTCAAAAACAACTAGATGAATTTAATGGACATTAGATTGCCACAATCCAAGATTAACATTGTAAATATTCCTAGCATATCATCAATATGTGCATGCTAGTTTATTTCTTTTGCATTATTATTTACTAATTTAATATTTATTAATCACATGAGCCTTCCGTGGAGCATTATAGTGATATGCAATAATACACTCCTCTTTGTGCAAGCACGAATCCTCACTTTGTATGTCTTTAAAAAACATCATCTCTTTAAAAAATTCTCACAACCTTCATGTGAGGATTGAAAGAAGAAACTTGTAAGGTTTTCAAAGGTAGGGATCATCATTTAGGATTCAACAAACCATTAAATGTTATATATTATGATGGATGTCACTAAAATTTAATGTTTTAGTATGTTTAATAAATAATGTTTTCTAAGCATGCACATTGGAAGAAGGGATATTGTTTCTCCTAGATCTTAACAAATTTTCTTTCTTTTAACTCATACAAGGATATCAACCATCAATGAAACTAATGTTTATTAGATACATGTTAACTTTTAAGTATTAACCATTCACTATTAATATTCATACCCTGTTTTCTTTGAATTTTCTTTGAAGAATTGGAAACTACAACTTCTTCTTAAATATTAGGATTTAATTAGTGAAAGAAACATGGTTCGGAGGAAAGGGTTCTTAAGCTTATATTAGCTCCCACATAAGAGAATTTCATGAAACCAATAAAGTCACAATTACATCTTAAGATCAAATGAAACATATATTTACATCATATATGCAACCACATACCCACAACCAAATCCTTTTAGAAAGAATACATCAATTGAGTTTAGTATATGCGACCTTTCTCAAGAAAACTTGTGTACATATCTATAATTACTGAATCATTCCTTTGTTACAACCATAAAAAATATTTCACAACCCTTATTGTCACCTGTTTATGTCAGAATATCATTACCATCACAGATTTATCATTGTTAATCATAATCATAAAGGGTCAAGCAAGCATGTTTCTTAGTCACTATAATGCTTTCAGATATATCCAATATGAACCTCCTTCACTCCCCTTGGTGCACACCTATTTCAGATCAAACCATTCTTTCATAACCCATAACTTTCACACCTAACACTTTGATCTCCATCTCCTTATATAGCTTAGGCCTTAGCCAATACCTTAGACCAATCCTTTAGTAATGTTGATGGTATTCTTTGACAAGGGTCAAATATCCATTGTCGCACTCATTACTATGGGCCAATACCATGGTAAAGATTCCTGGTATTGAGAATACCATGGTGCAAAAAATATATGCAACTTTTCTTCACCATACCCATGTATGTACATGGTCTTTGTTGATAGGACTCACGTATATTTTCCAATATTTTACCTTTATCATTCCTCTGTCTTAGAACTGATATTCCTTTGTCCAATCTATTTGTTAGATCTATACTAGCCTGTATACTCATCCTTATACCATCATGTTGACATCTCCATCAATTAGGTTACCATCAAGGACAACACATTAGCCACTGCACCGAGAGACGCTCTACAGCCCAGTATGGGGGTAGTTCTCACATAAAAACATAAATGTAAACAACCTAGTATTGGGGTAGATCTCACATAAAAATGTTGACATGTAAACGTACACATAAATCTAAATGTAAATGTAATTGTAAACAACCCAGTATGGGGGTAGATCTCACATAAAAAAGTAAGCATGTAAACCTAAACGTAATGCTTAACATTTAGCATTTCTAATCTAACGTCTGCCTATTTAAAAATCAATCTAATGATTAGTAGGTATAAACACAATATAAATTTAAAATATAAAGAGGTTAACGAACACTCAAAAAAGATGTATGGTAAATAAATAAAAATATCGATAAACTAGAGGTATGGTAAATAAAACCCCCTTTTATATTTATTCCATAAACATCTTTATATTTACAAAAAAAAAATGTTTTATTTAGGTGAAGCTTATGGGATATATAATTAATAGTGCCATGGGCCAAATACCATATTTATAAAAGAGGTATAAAGAGGTATCATAAATAAATAAAAATATATCAAATAGGATTAGAAATCAACATCTAATTATATACCAAGCCTATCAGCAAAATACCATGGTAAATAAAAGAGATATGATAAATAAATATAAATATAAATAAACTAAGATATGGTAAATAAATAAAACCTCTTTTTATATTTACTCCATAAATCTCTTTATGCTTACTAACACTCAAAAAACATGTTTTATTTAGGTGAAGCCTATGGGCCAAATTATTATTAATACCATGCAAAAAAAACATTATTAACCCTAATATTAATATTAAAAGATTAATAATATTATTATTATTAAATCTAATATTCATATTAATATATTATAATATTAATATTATTAAATTTAATAACTTTGGATTAATACAATATTAAATTTGTTATATTATAATATATATTAATATATCATGATATATATTAACTCTAGATCTATATGGGAGGGAACAACAAAGACATAGAGTGATAGAGGTAGAGAGATAGGGGTAGTGAGAAGGGAGAAATGGATATAAACTTACAAATAGGGGAGAGGAGGAATGAAGAGAGAGAGATAGGAAGATGAGTGTGAGAGGTAGAGAAGGGTAAGAGAGGGAGAGGGAGACACAAATATGGAGGGGGGAGAGAGAAGGAGAGAGGGAGGGAGATAGTGATAGGATTGGAGGTCAAAGAGAGATAGAGAGAGATGGGGGAAGAGAGATGAGGGTAGGAGACAAAGGGAGAGAGAGGACTTGCAAGAAATGAGGAGAGAGGTAGGGAAGAAGAAATACATAGAGAGTGAGAAGTGGAGAGATAGGGAGTTGCAAGGGAGAGATGGAGAGAGAGAGTTTATGTTTAGGGGTGAAATAAAGAGACAAATAAAGAGAGATAGAGAGAAGGGGTGAGAGAAGGAGAGAGAAGAAGAGATGGAGGGATATATTCACATAGTTGGAGAGAGATAGAGAGAGAGAGAGAGAGAGAGAGAGATGGGGGAAGAGAGAGGATTGGAGGGAAACGAGAGAGAGAGAGAGAGGAAGAATGAGAGACAAGATGTGAGAGAGGAGGATAGTGATGGGGGAAGAGAGAGGATTGGAGGTAAGAGAGAGAGAGAGAGAGAGAGAGAGAGAGATGGGGGAGGAGAGAGGGAGGTAGGAGAGAAAGGGAGAGAGAGGAAGTACGAGAGAGTGGACTTGAGAGAGAGGAGGAGAGAGGGAGGGAGAGGGAGGGAATAAGAAATACATAGAGAGTGAGAAGTGGAGAGAGAGAGAGGGAGTGACAAGGGTGACATGGAGAGAACATGTGTATGTTTGGGGGTGAGATAAAGAGACCAAGAAGGAGAGATGGAGAGAATTCGGGAGAGAAGGAGAGAGGGGAGAGGGAAGGATATAGTAGCAGGGTTGGAGAGAGAGAGAGAGAGATGGAGTTGGAGGGGGAGAGAGGGAGGTAAGAAGAAATAATTAGAGAGATAAAGGTGGAGAGAGAGAGAGAGTGATAAGGAAGATGGAGAGAGAGGGAGAGAGGACAACAAGAGGGAATAGAGATAGAAGAAGGGGAGAGGGAGAGAAGGGGAAGAGAGAGAGAGAGGGAGAGGAGGAGGGAGGGATAGATATATATTCGAGAAAGAGAGTGTATGTTTTTGGGGTGATGTAGAGAGACAATGGGAGATAAAGATATAGATGGAAAGTTAAGAGAGGGAAGAAGAGAGAGATGGAGAGAGAGAGGGAGGGACATAGAGATTGATAGATATGGAGTGAGAGAGTGGGTGTGTTTGGGGGGTTGAGATAGAGAGACAAAGAAGGAGAGATGGAAGGATATATAGATATATATGGAGGGGGGAGAGAGGGAAGAAGATTTATTGCACTAGATGCATTGATTTCAGTTTAGATGGTGATTTCCAATCCTATTTCATTGCTTGCACTGATTTTAGTGTAGATGTTGATTTCTAATGATATTTGATTGCTTGCACTAGATGCATTGATTTCAATGTAGATTATTTCTAATATTATTTGATTTCTTTGATCCAGGTGGATATTGTTGGCCACCCACCAAGTCCAATTGGACCCCCACCATTGTTTCAGTTAGCTTTTCAATTTCCTTAATTGTAGCACAGTTTACTATTTTTAGCAGTTTATTAGGTCCTCAACTTCCGAAGCCGTTTTGAGGCCCTAAACGAAATTTTTTTGGGAAAAATGGGAGAAACATGGGTCCATGGACCGATGTTCCTCTTCCCAAAGTTGTAGTTCTCAGAGAGATCTTTCTAAGAAGATATTGTGCACGTCAAACAGAGATCGTATGCCAAAGTTTACAACCCCGGGAAGTTGGTGTACCAATTTACCCAAATGGGGCCCACAGTTTGGCGTTTCATATTCTAGGGTTAGGTTTTTGGATGTTTATGGTTTTCCATTATTTCTCAACAATTAATAGGCCTTCGAGCCTCAATGTAGATGGTGATTTATAATCCTATTTGATTGCTTGCACTAGATGCATTGATTTCATTGTAGATGTTGATTTCTAATAATATTTGATTGCTTGCACTAGATGCATTGATTTCAATGTAGATGATTTATAATCCTATTTTATTTCTTGCACTAAATGCATTGATTTTAGTGTAGATGGTGATTTCTAATCCTATTTGATTGCTTGCACTAGATGCATTGATTTCAGTGTAGATGTTGGTTTATAATCCTATTTTCTTACTTGCACTAGATGCATTGATTTCAGTGTAAATGTTGTTTTCTAATCTTATTTGATTTCTTGCATTAGATGCATTGATTTTAGTGTAGATGTTGATTTATGATTTGATGTAATTGGATGTATGATGGTGCATTAATTTTAATGTGATTGGATTAATATTGTGCATTGATTTTAGTGTAAGCATAAAAAATTATTGACAATGTACATTGACTTTTGTGTTATAGTAATTCAACCTATAAATATTGGAGAGAAAGAGAGACAAGGTATAGTATTTACTACAATATCTTGAGCTAAATATTTAAATAGTTTATGGTTTAACCTGTCCTTTCATATAATTGATATGAAAAGACGACAAAAGTAATAAGGGTGGTAATAAGAATAGTAGAAAAAAATAGTTAGGGATTAATCACAATGAAGACTATTTGTAATTTACGATATTCTTATTATTCACATTTTCTATCATTCAAGCTATTACATTATCACTTTACATTCAAAATTTATATTTTATCATTTTTCATAATTAAATTATTCACAATATTTATCACTCAACAAAATGATGTAACTAAGAAAATTTAAAACTAAAATGATTGGATTAATATGAGACATATTTAACATATTTAGAATGATTATAACAATATCAGACGATTTTACATAATTTTGATAAAATCAATCATATTTTTTTTGGCCACACATGAATAAAACTAGCCTAGATCCATCTTAAATCCAAATCTATCAAGTGCTGAGAGGGATCAAATCTATCGAGGTGAAAACCTTTCCTCAAGTTTTGCACTCAAAAAAGAGATTTGTGTGTCAAGATATTTGATCCCTCTTGGCCCTTGATAGATTCGGAGTTAAGATGGATCTAGTCTAGTAATACCAACAATCTCCCCCTTTGGACTTGATGGCAACTACTTTGGTGTTTGGTTACCACCACTTATAAATTCCTATAAACACATCTATAGATAGACCAAGCTTCTTTCCCAAGTCACCAAGCATTTTCCAAACACCAAGCTTCTCTCCCCCTTTGACATCAAGGGAAAAGGGTTGGCAAATGTTGAATGAAGACTTCATTCTCCTTTTGGAGAGATGAACATTGTAGATCTAATGTTGTTGAATATGGGCACTAACCATGCTCCCCCTGAGTATATGCTGAAACTTCAAGAATACATGCAAATAAGTACATGATGTTATGACTCAGCCAAATACACAACATAGTGGGGTTACATATTTGACTCAATATTACATCAAGTGTCGAAATAAATGGGATTACATACATAATTGACTTGATTCCAATAGTCCAAACATATCTGAATATTACAATTTTACAGTGTGGGTCTTTATATGAGCCTTAAATCAAGATACAAAAATGACATTTATAACCAAAACCAAAGACCTCAATAGAGAGGTAACAAGACCATGGTAGTCATCAACAACCATCATTCACCATATAAGAATTTCTACTATGAGCATATGATAACAACAATATAATCATAATTATGCAATAAGAAATGCTTAAGAAGTCATAAGGCCAACAATGTATTATTAGAAATATAGAAAATTCTCCCCTTGAACTTTTGTCATCTATTCATTGTGAGGACTGATCATATTCACTGTAAATTTGTCAAAGCAACTTCATCAATTAGTAATACCATCAAAGCATCAATGTCATTTAGTAAACATGAGGGAAAATTTTAAGGATGGAAAATGATCTTGAAGCTTAAAATCATTGGCAAATCTCACTAGTCCCTAATATGAAAACTATAAAATATTCATTAGTATATTTGTAAAATTATTCAAATTTACAATGATTTTATATATACTCTCTATATAATGTTGGCAATTTTTAAGGTAAAATAATTTTATGTTGTAAAATTTGGGCGAATCATTTTCATAAAAAATGGAAATTAGTGAATCATTTTTTGGGAAAAATGATGGAAAATTAGCCCATCTGCGAATATTAGCCCCTGAAATTTTCCATGGTAACCATCATAAGCCAATAGTATTTCTAAGTTTCATTTGAGCAACAATAGATTGTAAATAGTCAACATTAGACGCAGAGGGACGCAAAACCACTGACTCAATATACAAGAACCTCTCCTTGAGTCCCTCTGATAGTTTCTTCTTCATAGAGAAATATATGCGACTCTCTAGAACCAAACTCATGTATATACGCAACTTTCCCTCATGTGATCCATGCTCATAAAGCAAATTGTTGTAATTTCAGTCTCATCTCCCCCTGAACATGAAGGATTTGTCAGAATATTTAACAAAGTTATGTGGTAGAGACCACTCCTAGTTTCTCTCTAAGATACTCAAAGGAATCACGCAAAAGTGGCTTTATAAATATATCTGCAACTTGTTGCTTTGAGGGAACATATTCCAATTTTATCTTTTGTTCAAACACTTATTCTCTCAGAAAGTAATATTTGATTGGAATATGTTTGGTTTTTTAGTTCATGATAAGATTTTTAGATTTACTTCTGGCACTAGTATTATCACACATAATAGTTATAGGTTGAGGAAAATTGATTTGAATGTATTGCAATGTTTGCATCATTGTTATGCTCTTAACCTGCAAAGCGATACCCAAACATAGAATTTGTGAAGAAAAGATACCGAGAACACAAAATATGCGAAGAAAATATACCCAGAGCACAGAATAGCAATGATTTTATTATCCAGAGAGAAATGTTCACAGGCCTCTTCGAGGGGGCAACCTCCAATAGAGCAGAGGTCAATTACAAAACAAGACACAATACTCCTCGCAGGGAGCCTCTATCCTTTATATATGACTCATACATGCAATACCACGAGCCAATATCGTGGATTTTATTAATACCATCTATCTAATACTACCGTCCATTTACCATCTAACTAATACTACCGCCCATTTGCAACTAACTGTGGTCCCGTCATTAATTGCGGGTTAACCACTTACAATTATTAATATGGGCTTTATTGACTCTTGACTATGACGTGATCCCATGACATAAATAAGGGGGTTAGGGTGGGACCCTAACATGCCCTCCCCCTTAAGACTAGCCTTGTCCTCAAGGCTGAAGCTGCGGAAACTGCTGAAGAATAGCGGCTGGTTCCCAAGTTGCATCTTCCGGCGAGGTGTCTTTCCATTTGACTAGGACCTCCTTAATCACGCGGCCACGCAGGTGCTTGTCTCGTGTGTCTAGAACCTGTTCAGGTTGAAGCCAGATTGATCCTTCTTCATCCAATTCAGGTAGACTGGTTTGAACTCGGCAATTGTTCCCAATCACTTTCTTGAGGCACGATACATGGAAAACTGGGTGGATTTTTGCTGTAGGTGGCAAAGCCAGCTTGTAAGCCACTTCTCCAATGCGCTGAAGTACTTGATATGGTCCGTAGAATTTTGGAGAGAGATTTTGACAGCCCTTGTCTTTGAGTGATGTTTGCTTATATGGTTGCAGCTTCAAAAAGACCTGATCCCCTTCTTGAAATTGGCGCTCTGAGCGATGTTGGTCAGCCTGTTGCTTCATTCGGTTCTGAGCTTGATGAAGATTCTCGCGCAAGTGGGCCAGCATGGTTGCACGGTGTTGTAAGAGTTGATCCACTGCTTGTACTTTGGAGCACCCCGTGAGATAAGAAGTAGGGGACGGCGGAAGTTGTCCATAGACTGCTTCATAGGGAGTCATTTTGGTGGTGGCATGATAGTTGGTGTTATACCACCATTCCGCCAGAGGTAACCACTGTGCCCAAAGGTGTTGTTTTTTTGAAGTGAAACACCTAAGGTAGGTTTCTAGACATTTGTTGACGGCTTCGGTTTGACCATCTGTTTGCGGATGATATGAAGTACTGAGTTTGAGTTGAGTGCCTTGTATTCTGAAGAGCTCCTGCCAAAAATTACTGGTGAAAATTGGGTCGCGGTCGGACACAATCGAAGTGGGCATGCCATGCAATTTGAAGATTTGATCCATGAAAGTTTGAGCAACCAAAGTAGGTGTGAATGGTTGGGGTAGAGCGCAGAAATGAGCATACTTCGATAGTCGGTCCACAACCACCATGATGACTGATTTGTTCCCAGACTTTGGAAGACATGTAATGAAATCCATGGAGACCTCCATCCAAATTGACGCCGGAATGGGCAATGGTTGTAATGTGCCTGGTGTGTTGACGGTTTCCCCCTTGTGGCGTTGACAGACGTCACATTCTGCTACAAAAGTAAGGATGTCTTGTTTCATGCTGGTCCAAAAAAATGATCTTCTGGTGCGAGCGTATGTCTTCTGAAAGCCCGAATGTCCTGCAATAGGAGAGGAGTGCAATTCTGCCAAAATGCGACTTTTGAGGGTGGATGTTGGTGATATGACGACTCTGTCCTTGTAGCGAAGAATATCATTCTGCCACGAGTAGCCCTTGCTGGAATTAGGATCTGCCTGTAATTGAGAAATGAGTTGGGAGAGCTCAGGATGTAAAAACCATTCCCCGCGAGCCTCTTCAATCCAGTCTGGAATGGGGAGGGATATTGCGAGTAGAGTACTTTCCTCCTCAAATTGGCGTGACAATGCATCTGCTACCCTGTTGTCTTTCCCTTTCTTGTAAATGATCTCATAATCATAACCCAGCATTTTGGCTAACCATTTATTTTGTTGGGGGGAAGATAGGCGTTGCTCCAAAAAATATTTAAGACTGTGATGAACTGTAAGGATTTGGAAACGTCGCCCCAACAAGTAAGGTCGCCAGGTCTCAACTGCATGTAAGATGGCCATCATTTCCTTCTCATAGGTAGATTGGCCCAAGTTCTTCCCACTTAGTTGTTGGCTGGTGAAGGCCAATGGTCGCCCTTCCTGCATTAAGACTGCTCCAATACCTGTTCCTGAAGCATCAGATTCAATGACAAATGTTTTGGTGAAGTTCGGTAGTGCTAAGACCGGAGTGGAACACATGGCGGTTTTGAGAGCGGTAAATGCCTGTTGTGCTTCTTCGTTCCAGAAGAAGGAATTTTTCTTGAGAATTTGCGTCAGGGGCTTCGCTATGCGGCCATAGTTGCGGACAAATTTACGATAATAGCCTATGAGACCCAAAAATCCTCTCAAGCTTTTCAAGGTCTTAGGTTGAGGCCATTCTTGCATTGCCTGGATCTTTTTGGGATCAACCTTGACACCTTCACGGCCCACAATGTGGCCTAAATACTCAACTTCTTCCATGCCAAACGCACACTTAGACATTTTGACAAATAGTTTATGCTTGCGGAGCAGTTGCAAGAGGATATCTACATGCTTAAGATGTGCCGCCCAAGTGCCACTATAGATGAGGATGTCATCGAAGAAGACCAGGATAAATTTTCCGAGATATGGTCTGAGGAGGTGATTCATAAGGCTCTGAAAAGTAGAGGGGGCATTACAGAGACCAAATGGCATGACCAAGAACTCATAATGGCCTTCATGAGTTCTGAAAGCTGTCTTGGGAATGTCAACTTCCTTCATGCGAATTTGGTGGTAGCCTGAGCGAAGATCCAATTTAGTGAAGAATTGAGCCCCATTGAGTTCGTCCAGCAAATCGTCAACCACTGGGATGGGAAATTTATCTTTGACTGTTAACTTATTGAGGGCCCTGAAGTCTGGACACATCCGCCACTCCCCATCTTTCTTGAGGACCATGACGATTGGAGATGAGTAAGGACTAATACTAGGATGAATGACACCTGCTTCCAACAATTCCTTGATGATTTTTTCTATTTCATTCTTTTGGGTGAACGGATGTCTGTATGGCCGCACATTTGGGGGTTGGGCCCCTGGGACCAATGTGATGCTATGATCATGTTCCCCTCGCGAGGGTGGAAGTTCATGAGGTTTGTCAAAGACCGTCCGATGTTTATTCAAAATCTGTTGCATCTCAGGATGAATTGGCGAAGACATGGTATCTACTACCTGGATGGCATTAAATTGAGCTACTACTCCATGATGGCCCTTTTTTAACAATTTTTCCATACGATGCGAGCTTATGATAGAAGGGGCTCCCGCTTGTAGCCCACGGAGGGTATGTGTGTAGTCGTTCTGCTTAAAACTCATATATAACTCCTGGAAATCCATTGTGATTGGCCCAAGAGTGTGGAGCCATTCCGCACCTAGGACAATGTCGCAACCCCCCATGTGTATTGCAAACATGTGGGTTTTCAATTGATAATCCCCCATTTGAATTTTGACATTTTCACAGCGACCTTCACATTTCATTGTGCCTCCATCTGCAATCTGGACTTGGAAGTTAGAAACTGCTCGGACATAACAATGTGCTGCTTCAGCGATCTTTTGGTGGATGAAATTATGGGTACTTCCACTATCAATCAAAACTATTACTGGCCGATGTTTAAGAAAACCCCTGATTTTGAGAGTTTGAGGTGAAGAAATTCCTGCCAATGCATGTAGCGAAATCATTGGTTCATCAGATACCATCTCCTGTTGGTTATCTTCTTCGGTCGCCTCTGGTTCCTCAAGTGGTGGATCTTCCTCAGTGGAGCTGTAGTCAGTGGCATCTATTTGAAAAAACTTGTGCTCTTTGCATTTATGACCCGGGGAATATTTTTCATCACAGTAGTAACATAGTCCTTGCTTCCTTCTTTCGGCCATTTCTGCAGGTGACACCTTTTGAATCTTAAGTGTTTGGGTCATATTGGGAGACTGTGAGGGACGACCTTTAGCGGGAAAGTTGGGGCGGCTGGATTGAGCTGTTAATGCCCGTTCCACCTTACGGGCTACATGGCAAGCCTCGTTCCATGTGGGGGGGTGGTGGAGTAGAACCTGAGCTTTGATGGCTTCTTTAAGACCGCTGATAAAGCATTCCTTGTAGAATTCATCTGTGAGACCCTTAGTGCGGAAGGCTAAGGCTTCAAAAGCGGTAATATATTCATCCACAGTACCCGTCTGTCGGAGCTTAGTGAGACGCCCCAAAAAAGAGTCTTCCTGTTCAAAGCAATTTCGAAGAGCTTTGGTAAATTGGCCCCAATTCTGAAATTGTCCATTGCAACGCTGATACCATTCCTTCCATTGCCATCGTTCACTGTCCAAGTACATGGTGCCCACCATAAGCTTAGTCCCCTCATCTATGATATGATTCAATTGAAAATACTGCTCCATTTGTGCTAGCCATGCGGACGTGTGCGAACCGTCAAATTTATGCATATCCAACTTGGGAGGTCTCTGATTGGGTGGTGGATGGGTGTGCCAGACGTGAGGAGAGTGGCTAGACTCCCCCTCATGGTATTCATGACCCTTATACACCTCCTCGTGGCTGGCTCCTTGCCCTTGTCCTGTAGTAGGCAATCTAATCCTTTAAGATGATTTTCGATCCTTTCCACCGCAGAGTGGAGGGAGTGCACATCTTCTTCTATTTTTTCTATCCTTTCATTGGCCATTGCTTGAGCGCGAGTTTCTACCATACACCCGTCTGACGAAAATTTGGGACCGCCGAAATTTTTTTTACTAAGAATTGAATGGTACCACCTTGCTCAGCTCGTCGTCCTGATTCTGATGGGCTAGGTCACCAATAAGCGCCTTGGAAGATCTCAGAGCTCTAACTAAGGAGGATCGACCGTACCCTTAGCCGTACAACCCGACTACCCTATCGTACGGGCGAGTAATCTCTCCGAGTGTTGTTCTCGGTGTACTGTAGCCATAAGACGGCCGAAGTTTTATCTATGGCGAGGTTTCAAGGGAGCTAGGGGGCTTCCTATATACCCAGAGGGTACGTGGAAGACAGTCCGTGCGCGGTTCTGTCTAATGTGCTACTACTCGAAGGGGTACCCACAGGGGTTACAAGGGAGTCCAACAGACGTGACCACCTCTTGTATTTCCTGCGTGCATGCCTCCCCAAATCTGCAGGTTTATGCGCTTAACGACAGATCCCGTGGTTTAAAGATGCCGGAACACGTGTCTAGCCTAAAAAAAATTTTGCTAAAATTTGGAGATCCCACCGAGCCCTGGAAAGTGCTCTAATACCACTTGTTATGCTCTTAACCTGCAAAGCGATACCCAAACATAGAATTTGCGAAGAAAAGATACCGAGAACACAAAATATGCGAAGAAAATATACCCAGAGCACAGAATAGCAATGATTTTATTATCCAGAGAGAAATGTTCACAGGCCTCTTCGAGGGGGCAACCTCCAATAGAGCAGAGGTCGATTACAAAACAAGACACAATACTCCTCACAGGGAGTCTCTATCCTTTATATATGACTCATACATGCAATACCACGAGCCAATATCGTGGATTTTATTAATACCATCTATCTAATACTACCGCCCATTTACCATCTAACTAATACTACCGCCCATTTGCAACTAACTGTGGTCCCGTCATTAATTGCGGGTTAACCACTTACAATTATTAATATGGGCTTTATTGACTCTTGACTATGACGTGATCCCATGACATAAATAAGGGGGTTAGGGTGGGACCCTAACAATCATCCATAGAAGTTGAGTGCAGCAAAATACAACAACAACATATTTTGCCTCGACAATTGATAAAGAAATGGAGTTTTATTTTTTGTTGAACCATGATACCAAGCGAGGTCCCAAATAAAATTCTCCTTCACTAGTACTCTTTTGATCATCAATGTTACTTGCCCAATCAAGATCTGTGTAAGAATGAACTGGAAAATCTACGTCTTGGGGATACCATAGACCAAAATGTTGAGTTCCTTGTAAATACTTGAATATTCTCTTGACTGCATGGAGATGAGTTTCTTTATGATTTTTTTGAAATCATCCAATAATCCCAACTGCATGCATAATATTTGGTCTTGTGCCTGTAAGGTAGAGTAAGCTCTCGATCATATATTTGTATTCTGGTTGTTTTACTAAAGGAGAATCATCGTGTGAACTAACATTAAATCCTATTACCATATGTGTGCATATAGGCTTGCAGTCTTCCATTCCATATTTAATCAAAATATGCTTGAGGTACTTCATTTGTGAGAGAAAGATACCATTATTTTATTACTGAACTTTAAGACCAAGAAAGCATGCTAGTTCACCATGTAAGGCAATCTCAAATTCTTGTTGCATAATTGAAGAAAATCCTTGACTCATAGATTCTTCATTACTTCCAAATATGATGTCATCAACATAAACAACAACTATACATTTCTTATCTTTATCCATCTTTATATATATATGTATATATATATATATATATATATATATATATATATATATATATATTGCTACTTGAAGACCCCTTGGTGAAGCCTTGTTATTGCAGATACCTATCAAGATGATAATACCATGCACATGGGGCTTGTTTTAGCCCATATAGAGCCTTCCTAAGTTTGCAGTCAAGATTGTAATCATTTCCTAGAATGAGCTCTTCAAGTTGTTCAATATAAACTTCTTCTTCTAGATCTCCATTTAGAAATGCAGATTTAACATCCATTTGATATACTTTAAAGTTATGAAAGCTTGAAAATGCAAAGAACAGTCTTGTGGCTTCAAGTCTATCTACATGTCCAAATGTTTCTTCAAATTCTATTCCTTCTTGTTGAACATATCCTTTGCAGTATTTAGTTGCATGACCTTTACAAATTCCGATTCTTCCAAGCTTCCCAATAGAACATTGAAAACCCTTTCATTAGTCTCATAATTATTCTTTTCTGCTTAATCTATGGGAATGGAGGATGGATATTAATAGGCTCCTTCAACGATTCCCCAAAAATTAGTTCCAAGTGAGTACAGATAATCTATTGTTATGACTTTCTAGAAAACCAAGTTGTATCCATTCAACAATGGTGGCCTAATAGATGTTACTCCTTCTTGATTTATCATCTTCATGAATCTTCCTTCAAGCGATTAAGCTTCTTCTGAAGGATCTGCTATGATACCAATGTTAGGAAAAATAATAAGATGGAGGGGGGTGAATCAATGTTTTAAAACCTACTTTAACTTTAATTTTCTTATTCTAATTTATGTACGCAACTATTTCAGTAAACCTGCATACATACCCAACTATGATGAAAGAAAATTGTGTATATCTAGTTAACTAGTTTTACATATAATTAATCATTTGTTAAGCTTTGACTAGTTCATCATTAGTTCATTAAAACGTGTATTAAGAAAAAAATATTAATAGTATGGAGGATATAGATCATTAACACATCAACACACATGAACGCCAATATGTTAGGTGGAAACCCAATGTGAGAGAAAACCACCACTGATGTTGTCTCTATCTTTAAGAAAGAAAAATATTCTTACAATATTCTACTAGTGCAGAATTTAACCAGTGCGCAGGCTCCTACCTACAAAAGGATACAACCTTCTCTTGCTTTCCAGCTCCTACTCAAAGGGAGCTACAACACCCTTTCTAAACATTGTTATCTTCATCTCTTTATGGATCAATTTTTAGAATGTTTCAAACTTGATCAAGTTTTAGCTATTATGAAATCAATTACTCAAATAGTAAACCAATTGAATCATCAATAAATGTAACCAATGCAACTATATCAGAAAAAGTCATGCCAATGCATTTCCACTCACCAATATACTAAGCCAAGCACTGTTACCCATCACATAAACCAACTACTACCATGCAAACCCTTAGCAAGCATACATTAGATTGTATAGGATACTATTCTTAATCCTACCTACGTATGTGCACACTTCTTCTGGAGCATACCCACATATAGATCTCAAAATTACTGATACTTAAATCTGAATCACTATCACACTAAAACAATCACTACATCACATACTAAACCCATCACGGATCATAGAGCCAAATAAAGATAATTATATAGTTGCATCACCACTTAGTTAACATTTCATTTCACAATTAGTTCAACCCAAACAATACTGTCAAACACAGATCATTATGAGAGAGAAGTAAATAACAGACAATAACAAACATATTTGAACTAATCAACCATCATTAACAATTCATACTTCAAGGCCCTAGCAATTGTATGTGACTTTTATAAAGAACACTCTTATATGTAAGCACTTTTAATATTTCACACCTGTGTATAGATTTTGAAATTTTGTAGAATATATATACGACCCCCCTAAAGTAGATCTGCATATGTACGTGACTTTTATGAAGAAAAATTTCATTCAGATATGTAATTACTGAATCATTCCTTCACTGTAGCCACAAAACATATTTCAAAACCCTTATCGTCACCTGTTTATGTCAGAATATCATTACCATCACAGATTTATCATTGTTAGACATAATGATAAAGGATCAAGCAAGCACGTTTATTAGTCACTAAAATGATTTCAGATCTATCCAATCTGAACCATGTTTTAGATCAAACCATTCATTCATAACCCATAATTTTCACACCTAGCACGTTGATCTACATCTTCTTATATAATTTAGGCCAATCCTTTAGTAATGTCGACAGTATTATTTTACGGGATCAAATATCTATTATCACACTCATTACTATGGGCCAATGCCATGGTAAGACCCCTGGTATTGAGAATACCATGGTGCAGAAACTGTATGCAACTTTTCTTCACCATACCCACATATGTACGCAGCCTTTGTTCATAGGACCCACGTATATTTTCTAATATTTTTCCTTTATCATTCCTCTGTCTTAGAACTGATATTTCTTTGTCCAATCTCTTTGTTACATTTATACTAGCCTGTATACTCATCGTGCCACCATCATTTTGACATCTTTATCAATTAGGTTTCTGTAAAGAGAAACACATTAGTCATAATTCCAACAGTATATAGATACAACAATTTTCATCATAACAATCCTTTTGAGAACTAGAATCCATCCTTGTAACAAGAGGTGCACAATATTTTATCATATGCACCACATTCTAAATTCCATACAATAAAAGGTATACATACATACATATATATATATATATATATATATATATATATATATATATATATATATATATATATATATATATATATATATATATTCTAATTTATCAAATATCATTCAAGGAGAAAATGAACAATAATTATATGAATGTAGAAATCACTTATGTGAAATTCAAAGATGGAAACCAATGTAGGAAGGAGCCTTTTCTACCCAATTGTATGTTTAGTTATGTCAATGCTCTCTACAACCAGCCATGCGTTAGCCAGGCCGTGATAGAAAAAGGTGAAATTTGGAAACAATTAAAAATTTGGGATGGGTGAAGACAAAACTCATTCACAAATACAAAAAAAATAGATAACTCCTCTACATGTTGAGCTTGGGTTACCCACAAATCTAAGATTCCTCTAAGCTAGCCAACATATAAATACAAAAAATTATTCATTGTACTATAATCCCATCATGGTTTCCTCCCCATTTCTTGTTATTTTGGCCCACCATGCAGCGATTTCCAACCCCCACTCCTCAACTAAGTTCTATAGCTCTATAGTGAGTACATGTCATGCATATTTTCTTTTTAGAAATCCCATAAATGGTTATTATTGTTACAATCCATGATTGACATTTTTCTAGGTGTATTGAGGCACCCAGAACTTTATATAAACACTCAAAACATTCAAGAAAACTTCCACACAAAAACGTGAAGAATCAACTAACAAAATTGATTCTCCAAGCATTCATGTGTTATCTCCTTATATGGTTTAATCTCTCCATGGATATCTACTCCATATGTTTTCTCCAATTTTCCCACTCCCATTAAATTATGAGAGTACTCCACAACCACCACTCAAACCCTTATGAGAGTACTCCACAACCACCACTCAAACCCCATAAATGTGGTAGGTGGTTGCATTAACTACCCAAAGCTTCATTTATCCAATTATACTATGGTGGGAAATATGGTAGTAAAATTTCAAATTCAAAATTTGGAATAGATCATTGGATAAAAATGTTCTAACAATAATAAGTATTGTTAATTTCATGCAAGCATCTCACTAATTCCCACTGATAGTATCATAGTCTATATAGATGCTCGATGCTGGTTTTTTCGAAAATGGAAGAAAAAATGCGGTAGTATGCGTTAGGGTTTCATTGTGTGGAGTTGCAAGCAGAGGACTGGAAAAAAATCTCAGCCCATCGGAGGATGCAAATGGAAATTTTGGGACAGAGGTAACATGACTCTCTTGGGCACACAAACCTGCAGTAGCTCCAAAAAGGCATGGACAAACTTGATGCGAGTATGCAAGGGACCCAGAAATAACAGAAGAAGGAAAACATGGCCTAGAAGAGATTCACTGTCATGGAGATACAATTGCAAATCTACTCCGTGGCTCGCCTCTTGCACCACCACGCTGAACTATTGGACCCGTCACTTACCTTCTGGAGTGAATACAAAAGATTTCTTGGACTATTCACTTGTGGTCGGGATGGGAGGCACTGTGGACGGTGACGACGGTGGTTCACATGGAGGCATTTGTTGGTTTGTGGGCTTACAACGCGGCCTACGCACTTATGTAGACGTGTCCCAGTGCGTCCTCCCTACACACTGCCCATATTTGATATTTCCTTGCATTCCAACATTGCAGGGGTGGATAGGCTTTTGAATCCTACATACTTGCTCACTTCCTTTGCGCCAGAGGGGAGCACATCGGATTTGGGTGCCCAGTATTCAAAAGTATTACGAGGAAGATAGTCATGGTCATGGGACAACTACACCTTCCTCTGCTCCATCAAAGCAGAACCGGAAAAATCTCTATGAACTGGCACAGAAGGGTCGAGTACTATTTTGAGCTGTGACAACATCTGGAACACACAAAGCATAGGGCTGAATGGAACATCTGAAGCACAACCCAGAACAGCAAGGAAGAAATCGGCTCCCACCAACTGGTAAATACTACTTGCTTTAAAATATTTCTAAAAACCCATGTTGGGAGCTCTTTATTAATTTCGGTGAATACATCATATGGAGTCATGCAACTGAAGCAATATATCACACAAAAAACAGGCTACCCTGTACATATGCAAAACTTGTTATATGGGGGAAGAATATCGTAGGATAATTGACTTTTGACAGATTATTAGATATTATATGCATCCTCCATAACCCTTAATGTGAGACTTGTAGAAATTTTGAATAATTTAACACATATTCACAGAGATTATCCTGATCATACAATTATAAGCAGAACATGTATAATACATAATCTCCTCTACGTTGATCATCAATTTACAGAAGCAGAAACATTCACAGGCACACATAGAAGCATCAATCAAACTCATTAACACAGTATGTATCCCGGGAAAAGCATCTCACTAAAAACCCCACACTATCTGTATATTAATGATTGAGACCATGTAACATTACAAAGTACAATGCTTATCACAAGCAATCCAGTACCAGCTCCACCTGTTACACAAAATACAGCTCAGATCTGATCTCCAAATCTATTCCACTGCTTGCCTGCCTCCACTGCTCAATTCCTGCTCAAGAACTGATGAGAATGGCTCACCAAACTCGTATTTGACCTGCAAATAATCACTCACACTCTGTTGGATGTGAGCACAGGCTACAATTCTTGATATTGGCCAATTCATTGGCATACTCAATCCCTCTGATTGTGCAAATCATCATGCACAACTATAGTCACAACTGATAGCAATCTAATCCTCTAACACCTGTCCCTGCTGAACTGAACATGCACTGACATGCAACTGAGTTAACTGATGTATTCTGTAGTTGCATTATGAGTTAATAACTTGTGAGTTAATTAATAACTAATTCACCCAACTCATCTCTAGTCTATTGATCAGTTATACTAAATACAAGTAGTTTAACAAAGTTAAACTGAACACAACTCCATCAACTGGACCTCCAGTCCACTAAACTCAACTCACTTGAGTTCTAACTAAAGTCCTGCATGCAAATATTAGTCATCCCATAGGTAGCCACGTATTTCCTTCTGGGATCTGCATGTACCACATCTATAGCTCAAACTGAAGTGCTCCAAGAGAATAAGATCAAGTTTATAGTCCAAATATTATTATGAGACAATAATATTTGACTTTTCTATTTTTGACAGCTAGTCTAAAAATAGACTTTGATCACTCACACTGTGATCACTCACACTGTGGTCACCCACACTGTGATCACCCACACTGTGATCACCCACACTGTAATCATCCACACTGTGATCATCCACACTGTGATCATCCACACTGTGATCAAAAATAGAACTTGCGCCATAGTTTGCCTGCGGGCCCACTTAGTGAAGGCGACTCTTTTCACTAAGCTCCATCATCTTGTTGCATTCTCAACAAGCATTTCTTGTTGCACACTAGAGGAGGAATGACAACATTCAATAAATCCAAAAGTGCAGGAGGAGGTATTAGGTCCAGCAAATAAAAAAGAAGAACCAAAATGGAAGCATACAAATGGACGACTATCCTTCAAGAACATTCTAGAAGGAAAAAATGTAGCCACGGAACCAACAAAACAAGCAGGAATTACACCAAGTCCATACATAGTGGAGCAACTGAACTACACTCCAGAACTAAACATAGACACTCTAGAAACAAATGAGCATTGTTCCTCTTTTGAAACACAAGCCATTATATGCTGTTTCAACTGCTTCTGGCCAAAACCAGTAGAACTTTTTCAATGGATTTTAACTAATTGGACATTAGATTGTGAAATTCATCTCTGCTCCAAAGGGTTCTTTATTGTAAAATTCCCAACATCTGAGGCAAGAGACATAATATTACAGGAAGGACCATGATTTTGGGGATTGATGAGCCTATTCATCACTCCTTGGTTTTTAGATTTTGATGCAAATACTTTGGTTGTCTCCGGGATGCCGGTTTGGGTTCGGCTGCACAATCTTCCCCTCCATTTCCGGGACGACCGGGTCCTAGTAGGTATAGGAAACAACATTGGGAAGTTCATCAAGACTGACATCCAATGAGTGGTGGAAAGGGTCTACAGCTTTGCATGGATACGTGTGGAAGTAGACCTCAGCAAAGGCCTACCGGACAACATTCACTTGATCCACTGCAAGCGGAACTCGACACAAATTTTAGATTATGAGAACACTGCTTTCAAGTGTAGAAATTGTAGGCAAGCATGGAACCTTCATAATACGTGTCCAGAAGCCAAGAAAGACACACAAAGAAAGAATTTTGGGAACAACCTAAAGGTTGGCAATTTCCCCCACCTAAATCCAAACAAGAGGAGGGCAATGTTGGGGATGATCTCCCAATCAAGGGGAACAACTGGCCTCCAAATGAACCAGAAACACAGGGGGATCCCCCACAGGACCCTTCTGCACATCTAAACCATTTGGTGCAAACAAACATGATACCATAAGAAAGGGACAACAGTGGGAACAAGCATATTCACTCATCAAACAATTCATATTCCATAAGGACAATGCCAGACATGATGATGGGAATTAGCTTGCACTTGTCTCTTCTGTGCCGTCACAAGGGGAATGGAGAAATGCCGAGAAAAATAAGGGGAGAAAAGACTAGATTTTTCCCTTCATATGTATATTAGTTTGCTTACTACATATTTTTGATTATCATCAATCATGGACTAGATGATATTATGTTTCTTAATAAAATAGATGATACTATGTTTCTTAATAGATGCAACATATAATTTTATTTTCATTAATAAAATTACACCTTTTTCCTCGGAAAAAATTCTATATAAATGCTCAAATTCCCAATTAAAATCTCAACATTCTTAATTAGTCTAAAAATATTTAAATATACATCATTTTTAATTATTCAATTTAACTCATCCGAAGAATGACATTTAAACTTCACTACATGTTATAACGAAATAATTAGTTAAATTTTTATCTTACAAGCATCATATGCAAACCATGACACGAATGTTTTTTCCAAAAATAGTTCTTACGGCCCTAGAAATGGTCTTGGGAGAAAAAAGATAGTTGTAAGTGTTGGTTATTTCCTTTCTATTCTTTGAAAACTTGAAAAAAAGCGTAGAAATGTAAAATTTTTATAGGAAGAAGGATCCATATCCCATTGATATCTTTGCAATTGTATGAAGAGCACAAAATTGGAGGCGAAGGTAAAAATTCAAAACAAAATCATTATCCTTAAAATGTTAAATCTATGAAGGGTTCTAACGTGTTATGGTGTTCACACACATTAAAACATGGGCATTCTATAACGTGTGTGAACTATTTGAAAGTGAAGATTTTAGGGGTGAGAGGCTTTTTCTTCACCTACATTTTGGCTATTTCAAATTTAGTTTTATGATGATAATAATGGTTTAGGATGAAAAAATAATAAAATCTTTATTTCTTCAAATATGGTTCAAGATTTTGATTTTTTATGTTATTTTAAATAGGTTAGAAAAATCTATCACTAATAAAATTACACGGGCATTATATTACACGGCATTATATATTTCATCGTGGTGCATGTTTTAAATAGAATTAAAAATAATAATTTTTTTCATTATTTTTATTAATCTTTCTTCATGTATATATCACAATTTTGAAATTTAAGGGTCCTTTTTCTCTTTTCTGAATTTTTATGGGTGTCATGTTAAAGGATCTCAAATCCTACCATAATGCTTATCTCATATTTTGGAGGCTGCATTAATTGTCTTAATTTTTAATAATATAAAATAATATACAATTAACATAAAAGGGAGAATTTGTTTATCCCAAAATAGTAATATACAAATACAAATTATTCTTTACAATTCTATAAACTTGTTGAAAGAAATTCAATATCAAACCAGTACATAATATAAACATATGCAATATATTTATATGAAAATTAAGATATCATGTTTTAAAATAAATTTTCACATAGTAGATAAGTATTTTAATAATGATGATTATTATTAGTTTTCACTAATATTAAAATGGTCTATAGTACCTTAAGAAGTTAAGATATTACTTTATATTTTTTAGAATTCTATTTATATGCTCAAAAAACATTAAGAGAAGTATTTGGTTGAGTTAAAAGGTCATGAAAAGATGGTAGCACCGGAAATATTTTGAAAAGTATAACCTAGATAATTTAAGACAAAGTTCTTTCAATATTGAATAGTCTTTGTGTCACAAATGTGACACTCTTTCATCCAATGGTGCTTTTGAATCTACTAATGCTCATAGTATTTTGTTGTTATTTCAACAATGCTTATTTTCATCTTTACACTAGTCAAGACATAGAGATATTTCTAACTTTCAAGATTTCCATCCATCACCTTTTTATAATATCTTAGTTTCATTTCCCCCCAACTCTTTATCAATTTCTCCTTAAATTTTGATATGGTAATATTTTAATATTCTCCTTATCCTAAAAAAATACTCTCCTTTATTCCTAAGTGGTCTAGCAAATCCCATCTTGAGCTAAAGGTGGTTGCTTTGGCTACAATTAGTAGCATGTTTAAGAAATCTCTGGTGTGTCATGTTATTTAACCTATTTTTATACATAAGATACTAGTCACAACCATGTTTCCAATGGGTCAAAGATTTGCTTCTACCAAGACAATAGATACAAAGTATTTAGTTTAATTAAGGTTGTAGGTTGTAGATTGTTTTTTGATATGTTTTATATTTCTCCATAACTCTAGAAATAGTGCATCTCCAAACCTCACATTCAAAATTTTTGTTTCTTACAATTAATAGTCATACCTATCTTGGAAAATAAATTTTGAAAGATATTTAATTGCTTACCAATATCATGAAAAGTTTTGTTAAAAAAATACGTATAAATATATTAAAAAAATACTTATAAATATATTTATATATTCTAAAGAATAAACTATTTATTATATAATATATTTAAATTAATTATAAAATATTTTAACTAATTTGTGATAAATAATTTTTTAATTATGGAATATTATAAACTATTGAAATATATGCAAACTATTAATGTATGTACTTGTGAGTAGGCATTCACTAGGTCATAGAAAGAGATCATTATTCTGTTACACTTATCCTCTAACAGGTGACTAAGGATTGTACCTATTAATCAGGTAACAAATCTTTAGGAGTTGCACAAATCCTTTAGGGGTTGTACCTATTAGTTGGCTGACAGATCCTCTAAGGAAATAATACAGCCATGTGCAAATAACGGAAAGTAAAGGTTTGTAACTTTTAACCAGTGCAAACTACGCAAGAAAATAGTGTTAATATGACCATAAATTGCTGATTGAATGCAGGCTACGCGAGAAAGGACTGTACCTATAATAAAAGTTTGAAGCAAGAGCATTATTTAACAAAATGAAAATACATCTAACTAAATAACTTCAAAAATATATTTAATGTTCAATTCAACGCGATATACTCATGCTTCTAAAGGTAGGTTACGGATACCCTCACGAATCTGGAAGTAGGTTAAACGAATCAAAAGGTAGCTGACGGGTCCTTATAAACACAACTCTCTCGGCTCTCGCGGCAAGCCAAATTTCGCATCAACTTACCAAAAACGAAATATACAGGACAAAAATCAGTGGACATTTGTGGAGCACGATGAACTATTCATAGTTGATCAGGTGACGTGCAACATTCAGTCTCTGAAAGGCCGTGATTTTGATCGCAATCTGAACTACTTTTGAAATGAAAAATAGAAGAATTGATATGACGAATCAGCGTTAGCCATTCAGTTAACATTACTAGAGTTAAGATCTTTTTATCAGTTTACATATTTTTAATAGGTTAATATAGTGGAACTACGATAGTTATATAAATGAAATGACTCATATATATTGATAAATATTAAGAATAAGATTTATTCAAAAAAAACTTAATAAATTCATCTCACTTTATAATAGGGATGTTTATTTGCAAATAAGTTTTATTACAATATTATGTATCAATATTATGATTATGAATACTACATGATCAAAAAAATCATTACATTTGTTCATATGATATTTATTTTATTTTAATTTTTGATTTCTGAATACTACTAAAAATATTATAAAATATTCCATGAATACTATATACCTTTTATCTAATAGTTGATAATTAAATTAAATTTAATAATTCTATTGGGAAATATATATTTTTATAACATCAAAATCATGAAAAAAAACCATTACACTGGTTTATAAGATATTTATGTTAATTTTTTATGTATAAATATTACTAAAAATATTATAAAATATTCCATATATATTATAATAGCAATCCCCTATTGAAAACCAATAATGATAATCCCTTATAGAAAACAAATAGCAATGTGGGTTGGAACAGAACTGATAGGGAGAGATTGCAACACGCCACCTTCTCAATTCAAAGAAACTGGCAACGAGATCAGGTAGTAATCGATTACAAATGGGAACCTGCTCTACTCTCGGATTCGGATTGCAGATCAAATGGCAAAACACCTAGGCTTGCTGTTATGTTGGTCATGGTACTTGTTATTATTTCCCATGGATATTACTCATGGCATTTCGGAAGAAAAATGCTTAATTCATTGTTCAGAAGATTACTATTACTCTACTGGGATCTATCATCCAGGGCCTGTCACTGCCATGGAAGCTGATACACTAAACTTTGCCCTCAACTTGGAGTATCTAGAGGGTGAATACTTCAATCGTGCTTTATACAGAGAAGGGCTAGACAAGTTTGACCCTGGTCTCTCAGGAGGAGGTCCTCCACCTATTGGCTTTGAGTTAGCAAATCTCGATCCTCCAACACGAGACATTATCCAGCAACTCGGCTTGCAGGAGGTCGGCCATATAAGGTGATCTGATACATCCATTCCAATCTGATCAATAATAATCCATTCGCATAGATTTCCCTAGTAAGTCGTGCAATTATTCTTTCCGTCGGATTATAGTTCTTGCATTATATGGTAACCGTGCTGAGAGTTGATATCCCATACAGGATCATTCGCGAGACTGTTAAAGAAGCGATTCCACGACCTCTGCTAGATCTCGGGGTGGAAGTGTGGGCGAAATTCTTCAAGGAAGCATTAGGATATCACCTCAGTCCCCCATTCAATCCTTATGCCAATTCTGTTAACTTTGTTCTTTCCGCGTATTTCATTCCTTACATTGGTCTTACAGGCTACGTCGGGGCGAATCCAAATTTGACCACAGCGACTGCAAAACGAGTAAACTCTCAGCATTTTCACCTATTGATATAATTATAGAAAATTATAGAACCCCAGATGGAATATAGCCGTTGCTACATACGTTTGTTAGTTTTTTTTATACCAGAAAGCCGTTACTGTTAAGTTTCAAATATTTTGATATCAGATAGCCGTTAATGCTTCAAATACTTTCATGATTTGGTATCCGAAAGCCGTTACTATTATGTTTGAAATAATTTCCATGAACCTAGTCTTTTCATTCAACAGTTGGTTTGCTTGCTTGTTTCTTTGCCATTTGTCTGCAGCTTGTCGCAGGGCTTCTTGGAGTGGAATCAGGGCAGGACGCAGTAATACGTTACTGGCTATACGAAAGGAGGTATGACAAGGTTTATCCATACCCAATTACAGTTGCAGAGATTACAGCGAAGATATCGATTCTTCGGAACAATCTCGGAAAGACAGGAATCGTAGATGAAGGATTAATAGTGCCAAAGGAGCTAGGAGCTGAAGGAAGAGTGAGCGGTAACATTTTATCTGCAGATCCAAACTCTGTGTCATACAGCAGAACTCCAAGGGAGATCTTGAGAATTTTGTATGACACAGGAAATGAATCCATAACCGGTGGATTTTATCCGCGCGGGGCCAATGGACGCGTTGCCAGAAGCTATCTGCTTCCCCCGCATGCTGGGTAACATGCGGTGTTGCCATTGCCATGGACTAGACTTTGTGTAAACTCTAAATAATTCCTTGGAGGAACCCCATGCTCCCCAATAAACCTCACATCACTCCGACCAGTCTATGTACCGCTAAACCCTAGTAGATATTCCGTGGATGTATAAATCAACCTTATACTATACTAAATATATTTTGGTATTTTGTACTTCAAAACATTTTTGTGTTTCTGTTATAAAATTCTACATGGATTCGATCAAACAAATTTCTTTCTACATCAAGTTAGAGGTGACTTGATTTTGGAACCTGTGATAATTTGTCAAAATTCGGGAAGTCATAGGTGACTTAATTTTGGAATCGGTGATAACTTGTCAAAGACGTGTATTTTTTAGGTGGTGGGTTAGTTGAATATGGGTATTTACGATGACTATCTTCCACCAGTCTATGTCATCCACCATTGTATGTATGGTAATTATGTGGTTATTTGGTACGGCTGTTTCGGAGCTAACCGATTTCCTTTGCTTTTTAAAATAGGGTCTTTATCATGGCCCCATAAAGAAAGGATTTAGTTGGGATAGATCTGATTGGGGGTTGCATTTTCTAATCAATTTAGGAAACAGACTCGCTGAATATTTTTAGTATAATATGTTTTTTTATATTTTGAAATGGAAGTAAAAGTTTCTACTGATTAGATTAAAAAGTATGGCAGGTTAAATATACAATGACATTTTTTTTTTAAATATATAAATTATAGTTATCTGTTTATATATATATGATTTGTTTTTTAAAATATCTTTTATATTACTAATGTTATGTATTATTTTTTAATTATAAGTTACCAAAATTATGGTGATGTTTTCAATACTTTGTTTACTTTTAATATAAAATTAAATATTAAAACAAGTAAATTAAAATATTAAAACATCTTGACTAAACTTTTGTCATTTTAAGGTTTACAAAATTATATAAATTTTATTGGATGCAATTATGTAAACCTTATTGGATGTATTTCTCCTTGTCATTATGATTTTTTTAAAATAAATTATAAGAGTGATGTTTATTATACTTTATTTATTTTAATTAATAAGTTTTAGCTAAATAATATAGTGTAAGATGATTATACTTAACAATTTTTTTCAAAAAAATAAAAGAATAATTAATGTGTATGTATAATTTTGTATTTTTTGATCTCATAAATTTACATTCAAAGATTTATGTTCGCTTATTACCAGGGAAACCAAACCAAACCAAACAAAAAATCTTCAATTGTTTCAAAATATCAAAAGAGAAAATGAAGTTTTTGTCTTCGAAAGATAAAATAGGAGAATTATATGTTTGGACATAATCACCCTTCTTACGAGAATTATATGCTCAGCCATAATCACCCTTCTTCTCCAGGGAGCTAAAGCAAGATAAAAAAAAGGAAAACCAAAAGTAGAAAGGTAGATAAGCATGCATATCTATTTTTCAAGATTAGTGGTTTCTCCATGAATGCACTTCTTGTTGTAACTAGGAAAACAACCAAAATGAGGAGGAGGACCAATTTATCATTCAATTCTTGCATGCTTATAGTCCATGGCCATCAAAAGTCATTGCATTTGATTCAAAGACAAGATGATGTTGTGTTTGAGTTCATTTCAAAATACAAGAACTCTCCCTAAGAAAAATTTACGGTGTCAATAGATGTCAACTATGTATATGTACTGATTATATTGTCCCCTTGTATGATCAACATCAGGAAACCAATCTACAACCTTAGCCAACAGCTTCATGTATACCAAATTTTGTTACTCATTGGAAAGTTCTCTTTCTACTTGAATGATTTCTTGTTGAATTGGCTAAGGGGAGAAATCCTAGTAGCGAGTGGCTGAGCTCTCTCAGGTATGAGCTCTAGAGAAACCTCTCTCTTAATGGTAAGATACTCCCATCCTAAATCAGGTCCTTTATTAGCGTATGGAAAGAAACTAAAAATATGACAAGTTGGATGTAAGTGTGTATGATTCAACAAGAGTAGATAAGCCTAGATGAAGCCCCCTTTCATTGTCAAAACTTCTTAGAGGTTGAGCTAGTTCACAAGCTAAAATATATGTAAGAGTATAGTGATGACCAAGCTAAGGAAAAGAATTAAAATTGCATAACCAAAGAATTATAACATTTCTAGGCCAAGGCCTCAATCCTCGAGGTCCTCACTTAGAGGGATATATTCATGTACACATATATTCTAACATAGAATACGTAGGGCCCCCTACAAGTGAGCTTCAAAATAATAAAAAATGTTCCAATGAAGTTGTTGATTCCTTCGAGGATCTCAATATCCCCAAATTCCTTGGCCAGATAAAAGTAACATACAAACTAGAGCTGCGAAGAATTGATCCTTCTCTTAATTGTAACATTGTTCCCAAAATTTCATGAATATGGAAACATTGTTAAAAAAATAGGGGTCATCTTCAAATACCTTAGATTTATCTTTTTGGCTAGAGAAAATAACTGTAAAGAATCTTCTAGATCCTAATTTCATATCGATATGGCCTTTGGGCTTCCATTTTCTTTGGATACACTTCATAAAATCCCTCTCATTCGACCATTTATTAATAAATTTTCATATGAGAGTGTGATCTTTCATATACCAGCAATATCCTTCAAAAAAAAAAAATTAATTGCACCACGTACTACTACCTTGGGTAAACACCTACCCTTGAGGCGAGATTGCCATTGGGCTCCGAGAATCACAATGTCTTGATTGTTTCCATTCTAAGAGGAAGCTCTGAATCCACCTATATTAGACTGATGGTTTCTCTAGTTATAATATTTTTGTAGGAGGTGGTCACACCCTTCCTCGCATGACCACTCATTTATTCAGTCAGAATTAACTGAAGTGATAATATCCAAATGAGATACGTTTCCTACTTGGAATATCATAGCTACCACTAGAAGAAAAAGTATTCAAAAAAATATGTTAAAGTAAAACCTAATCCAAAATAATTTTAGAAAATGTGTATGTTAGATTCTCCAAAAGTAAAAAATGCATAGTTAACCTATATAAGAAAACTCTTTGAAGAGAATAAGTCATAGAAAATATATACTCACATACCTCATGTGTTTCAATAATTCAATATCATTGGTCCTCTTCTTCATCCAACTCCACATATGTCTCATCCAATTCAATATTGATGTTGAAAGGTTTGGCCATAGTGACATCATCATCAGTGTCATGTTGATAATTGTATCATATATATCATCAACAAGAACATTGTGTCTACATATAGCTCCAATTATTTAACTTATTCATCCTATAGATCCTGCTTTTCCTATGTATCATGTTCATATTCAGTACTACCTTCTTCTACTACATTATTCTTTATATACTTTCCCTCGAGATCACATCTACTAATGAATGAAAAACCTAGTTTACTTGGAACCTCTATGTTAAATGCATGACTATATTCATGACCTCAAAGAACATAAATATTTGCACATAAAGGCTAAAATTCTCTATGCATAAAGGATAAAAAATACCTTGTTAAACAAAGAGGTCAAATTGTTAAAATTAACTTTATTAGATTTCATGTCAACTTGAGGGAAATTCAAACCAATGGTAAAATTGTTGTTATGACATCAAGAACATATATCCTTATGAAAAATTCAATCCTATATATAAATTATGCAAACCCCGTGGTGCAAAATGCACACTTTAAAAGGGAAAAATGAATGAAAACAAGGCAAGATGAAAAATGTAAGCTCTAAAAGGGAAAAATGCATAAAAACTGATGTGATTAAAAATACATTCCCTATGAATAAAAATTAATGGGTTGCATTAGTAATTGGATGTTAGGCTTGTGAAAACATGAAAATAGGTTATTGAGGAAATGCATGCCTCAAGTTGAAAATTCATGCTAAGTGTATGGGATTACATGTTTACAAAGTAAGGAGGAATACACACACCTTGTTAATGATAAAGGCATGCCTGTATAATAAACATTCATGCACTTGACATGTTCTGTAGCCCTAGGATGGCCTAGACCTAGGATGATTCTTCCTTAGCCCATATGAATGGTTTTTATAGGAAGAAGAACGAAAATGGTTTGTTGATCAATTTTTTATGATAAATGATAGAAATAAATATCTTATAACAACCTTGAACCCATGTTTTCCATGCCATTTGGAAACATACTGAGATAGTTAACCTTGTATATTGAGTTGTTTCAACTTTTTCGAAATGACATTCCTTGAAACTAGAATTTAAGATAATATGGCCATGCTAGGATTTTTATTGTTAAATATTAATGAAAACGAATGAATATTTCCTTACAATCACCTCTAATGATGAATACAAAGGTAGATTCTATTCCTTTGATAATTGTAATTCAGTTTTTTTACATGTATGTTCCAATGGTGGATTTTGTAAGTGAGCTCCAATAATGGATTCTATAGCTAACACATTATGGAAATAGGGATTAAAATTAGGACAGAGCATAACTTTCATAGAGATGAAAGTTAGAAGTTAAATGCAAGCATGTCAAGATCTTAAAATATGCAAGCATAGAAAAAGGTAGACATGCACATTTCCTATAATCTTAGAAACTAGAAGTATTTATAGGTATCCCATATATATGATTGATTTGAAATGAATCCAATATATCTCACTCAACCATAAAATTTTATATTCACTGTGTGTGGTTGTATTAGAGTAAGCAATTTTTATAATTTTGCTTCCAAAATTACATTCAGCACACAAGGTGAATGATCTAGGTGGATCTTAAAATGAAAAATTTTAAAGTATCAAAATTCCTTGTAAATGTCTTTGTTTCGTAGAACTCAAAATTTAGAATCCAACAGAACTTTGTAACAACACATTCCCTCATATCTACCCACTTTCTCCAGCTTATCGAGGGTAAACATGAGTTGATGGGTTACTATGATAGGAATCGACCTCCTAAGTCACCTTGAGGAAGTGGAATCAACGGAAAGCCACAATATAGACCTTCTATACCTACTACAAGACTCCCAAGGGACTTCTCGGACATCCCCATGACCAGTCCCTAGGTCCCATTGAGTTTTAAACGATTAAACCCTTGGACGCTCCCTTGATATGAACAAGAGTGGATGTGGGAGGCTCCAGTCACTCCCATAGCAAGGCATGGGCATGTCTAGGGACTTTTCTCCTCAGATTTATGCTTGCAACTATGAGATTTTTTCCATTTTCAAGCCCAGAATCGAGGTCACTTCCCAGAAACCACTGTATCTTTTAGAATCCATAAATTCCAAGACAACAAGACTTGCAAGCCAAATCTAGCTTGAGGACTAGGCTTAACCATACCCAACCGAGACTAACATTCTATCAAACACTTGGCATCAATGCAATCTATAGGAGATGAATACAATATAGAGTATAAATGACCAATAACTCATATGAGGCTTGAAAAGAATGATCACGACCCTATTTCGTTAATCGCTTTGACATCAATTAGGTCTTGCATCCATTACCCTTTCAGTTACAATTAAATACATGAAATAACCATGACTATAACTAGTCATATAACCATGCTTATAACCATCATTAAATCATGTAAATATAAATGAGATAACAAAAATTAAGGCCACATAATAATAAGTAAAAAAGAAAGAGAACTTAGCTTATTAAACATAGGTAAGAGCCAACCAGGTTCGGGACTTCCACATACCACTTGACCATGGACATGGATGAACCAAATATTTCTTTCATCCAGTCAACCCCATTCCATATTCCAAGAATGAATGTGGGATCTCATGGATAAACACATCCAAAAACATCCAAGGGAATCCGGATGTTAAACCACCTCCACCCTCACCAAAATGTGATCTCACCAAAATCGGCAACAATATTACAAAACCAAACTGAGCTTGGAATGCCTCTAGAATCCATTACTATCCTTGAGGAATTTTTTTTCTCCTTGTCTCTCAAGCTTTATAGCAATCCACGTCAGATCAATAGGCCCTAAACCGAAACACCACCCTCAGGATTTACCATGTATCCTACCAAAATTGGTCAAGGGATTCCTAGGCCTTTGGGAATTTTCCTAAGACCACCTCAGCTCTCGATTCTGAAACCTTCTGGAAATTCCAAAGCTCAAAACCAGGAAATAATCCCATCACACCATGGCTATTGATGGGCCTCCAAATGAGACACAAATTAAGGCCCATCTAACCTTTCTTAGTCACACGAAGGTTGTATTAAACCTCTAGTTATACGATTAATAATGTTTTTTAGCGTTAATATGTTCATTACGAAGGTTTAGAGATAATTGCATATTTGTGCCTAATATTATTTGTTTTTGTAGAATATTGTAATAATATGGGCATATTATGAATATTTGGAGGAAATAATCTAGGTACTTCCTCCCTACTACTAGAGGATCAAAATTGGATAATAAATGAGGAAGATATCATGCAATCATTGAAAAATTCTAGAGCTCCAGTGATTGACAAAATTTGGGAACCAGATCCACTATTTAAGGGATTTTGGAGGGGAAAGGTTCATCCTTTCAAGGAGAATTCTTACTCATCAATTTGTATAAGTAAAAGTTCTAATTTCCCTCTAGAGGTAGGTATTTCTTAATCTTCCTGTGGAGAAAACTTGTATTTTTGTAGCTCCACTTTCATTTCTAGCTGTGATGTACTTGGATTGATTCAAATAATGATGTTTGCTGCCATTTTTAGCTTCTAAATCTTGGTATTATTCATAGGAATCTGATTACCCTTATGCTTGGCCGTCCAAGGAGCCTCAGAGCCCTTTTCTATAATTTTATTTTCTTCTTTTCACTTCTTATTCACATGCATCTCTTATTCTTCTTTTTCCTATTTTTGCATTTAGTATTGATGCTTCTTTTGCTATAAGAATGGGTTAAATGATTGAAGTGAGTTGTTTTGTAGGTTATTTACAGAGTCAAAAGCATGATGAATCCTTATAATAGCTTTTAAAATTCATATTCATCATTGAGATACTTGGATTGGTTTACTAGTTCACAAATCTAGAATTTTTGGATGTCCCTTGTAGCAAGAAAAGTAATTTTCTGCTATTTTTTAGAACGTGTTAATGAGCTTCATTTGAGTTTATTCCATTTGGATTATTTCATAAAAAAATTCAATTTAATAAGAAATTTCACCCCTTTGCATTTTCACTTGATTATGTTAGGCATTGGATAGATTAACTAGCTCACTAGTTCTTGAATTTCTAGTTTTTAGAGTAGTAATTTTCTGTTGTTTTTTAGCACGTGTTAACAAGGGTATCTTGGAGAGTTTCCACTTGGAATGGAGACATAATACATCCTAATTAATAAAATAATTTTTCCCATACCATTTTCATTTGATTTACTTCCTAATTCGGTGAATTATCTCCTCCTACAGCTATTTTGTTTCGCCTGTAGCAATTTTGTTTCACCTGCAACAATTTTGTTTCCCTTGTAGTGACCTCCTTAAGCACTCTGGTAACATGTGTAAACTTGATGAGATTTGCTCCAAAATATTGGTTTTTGTCTCTTTGCCTTGAATTATGACGCCAAGGTTCTAAATCCATTATTGAGGAAGAATAAAGACCAATTAGGACATGCCTTTTTTACAAATTAGATTAGGCCTATTTATTTGAATTCATGCTCTTAGTATTTCAATTACAAATTGTTTTTCTTGCCTAGGATCAATTAATTTTCAAAGTAACATTTCCATTTCTGAAATTAGTTCAGGGTTTGATTTCATGACATTTAATCCATTACATGATATTAATTAAAGAAGGACACATTATATGTTGCATATACAGTTCCAACACCTCTTATGTTTGTACAAACCTTGGGTTGATAATTTAAGTTGGTAGCCTTTGGAGTTACAACATTCTTGTTGCAATATTGGGGCTCATTAGTTATCTAGAAAAAGGAAAGGCATGGTTGAAAACCACTGCCATAACCCGACAATACCATGCCACTGGTATCCAGAGAACCAAATACCAACATGTGAAGCCATGCATGTCCAGACCAAAAAGGAAATTACTCATGAAATATGTTACTTGCAAGTATTCTTGTTGAAGCTTCTTGATCCTTCTCATCCTTTCTTGCTCTTTTCTTTCCTTCATTTTCCTTGTCCTCCGTTTTCTTAATTTTCCCTTCCTTTCTCCAAATCTATAATGCTCCAATAAAACTCTAAGTGTCCAAGAGTGTGTGAGAGAGAGATAATACTGAGAGAGCTCCAGAACTGAACTAACAAAAGGCTACACTGACCATGCCTTAGAAAAATCTTTCCAGCTGATCCTCATAAGCCTTTTTATGAATTAGGTCTCTATTTTATTCATTTTCCATTGTTTTCCTTCATTTTCCTCCTCATGTTCAACATGTGACCTTTCACCTTTATTTTATCCTAATTTCCATTATTTTCATAAATAAATGTGCCAAAATACCTTTTTTCCTTTTTAATGCCTTAGCCATTTCCTTTTCCAATTTCCCTTAGCCATCAATACCTCGAGTGATTCCCACTAGGATATATTTTCCCAACATTCAACTTGGAATATGTGTCCCATGACCTTGGTCTTATTTTTTACTTTATTAATTTTTATTACATGAACTTTTAACCCTGGGTTGTTACAGACCCCTCCCCCTCAGGGAACACCATCCTCAATGTTAAAACATACCAAGACCTTAGAAAAGACTTAAAAGAAAACATACTTCCCATCGATCTTTATAACATAGCTCGTTGCATTGTTTATAGTGAGCACTACTGAAACATGACAAACATACCATTTACTAGATCTTTATTACACAACTTATTACAGTATTTAAAATAACCACATATAGACATATGAACATTTGCTAAACCAGAAAATAAAAGGATACGATGCGTGTACCAATCAACAAGGGAATCCAAAGCCTCACACATCTACCCTCAAAAACAATGTCAGGATTCACTTCCTTCCAAGGAATTCCATAATCCACTGCCAAAGTCAAAGATGCATCCAATGTCTAATGTTACAATCGTGCGTCACTTGTCCTCTCAGAGAACAATTACCAGATCATTGTTCTAGGGCACACTCCCAATGTGAATCTAATTCCATCTGGCAATGCTAATGAACAAAAAAAATCCATCCCCGACCTTCTCTCCTCTGCTACACAGTCCCTCTGGCAATCCAATCACCCCCTTCCATGCAGTCACTCGCCTTCCAAGTTCCCCACCATCCCCTATCATGGGTAATCGATATGTTGGCAAGGCTTCTTCACATCAGAAGGTCAACAACAAAGGCATATACCTGAATCAAAACCACCATAATGGTCATAGCATGCTCATGGCCATCAATGGACATTATTGGGTACTGGTGTCCCATAATGGCCCATCTCTTGAAGCGCTTTACCAACATACTGCTACATGTTCCAATTTCTTTCATTGCTGCTATTGATTCTTGTAGTTGGTTTCAACCACCCAACATGGGAATTTCCCATGCTTTCCTATACCAAGGATATAACTACCATTAGATTTAAAATAAACCGAAATAAATTCAAATCATACCTCATTGGTGGCTCGTCAATAAGGTATATTTGCAATTTTGTCTGCTTCCTATCACAACAAGTCAAACTTGTGTCTTTGACCAAATCATCATGTATAAACATATCACATCAAGTTAGCTCAAAACACAACCATCATAGATCAAAATCATAAATTGCATGTAACCATCATAAACCAGAATCATATATCATATGTAATCATCATAGACCAGAATCATAAATCACATGCATAATAAAACTAAAATAAAATAATGATACTTATCTTTTAATCAATCCTTAGCTTCTACCTTTATGCTTATTTTGTATGCACTTCGGATCAGTTTCCACACATGACAAACACCGAGTGCCTTTTCCTTAACCATGTGCATAGACACAATGTGCATCACACACATACAACCACACACAAAATACAACACCATGTAATACATGCACCTACACCTGACATATCACACATACACCTACACCCAATGTACAACACAACACAATACATATTCCTACATTCAGTGTACATCACAACACAATACATACACCTACACCTGGTGTACAACACAACACAGGTACGTACACATACTACAACGCAATGAATACATATGTCACGATATTGTGACTACACAATTCACATGCATAGTATTGCATGCCCACAACACAACATGTGTAACATGCACACAATACCACATGTACACCAGTACCATATGTACAACATGTACATAGTACCACCTGTACACCGCACCACCTGTACACCGCACTACCTACAAAATATGTGCACAACATCACATGTACATTCCACCACCTACACAACGTGTACACAGTGCCATATGTACACAGCATCATTTATACAATATGTACACAACACCACATGCACAACCTTTACATGACACCACTTGTACACTATTCCACATGCACGACATGTACATGAAACAACTTGTACATGATGCCACATGCACAACATGTACACATCACCACATGTACAACATGTACACAACACCACATGCACACAACACCACATGTACAGTCAAGCACACAACACCGTATGTGCATAGTACCATACGTACAACATGCACACAACACCATATGTACATAGCACTACATAAAAAACACTTACATAGCATCATATGCACACAACACCATATATCCAACATGCGCACAACACCATATGCACACAACAACTCATATCCAACATGTGCATAATATGATATGTACACAGCACGTCATATCCAACATGTACATAACATCATCTATACCGAGCACTACATATGTAATATACAAACAACACCATATTTACAACAGGCATACAACATCATATGTACATAATACTACATATAAACAATTATACATCACCATAGGTACAATCAATGAATATACAACATGCACAACATATACACAACAATAGAACTGCACATCCAAAACCATATTGCCTGTACCAAGCAACCTTTCTTCTAGTGTCTCTCTACCATCCATGCTTATCCCATCATGTCACAGATCATACTTCTTTCATTCTGTTGATGTATCCCTCTATATCGCATATCCATAACATAGACATAATATAATCACATAATATCAACTCATAACCACATGATACTGACCTCATAGATTTGTTAGCACTACTCTTCCACTTGATTCCTCATAAACCAAGAACCTCTTCATGCCATCCACCTGCATAAGCAAACATTCCTCCACAAGAATGACCCTTGGTGACTCTGTCAAACAACGACATACATACATACATGTATACATATAAACATCAACACAAAACAATATTGATCCCTCATGACCCTATCAGATAACAAGGTGCATACATACATATAGGCATATAAACATTAGCATAAAGCAATCACGATCACAACAAAATCACTAGATCTCAAGGTCAAGGTTAAGAGAACTTCCTTTATTCATGCACAACTTGCACAACATTGAGAACAATAATTCCCAAGATAGCCAAGGCATATGTTACCTTAATCCCATTTACTTTACTTTTCTTGTTACCTTTCTCATGATTGTCTTGCTATCGTGCATTATCCCAATGGATCAAGCCAATCCAACTGGCTATCATATTCTTTCCTTCAACTTCCCTTACTCATCAACTAAGGTTCATTTGAGTCTCATATTAATTGATGTGTTTCATTTAGCGTCTCCCTAGCTCCATTAACTTTCCTCTTTGCCAACCACTTCCCAACACTCAAATTTTAAAAGGCAAGCACAAGAAAAAAACACGAAGAACCAACAATGATACGACATGCAACCAAAGTGGCATAGCTATGCACTAGACATAAATGAGTCACAATCAAACACAACAAAGAACAAAATAACAAAAGCACAAGACTAGCAACAGACGCCATGACTCCATCCCCATGGTTCCCAGTGCTTCCAGGTGAGAAGCTCAACCTGAGCCTCCATTAAGATTCCATAGCAATATTTTTTTCCACGCAATCCCCTACATCATACTGCCATAAACACATAACTATTAGTGCATAAGTAAACATAAAATCATTCTAGTTACCTTACCTTGTCATACTAATACGAAGCATATTACCCTGCAACTACTCACACATGTCAAACACATGTTGCAAATATTGTGACAATCATACCTATCAATTTGAAATCAACCTTTACCAAGACTAACAATCATGTCATAATCCATAGTCAACTCATAGTCATTAGACATAATGCTACAACAATCACCTACTTACACCCAAGTACATATCCACTGTCTCAACACATATGTCATGTTAGTACAATCATCTTAAAACAAGATCATTTGAACACATACTCATATTATGCAATTCATCAAACATTCAACCAACTTGCAAACATACCGTGTTCAATAAATCAAGTAGACAACATAATAGACACCAAACACTCCAACACCAAATAGACAACATAATCCAACTCATATCTTAATGTATCTCAAGGGAAGCTATCTTGTCTACACAATCAAGATAGATTAGCACGATATAAATTCACAACATATCAACTCAACCATAAATAAGATCATGATATCCATAACAATAACTAACTAACATTTTCACATCGTAAGCTCATAAACATTTGTCATTCATGCATAACAATCACATATGTACGATCATTCTAGATTAGTATGACACAATGTCACAAATAAGTTGACTCATACCTAAATGTCATATTAACCCTAACCATCTATATAGGCCAATCAAATTTTTCATGATACATATAACATCAAGATATTAATTCTATAACCCTAATCATCAAGTTAGCTAACATATAACAACAATAAGTCAACATATAACATGCTCATAAAAAACATATAACATAATCATCGAGATAACTACAAGTTAACATATAACCTATTCATCAATGACATATAACATAATAATGAAGTTAACTAACATAAAACAACATCAACAATGCATACAACCATAGGTGATTATCATTCATGACTATCTGACACGTGTATATGACTACACTAATCAACTAACATTTATCATATATGTAACCATAATAATAATAGAATGAAAAACATGTAAGTAACCCTAATGCCTACAACAACCATGAATCACATACCTGCATGCCAAACATACAAACTTGTATGACGATTTACTCTTACACCAAAGTCTAGTGATGCAAACTCACTCTAATAGTCCACATTTCCTGCTTTACCTCATTCAACACATTAACATCATAACATACCAATAGCATTATGGTAGTGTTTTTGTGGCAACCGTGTACTAAAAGACACCTCCTTAACAGTTGGTTGTTCCTTGCAAAGGATCAAAGGTAGAATTGGTGTTGCTAGTGAATAGACTTAGATAAACAAAGCATTGAAAATAATGAAAATAATGTATACACAAACATAAACTAAAGAAAAGAGATAAATACAGAAATAATGCTCAATGGAGAAAACAAGTCAACAAAATAATGGAAAAGGCTTCCTTCATGGGCTGTTGGTATTAAAGGTTTAATACAATAGACAAATCTTCAACACTTAAAGAGAATTGTTTGAGCTATGGTGCTCAAAAATACTCAGCAAGGGGGGTTCTTTTCCTTAATCTCTTTGCAAGTTTCTACTCTCTCAAAGAAGTGTGAAGACTCTCCAATGGTGGACTCTCCTCCTCTCACTAAGATGTTGGATTTATTAGAAGAAATATGGCCAACATGCTAGTGCTCTTACTTTCTTTGGCTTCAACAATAGAATGTTGGTTTGATCTAATAGAAATTTGGCCAGCATAACAATGTCTCATGTTTTGGTCTCCCATTGCCTGTTTATATAGAATTTTTTGAATCCATCTTCCCTCTCTTGGTTCATGCATGACAATGACTCATAAGTAGGACAAGATGATTTCGTTGAGGGTTTCATATCTTCAGGGCAACTCGAATTCGGTTCTGCTATAAGACCTTGTCATGGAATCACCTCCAAGTGTGTGAAGTGGTCCCGAATTCACTAAGTCATCCATTTCTTTGACTGCACAACTTTCAAAGAAAATTTTGCATGCCCGTGGCTATTGAAGAAATAGTCGTGACGTCGTCAAATTTTTAACCTTATAAACTTTAAACCTTAGGATAAATTAAATTTTTTAAACTTCACGATGTCTTCAGCTGGAAAATTTTCACTTGTGCATTCTGTTGGACGTCTTTTAGCGTCTTCTAGAATATGAAAACATGTGTACAACTTTCTGTTGTTAACAATTTCCCCCTGATGTATGAGGTTAGGAGAAAACGTATAGCCGAAATACATCATGTTTTCTGCTCTGACAGAGGATCTGATCAAATTTCTAAAGAGAGGATAACTTGTTATGGAGATGATTAGTTAAACCCCTTGACTGAGTATAAAGGATAACCATTCTCTGAAGAAAACACAAGGAGTAAAAAATTTGTCTATATGAGGCAGGCATTTCCCATGCTCGTTTTGATGACTAGTGAAGAATTATTCAATTGGACAGAAAATGTTTTTGTCTAGTCAATGTTATGGTGGTTGATTTGTTGATGGTTCATGATGATAACTTCTGATGCCCTCAACGACACTTCTTGGACAAATAGACTGAATTTTCTTTCCCCATGCATAACATAGGTGAAGCGCTGCTAAATGAGGTGTTGAGGTATGCATGGGTCTTTGACTTTGGGTACCTCCCCCGTATCATGATTTAAGCATTGTGAGAGGTTTCCACAAAGAGAAACACATTGGTCATAATTCCAACAATATATAGATACAACAATTTTCATCATAACAATCCTTTTGAGAACTAGAATCCATCCTTGTAACAAGAGGTGCACAATATTTTATCATATGCACCACATTCTAAATTCCATACAATAAAAGGTATACATACATACATACATACATACATATATATATATATATATAATTTTTCTAATTTATCAAATATCATTCAAGGAGAAAACGAACAATAATTATATGAATGTAGAAAACACTTATGTGAAATTCAAAGATGGAAACCAATGTAGGAAGGAGCCTTTTCTACCTGAGTGTACATTTAGTTACGTCAATGCTCTCTACAACTAGCCACGCGTTAGTCAAGCCATGATAGAAAGAGGTGAAATATGGAAAGAATGAAAAGTTTGGGATGGGTGAAGACAAAACTCATTCACAAATACAAAAGCAATAGATGGCTCCTCTACATGTTGAGCTTGGGGTATCCACAAATCTAAGATGCCTCTAACTAGCCAACATAGAAATACAAAAAATTATTCATTGTACTATAATCCCATCATGGTTTCCTTTCCCATTTCTTGTTATTTTTGCCCACCATGTAGTGATTTCCAACCCCCACTCAACTAAGTTCTATAGCTCTATAGTGAGTACATGTCATGCATATTTTCTTTTTATAAATCCCATAACTCATTATTATTGTTACAATCCATGATTGACATTTTTCTAGGTGTATTGAGGCACCCAGAACTTTATATAAACACTCAAAACATTCAAGAAAACTTCCACACAAAAATGTGAAGAATCAACTAACAAAATTGATGCTCCAAACATTCATGTGAATTTTCTCTCTCCTTATATGGTTTAATCTCTCCATGTATATCTAGTCCATATGTTTTCTCCAATTTTCCCACTCCCATTAAATTATGAGAGTACTCTACAACCACCACTCAAACCCCATAAATGTGGTAGGTGGTTGCATTAACTACCCAAAGTTTCATTTATCCAATTATAGCATGGTGGGAAATAAGGTAGTAAAATTTCAAATTCAAAATTTGGAATAGATCATTGGATAAAAAAATTATAACAATAATAAGTATTGTTAATTTCATGCAAACATCTGACTAATTCCCACTCATAGTATCATAGTCTATATAGATGCACGATGCTGGTTTTTTTTGAAAATTGAGGAAAAATGGCGGTAGTATGCGTTAGGGTTTCATTGTGTGGAGTTTCAGGCAGAGGACTGGAAAAAATCTTAGCCCATCAGAGGACGCGAATGACAATTTTGGGATAGAGGAAACATGACTCTCTTGGGCGCACAAACCTACAGTAGCTCCAAAAAAGCGAGGACAAACTTGATGCGGGTATGAAGGGGACCCGGAAATAACAGAAGAAGGAAAACATGGCCTAGAAGAGATTCACTCTCATGAAGATTCAATCACAAATTTTCTCTATTGCTTGCCTCTCGCACCACCACGCTGAGCTATTGGACTCGTTAGTCACCTTCTGGAGTGAATACAAAAGATTTCTTGGACTATTCACTTGTGGTCGAGATGTGAGGCACTGTGGACATCGACGACGGTGGTTCACAGGGAGGCATTTGTTGCTTGGCGAAAATAATCCAGCTCTCTGGGCTTACAACGCAGCCTTCGCACTTATGCAGATGTTTCCCAGTGTGTCCTCCCTACACACTACCCATATTTGATATTGCCTTGCATTCCAACATTGTAGTGGTGGAGGGGATTCTGAATCCTACATACTTGCTCACTACCTTTGCGCCGAAGGGGAGCACATCAGATTTGGGTGCCTAGTATTCAAAAGTATTAGGGGGAAGATGGTCATTGTCTTGGGACAACTACACCTTCCTCTGCTCCATCAAGGCAGAATAGGAAAAATCTCTACGAACTAGCATAGAAGGGTCGAGTACTGTTTCGAGTACTGTTTCGACCTGTGACAACATCTGGAACGCACAGAGCATAGGGCTAAATGGAACATCTGAAGCAAAACCCCACAACAACAAGGAATAAATTGGCTCCCACCAACTGGTAAATACTACTTGCTTTAAAATATTTCTAAAAACGCATATCAGGAGCTCTTTATTAATTGAATACATCAGACAAAGTCATGCAACTGAAGCAATATATCATACAAAAAATTGGCTACCGTGCACATATGCAAAACTTGTTATATGGGGCAATAATATTGCAGGATAATCGACTTTTGATGGATTATTACATACTATATGCATCCCCATAACCCTTAATCTGAGACTTAGAGGAGGAGTGACAACATTCAATAAATCCAAAAGTGCAGCAGGAGGTATTGGGTGCAGCACACCAAAAAGCAGAATCAAAACAAAAGCATACAAATGGACGACTATCCTTCAAGAACATTCTAGAAGGAAAGAATGTAGCCATGGAACCAACAAAACAAGTAGGAAATGCACCAAGTCTGTTCATAGTGGAGCAACTGAACTACACTCCAGAACTAAACATAGACACTCCAGAAACAAATGAGCATTGTGCCTCTTTTGAAACACAAGCCATTATATGTTGTTTTAACTGCTTTTGGCCAAAACCAGTAGAAATTTTTTAATGGTTTTTAACTAATTGGACATTAGATTGTGAAATTCATGTTTACTGCAAAGGGTTCTTTATTGTAAAATTCTCAACATCTAAGGCAAGAGATATAATATTACTGGAAGGACCATGGTTATGGGGATCGATGAGCCTATTTATTAGTCTTTCATTTCTAGATTGTGATGCAAATACTTTGGTTGTCTTGAGAATGTCAGTTTGGGTTCAGTTGCACAATCTTCCCCTCCATTTCTGGGACGACCGGGTCCTATCAGGTATAGGAAACAACATTAGGAAGTTCATCAAGACTGACACCCAATGAGCGGTGTAAAGTTTCTACACCTTTGCATGGATATGTGTGGAAGTAGACCTCAGCAAAGGCCTACCAGAAAACATTCACCTGATCCACTGCAAGCGAAACTCGACACAGATTTTAGATTATGAGAACACTACTTTCAGGTGTAGAAATTGCAGGCAAACAGAGAACCTTCATAATACGTGTCCAAAAGCCAAGAAAGACACATAAAGAAAGAAGTTTTGGAAAGAGGCTAAAGGTTGGCAATTTCACCCACCTAAATCCAAAGAGGAGGATGGTGATGTTGGGGATGATCTCCCAATCAAGGGGAACAACTAGCCTCCATATGAACCAGAAACACAGGGGGATCCCACACAAGACCCTTCTACACATCTGAACCATTCAGTGCAAACAAACATGATACCAGAAGAAAGGGACAACAGCGAGAACAAGCATATTCACTCATCAAACAATTCATATTACGATAAGGACAACACCAAACATGATGATGGGAATTAGCTTGCACTTGTCTCTTCTGTGCCATCATAAGGGGAATGGAGAAAGGATGAGAAAAAGAAGGGGAGAAAAGCCTAGTTTTTTCCCTTCATATGTATATTGGTTTGCTTACTACATGTTTCTGATTATCGTCAATCATGGACTAGATGATACTATGTTTCTTAATAGATGCAACATGTAATTTTGTTTTCATTAATAAAATTACATCTTTTTTCTCAGAAAAAAGTCTATATAAATGCTCAAATTCCCAAATAAAATATCAACATTCTTAATTAGTCTAAAAATATTTAGATATACATCATTTCTAATTATTCAGTTTAACTCATCCGAAGAATGACATTTAAACTTCACTACATGTTATAACGAAATAATTAGTTATACTAATCCTAATGTTCCAAATGAGGTTATTACAATTTTCATCTTACAAGCATCATATGCAAACCATGCCACGAATGTTTTTATCAAAAATAGTTCTTACGGCACTAGAAATGGTCTTGGGAGAGAAAAGATAGTTGTAAGTGTTGGTTAGTCCCTTTCTATTCTTTGAAAACCTGAAAAAGAAGTGTATAAATGGAAAAATTTTATAAGAAGAATGATCCATATCCCTTTGCTATCTTTGCAATTGTGTCAAGAGCACAAAATTGGAGGCGAAGGTAAAAAATTCAAAACAAAATCATTATCCTTAATATGTTCAATCTATGAAGGGTTCTAACGTGTTATGGTGTTCACACAGATTAAAACATGGGCATTCTATAATGTGTGCGAACTATTTGAAAGTGAAGATTTTTATGGGCGAGTGCCTTTTTCTTCACCTACATTTTGGCTATTTGAAATTTAGTTTTATGATGATCATAATGGTTTAGGATGAAAAAATAACAAAATCTTTATTTGGTTCAAGATTATCATTTTTCATGTCATTTTAAATAGGTTAGAAAAATCTATCACTAATAAAATTATATGGGCGTTCATGCATGTTTTAAATATAATTAGAAATAATAATATTTTTTGTTACTTTATTAATCTTTCTATATATATATCACAATTTTGAAATTTAAGGGTACTTTTTCTCTTTTCTAAATTTTTATGGGTGTCATGTTAAAGGATCTCAAATCCTACCATAATGCTTATCTCATATTTTGAAGGCTTCATTAATTGTCTTAATTTTTAATAGTATATAATTAGCATAAAAGAAATAATTTTTTTATCCCGAAAATAGTAATGTATAATTACAAATTATTCTTTACAATTATATAAACTTGTTTAAAGAAATTCAATATCAAGCTAGTACATAGTATAAGCATATGAAATATATTTATATGAAAATTAAGATATCATGTTTTAAAATAAATTTTCACATAGTAGATAAGTATTTTAATAATGATGATTATTATTAGTTTTCACTAATATTAAAATGGTCTATAGTACCTTAAGAAGTTAAGAGATCACTCTAAATTTTTTAAAATTCTATTTATATGCTCAGAAAACATTAAGAGAAGCATTTTGTTGAGTTAAAAGGTCATGAAAGGATGGTAGCAGTGGAAATATTTTGAAGAGTATAAGCTAGATAATTTAAGACAAACTTCTTTCAATATTCAATAGCTTTTGTGTCACAAATGTGACACTCTTTCATCCAATGGTGCTTTAGAATCTACTAATTCTGGATTTTACTATGGAGGCCATAGTATTTTGTTGATATTTCAACAATGTTTATTTTCATCTTTACACTAGTCAAGACATAGAGATATTTTTAACTTTCAAGATTTCCGTCCATCACCTCTTTATAATATCTTAGTTTCATTTTCCCCTCCAACTCTTTATCAATTTCTCTTTAAATTTTGATATGGTAATATTTTAATATTCTCCATATCCTAAAAAATTACGCTCCTTTATTCCTAAGTGGTCTAGCAAATCCCATCTTGAGCCAAAGGTGGTTGCTTTGGCTACAATTAGTAGCATGTTTAAGAAACCTCTTGTGTGTCATGTTATTTAACCTATTTTTATACATAAGATACTAGTCACAACCATGTTTCCCATGGGTCAAAGATTTGCTTCTACGAAGACAATAGGATACAAAGTATTTAGTTTAATTAAGATTGTAGATTGTAAATTCTTTTTTGATATGTTTTATATTTTTCCATAACTTTAGAAATAGTGCATCTCCAAACCTCATTCAAAATTTTTGTTTCTTACAATTAATAGTCATACCTATCTTGGAAAATAAATCTGGAAAGAAATTTTAATTTCTTACCAATATCATGAAAACTTTTGTTGAAAAAATATCTATAAATATATTTAAAAAATACTTATAAATATATTTATATATTCTAAAGAATAAACTATTTATTATATAATATATTTAAATTAATTATAAAATATTTTAACTAATTTGTCATAAATAATTTCCTAATTATGGAATATTATAAACTATTTAAATATATTCAAACTATTAATGTATGTACTTGTCAGTTAGCATTCATTAGGTCATAGAAAGAGATCATTATTCGGTTACACTTATCCTCTAACAGGTGACTAAGGATTGTACCTATTAATCATGTAACAAATCTTTAGGAGTTGCACAAATCCTTTAGGGGTTGTAACTATTATTAATGACATGAATCATCCTCAATGAATTGTATCTCTTAACTATTAATTACATGACAAACCCCTTCTCTTAACTATTAATTACATGACAGACCCTTTAGGGGTTGCACCTATTAGTTGGGGGACAGATCCTCTACGGAAATAATACAGCCATGTGCAAATAACGGAAAGTAAGGGTTTGTACTAGTGCAAGCTACGCAAGAAAATAGTGTTAATATGACCATAAATTGCTGATTCAATGCAGGCTACGCGAGAAAGGAGTGTACTTATAATAAAAGTTTGAAGCAAGAGCATTATTTATCAAAATGAAAAATAAATCTAACTAAATAACTTGAAAAATATATTTAATGATCAATTCAAGGCGATATACTCATGCGTCTAAAGGTAGGTTACGGATATCCTCACGAATCTGAAAGTAGGTTAAACGAATCAAAAGGTAGCTGACGGGTCCTTATCAACACAACTCTTTCGGCTCTCGCGGGAAGCCAAATTTCTCATTAACTTACCAAAAGCGAGATATACAGGACAAAAATCAGTGGACATTTCTGGAACACGATGAACTATTCATAGTTGATCAGGTGACGTGCAATATTCAGTCTCTGAAGGCGGTGATTTTGATCGCAATCTGAACTACTTTTGAAATGAAAAATAGAAGAATTGATATGACGAATCAGCGTTAGCCATTCAGTTATATTTTTATTTTTTAATTGAAACTAAATTTTTTGGCCACTTGCAACCCGAGATTTCAACATGTATAGTTGGGGAATAGTAAAATGTTCACGAGAATCAGAATTAGTCATTCAATTACTAACTAGAAGTTTTGGCCACTTACATTTTTAAGGAGATTTGAATGAGAGTTGAGTATACAAATTGTTCGCTAAATTACTAGAATTAAGATCTTTTTATCAGTTGGCATATTTTTAATATGTTAATATAGTGGAACTATTATAGTTATATAAACGAAATGGCTCATAAATATTGATAAATATTAAGAATAAGATTTATTAAAAAAAAAACTTGTAACAAATTCATCTCACTTTATAATGGGAATTTTTGATTTGCAAACAGGTTTTATTACAATATCATGTATCAATATTATAATTATCAATACTACATGATCAAAAAGACCATTACACTTGTTCATATGATATTTATTTTATTTTTTTATTTGTGAATACTACTAAAAATATTATAAAATATTCCATGAATGCTATATACCTACTATCTAATAATTGATAACTAAATTTAATTTAATAGTTCTATTTTGAAATATATATTTTTATAACATCAAAAGCATTAAAAAAAAAAATTATACTTGTTTATAAGATATTTCTGTTAATTTTTTATTTATAAATATTACTAAAAATATTATAAAATATTCCATACATATTTACGCCGTAAGGCGTTTCCCTTTGAAATCAACTTTCCTCTTGGGTTACGTGTACATTTCTGAGCCTTTGATTTCAATGTTAGATGATGAAAATAATCTTACCCATCCAATATTAGACGGTATACTATGCGACCCAGCAGATCGACGCTTGTACTTCCAGGTTCTTCTCCGTGTACGCTACTTCTAGGTGCTTCTCCGTGTGGAGACCTTGCACTTGCCCTGGCTCAAAATCCAATTCAAGGAGAAGCTGGAAGGGTTTGTCCTGCCCGAATGAGAAGAAAAATACAGAAGGTATTGCTAGCTGAAGGTGTGAGAGTGAAGCATATCAAAAGTGGGGAGGATGTTCAGGTGCCCAGAAGGTTGGTTGCCATATTCCTCTTCATGACCATGGCAGATTTTATTGATCAGCTATTCAGTTTTCTGGACATTCTGTTTGATAACAAATTACGGCGTATAAGGGGAATACATGGACTGCTCTCTGGTCTGGGGATGGTAAACCTGGGCTTTGGATGAATTCCATTTCTCGAATGGGAGCTCTCTATACAGTAATTGTGAGGGACGAGAAACTGCTCCAAAGGGAAGAAAGGAATCAGAAGAACGAAGAAGAGAAGAAGAAGAAGGGTTTTGAAGAAATAGAGAGTGTGATCCCCCGTGTTTGATCACTGCAGAGCTGTTCTATTTCCATCAGATCAGGAGACTGTCAGAGATTTCTATTGGGAAGTTGTTTGTATGCCCCCTGGGGAGAAGACCCATGAGAAGGCGGAGACCCTTCTTGCAAAAGCCTGTGAGCTTAATCCTTTCATAGGAGAGCCCCGTGTTGTTCTTACTTAGATATACAATTCCCAGGGGAGATATGATGAAGCAGATAAGGATGCAGAGATAGGGCCGAGGCTAATGTTAGAGTGGGGTACAACTTGGGACAAGAGGATGTCATGGGAGGGGTGGATTGCTTGGACAAGGGTGTTACTCATGAAGGCCAAGGAGAAATCGTGGCCTCACACCTCTTGGGGGATCTTGAATTTAGGCCTTGTCAAGTAAGGCCAGAATTTCAGATATTAATGTTATTCTGCAGGTTGGGGGATCTTAAATTTAGGCCTTGTCAAGGCCAGAATATCAGATATTAATGTAATTCTGCAGGTAATAATTTTATTTTTCGCTTAAATTTGCTGTTACATAGTAAAATTTAGGAAAACATTTTAATGTAATTGAATCGAAACAAATGTTTGTTTGGAGTGAAATATGCCATGGATGCTTAGAGTGATTTTTACGATGGTCATATTGAATTTAAATTTTCTAATTTTCTTCGATATGTGATGTAGCAGTGTCTGATAAACCACTTGGGGTTTTCATGCATCGATTCAGAATGTTGAAATCCAAGTGTTAAGTTTATTTTATTGGCTTAAAGTTATATATATATTTCATGTCATTCTTGTTTCCATTTTCATTAAGCTCTGGAAACTTTAGTTGTTGCTTGCATTTTATATTTCACAGAAAGTTTATGCATTTTGTTTGTTTTGCACATATTATCCTATGCTTGATGTGCATCTCACTTTTGCTAATTTGATCAATTTTTAAACATTGCTGTTTTATCCTCAATATGTTTATTATTTAAGCTACTAGCTTACAACAATTAGGTATTCCACACACTAAATATGTTTATTATTTAAGCTACTAGCTTACAACAATTAGGTATTCCACACACTAAATATCTTTATTATTTAAGCTACTAGCTTACAACAATTAGGTATTCCACACACTATGTGGCTTGACCGTAATTACTGGTAGAAGGAAGGATCATCTTTCCATTTTGTCTCAATAGGCAAATTACACTAGTGAAGTGAACATTCTCTTTCAATCTGACTGCAAAAAAGGATAACACATAAGGCATTTCAAAAGGTCCTCTCAAACTGGGGTTTTCATGATGAAAATCTTTAGCATTTATAGTATTTGAGCTTCAAACAGCTAGAAGCCAGCTACTAAAATGGTTGTCTTTAAGAATGCTTGCACTTAATTGAAAAAAAATAACATCTAAAACCAAAGATGTTTCATTCATTAATTTTACAGATTGAAAATAGTGCTGATATTTATTTTAAAATTCATCTATAATTTCCTTAAAATATTTCAAAGTCAGGCATTGCCCCTTTTACTATTGCCAAAATAATCCACGTTTGCCTTCACTCTTTGCTTCTTGATGATGCTTTCTTTATTTAATCACTTATGCATTCTGCTGGAAATTTTGAGGATTGAATGCAAGTGGAGATAACACAAGAGGCAAGGACATATACCAGGAAGTGAGAGGAGAGGATTCATTATATCCATGGCTAGCCCATGTAGGAAGCCATAAAGAAGACACTTGATTCTCCTTCTAATGGTCTCATCTCTTGGTACATTACTTACGAACAAACGAACAGTTTTCTTCGCACAATAGTAACATTAGCTGCTAGATGGATAGTTGATATAATTGGCAATATTTGGAGCTTCATATATAATTCACCAAGCCTGCCCCAAGATGAAAGCTCCAATGCCATTTGTTGGAGCTCTATATATGATTCACAAACAGTCCCCAATGCTCCAATTGATGTACTCCCAATTAGCTGGATGTTCCCTAAATGATGAACGACCGATGAGCTGGAGATCTGACAGAAATATCCATCTCACCAACAAGTTTGCTATCTCAACATGCTCATTGTCTATCTCATTAACACCAATCCATTTCAAGTGATAGATTGCACATAAAGCTTGCAAAACAACTGCTTTCAAACATCTAAAATTTTGTCTGTTCATCTTTAGGAGTCAAATTTTTTTATGTCATACATCAATGTACAGTTACTGATAAAAAAAATGATGGTGTTCTACAACCTGAGTGGTTTCCTTTTTCAAGGAAAAGTATTGCAAATCCTCTATTTGACAAAAAGGAACAGATATCATTTAAAAAAAATATGTAGTACAACCTAAATAAAAAAGAATGGAAATCACATTCTTCAAGGGTATGTAGTAAATACAAATAGATACTCTTTTAGGTATTCAAAAATATCCACTTTACAAAGAAATTCTCAATCCTGTTGTTGTTTTTTTCTTTTTCTTTTAACTCAGTCCACCCCTGGCAAGGGATTTATAACTACCATCTGTAAGTCGGCTTCCAAAAGCTCACTTTTCACCAAAATTTTCTGATTCTTGTCTGAGTCAAAGCTTTTTAATACATAAACTTTTTTCAGCTTCCAAAGGCTCAATTTTCACCAAAATTGCCTGCTCCTTGTCCGAGTCAAAACTCTTTGATTCATAATCTCTCTTTACTCATCTTCATAAAGTGTCCTTGTGAAATGTCTTTTATATGGTAATATTAGATGTTCTTATATTGTTGTGGTTACTCTCCGATGCCCTGTCATTACGTTTCAGTGGCTGTTCCCTCTGATCTCGATGTGATTAATTGGTTGAAAAGGCAAAGACCAGCTGTGGGCAGCTTCTTGGCTATTCACAAGTTCATCTGATCTTAGTACTTTTATATCAATACAAATATGAGGTCTCCGTTTGGTTTTAAAAAGAAGAAATTGTTAGGGTGGCAACCAATGACTATATGGTAACGTTTGTTGCTTGCAGTCCTACCTACTGTGCTAGACGTCACAGTTGAACACTCCAGATGGTTCTCAAGTTATTTTAAAGGTATGCTATCTCATAAAAAATATTATCCAGTGCTTATGACGGTAGGTGGTAACATAAGTCTTGTCATAGATGTTCGATCTAGCTTTAAGAATTATGATGCATATAATCCAATCTTGCAGCATCTAGACCTATGGATAGTTATGTTTGGTTCGACAGTAGATTTTAATATATGTTTGTTTTATGGAAATAGGGAATTTCCATAGACCGTATTCTTGATTTATGCCGATTATTAGCTGTGAATGTGGAGACATGCCATCTGACCAATTTTTCTTTATCCCATGAGGTAAGAAAATTAGTAGTTCAGAATCTCATTAAATAATGGGATTGTTTGATAGGCTGGTGGATTGCAATTAACTGGTTCTGTTCAGGATATCATGTGGTATGACCCTACTTGCATTAACAACACAGGTGTTCGTGTCAAGATAGAAATAGCCATGTACAGTGAAACTGGTTCTATTATTAGTTTGTAAAGCTTAAGTGTGACCATGGAAACATTGGCCATCTTAGTTTTCTTGAAGTATCCATGACTTGGTAAAAACTTGAATTATACCAGGTTCGTGGCAACAGGTTGAGGGATTCATCAGATGTTGCAACCTTGAAGCCCTGTGCCCTTACTATTGTAGAAGGTGACTAATAACTCTGCTCCCCCATCTGAACAAGTCAGGGGAGATAGCTAGAAATTTTGTCTTGCCTTTCTTTAAAATATAAATGTTTTTATCTTGAAAAGGGGTGGTAGAAGGAAGGATCATCTTTCCACTTTGTCTCAATAGGCAAATTACAATAGTGAGGTGAACATTCTCTTTCAATCTGGCTGCAAAAAAGGATAACACTTAAAGCATTTCAAAAGGTCCTCTCAAACTGGGGTTTTCATGATGAAAATCTTTAGTTACATAGAATTTATAGTATTTGAGCTTCAAACAGCTAGAAGCCAGCTACTCAAATGGTTGTCCTTAAGAATACTTGCACTTAATTGAAAAACAGAACATCTAAAACCAGTGATGTTTCATTCATTAATTTTACAGATTGAAAATACCGCTGATATTTATTTTAAAATTCATCTATAATTTCCTTAAAGTATTTCAAAGTCAGGCATTGCCCCTTTTACTATTGCCAAAATAATCCACCTTTGCCTTCACTCTTTGCTTCTTGATGATGCTTTCTTTATTTAATCACTTATGCATTCTGCTGGAAATTTTGAGGATTGAATGCAAGTGGAGATAACACAAGAGGCAAGGACGTATACTAGGAAGTGAGAGGAGAGGATTCATTATATCCATGGCTAGCCCATGTAGGAAGCCATAAAGAAGACACCCGATTCTCCTTCTCACGGTCTCATCTCTTGGTACATTACTTACGAACAAACGAACAGTTTTCTTCGCACAATAGTAACATTAGCTGCTAGATGGATAGTTGATATAATTGGCAATATTTGGAGCTTCATATATAATTCACCAAGGCTAGCCCAAGATGAAAGCTCCAATGCCATTTGTTGGAGCTCTATATATGATTCACAAACAGCCCCCAATTCTCCAATTGATGGACTCCCAATTAGTAACATGTTCCCTAAATGATGAACGACCAATGAGCTGGAGATCTGACAGAAATATCCATCTCACCAACAAGTTTGCTATCTCAACATGCTCATTGTCCATCTCATTAATGCCAATCCCTTTCAAGTGAGAGATTGCACATAAAGCTTGCAAAACAACTGCTTTCAAACATCTAAAATTTTGTCTGTTCATTTTTAGGAGTCAAATTTTTTTATCTCATACATCCATGTACAACTATTGATAAAAAAATGATGGTGTTCTACAACCTGAGTGGTTTCCTTTTTCATTTTTCAATGAAAAGTATTGCAAATCCTCTATTTGACAAAAAGGAACAGATATCATTTAAAAAAAATATGTAGTATAACCTAAATAAAAAAGAATGGAAATCACATTCTTCAAGGGTATGTAGTAAATACAAATAGATACTCTTTTAGGTATTCAAAAATATCCACTTTACAAAGAAATTCTCAATCCTGTTATTGTTTTTTTCTTTTTCTTTTAACTCAGTCCACCCCTGGCAAGGGATTTATAGCTACCATCTGTAAGTCGGCTTCCAAAAGCTCACTTTTCACCAAAATTGCCTGATTCTTGTTTGAGTCAAAGCTTTTTAATTCATAAACTTTTTTCAGCTTCCAAAGGCTCAATTTTCACCAAAATTGCCTGCTCCTTGTCCGAGTCAAAACTCTTTGATTCATAATCTCTCTTTACTCATCTTCATAAAGTGTCCTTGTGAAATGTCTTTTATATGGTAATATTAGATGTTCTTATACTGTTGTGGTTACTCTCCGATGCCCTGTCATTACGTTTCAGTGGTTGTTCCCTCTGATCTCGATGTGATTAATTGGTTGAAAAGGCAAAGACCAGCTGTGGGAAGCTTCTTGGCTATTCACAAGTTCATTTGATCTTAGTACTTTTATATCAATACAAATATGAGGTCTCCGTTTGGTTTTAAAAATAAGAAATTGTTAGGGTGGCAACCAATGACTATATGGTATTGTTTGTTGCTTGCAGTCCTGCCTACTGTGCTAGACGTCACTGTTGAACACTCCAGATGATTCTCAAGTTATTTTAAAGGTATGCTATCTCATAAAAAATATTATCCAGTGCTTATGATGGTAGGTGGTAACATAAGTCTTGTCATAGATGTTCGATCTAGCTTTAAGAATTATGATGAATATAATCCAATCTTGCAGCATCTAGACCTATGGATAGTTATGTTTGGTTCGACAGTAGATTTTAATATATGTTTGTTTTATGGAAACAGGGAATTTCCACAGACCGTATTCTTGATTTATGCCGATTATTAGCTGTGAATGTGGAGACATGCCATCTAACCAATTTTTCTTTATACCATGAGGTAAGAAAATCAATAGTTCAGAATCTCATTAAATAATGGGATTGTTTGATAGGCTGGTGGATTGCAATTGACTGGTTCTGTTCAGGATATCATGTGGTATGACCCTACTTGCATTAACAACACAAGTGTTCGTGTCAAGATAGAAATAGCCATGTACAGTGAAACTGGTTCTATTATTAGTTTGTAAAGCTTAAGTGTGACCATGGCAACATTGGCCATCTTAGTTTTATTGAAGTATCCATGACTTGGTAAAAACTTGAATTATACCAGGTTCGTGGCAACAGGTTGAGGGATTCACCAGATGTTGCAACCTTGAAGCCCTGTGCCCTTACTATTGTAGAAGGTGACTAATAACTCTACTGCCCCATTTGAACAAGTCAGGGGAGATAGCTAGAAATTTTGTCTTGCCTTTCTTTAAAATATACATGTTTTTATCTTGAAAAGGGGTGGTAGAAGGAAGGATCATCTTTCCACTTTGTCTCAACAGGAAAATTACAATAGTGAGGTGAACATTCTCTTTCAATCTAACTACAAAAAAGGATAACACTTAAGGCATTTCGAAAGGTCCTCTCAAACTGGCGTTTTCATGATGAAAATCTTTAGTTACATAGCATTTATAGTATTTGAGCTTCAAACAGCTAGAAGCCAGCTACTAAAATGGTTGTCTTTAAGAATACTTGCACTTAATTGAAAAAACAAAACATCTAGAACCAGTGATGTTTCATTCATTAATTTTACATATTGAAAATACCGCTGATATTTATTTTAAAATTCATCTATAATTTCCTTAAAATATTTCAAAGTCAGGCATTGCCCCTTTTACTATTGCCAAAATAATCCACCTTTGCATTCACTCTTTGCTTCTTGATGATGCTTTCTTTATTTAATCACTTATGCATTCTGCTGGAAATTTTGAGGATTGAATGCAAGTGGAGATAACACAAGAGGCAAGGACGTATACTAGGAAGTGAGAGGAGAGGATTCATTATATCCATGGCTAGCCCATGTAGGAAGCCATAAAGAAGACACCCGATTCCCCTTCTCACCGTCTCTGGTACATTACTTACGAACAAACTAACAGTTTTCTTTGCACAATAGTAACATTTGATGCTAAATGGATAGTTGATATAATTGGTAATATTTGGAGCTTCATATATAATTCACCATGGTTGTCCCAAGATGAAAGCTCCAATGCCATTTGTTGGAGCTCTATATATGATTCACAAACAGCCCCCAATGCTCCAATTGATGTACTCCCAATTAGCTGGATGTTCCCTAAATGATGAACGACCAATGAGCTGGAGATCTGACAAAAATATCCATCTCACCAACAAGTTTGGTATCTCAACATGCTCATTGTCTATCTCATTAACGCCAATCCCTTTCAAGTGAGAGATTGCACATAAAGCTTGCAAAACAACTGCTTTCAAACATCTAAAATTTTGTCTGTTCATTTTTAGGAGTCAAATTTTTTTATGTCATACATCCATGTACAGCTACTGATAAAAAAATGATGGTGTTCTACAACCTGAGTGGTTTCCTTTTTCCTTTTTCAAGGAAAAGTATTGCAAATCCTCTATTTGACAAAAAGGAACAGATATCATTTAAAAAAAATATGTAGTACAAACTAAATAAAAAAGAATGGAAATCACATTCTTCAAGGGTATGTAGTAAATACAAATAGATACTCTTTTAGGTATTCAAAAATATCCACTTTACAAAGAAATTCTCAATCCTGTTGTTGTTTTTTTCTTTTTCTTTTAACTCAGTCCACCCCTGGCAAGGGATTTATAGCTACCATCTGTAAGTCAGCTTCCAAAAGCTCACTTTTCACCAAAATTGCCTGATTCTTGTCTGAGTCAAAGCTTTTTAATTCATAAAGTTTTTTCAGCTTCCAAAGGCTCAATTTTCACCAAAATTGCCTGCTCCTTGTCCGAGTCAAAACTCTTTGATTCATAATCTCTCTTTACTCATCTTCATAAAGTGTCCTTGTGAAATTTCTTTTATATGGTAATATTAGATGTTCTTATACTGTTGTGGTTACTCTCGATGCCCTGTCATTACGTTTCAGTGGTTGTTCCCTCTGATCTCGATGTGATTAATTGGTTGAAAAGGCAAAGACCAGCTGTGGGCAGCTTCTTGGCTATTCACAAGTTCATCTGATCTTAGTGCTTTTATATCAATACAAATATGAGGTCTCCGTTTGCTTTTAAAAATAAGAAATTATTAGGGTGGCAACCAATGACTATATGGTATCGTTTGTTGCTTGCAGTCCTGCCTACTGTGCTAGACGTCACAATTGAACACTCCAGATGACTCTCAAGTTATTTTAGAGGTATGCTATCTCATAAAAAATATTATCCAGTGCTTATGACGGTAGGTGGTAACATAAGTCTTGTCATAGATGTTCGATCCAACTTTAAGAATTATGATGAATATAATCCAATCTTGCAGCATCTAGACCTATGGATAGTTATGTTTGGTTCGACAGTAGATTTTAATATATGTTTGTTTTATGGAAACAGGGAATTTCCACAAACCGTATTCTTGATTTATGCCGATAATTAGCTGTGAATGTGGAGACATTCCATCTGACCAATTTTTATTTATACCATGAGGTAAGAAAATCAGTAGTTCAGAATCTCATTAAATAATGCGATTGTTTGACAGGCTGGTGGATTGCAATTGACTGATTCTGTTCAGGATATCATGTCGTATGACCCTACTTGCATTAACAACATAGGTGTTTGTGTCAAGATAGAAATAGCCATGTACAGTGAAACTGGTTCTATTATTAGTTTGTAAAGCTTAAGTGTGACCATGGCAACATTGGCCATCTTAGTTTTCTTGAAGTATCCATGACTTGGTAAAAACTTGAATTATACCAGGTTCGTGGCAACAGGTTGAGGGATTCATCAGATGTTGCAACCTTTAAGCCCTGTGCGCTTACTATTGTAGAAGGTGACTAATAACTCTGCTCCCCCATCTGAACAAGTCAGGGGAGATAGCTAGAAATTTTGTCTTGCCTTTCTTTAAAATATAAATGTTTTTATCTTGAAAAGGGGTGGTAGAAGGAAGGATCATCTTTCCACTTTGTCTCAACAGGCAAATTAAAATAGTGAGGTGAACATTCTCTTTCAATCTGACTGCAAAAGAGGATAACACTTAAGGCATTTCAAAAGGTCCTCTCAAACTGGGGTTTTCATGATGAAAATCTTTAGTTACATAGCATTTATAGTATTTGAATTTCAAACAGCTAGAAGCCAGCTACTAAAATGGCTGTCTTTAAGAATACTTGCACTTAATTGAAAAAATGGAACATCTAAAACCAGTGATGTTTCATTCATTAATTTTACAGATTGAAAATACTACTGATATTTATTTTAAAATTCATCTATAATTTCCTTAAAATATTTCAAAGTCAGGCATTGCCCCTTTTACTATTGCCAAAATAATCCAACTTTGCCTTCACTCTTTGCTTCTTGATGACGCTTTCTTTATTTAATCACTTATGCATTCTGCTGGAAATTTTGAGGATTGAATGCAAGTGGAGATAACACAAGAGGCAAGGACGTATACCAGGAAGTGAGAGGAGAGGATTCATTATATCCATGGCTAGCCCATGTAGGAAGCCATAAAGAAGACACCCGATTCTCCTTCTCACGGTCTCATCTCTTGGTACATTACTTACGAACAAACGAACAGTTTTCTTCGCACAATAGTAACATTAGCTGCTAGATGGATAGGTTATATAATTGGCAATATTTGGAGCTTCATATATAATTCACCAAGGCTGCCCCAAGATGAAAGCTCCAATGCCATTTGTTGGAGCTCTATATATGATTCACAAACAGCCCCCAATGCTCCAATTGATGTACTCCCAATTAGATGGATGTTCCCTAAATGATGAATGACCAATGAGCTGGAGATCTGACAGAAATATCCATCTCACCAACAAGTTTTCTATCTGAACATGCTCATTGTCTATCTCATTAGCGCCAATCCCTTTCAAGTGAGAGATTGCACATAAAGCTTGCAAAACAACTGCTTTCAAACATCTAAAATTTTGTCTGTTCATTTTTAGGAGTCAAATTTTTTTATGTCATACATCCATGTACAGCTACTGATAAAAAAATGATGGTGTTCTACAACCTGAGTGGTTTCCTTTTTCCTTTTTCAAGGAAAAGTATTGCAAATCCTCTATTTGACAAAAAGGAATAGATATCATTTAAAAAAAATATGTAGTACAACCTAAATAAAAAAGAATGGAAATCACATTCTTCAAGGGTAGTAGTAAATACAAATAGATACTCTTCTAGGAATTCAAAAATGTCCACTTTACAAAGAAATTCTCAATCCTGTTGTTGTTTTTTCCTTTTTCTTTTAACTCAGTCCACCCCTGGCAAGGGATTTATAGCTACCATCTCTAAGTCGGCTTCCAAAAGCTCACTTTTCACCAACATTGCCTGATTCTTGTCTGAGTCAAAGCTTTTTAATTCATAAACTTTTTTCAGCTTCCAAAGGCTCAATTTTCACCAAAATTGCCTGCTCCTTGTCCGAGTCAAAACTCTTTGATTCATAATCTCTCTTTACTCATCTTCATAAAGTGTCCTTGTGAATGTCTTTTATATGGTAATATTAGATGTTCTTATACTGTTGTGGTTACTCTTCGATGCCCTATAATTACGTTTCAGTGGTTGTTCCCTCTGATCTCGATGTGATTAATTGGTTGAAAAGGCAAAGACCAGCTGTGGGAAGCTTCTTGGCTATTCACAAGTTCATCTGATCTTAGTACTTTTATATCAATACAAATATGAGGTCTCCATTTTCTTTTAAAAATAAGAAATTGTTAGGGTGGCAACCAATGACTATATGGTATCGTTTGTTGCTTGTAGTCCTGCCTACTGTGCTAGAGGTCACAGTTGAACACTCCAGATGATTCTCAAGTTATTTTAAATGTATGCTATCTCATAAAAAATATTATCCAGTGCTTATGACGGTAGGTGGTAACATAAGTCTTGTCATAGATGTTCGATCCAGCTTTAAGAATTATGATGAATATAATCCAATCTTGCAGCATCCAGACCTATGGATAGTTATGTTTGGTTCGACAGTAGATTTTAATATATGTTTGTTTTATGGAAACAGGGAATTTCCACAGACCATATTCTTGATTTATGTCGATTATTAGCTGTGAATGTGGAGACATGCCATCTGACCAATTTTTCTTTATCCCATGAGGTAAGAAAATCTGTAGTTCAGAAGCTCATTAAATAATGGGATTGTTTGACTAGTTTTGTTCAGGATATCATGTCGTATGACCCTACTTGCATTAACAACACAAGTGTTCGTGTCAAGATAGAAATATCCATGTACAATGAAACTAATTGTATTATTAGTTTGTAAAGCTTAAGTGTGACCATGACAACATTGGCCATATTAGTTTTCTTGAAGTATCCATGACTTGGTAAAAACTTGAATTATACCAGGTTCGTGGCAACAGGTTGAGGGATTCATTAGATGTTGCAACCTTGAAGCCCTGTGCCCTTACTATTGTAGAAGGTGACTAATAACTATACTCCCCCATCTGAACAAGTAAGGGGAGATAGCTAGAAATTTTGTCTTGCCTTTCTTTAAAATATAAAGGATTTTATCTTGAAAACGGGTGGTAGAAGGAAGGATCATCTTTCCACTTTGTCTCAACAGGCATATTACAATAGTGAGGTGAACATTCTCTTTCAATCTGACTGCAAAAAAGGATAACACTTAAGGCATTTCAAAAGGTCCTCTCAAACTGGGGTTTTCATGATGAAAATCTTTAGTTACATAGCATTTATAGTATTTGAGCTTCAAACAGCTAGAAGCCAGCTACTAAAATGGCGGTCTATAAGAATACTTGCACTTAATTGAAAAAACAGAACATCTAAAACCAGTGATGTTTCATTCATTAATTTTACAGATTGAAAATACTGTTGATATTTATTTTAAAATTCATCTATAATTTTCTTAAAATATTTCAAAATCAGGCATTGCCCCTTTTACTATTGCCAAAATAATCCACCTTTGCCTTCACTCTTTGCTTCTTGATGATGCTTTCTTTATTTAATCACTTATGCATTCTGCTAGAAATTTCTAGGATTGAATGCAAGTGGAGATAACACAAGAGGCAAGGACGCATACTAGGAAGTGAGAGGAGAGGATTCATTATATCCATGGCTTGCCTATGTAGGAAGCCATAAAGAAGACACCCGATTCTCCTTCTCACGGTCTCATCTCTTGGTACATTACTTACGAACGAACGAACAGTTTTCTTCGCACAATAGTAACATTAGTTGCTAGATGGACAGTTGATATAATTGGCAATATTTGGAGCTTCATATATAATTCACCAAGGCTGCCCCAAGATGAAAGCTCCAATGCCATTTGTTGGAGCTCTATATATGATTCACAAACAGCCCCCAATGTTCCAATTGATGTACTCCCAATTATCTGGATGTTCCCTAAATGATGAACGACCAATGAGCTGGAGATCTGACAGAAATATCCGTCTCACCAACAAGTTTGCTATCTCAACATGCTCATTGTCTATCTCATTAACGCTAATCCCTTTCAAGTGAGAGATTGCACATAAAGCTTGCAAAACAACTGCTTTCAAACATCTAAAATTTTGTCTGTTCATCTTTAGGAGTCAAATTTTTCTATGTCATACATCGATGTACAGTTACTGATAAAAAAATGATGGTGTTCTACAACCTGAGTAGTTTCCTTTTTCCTTTTTCAAGGAAAAGTATTGCAAATCCTCTATTTGACAAAAAGGAACGGATATCATTTAAAAAAAATATGTAGTACAACCTAAATAAAAAAGAATGGAGATCACATTCTTCAAGGGTATGTAGTAAATACAAATAGATACTCCTTTAGGTATTCAAAAATATCCACTTTACAAAGAAATTCTCAATCCTGTTGTTGTTTTTTTCTTTTTCTGTTAACTCAGTCCACCCCTGGCAAGGGATTTATAGCTACCATCTGTAAGTCGGCTTCCAAAAGATCACTTTTCACCAAAATTGCCTGATTCTTGTCTGAGTCAAAGCTTTTTAATTCATAAACTTTTTTCAGCTTCCAAAGGCTCAATTTTCACCAAAATTGCCTGCTCCTTGTCCGAGTCAAAACTCTTTGATTCATAATCTCTCTTTACTCATCTTCATAAAGTGTCCTTGTGAAATGTCTTTTATATGGTAATATTAGATGTTCTTATACTGTTGTGGTTACTCTCCGATGCCCTGTCATTATGTTTCGGTGGTTGTTCCCTCTGATCTCGATGTGATTAATTGGTTGAAAAGGCAAAGACCAGCTTTAGGCATCTTCTTGGCTATTCACAAGTTCATCTGATCTTAGTACTTTTATATCAATACAAATATGAGGTCTCTGTTTGCTTTTAAGAATAAGAAATTGTTAGGGTGGCAACCAATGACTATATGGTATCGTTTGTTGCTTGCAGTCCTGCCTACTGTGCAAGACGTCACAGTTGAACACTCCAGATGATTCTCAAGTTATTTTAAAGGTATGTTATCTCATAAAAAATATTATCCAGTGCTTATGATGGTAGGTGGTAACATAAGTCTTGTCATAGATGTTCAATCTAGATTTAAGAATTATGATGAATATAATCCAATCTTGCAGCATCCAGACCTATGGATAGTTATGTTTGGTTCGACAGTAGATTTTAATATATGTTTGTTTTATGTAAACAGGGAATTTCCACAGACCTTATTCTTGATTTATGCCGATTATTAGCTGTGAATGTTGAGACATGCCATCTGACCAACTATTCTTTATCCCATGAGGTAAGAAAATCAGTAGTTCAGAAGCTCCATAAATAATGGGATTGTTTGACAGGTTGGTGGATTGCAATTGACTGGTTCTGTTTAGGATATCATGTGGTATGACCCTACTTGCATTAACAACACAGGTGTTCGTGTCAAGATAGAAATAGCCATGTACAGTGAAACTGGTTCTATTATTAGTTTGTAAAGCTTAAGTGTGACCATGGCAACATTGGCCATCTTAGTTTTCTTGAAGTATCCATGACTTGGTAAAAACTTGAATTATACCAGGTTCATGGCAACAGGTTGAGGGATTCATCAGATGTTGCAACCTTGAAGCCCTGTGCCCTTACTATTGTAGAAGGTAACCAATAACTCTGCTCCCCCATCTAAACAAGTCAGGGGAGATAGCTAGAAATTTTGTCTTGCCTTTCTTTAAAATATAAATGTTTTTATCTTGAAAAGGGGTCAAAAATAATGTTAAATCATAATATTAGAAAATTGTTCTCTTGTTTCTTGAAGTGATCTAAACTGAATTTCTACTTGCATACGTGCTTCAAATATATATGCAAAGAAGAATATGTATTGTTTATACTCAAAGTTTGCATAATACTCTATATATTATTTTCATTTATTTTTCCTTTGCAGAGGACTACACTGAAGAGCATGCAGTTGCACACATTAGAAGATTACTGAACATTGTTTCCTGTACAACATGCTTTGGTTCTTCAGGAAAGCAAGGGAAACCTCGGTCTGGGTAGGGAGGTGGAAAAGAATCAGCTCACTCAATGACAGAGAATGTGGCTGAACAAAACAATGATGTTGCTCTAAAGAAATCTTACCTAGCAATAAAGAAAGAAAAGAAGCAAACAAGGATGGAAAAGACAATAAACCAGAGACCTTTCAAAAAGTTGAAGTTAAGGTTGAGGCTGGTGAAAAAGAAAATGATGGAGAGGAGAACTCAAACCAACATTCTTCTAAGGGTGAAGAAATAAACAAATCCTCGAAAGAGGGGAAATATGAGGCCATGGCAGCTATGGCTGCTACCAAAGAGGCCACAGATAAAGGGGATATGACAGGAATGTGTCCTCCCTCTAAACTTGGCAAGTTCTATGAATTCTTCTCATTCTCACGTCTCTTGCCTCCTATCCAATGTTAGTATACCGTTCCCTGCAATTTTTCATAATTTGAAAGTAGTAGTTTTCAATCTTGTGTATAATAGAAATATTACGAGAATGCATATATCCAATACAAATATGGATATGGTGTTGAAAGATTTTCCATGTACTCTTCAAGCCATCAAACTATGGTTCTTTATTTGATTGTAATGCAAAGACTCCAGAAAATTTTGAACTGTGAAGCATGGCAAACAATGTGCACATTGCCAAATTTAATTTGTTGATTTTCTTTGGAGATTATGAGTTAGAACTTTGAAGGGAAAAAAAAGTGAATTACGAATAGTATTTTAGTGACTAATGACTTTGGGATGTACAGTCATAAGGAAGTCCACAAGGCAATCTGTTGAAGACAAACGTCTTGGAGATTTTTCTATAGATGTGAGCGCTTCTTATCCAATCCTGCACTAATTTTGACCTTCCTTTTTCCTTTTTCAAGGAAAAGTATTGCAAATCCTCTATTTGACAAAAAGGAATAGATATCATTTAAAAAAAATATGTAGTACAACCTAAATAAAAAAGAATGGAAATCACATTCTTCAAGGGTGTGTAGTAAATACAAATAGATACTCTTTTAGGTATTCAAAAATATCCACTTTACAAAGAAATTCTCAATCCTGTTGTTGTTTTTTTCTTTTTCTTTTAACTCAGTCCACCCCTGGCAAGGGATTTATAGCTACCATCTGTAAGTCGGCTTCCAAAAGCTCACTTTTCACCAAAATTGCCTGATTCTTGTCTGAGTCAAAGCTTTTTAATTCATAAACTTTTTTCATCTTCCAAAGGCTCAATTTTCACCAAAATTGCCTGCTCCTTGTTCGAGTCAAAACTCTTTGATTCATAATCTCTCTTTACTCATCTTCATAAAGTGTCCTTGCGAAATGTCTTTTATATGGTAATATTAGATGTTCTTATACTGTTGTGGTTACTCTCTGATGCCCTGTCATTACGTTTCAGTGGTTGTTCCCTCTGATCTCGATGTGATTAATTGGTTGAAAAGGCAAAGACCAGTTGTGGGCAGCTTCTTGGCTATTCACAAGTTCATCTGATCTTAGTACTTTTATATCAATACAAATATGAGGTCTCCATTTGGTTTTAAAAATAAGAAATTGTTAGGGTGGCAACCAATGACTATATGGTATCGTTTGTTGCTTGCAGTCCTGCCTACTGTGCTAGACGTCACCGTTGAACACTCCAGATGATTCTCAAGTTATTTTAAAGGTATGCTATCTCATAAAAAATATTATCCAGTGCTTATGATGGTAGGTGGTAACATAAGTCTTGTCATAGATGTTCGATTCAACTTTAAGAATTATGATGAATATAATCCAATCTTGCAGCATCCAGACCTATGGATAGTTATGTTTGGTTCGACAGTAGATTTTAATATATGTTTGTTTTATGGAAACAGGGAATTTCCACAGACCGTATTCTTGATTTATGCCGATTATTAGCTGTGAATATGGAGACATGCCATCTGACCAACTATTCTTTATCCCATGAGGTAAGAAAATCAGTAGTTTAGAAGCTCCATAGATAATGGGATTGTTTGACAGGCTGGTGGATTGCAATTGACTGGTTCTGTTCAGGATATCATGTGGTATGACCCTACTTGCATTAACAACACAGGTGTTCGTGCCAAGATAGAAATAGCCATGTACAGTGAAACTGGTTCTATTATTAGTTTGTAAAGCTTAAGTGTGACCATGGCAACATTGTCCATCTTAGTTTTCTTGAAGTATCCATGACTTGGTAAAAACTTGAATTATACCAGGTTCGTGGCAACAGGTTGAGGGATTCATCAAATGTTGCAACCTTGAAGCCCTGTGCCCTTACTATTATAGAAGGTAACCAATAACTCTGCTCCCCCATCTAAACAAGTCAGGGGAGATAGCCAAAAATTTTGTCTTGCCTTTCTTTAAAATATAAATGTTTTTATCTTGAAAAGGGGTCAGAAATAATGTTGAATCATAATATTAGAAAATTGTTCTCTTGTTTCTTGAAGTGATCTAAACTGAATTTCTACTTGCATACGTGCTTCAAATATATATCCAAAAAATAATATGCATTGTTTATACTCAAAGTTGGCATAATACTCTATATATGATTTTCATTTATTTTTCCTTTGCAGAGGACTACACTAAAGAGCATGCAGTTGCACACATTAGAAGATTACTGAACATTGTTGCCTATACAACATGCTTTGGTTCTTCAGGAAAGCAAGGGGAACCTCGGTCTGGGTAGGGAGGTGGAAAAGAATCACCTCACTCAATGACGGAGAATATGGCTGAACAAAACAACGATGTTGCTCTAAAGAAATCTTACCTAGCAATAAAGAAAGAAAAGAAGCAAACAAGGATGGAAAAGACAATAAACCAGAGACCTTTCAAAAAGTTGAAGTTAAGGTTGAGGCTAGTGAAAAACAAAATGATGGAGAGGAGAATTCAAACCAACATTCTTCTAAGGGTGAAGGAAGAAACAAATCCTCGAAAGAGCGGAAATTTGAGGCCATGGCAGCTATGGCTGCTACCAAAGAGGCCACAAATAAAGGGGATATGACAGGAATGTGTCCTCCCTCTAAACTTGGCCAGTTCTATGTTCTCACATCTCTTGCCTCCTATCCAATGTTAGATTACTGTTCCCTGCAATTTTTCATAATTTGAAAGTAGTAGTTTTCAATCTTGTGTATAATAGAAATATTACGAGAATGCATATATCCCATACAAATATGGATATGGTGTTGAAAGATTTTCCATGTACTCTTCAAGCCATCAAACTATGGTTCTTTATTTGATTGTAATGCAAAGATTCCAGAAAATTTTGAACTGTGAAGCATGGCAAACAATGTGCACATTACCAAATTTAATTTGTTTATTTTCTTTGGAGCTTATGAGTTAGAACTTTGAAGGGAAAAAAAAGTGAATTACGAATAGTATTTTAGTGACTAATGACATTGGGATGTACAGTCATAAGGAAGTCCACAATGCAATCTATTGAAGACAAACGTCCTGGAGATTTTTTTTCTATAGATGTGAGCGCTTCTTATCCAATCCTGCACTAATTTTGACCTTCACCTCCATAATGGCTAGGAACTGAATTGTTTCTTCTGTAGATTTCTTATATTTGTCATGCTATTTCCCCTGATATACAGGGGAAGCTTTGCAATGGAAATTTGGTGACTATAACAGCATCCACCAAAGGTTTTTATAGTGTTGGAAAGCAGCTTGTTCAAAGTCATGCACTTGTCAACTTGCTACAGCAGTTGAGCAGGGCTTTTGCAAATTTCTATAGACGTGAGCACTTATCCAATCTTGCACTAATTTTGAGCTTCACCTCCATAATGGCTAGGGACTGAATTGTTTCTTCTGTAGATTTATTATATTTTTCATGCCATTTCCCCTAAGGTGAAGCTTTGCAATGGAAACTTGGTGACTGTAACAACATCCACCAAAGGTTTTTATAGTGTTGGAAAGCAGCTTGTTCAAAGTCATGCACTTGTTAACTTGCTACAGAAGTTGAGCAGGGCTTTTGCAAATGTGAGTATCTTTAAGGTCCAAACTATACTTCTATTGCACCTTATATTATTTAATTGCTTACAAGATGCCTTCTCTCGTGTTTAAGAGATTGACATCAGTGTTTAATGTTTGGGCATCGGTCTTCTCTTTGTGGGATAGATCTTCTGAATGTTTTAATTTCCTTCTAGCTATTAAGGATTTAAGGAATTATAATGATTTTGGATTTTGAAATAGTTTGTTATGTTGATAAAAATTGAGGCTTGGACATATTTTTTGTAGACGCTTTCTTCATGGGCTACATCAAGTGTTGAAGAGGTTGCTTCAACTGGACTAGGCATTCGCTTTTTTCAACTTTATGTAAGTTTATCATTTCCACCCATATGATTGTCTTCCCATGTTTTCTGAGATGTAATTGAGTTCATATCCATCCAATTGTATTATAGTCTCCTAAACCAATGGTAAGATCAGTTATATTGCGTTGGGTTTACTAAATGTGGATGTATGAGTGGTGTTAAAATTTAGATGTCATTGCTGGCAGGTTTACAAGAATAGGAATGTTGTTGCACAACTTGTTAGAAGAGCGGAGAGGGCTGGTTTTAAGGCAATTGCACTAACTGTGGACACACCTCAACTTGGGCGGAGGGAGTTTGACATTAGAAATAGGTAGTGAAAATTCATTCTATTTTAGATTTGCTGGCAGGACTAGGTAGACACGTGGGATAAATCTTATATTCAAAGTATACTCCTCTTTAACGTTATGATTTTGTACCCATGTTTTAACACATTCTCAACTCTCAATAAAAATCAGAACATTGTGGAATTCTTTTAGGATCAGAAGCGACGCTAGGATTAGAAAAATCATTTAGCACGTATAATGTATCAAACTTAAAATAAGTTAGAAGTCTCCATTTTATCTGGGATTCCTCTTTTTTCATCCCTTGTCTGACACTGAGGTATCTAATGTTCTGAAAAGTCTCATTGTGATATCCACTAACAGAAGGCACGGGTCTAAAAATTGTTTAGTTTGAGTTTGTGAGCAGGATGTGAAATGGTTCAATTTGTTTCTGCATGGTTGTTTTTTATTTTTTTTACAAAGATAGCCCTTCAATTGCTTGCATATTATGAGTTTCTTATGGATTCCACAATCTCCCCTGTTTAGCTACTGTACCTTCAGCTAATACATAGTCATTTGAAAAATATGTACCTTCAGCTCCCGTATCTATTTTTTCACCAACTTTATGACTGCAATCAGATTAGATAAACATTGAATAGCTCTAATTTTCAATTTTAGTCACCCTGTCTTGGGCCAAACTTTTGAACATTATGGCACCTCTTTCATTACAAGCATCAGGGGAATTGACATTATTACAAAGATTTTGGTTGATGTTGTATGTATCAGGTTCCGTCCCTGTATATTGGTTGATGTAACAAAGGTGGATCTGAGTACCACTGTGTTGGGATTCAAGATATCAATGCCTATTATGATTGCTCCAACTGCCATGCAAAAGATGGCTCATCCCGAAGGTATGCATTAGATTATTGTATTACAGTTAACATCCTATTTTGATGCATATATTTTCTGAAAGTGAATCCATCATCTTTTACAGGAGAGTATGCTACTGCAAGAGCTGTTGGAACTATAATGGTTTGGGCATCGGTCTTCTCTTTGTGGGATCGATCTTCTGAATGTTTTAGTTTCCTTCTAGCTATTAAGGATTTAAGAAATTATAATGATTTTGGATGTTGAAATAGTTTGTTGTGTTGATAAAAATTGAGGCTTGGACATATTTGTTGTAGACGCTTTCTTCATGGGCTACATCAATTGTTGAACAGGTTGCTTCAACTGGACCAGGCATTCACTTTTTTCAACTTTATGTAAGTTTATCATTTCCACCCATATGATTGTCTTCCCATGTTTTCTAAGATGTAATTGAGTTCATATCCATCCAATTGTATTATAGGCTCCTAAACCAATGGTAAGATCAGTTATTTTAGATTTGCTGACAGGACTAGATAGACACGTGGGATAAATCTTATATTTAGAGTATACTCCTCTTTAACATTATGAGTTTGTACCCATGTTTTAACACTTTCTCAGCTCTCAATAAAAATAAGAACATTGTGGAATTCTTTTAGGATCAGAAGCGACGCTAGGGTTAGAAAAAGAATTTAGCACTTATAATGTATCAAACTTAAAATAAGTCAGAAGTCTCCATTTTATCTGGGATTCCTCTTCGTTCATCCCTTGTCTGACACTGAGGTATCTAATGTTCTGAAAAGTCTCATTGTGATATCCACTCATACATGCTAGACAGTGAGGCACACCTTTGTGTTGAGATTCAATTCTGGATCCATAATTGTTTTTGACTTTTATTTATTTTTCTTTGTCAAAAATGTAGATTCGCATTGCCTCGAATTGTGCTTCTGCTTCCCCTCAAAAGAGACCATCAATGAAGGAGGTATTGCATTTTCTAGAAAAAATGCCATCATCCACAACCGATTAACCAATTCTTTCTTCCTATGTAGCATCCTTGCTTTGACATAAGTTGGGCAGAGATGAGGACTTACACCCACATTCCGTATTCAACAGCTCTACTTAGACATTGACATAACTGATATAGACACCTCTATGATTGGGACTCAAACAAACTCTTCTGTCAACTCAGCTGCTTATGAAATCTCCAGAGTCTTCTTAAAAATTTCAATATTTCTATAGTTGAGGATTGTAGAAAAACTCAGGGATCAAACTTAACTCCATGCTTATGAGGCATCCGCATTCTCACAGTTTACTTGCAGCTCATTCTCAGTTTTAATGGGAAGGTGATATATGGTGTATTATTGTTGCAGTGGCAGGGGATGGATTTTAATTGCTGGTTGGACCAAAAGAAATTGATGCAAATCAATATTGAAAATTAGATTTATTGGTTCAGCTATAGTTTGCATATACAAAGAAGAAACTGCTCTTTTTTCAAGTTAGAATATTTATATATACATGTTCATCTCAACAACAAATGATAATTTATCAAAACCATGAGAATGCTACACAACTTCCTTCATAAGCCTTCTTAGGAAGACCATGAAATAAGACAAGTGACCCTGTGCTTGTATTTGTATCTTATTCTACATAACATCTTCTTACTTAGCTGGAGAACAATTGGCTGCAGTATTTATATCAGTTTCTATGGAATGTTTCTGTTGTTATATATTGAACGGGTCCATTATACCATATTACTGTTCTCCAGAGTCTATCCCTGTTTTCTCTTCTTTAGAATATATATCAACCCTTTTGTTTTGTTTCAAGGATATGTTGCAGTTTATTTCATTTCTCTTTTATCTTTAAGATGGATATTTATCTTTTTAATTGCCATGTTCTCTGTGGTTCATTTAAATTGGATATTTGTCATTTTGTTCACTAAGTTCTTTGTATTTTGTTATAACTAGTTATTGATAATTTTGCCAACTGAGTTCCATGAGGTCGAGTATAATGCTTTCCTTGCTTATCAAAGAGTATTGGTTCCTTTTCAATTTCAACATTTTGGATAACCAAATCCAGTTCTCTGTAATCATTGCAAAAGGGAGTCCATTATCATGTAGGGTTTGAATTGTTATTCTCCTCTTGTTGCATGCTAATCTTGATCATCTTGTTCAGCTTCTAAGGTTCTTAGTGGCCTATCATTTTCAGATCCTTTGACTAACACTATATCTCTCTAATCTTGCAGGATGGTCATCAAACTCTTCCTTTTATCTGCCATGGTTGGCCAGGATTAAAATTGCAAAGGGAGTAGCCAGAGGCCTGGCTTATTTACATGAAAGGAAGTTTGTTCATGCAAATATTAAGCCAAGCAACATCCTTCTGGGCTTTGACATGGAGCCACACATAGCAGATTTTGGGCTAGAAAAACTACTGGACACTACCAATGTTGAGTATAGTAGCTCTGCTATCCACCTAAGGAACCTTGAAGGTATATTTTCAGGGAGAAAATGCTCGGCTCCCATGATAGCCTGCAAACAACATTTTAATTTAAAAGAGAATTATCATGGTAAATTGGTATAAGAATATTAGTAGAAAAAATCACCTAATTATAAGCCTAAATATTGGCAAAGGCTAATTCTTCATGTGGCATAATCAATTAGCCATGTTATCTTGCTACATGATGCAAAAAAATGACCCATGGATCCTAATACTTTTTAGGGTTCTTTTTCAATTCAATAGGCTTTTCTTCTTCTTCTTCTTCCTGAGATGGTAAAGATAATGACTCAAGAATGACTCTAAGCTTACTAGATAACCAAATTCTCAACATACCTTGCAATTTCCACACTAGCCACTTACAGATTTTCAAACATCAATGTTTAGATAATAAATAATGGATGGGCATAAAAAAAACATAAACATTAACACCAAAAATAATAATAATCACATGAACCTACTGAGAAAGCGGAAACACATAAGATATCATCTTCACATTTGATACTTTGGAGAAAGGCAATCTTGAGTACCACGATCAAATAAAGAAACACCAGACTATGGGAGAAGTGAGTGTTAATTTTTAAAATTTTGATATAAACATTGGTTTTCAAGAGAAATTGCAATTAATAGTGTACAAATTACTGAATAAATAATTACCAATTAAACTTTTAAGTCACGTTTTAATGGGTTATATGCTTAAAATTATAGGATTCCAATGCATATTTGTTACACCTCTATTATAGACCAAGACAAATGTAACAAATCAATGTACACTAGTGGATCAATATGATTGTTTTCACATAAGGCTTGATCATTAAAAGGACATTAAGGTTTGTACCTTTTGGGACAATTGCTAGTATAGTCAACATCAGAGAAAATACAAACGACCCAGAACATGAGAGAAAATACAAATGACCTAGATCCATTAAAACCTTGAAAGTTTGTTCATGAACTCTCCGAATTTGGTATAAAATGTGTACTGTATTTGAAACTTCAATTTTCCATTAAATTAATGGGACATGAATTCCCACAAAGGAGTTCAGAAATGTGCAATTAAGTTGAGCTTTCATCTTGTCATTCAATTGATGGACACTCAATATTAAATATAAGATAAATATATAGGAGTAGCATGTGAGTGTCATTTATAAAGAAGATTCTTTTTATAACTAATAAAAATATAGATAGATAGTTTCATTTTAAAGGGTTATAAATATGAGTTATAAATACAAGACTTAAAAGGTTGTAAATATTTAAAGTGTTGTAAATATGAGTTATTAATTGTTTTTACTCAAAGCCTGATAAATAGCAATTTAGCAATTTCTTTTTAATTGAGTGACTCAAAATCATGTTTCTTAGTAAAGCCACTAAAGTGGAAAAAATTGTGATGCCGATAATTAGAGGGATTGTCATCATGGGGTGATAAGAAATTTAATATTCCAAGGAGAGGAGGTAGTAGTAGATTCTAAATAAATTAGCAATGCAACAACATAAATGCTTGCAACAAATTTAGAGAGATCCACCTTGTTGAATAATGCACACACTACATGGATAATGGATTTCCGCACTTTATGCCTTACGGCTTTTTCTTTGCAACATCTGGTGCAAATGCTAGAATAATAGTAATCCCCTATTGAAAACCAATAATGATAATCCCTTATAAAAAACAAATAGCAATGTGGGTTGGAACAGAACTGTATAGAAAACAAATAGCAATGTGGGTTGGAACAGAACTAATAAGGAGAGATTGCAACACGCCACCTTCTCAATTCAAAGAAACTGGCAACGAGATCAGGTACTAATCGATTACAAATGGGAACCTGCTCTACTCTCGGATTCGGATTGCAGATCAAATGGCAAAACACCTAGGCTTGCTGTTATGTTGGTCATGGTACTTATTATTTCCCATGGATATTACTCATAGCATTTCGGAAGAAAAATGCTTAATTCATTGTTCAGAAGATTACTATTACTCTACTGGGATCTATCATCCAGGGCCTGTCACTGCCATGGAAGCTGATACACTAAACTTTGCCCTCAACTTGCAGTATCTAGAGGGTGAATACTTCAATCGTGCTTTATACAGAGAAGGGCTAGACAAGTTTGACCCTGGTCTCTCAGGGGGAGGTCCTCCACCTATTGGCTTTGAGTTAGCAAATCTCGACCCTCCAACACGAGACATTATCCAGCAACTCGGCTTGCAGGAGGTCGGCCATATAAGGTGATCTGATACATCCATTCCAATCTGATCAATAATAATCCACTAGCATAGATTTCCCTTGTAAGTCGTGCAATTATTCTTTCTGTCCGATTATAGTTCTTGCATTATATGGTAACCGTGCTGAGTGTTGATATCCCATACAGGATCATTCGCGAGACTGTTAAAGAAGCGATTCCACGACCTCTGCTAGATCTCGGGGTGGAAGTGTGGGCGAAATTATTCAAGGAAGCCTTAGGATATCACCTCAGTCCCCCATTCAATCCTTATGCCAATTCTGTTAACTTTGTTCTTTCCGTGTATTTCATTCCTTACATTGGTCTTACATGCTACGTCGGGGCGAATCCAAATTTGACCACACCCACTGCAAAACGAGTAAGCTCTCAGCATTTTCACCTATTGATATAATTATAGAAAATTATAGGACCCTAGATAGAATATAGCCGTTGCTGCATACGTTTGTTAGTTTTTTCTTATACCAGAAAGCCGTTACTATTAAGTTTCATATATTTTGATATCAGATAGCCGTTAATGCTTCAAATACTTTCATGCTTTTGATATCCGAAAACCGTTACTATTATGTTTGAAATAATTTCCATGAACCTAGTGTTTTCATTCAACCGTTGGTTTGCTTGTTTCATTGTCATTTGTCTGCAGCTTGTTGCAGGTCTGCTTGGAGTGGAATCAGGGCAGGACGCAGTGATACGCTACTGGCTATACGAAAGAAGGTATCAGAAGGTTTATCCATACCCAATTACAGTTGCAGAGATTACAGCGAAGATATCGATTCTTCGGAACAATCTTGGAAAGACAGGAATAGTAGATGAAGGATTAATAGTGCCAAAGGAGCTAGGAGCTGAAGGAAGAGTGAGCGGTAACATTTTATCCGCAGATCCAAACTCTCTGTCATACAGCAGAACTCCGAGGGAAATCTTGAGAGTTTTGTATGACACAGGAAATGAATCCATAGCCGGTGGATTTTATCCGCACGGGGCCAATGGACGCATTGCCAGAAGCTATATCCTCCCCCGTCATGCTGGGTAACATGCTGTGTTGCCATTGCCATGGACTAGACTTTATGTAAACTCTAAATAATTCCTTGGAGGAACCCCATGCTTCCCAATAAACTCACATCACTCCGACCAGTCTATGTACCGCTAAACCCTAGTAGATATTCCGTGGATGTATAAATCAACCTTATACTATACTATATATATTTTGCTATTTTGTACTTTAAAACATTTTTGTGTTTCTGTTATAAAATTATACATGGATTCGATCGAACAAATTTCTTTTCTGGATCTTGTAATAATTCGTCTCGTCAAGTTATAGGTGACTTGATTTTGGAACCTGTGATAATTTGTCAAAATTCCCCAAGTTACAGGTGACTTCATTTTGGAATCTGTGATAATTTGTCAAAGACGTGTAGTCTTTAGGTGGTGGCTTAGTTGAATATTTAAGAGAGAGTTCGTCATTAGGTGTTATTTTAGGTGTGTTACTTTAATATTTACGTAATATAGGTCATTGTTTTCTTTTTAAGATATCAAATATACACTAGCCAGAAGTGACTGAGAGACGATGACTATCTTCCACCAGTATATGTCATCCACCACTGTACGTCGTCAATATCTAATATGGTAATTATGTGGTTATTTGGTACGGCTGTTCCGGTTAGCTGTCAACATCTAACATGGTAATTATGTGGTTATTTGGTACGGCTGTTTCGGAGCTAACCGATTTCCTTTGCTTTTTAAAATAGGGTCTTTATCATGCCCCATATAGAAAGGACTTAGTTGGGATAGATCTGATTGGGGGTTGCATTTTCTAATCAATTTAGGAAACAGATTCGCTGAATATTTTTAGTATAATATGTTTTTTATATTTTGAAATGGAATTAAAAGTTTCTACTGATTAGATTAAAAAGTATGGCAGGTTAAATATACAATGATATTTTTTTTTTAAATATATAAATTATAGTTATCGGTTTATATATATGATTTGTTTTTTAGAATATCTTTTATATTACTTATGTTATGTATTATTTTTTAATTATAAGTTACCAAAATTATGGTGATGTTTGCAATATTCTGTTTACTTTTAATATAAAATCAAAATATTAAAAGACGTAAATTAAAATATTAAAACATCTTGATGAAGCTTTTGTCATTTTAAGGTTTAAAGTATTTGGTTTAATTTTTTATTATTTTAAGGTTTACAAAATTATATAAATTTTATTGAATGCAATTATATAAACTTTATTGGATGTATTTCTCCTTGTCATTATGATTTTTTTTAATAAATTATAAGAGTGATGCTTATTATACTTTATTTATTTTAATTAATAATTTTTAACTAAATAATATAGTGTAAGATGATTATACTTAACAATTTTTTTCAAAAAAATAAAAGAATAATTAATGTGTGTGTAAAATTTTGTATTTTTTGATCTCATAAATTTACATTCAAAGATTCATGTTTGCTTATTACTAGGGAAACCAAATCAAACCAAACAAAAAATCTTCAATTGTTTCAAAATATCAAAAGAGAAAATGAAGTTTTTGTCTTCGGAAGATAAAATAGGAGAATTATATGTTTGGACATAATCACCCTTCTTAGGAGAATTATATGCTCAGCCATAATCACCCTTCTTCTTCAGGGAGCTAAAGCAAGATAACAAAAAGGAAAACGAAAAGCAGAATGGTAGATAAGCATGCATATCTATTTTTCTAAATTAGTGGTTTCTCTGTGAATGCACTTCTTGCTGTAACTAGGAAAACAACTAAAATCAGGAGGAGGACCCATTTGTCATTCAATTCTTGCATGCTTATAGTCCATGGCCATCAAAAGTCATTGTATTTTATTCAAAGACAAGATGATGTTGTGTTTGAGTTCATTTCAATCCACAAGAACTCTCCCTAAGAAAAATTTAAGGTGTCAATAGATGTCAACTATGTATATGTACTGATTATATTGTCCCCTTGTATGACCAACATCGGGAAACCAATCTACAACCTTAGCCAACACCTTCATGTCTATCAAATTTTGTCACTCATTGGAGAGTTCTCTTTCTACTTGAATCATTTCTTGTTGAATTGGCTAAGGGGCGAAATCCTAGTAGCAAGTGGCTGAGCTCTCTCAGTTATGAGCTCTAGAGAAACCTCTCTCTTAATGGTAAGATACTCCCATCCTAAATCATGTCCTTTATTAGCGCATGGAAAGCAACTAAAAATATGACAAGTTGGATGTAAGTGTGTATGATTCAACAAGAGTAGATGAGCCTAGATGAAGCCCCCTTTCATTGTCCAAAATTCTTAAAGGTTAAGCTAGTTCACAAGCTAAAATATATGTAAGAGTATAGTGATGACCAAGTTAAGGAATAGAATTAAAATTGCATAAGCAAGGAATTATAACATTTCTAGGCCAAGGCCTCAATCCTCGGGGTCCTCACTTAGAGGGATATATTCATGTACACATATATTCTAACATAGGAGATGTAGGGCCCCTCCAAGTGAGCTTCAAAATAATAAAAAATGTTCCAATGAAGTTGTTGATTCCTTCGAGGATCAATATCCCCAAATTCCTTGGCCAAATAAAAGTAACATACAAACTAGAGCTGCCAAGAATTGATCCTTCTCTTAATTGTAACATTGTTCCCAAATTTTCATGAATATGGAAACATTGTTAAAAAATAAGAGTCGTCTTCAAATACCTTAGATTTATCTTTTTGGCTAGAGAAAATAACTGTAAAGAATCTTCTAGATCCTAATTTCATATGGATATGGCCTTTGGGCTTCCATTTTCTTTGGATACAGTTCATAAAATCCCTCTCATTCGACCATTTATTAATAAATTTTCATATGAGAGTGTGATCTTTCATATACTAGCAATATCCTTCAAAAAAAAAATTTAATTGTACCACGTACTACTACCTTGGGTAAACACCTACCCTTGAGGCGAGATTGCCATTGGGCTCCAAGAATCACAATGTCTCGATTGTTTCCATTCTAAGAGGAAGCTCTGAATCCACCTATATTAGACTGATGGTTTCTCTGGTTACAATAATTTTGTAGGAGGTGGTCGCACCCTTCCTCATGGGACCACTCTTCTATTCAGTCAGAATTAACTGAAGTGATAATATCCAAATGAGATATGTTTCCTACTTGGAATATCATAGCTACCACTAGAAGAAAAAGTATTCAAAAAAATATGTTAAAGTAAAACCTAACCCAAAATAATTTTAGAAAATGTGTATGTTAGATTCTCTAAAAGTAAAAAATGCATAGTTAACCTATATAAGAAAACTCTTTGAAGAGAATAAGGCATAGAAAATATATACTCACATACCTCCTGTGTTTCAATAATTCATTATCATTGGTCCTCTTCTTCATCCAACTCCACATATGTGTCATCCAATTCAATATTGATGTTGAAAGGTTTGGCCATAGTGACATCATCATCAGTGTCATGTTGATAATTGTATCATATATATCATCAACAAGAACAATGTGTCTACATATAGCTCCAATTATTTAACTTATTCATCCTATAGATCCTCCGTTTCCTATGTATCATGTTCATATTCAATACTACCTTCTTCTACTACATTATTCTTTATATTCTTTCCCTCGAGATCACATCTACCAATGAATGCCAAACCCTCTTTACTTGGAACCTCTATGTTAAATGCATGACTATATTCATGACCTCAAAGAACATAAATATTTGGACATAAAAGCTAAAATTCTCTATGCATAAAGGATAAAAAATACCTTGTTAAACAAAGAGGTCAAATTGTTAAAATTAACTTTATTAGATTTCAAGTAAACTTGAGGGAAATTCAAACCAATGGTAAAATTGTTGTTATGATATTGAGAACATATATCCTTATGAAAAATTCAATCCTATATATAAACTATGCAAGCCCTGTGGTGAAAAGTGCATGCCTTAAAAGGGAAAAATGCATGAAAACAAGGCAAGATGAAAAATGTAAGCTCTAAAAGGGAAAAATGCATAAAAAATGTTGTGATTAAAAATACATTCCCTATGAATAAAAATTCATGGCTTGCATTAGTAATTGGATGTTAGGCTTGTGAAAACATGAAAATAGGTTATTGAGGAAATGCATGCCTCAAGTTGAAAATTCATGCTAAGTGTATGGGATTACATGTTTACAAAGTAAGGAGGAATACACACACCTTGTTAATGATAAAGGCATGCCTGTATAATAAACATTCATGCACTTGACATGTTTTGTAGCCCTAGGATGGCCTAGACCTAGTGTTGAGTCTTGAAAATGTCATTCATTTCCATTACACTTTCACTATTATGTCCATTATATCACCTCCATTTCACCTCCATTTCACTACTATGTCACCACATTCATCCCATTTTCATTATCATTCGGCCACATTTATGTTTTTCCAATCTTTATTAATTCTAAGCCTTTTAAGTGAATTTGTGGTTAAAAATTAGAAAATAATGTGCATATGCTTATACCTAACAAATGGGTTGAGATTTTTGACATGTGTAGGTTGAAAGGAGGCTTCTAGAAGACCCTTATGTGGCACTCTAAGGACAAATTCGAATTTGAGTGGAAAGAATCATGGGATCATGAGGATATGTGTCACATCTCATAATTATATTGTAACTCTAAGAAGACATGTGTCTTATCAGTTCCTATTTTGATTAGGACTCTAGAGGTAGAGGGAGAGATTCATGGACTCTCATTAATGAGATGGCTTCTCATCTTTTTGTATAAATAGGAGATCTATCTCCTTCATTTGTTAGTCTTTTAGCTTGTGAGTCTTAGCTTGTTAGTTCTTAAGCTTGTTAGCTTGTGAGATGGCTTTGGAAAGCTTTGGAGAGCTTTGTTGTACTTTGTAATTTTGAATAATTTGAATAAAGCTTTGATGTTCTCAACATGGAAGGAGATGTGAAGTAGATGTCATGGAGCATATTAGAATGTAAGGTAGAGTAGATTTCATTTTTTAATTTTTCTTTGATTTCATTGTGTTATTTGATTGCTTTCAAGTTTGATAAATTAGATTTTCCAGTCATGCAATTTTAATTCATGTAAGTGTGTTCAACCGGTTGATTGTAGATTAGTTTTTCTTTACATGTTTTTGCAGCAAATAGTGACATGAGATTTACCTCTCTGCTGACTTTGTTTTTCTTAGCTTTTCAATTTCAGTTATGCTTTGATTTCAATCTTATTCATTTGCTTTGTTAGTTAGTTTAGATATCAGATTGCTCAAGTTGTTGATGATTACCTCCAAAAGCCATAGCGAGACTAACTAGCGAGGGGTCAGACTATGAATTGATGTGATTTGATTTTAAGTTTACTTTTCTGCAATTAGATATCGGATTGCTCAAGTTGCTGATGATTACCTCCGAAAGCCATAGCGAGACTAACTGGCGAGGAGTCAGACTATGAATTGATGTGATTTGATTTTAAGTTTACTTTTCTGCAATTAGATATCAGATTTCTCAAGTTGTTGATGATTACCTCCGAAAGCCATAGCGAGACTAACTGACGAGGGTCAGACTATGAATTGATGTGATTTGATTTTAAGTTTACTTTTCTGCAATTAGATATCAGATTGCTCAAGTTGTTGATGATTACCTCCGAAAGCTATAGTGAGACTAACTGGTGAGGGATCGATTTATGAATGTGTAATTTGATTTTAGTTTTACTTTCCTTGCAATTTTTGATTTCTTTGAGTGCAATAGCTTAACTTTTATTTCCGTATTTAGACAAGCAGCAGAGACAGTGATTTCATGATCAGTATTTCATCTTTTGCTTGATTAAAGTAGCTGCATACTTACACTTTTGTTTAAGTACTAATTCCATCAATAACATGTTTTAAGATCTTTTGAAGTGCTAAGTTTTGGAAGTTACCATTAGGGACATAGACCTTGTCTTGAAATCTACATCCATACTTGACCTTTAAAAGTATTCTTAAGACCTTAGAATAGGATTTCCATTTGCATTAGATACTTTAGGAGATCAACAAGAACAAAACCCCAAAACAAAATAAAATCTGTAAAACAACGAAGTAAGAAAAATGTTAACTAAGCACATATGGTGCACCACACTTCATCAGTCTATGATACCTGGATTGATAATTTACGTAGAGAAATTTAAGACGTTAAATTGACTAGACATTTTGGCACCATTGTCGGGGAAGTGTAATTAGGAGACCTTATTTCTTACATCTAAAAAAATAATAATTCCTGAGTATGCTCTCCTCCTGCACTTTGTGTGATCTGGAGGATCAGAAAAAGAATTGTTATGTTAAAAAAAAAAGAAAAAAAAATAAGGAGACAAAATAAACTTCATCAGTTCAATTGATTCAAAAAAAATAAAAATGAAACCCAACTGCTTTGATAGGTTCAACTGTCCAAGATTGACTAGCTATGGTCTGTAGTGGTCCTCAAAACATTGTATCCTATTTTAATAAGGTTTTGCAACTTAGCTGCAGAATGTTGCCTAATTCTGCAGCTAGTTGAGAATTCCGCAGCTGATTTCAAGGTTTAGCAGGTTACATGCATCCAATGAAGAAACTGACCACATGGGCATCTCCAGAATTGTCCCGACATGGATCCTATCCTACTCACCCAGCTCAGATCAATAAAAAACTAGCCTAAGACCTTAGTCAAAGTCCTGTTTTTAACATGTTTTTCTTGAAGTCTTTGCTACCTGAAATTAAAAATCATTAATCCCTCCTATAAAAATTTACAATTTTAGAGAGAAAAAAAAGGGGAAAACAATTTATGGCTATCTTGAATCCTAGCTTTCACTGTGGCTTCAGTAGGAAAATCTGCATTCCTGTTTGAAGCCTTGGCCCTGAAACAAACCTGCAAAATCATAAAAAAAAAAAAAAAAATGCATTTCGAAGTGAGTTTATATCATAACAATGGTGGAATATGCATTGGAAGCTTACATAGTCTAATCGCAAGATCTGATCCCAAACAAAATCCATGACTTTGAAATCAAGACAGAGTGCTGGAAGCCACAACCTTCATATGTTGAAGGGATCTCGCTGTGACCAAATTCCAAATTACAAGTGGCGATGTTTAAATTCTAGAGAACATGAGCTATTTAAATAAGGGCTATATCAAAGAAGAAATTTACAAACTGCATTGCCTGTTTAGACCGCACAAATGTTGCCCAATATGCTTATGAATTAGTTGCAATAAGTCGACAACTGAATGCTTTGGGCTTGATAGATGTGCCAAAAATTGATTCGGATAGTAGCTTAGCTGAAGCTCTAGATAATGGGTGATATGATTACTTGGTTTTGCTATTCATAATAACATCAAATGAAATCCAAAAGGACGAATGCAACAAATTCATAAAATATAGAACAGTGAAAACATTAACTCAGAAAAACGTAAACAGAGAAAAACGTCAAACTTTGAGAGCACGATTTGGACAAACAGAGGTGAATTTGAAAAAAATTAAAACATGGGTTTTTTCGCCAGTAGGGTCAATTAGATAACCCAGAAACCATTTTAAGAGATTCGTGGCGGTTTGGGAGAAATTCTCGGTTCTTTGGAGCCCATTTTTGCAGGCCGCGAGGAAAAAAAATGGGATTTGAATTAATTAACTGACAGTTGATTTTCGGCTGCTTTTGATTTGAAATCAATGGCATACTGATAATTAACTATACGTCTTCCACCCTTTGCCACCATGTCTCCTGCCTTTTATTGCCACCTATTGACACCTGTAATCCCAATTGAAGACGGCTCTGCTTGTGAATTAATTCCATTACGTGAACCAGTTGAGTACGCCTTTGTCATCTTCAACCGAACTTCTCCACTCCAACTGTTTAACAGCTAAATTGGATAACTTGACCAAGTGAATACGACTCTTTTACATCCATATTGCTTGGACTATGATAGTGGAGTTTGAGTGCATAATTATTCTGTGTGGAGGAGTGATCGCTCTCGGTGGTAGAACTGCATGGTATAATGCACTGAAATTTGATTTTATAATGCGTTAAAGAGGAGAATGTGAGTGCATTTCAAAGACATGAATGAAATCATTATCATATTTATTTACTCATTTTCTACTCTTAAAAAAACCATTCACATGAACTTTATAAACGAATGAGTGGTGAAGAAGATAATTAGTGGATTATTCATTCAGCATAACTCTGTTTTCAATTGGTGATTACAGTAATGGGTAGTGTGGTATTTTCAAATTCTCGCTGGTGAAAATGTGAATGAGGTAGACAAAATTGGCCAATCCGGATGATCATCCATATTTTATAATGAACAGGGCACAGACAATAGAAAATAGAAGCATGACAGCAAAGGGAAATGGGTTGTTTTATGATTTAGAAACTGGAAGGAGTGGAGGTTTTATCATGATGCACCTTCAGTTGTTTATCAAACTATAAGTTGAAGCTTTGTTGCTCATTTTTCCTTAGCAGTCTGAAGTCTGATATAACTGCTACAACAGTGTAATCTTCAAAGTTTGGTCCTGAAAATAAGTTATGACAATCCTAATACACTTAAAGGCTCAATAAGTATTATCTTGTTTGTTTTTCAAGTGAGATTTTGGGACTGTTTGCATGCTAATTGTGGGTTGATCTGAATCATATCAAAGTCTGGTGCATTATAATGGTATTCTTGAAATCATTGGTTTTCGTTTGATCTTGAAAATAATCTATCATTTCTGCATACTAGCTCTTGCATATTTGCACTCTTGCATAAGCATCTTTTTGATAGTCGAAGTGCTCTAAAATTGTTCCCATGCCTAATTGCTAAGTAACAAAAATATTAAATTCATCTTCAAGGTTTATGATTCAGAAGGCAGTAGGAAAGTGACACTTCGGGTAAAAAAAAAAGATGAGCAGCAAAAGAGTAGGTACCCTGGTTTGCTCCATATGCCACTACCATTCACAGAGTTCCTACATGTAGACAATGAAGAAAATAACTCAAAACTGATGGTTGACTATTTCAGCCACTTTCTGCAGCTGATTCAACTTTCCGCAGCTGTTTTTGTTAAACTCTAGGTTGTAGGTGTCATCAAGCAAAACAAGCCACATGGATAGCTGGGGGAATGTCAGTACATGGATGGTGTCCTATTCATTTGATCCAATTCGATGAAAAAGACCCTGGTCAAATAGAAGTCAAGTTGTGTGTTATCACTAAGTCGCCACACTAAGTCACCACACTAAGTCACTGCATGTCAAGAAAAAAATAATAATTTTGAATCAATGAAATGAATAAGTTATTTGCTCACTTTTCTGAAGGTATTGATTAATTTTGGATTGATGATGAAAGATGAATGGCTAACTTTGTATTCAAGATTTTTAGCTACAGAAACCGTGCACATTCTGCAGCTGAAGTCCAATTCTGCAGACTAAAAAAAAAAACCTCATTGTTCAAATCAGCCTAATCTTCTCATACAAAATCAGATTTTGATGATTCAAGTATCATTGGAAATATCTCAACAAGATATATACAATGAGAAATCCATCGTTAGAGTTTGAAATGGAAAATAATGAAATAAATTGCTGAAAAGAAACAACTTTCAACTTGAGGCACCAATTCCAAAGCAGGTATAAATTCTTTTGATTTTTCCTTTGAGAACTTGTTTCATTAATACAAATTCTTAGTTTTGTGTGTAAATATCATAACTAGAGAGATTGATCACCTCTCTCCTTTGATAATCTTACATTCCATTGAAGAAGAAGTATTAGTTTTTTTGCAGGTTCCAGGAGGAAGGACAAATGACTACAAGAGAATGGTGTCTCTCTAAGAGACCAATTTGTTTCATAAGAGGATGATCAGCAACAAAGAGGAAATATGCTGATGCAAAATCAGATCCAAACACTTGAAAAACTTTCAGATACTATTGTCTCCATCACATCCATCCATCACATCCATACCTCATAATAAACCATTCATCTCATTTTCCTCCATATTTTCCATTTACATTCACATACACTTTCCATCTCTTTTTGTCCATTCATAGCCCACAAATAAAAGCAAGAGGCTCATTCACATGCTTATTGCCCATTACCATTTCTATTCTCCATTTCCATCTTCCATTTGCATCTTCCATTTCCTATCATTTTCATTCCGCAAATAAGCCCTGCTTCAATGCAAATTATGAGTCCATAGTCCTTTGAGTCTAAGTTCTTTGCAAAAACACCTTGAGGCTTGCATGCCTTAATGGCAAGTCCTCATGCTGACAAACAATGGGAATACATTAATGTCCCTTGTTCATAAGATCTTCTAGGTGACTCGACATCGGCAAAATCATTCGTACCTAGCAGGATGTGTTTGGGCATCTTGACTCTCATTGTCATCAATGGTGAGAGTTCTCATGTTGACTAATGGCATCCATTAATGCCCACTAAGTCAACAATTTCCCACTATGTTCGACATCAGAACATCTTTTCACATAGTAGGAATTGTGCCAATGAGTTTTGAAGACATGAAGACTATTATTTTCAGCATTTTGGAGCAGATTCAGCAAGTTTTAGTAGAATCAATAAAAAGTCATCTTATCTCTTTATCCATGACTCCTCTTGTTTAGCCACTTGAAGAAGAATATGATCAGAATTTTGCAGCCACCACACATACAACTCATCCATTCCAAAGGGTAAGTTAAGGTACGTCATTTTCTAACTTTTGACCATAGAATTCCATAAAAGGATAGAATGATAATTGTTGGAAAAACATTTCTCTTCCTCATTTCATAAAATTGCCAATACCATCAGTTGGGGGGGGGGGGGGGGGGGGGGGGAATACATTCATCTTCATATTTTGCCATGTCCATATCATATTCAGGAGCCCACATACTTCCAACACATATTAACTATTACATTGTTATTATGAGCATACAATGGTTTTTCAAAAAAGTGCAGGATAAATTGGATACAAACAAAATCATGGTTGTTACACAAGAACCAACCATCATGCAGTCCAATAAAGATATACTTTGCAACAATAATCAAAATATCATTATGCAAAGTTCAAAGATCAAAATAGAATGCAAAAAAAAAAAAAAAAATATTGGTTGTAACACAAGAACCAACCATGTTGCAATTCAAGTAAAACACTTTGCAAAAATATGAAGTTATCAAACGATATCATGCAAAGTTAAGCCAAAGCTCAAGGATCAAAAGAGTTAATGTAATATATATTGCATGAAGACATGCAATAGCTTCAGTTGGGGGGTATGTTGAGTCTTGAAAATGTCATTCATTTCCATTACACTTTCACTATTATGTCCATTATATCACCTCCATTTCACTACTATGTCACCACATTCATCCCATTTTCATTATCATTGGGCCACATTTATGTTTTTCCAATATTTATTAATTCTAAGTCTTTTAAGTGAATTTGTGGTTAAAAATTAGAAAATAATGTGCATATGCTTATACCTAATAAATGGGTTGAGATTGTTGACATGTGTAGGTTGAAAGGAGGCTTCTAGAAGACCCTTATGTGGCACTCTAAGGCCAAATTCGAATTTGAGTGGAAAGAATCATGGGATCATGAGGATATGTGTCACATCTCCTAATTATATTGTAACTCTAAGAAGACATGTGTCTTATCAGTTCCTATTTTGATTAGGACTCTAGAGGTAGAGGGAGAGATTCATGGACTCTCATTAATGAGATGGCTTCTCATCTTTTTGTATAAATAGGAGATCTCTCTCCTTCATTTGTTAGTCTTTTAGCTTGTGAGTCTTAGCTTGTTAGTTCTTAAGCTTGTTAGCTTGTGAGATGGCTTTGGAAAGCTTTGGAGAGCTTTGTTGTACTTTGTAATTTTGAAGAATTTGAATAAAGCTTTGATGTTCTCAACATGGAAGGAGATGTGAAGTAGATGTCATGGAGCATATTAGAATGTAAGGTAGAGTAGATTTCATTTTGTAATTTTTCTTTTATTTCATTATTTTATTTGATTGCTTTCACGTTTGATAAATTAGATTTTCCAGTCATGCAATTTTAATTCATGTAAGTGTGTTCAACCGGTTGATTGTAGATTAGTTTTTCTTTACATGTTTTTGCAGCAAATAGTGACATGAGATTTACCTCTCTGCTGACTTTGTTTTTTTTTAGCTTTTCAATTTCAGTTATGCTTTGATTTCAATCTTATTCATTTGCTTTGTTAGTTAGTTTAGATATCAGATTACTCAAGTTGTTGATGATTACCTCCGAAAGCCATAGCGAGACTAACTGGCGAGGGGTCAGACTATGAATTGATGTGATTTGATTTTAAGTTTACTTTTCTACAATTAGATATCGGATTGCTCAAGTTGCTGATGATTACCTCTGAAAGACATAGTGAGACTAACTGGCGAGGAGTCAGACTATGAATTGATGTGATTTGATTTTAAGTTTACTTTTCTGCAATTAGATATCAGATTGCTCAAGGTGTTGATGATTACCTCCGAAAGCCATAGCGAGACTAACTGGCGAGGGGTCAGACTATGAATTGATGTGATTTGATTTTAAGTTTACTTTTCTGCAATTAGATATCAGATTGCTCAAGCTGTTGATGATTACCTCCGAAAGCCATAGCAAGACTAACTGGAGAGGGATCGAATTATGAATGTGTAATTTGATTTTAGTTTTACTTTCCTTGCAATTTAGACAAGCAGCAGAGACAGTGATTTCATGATCAGTATTTCATCTTTTGCTTGATTAAAGTAGCTGCATACTTACACTTTTGTTTAAGTACTAATTCCATCAATAACTTGTTTTAAGATCTTTTGAAGTGCTAAGTTTTGGAAGTTACCATTAGGGACATAGACCTTGTCTTGAAATCTACGTCCATACTTGACCTTTAAAAGTATTCTTAAGACCTTAGAATAGGATTTCCATTTGCATTAGATACTTTAGGAGATCAACAAGAACAAAAACCCAAAAAAAAAAAAAACTATAAAACAATGAAGTAAGAAAAAGGTTAACTAAGCACATATGGTGCACCACACTTCATCAGTTTACGATACACGGATTGATAATTTATGTAGAGCAATTTAAGATGTTAAATTGACTAAACACCTAGGATGATTCTTCCTTAACCCATATGAATGGTTCTTATAGGAAGAAGAATGAAAATGGTTTGTTGATCAATTTTTTATGATAAATGATAGAAATAAATATCTTATAACAACCTTGAACCCATGTTTTACATGCTATTTGGAAACATACTGAGATAGTTCACCTTGTATATTAAGTTGTTTCAATTTTTTCGGAGTGACATTGCTTGAAACTAGAATTTAAGATAATATGGCCATGCTAGGATTTTTATTGTTAAATATTAATGAAAACGAATGAATATTTCCTTACAATCTCCTCTAATGATGAATATAAAGGTAGATTCTATTCCTTTGATAATTGTAATTCAGTTTTTTTACATGTATGTTCCAATGGTGGATTTTGTAAGTGAGTTTCGACAATGGATTCTATAGCTAACACATTATGGAAATAGGGATTAAAATCAAGACAGAGCATAAATTTTATAGAGATGAAAGTTAGAAGTTAAATGCAAGCATTTCAAGATCTTAAAATATGCAAGCATAGAAAAAGGTAGACATGCACATTTCCTATAATCTTAGAAACTAGAAGTACTTATAGGTATCCCATATATATGATTGATTTGAAATGAATCCAATATATCTCACTCAACCATAAAATTTTATATTGACTGTGTGTGGTTGTATTAGAGTAAGCAATTTTTATAATTTTGCTTCCAAAATTACATTCAGGACACAAGATGAATGATCTAGGTGGATCTTAAAATGAAAAATTTTAGAGTCTCAAAATTCCTTGTAAATTTCTTTGTTCCATAGAACTCAAAATTTAGAATCCAACAAAACTATGTAACAACACATTCCGTCATATCTACTCACTTTCTCCAGCTTATCGAGGGTAAACATGAGGAGATGGGTTACTAAGACAAGAATTGACCTCTTAAGTTACCTTGAGGAAGTGGAATCGATGGAAAGCCATAATATAGGCCTTCTATACCTACTACAAGACTCCCAAAAGACTTCCCGGACATCCCCATGACCAGTCCCTAGGTCCCACTCAGTTTTAAATGATTAAACCCTTGGATGCTCCCTTGATATGGACAAGAGTGGATCTAGGAGGCTCCAGTCAGTCCCATAGCAAGGCATGGGTGTGTTTAGGGACTTTTCTCCTCAGACTTATGCTTGAAACTATGAGATTTTTTCCATTTTCAAGCCCAGAATCAAGGTCACTTCCCAAAAACCACTGTATCTTTTAGAATCCATAAATTACATGACAACAAGACTTGCAAGCCAAATCTGGCTTGAGGACTAGGCTTGACCATACCCAACCGAGACTAACATTCTATCAAACACTTGGCATCAATGCAATCTATAGGAGATGAATACAATATAGAGTATAAATGACCAATAACTCATATAAGACTTGAAAAGAATGATCATCACCCTATTCCTTAATCACTTTGACATCAATTAGGTCTTGCATCCATTACCCTTTCAGTTACAATTAATTACATGAAATAACCATGACTATAACTAGTCATATAACCATGCTTATAACCAACATTAAATCATGTAAATATAAATGAGATAACAAAAATTAAGGCCACATAATAATAAGTACAAAAGAAAGAGAACTTAGCTTATTAAACATATGTAAGAGCCAACCAGGTTCGGGACTTCCACATACCACTCGACCATGGACATGGATGAACCAAATATTTCTTTCATCCAGTCACCCCCATGCCATATTCCAAGAATGAATGTGGGATCTCATGGATAAACACATCCAAAAACATCCAAGAGAATCCAGATGTTAAACCACCTCCACCCTAACCAAAATGTGATCTCACCAAAACCAACAATGATATTACAAAACAAAACTGAGCTTAGAATGCCTCTAGAATCCATTACTATCCTTGAGGAATTTTTTGTCTCCTTGTCTCTCAAGCTTTATAGCAATCCACATCAGATCAGTAGGCCCTAAACCGAAACACCACCCTCAGGGTTTACCATATATCCTGCCAAAATTGGTCAAGGGATTCCTAGGCCTTCAGGAATTCTCCTAAGACCACCTCAGCAATCGATTCTGAAACCGTCTGAAAATTCCAAAGCTCGAAACCAGGAAATAATCCCATCACACCATGGCTATTGATGCGCCTCCAAATGAGACACAAATTAAGGCCCATCTAACCTTTCTTAGTCACACGAAGGTTATATTAAACCTCTAGTTATACAATTAATAATGTTTTTTAGCTTTAATATGTTCATTACGAAGGTTTAGAGATAATTGCATATTTGTGCCTAATATTATTTGTTTTTGTAGAATATTGTAATAATATGGGTATGTTATGAATATTTGGAGGAGATAATATAGGTACATCCTCCGTACTACAAGAGGATCAAGATTGGATAATAAATGAACAAAATATCATGAAATCATTGAAAAATTCTAGAGCTCCAGTGATTGACAAAATTTGGGAACCAGATCCACTATTTGAGAGATTTTGGAGGGGAAAGGTTCATCCTGTCAAGGAGAATGCTTACTCATCAATTTGTATAAGTAAAAATTCTAATTTTCCTCTAGAGGTAGGTATTTCTTAATCTTCTTGTGGAGAAAACTTGTATTTTTGCAGCTCCACTTTCATTTCTAGCTAGGATGTACCTGGATTGATTCAAATAATGATGTTTGCTGCCATTTTTAGCTTCTAAATCTTTGTATTATTCATAGGAATATGATTACCCTTATGCTTGGCCATCCGAGGAGCCTCAGAGCCCTTTTGTATAATTTTATTTTCTTCTTTTCACTTCTTATTCACATGCATCTCTTATTCTTCTTTTTCCTATTTCTACATTCAGTATTGATGCTTCTTTTGCTATAAGAATGGGTTAAATAATTGAAGCGAGTTGTTTTGTAGGTTATTTAAAGAGTCAAAAGCATGATGAATCCTTAAAATAGCTTTTAAAATTCATATTCATCATTGAGCTACTTGGATTGGTTTACTAGTTCACAAATCTAGAATTTTTGGATGTCCCTTGTAGCAAAAAAAGTAATTTTCTGCTATTTTTTAGAACATGTTAATGAGTTTCATTTGAGTTTATTCCATTTGGATTATGTCATAAAAACATTAAATTTAATAAGAAATTTTACCCCTTTGCATTGTCACTTGATTATGTTAGGCATTGGATAGGTTAACTAGCTCACTAGTTCTTGAATTTCTAGTTTTTAGAGTAGTAATTTTCTGTTGTCTTTTAGCACATGTTAACAAGGGTATCTTGGAGAGATTCCACTTGGAGTGGAGACCTAATAAATCCTACTTAATAAAATAATTTTTCCCATTCATCGGATTTACTTGCTAATTCGGTGAATTATCTCCTCCTATAATAATTTTGTTTCGCTTGTAGCAATTTTGTTTCACCTGCAGCAATTTTGTTTCCCCTGTAGTGACCTCCTTAAGCACTCTGGTAACACATGTAAACTTGATGAGATTTGCTCCAAAATCTTGGTTTTTGTCTCTTTGGCTTTAATCATGACGCCTAGGCTCTAAATCCATTATTGAGGAAGAATAAAGACCAATTAGGACATGCCTTTTTTACATATTAGATTAGGTCTATTTATTTGAATTCATGCTCTTAGTATTTCAATTAAAAATTGTTGTTCTTGCCTAGGATCAATTAATTTTCAAAGTAACATTTCCATTTCTGAAATTAGTTCAGGCTTTGATTTCATGACATTTAATCCATTACATGATATTAATTAAAGAAGGACACATTGTATGTTTCATATACAGTTCCAACACCTATTAAGTTTGTACAAACCCTGGGTTGATAATTTAAGTTGGTAGCCTTGGGAGTTACAACATTCTTATTGCAATATTGTGGCTCATTAGTTATCTAGAAAAAGGAAAGGCAAGTTTGAAAACCATTGTCATAACCCAGCAAGACCATGCCACTGCTATCCAGAGAACCAAATACCAACATGTGAAGCCATGCATGTCAAGACCAACTAGGAAATTACTCGTGAAATATGTTACTTGCAATTATTCTTGTTGAAGCTTCTTGATCCTTCTCTTCCTTTCTTGCTCTTTTCTTTCCTTCATTTTCCGTGTCCTCCCTTTTCTTAATTTTCCCTTCCTTTCTCCAAATCTATAATGCTCCAATAAAACTCTAAGTGTCCAAGAGTGTGAGAGAGAGAGATAATACTGAGAGAGCTCCAAAACTGAACTAACAAAAGGTTACATTGACCAAGCCTTCGAAAAAGCTTTCCAGCTGATCCTCAGAAGCATTTTTATTAATTAGGCCTCTATTTTATTCATTTTCCATTGTTTTCCTTCATTTTCCTCCTCACATTCAACATGTGACCTTTCACCTTTATTTTATCCTAATTTCCATTATTTTCATAAATAAATGCGCCAAAATACCTTTTTTGCTATTTAATGCCTTAGCCATTTCCTTTTCCAATTTCCCTTAGCCATCAATACCTCGAGTGATTCCCACTAGGATATATTTTCCCAACAATCAACTTGGAATATGTGTCCCATGACCTTGGTCTTATTTTTTACTTTATTAATTCTTATTACATGAACTTTTCACTCGGGGTTGTTACAGACCCCTCCCCCTTAGGGAACACCATCCTCAGTGTTAAACCATACCAAGACCTTAGAAAAAAGACTTAAAAGAAAACATACTTCCAATGGAGCTTTATAACATAGCTCGTTGCATTGTTTATAATGACCACTGCTGAAACATGACAAACATACCATTTACTAGATCTTTATAAAACAACTTATTAAAGTATTTAAAATAACCACATATAGACATGTGAACATTTGCTAAACCAGAAAATAAAAGGATACGATGCCTGTACCAATCAACAAGGGAATCCAAAGGCTCACACATCTACCCTCAAAAGCAATGTCAAGATTCACTTCCTTCCAAGGAATTCCATAATCCACTGCCAAAGTCAAAGATGCATCCAATGTCCAACATTACAATCCTGCATCACCTGTCCTCTCAGTGAACAGTTACCAGATCATTGTTCCAGGGCGCACTCCCAATGTGAATCTAATTCCATCTGGAAATGCTAATGAACAAAAAAAATCCATCCCTCACATTCTCTTCTCTGCTACACAATCCCTTTGGCAATCCGGTCACCACCTTCCATGCAGTCACTCACCTTCCAAGTTCCCCACCATCCCCTATCACGGGCAATCCATATGTTGGCAAGGCTTCCTCACATCAGAAGGTCAACAACAAAGGCATATACTTGACTCAAAACCATCATACCAGTCATAGGATGCTCATGGCCATCAATGGACACTATTGGGTACTGGTGTCCCACAATGGCCCTGCTCTTGAAGTGCTTTACCAACATACTACTACATGTTCCAATTTCTTTCATTGCTGCTGTTGATTCTTGCAGTTGATTTCAACCACCCAACATGGGAATTTCCCATGCTTTCCTGTACCAAGGATATAACTGCCATTAGATTTAAAATAAATTGAAATAAATTCAAATCATACCTCATTGGTGGCTAGTCAATAAGGTATACTTGCAATTTTGTCTGCTTCCTATCACAACAAGTCAAAATTGTATCTTTGACCAAATCATCATGTATAAACATATCACATCAAGTTAGCTCAAAACACAACCATCATAGATCAAAATCATAAATTGCATGTAACCATCATAAACTAGAATCATATATCATATGTAATCATCATAGACCAGAATCACAAATCACATGCATAATAAAACTAAAATAAAATAATGATACTTATCCTTTAATCCTTAGCTTCTACCTTTATGCTTATTCTGTATGCACTTCGGATCAGTTTCCACACACGACAAACACCCAGTGTCGTCTCCTCAACCATGTGCATAGACACAATGTGCATCACACACATACAACCACACATAGAATACAACACCATGCAATACATGCACCTACACCTGACATATCACACATACCCCTACACCCTGTGTACAACACAACACAATACATACTCCTACATTCGGTGTACATCAAAACACAATACATACACCTACACTTGGTGTACAACACAACACAGATACGTGCACATAGTACAACACAATGAATACATATGTCACGATACCATGACTACACAATGCACATGCATAGTATTGCATGCCCACAACACAACATGTGTAACATGCACACAATACCACATGTACACCAGTACCATATGTACAACATGTACATAGTACCACCTGTACACTGCACTACCTACAAAATATGTGCACAACATCACATGTACATTCCACCACCTACACAACATGTACACAGTGCCATATGTACACTGCATCATCTATACAATATGTACACAACACCACATGTACAATCATGCACACAACACCGTATGTGCATAGTACCATACGTACAACATGCACACAACACTATATGTACATAGCACTAGATATAAAACACTTACATAGCATCATATACACACAACACCATATATCCAACATGCGCACAACACCATATGCACACAACACCTCATATCCAACATGCGCATAATATGATATGTACACAACACCTCATATCCAACATGGACATAACACCATCTATACTGAGCACTACATATGTAATATACACACAACACCATATTTATAAGAAGCATACAACATCATATGTACATAATACTATATATAAACAATTACACATCACCATAGGTACAATCACTGAATATACAACATGCACAACATATACACAATAATAGAAATGCACATCCAAAACCATATTGCCTCTACCAAGCAACCTTTCTTCCAGTGTCTCTTTGCCATCCATGCTTATCCTAGCATGTCGCAGATCATACTTCTTTCATTCTGTTGATGTATCCCTCTATATCGCCTATCCATAACATAGACATAATATAATCATATAATATCAACTCATAACCACATGATATTGACCTCATAGATTTGTTAGGACTACTCTTCCACTTGATTCCTCATAAACCAAGAACCTCTTCATGCCATTCACCTCCATAAGCAAACATTCCTCCACAAGAATGACCTTTTGTGACTCTGTCAAATGACGACATACATACATACATGTATACATATAAACATCAACATAAAACAATATTGATCCTTGATGACCCTATCAGATAACAATGTGCATACATACATATAGGAATATAAACATTAAAATAAAGCAATCACGATCACAACAAAATCACTAGATCTCAAGGTCAAGGTTAAGAGAACTTCCTTTATTCATGCACAGCTTACACAACATTGAGAACAACAATTCCCAAGATAGCCAAGGCATATGTTACCTTAATCCCATTTACTTTACCTTTCTTGTTACCTTTCTCATGATTGTCTTGCTATTGTGCATTATCCCAATGGACCAAACCAATCCAACTGACTATCATATTCTTTCCTTCAACTTCCCTTCACTCATCCACTAAGGTTCATTTGAGTCTCATATTAATTGATGGGTTTCATTCAGTGTCTCCCTAGCTCCATTAACTTTCCTCTTTCCCAACCACTTCCCAACACTCAAATTTTAAAAGGCAAGCACAAGAAAAAAACACGGAGAACCAACAATGATACGACATGCAACCAAAGTGGCATAGTTGTGCACTAGACATAAATAAGTCACAATCAAACACAACAAAGAACAAAATAACAAAAGCACAAGACTAGCAACAGACACCATGACTCCATCCCCATGGTTCCCAGTGCTTCCAAGTGAGAGCTCAACCTAAGCCTTCGTTAAGATTCCATGGCAATATTTTTTTCCACGCAATCCCCTGCATCATACTACCATAAACACATAACGATTAGTGCATAAGTAAACATAAAAGCATTCTAGTTACCTTACCTTGAACAACGTAAACTTTGAAACGGGAACTGTAAATTGAAAACGAGAACTCTAGCCAAAAAACCCCTTAAAAACATCAAAAACAGTGCTAAAAACAAAAAGTGTTGATGCTGGAATAACACTTTTTTTTTTCTAGGGTAAATTTTGAGCGTGTTTTAAAAATGGCGGTGAAAACCAATTTTTTATGCAAAAATTGTCCCAAAAATGCCCTCAAAACAAAAAGTGTTAACGTTGGAATAACACTTTTTTTTCCCTTTTTTTTCAAGGGTAATATTTCAACATTTCGAAATAATAGCGTAAAATATTTTATCATGACCCTGAAAAAGATTAAAATTTCAAACAAATAATGAAGACATAAAATAAAATAAAAAATAAAAAAATTAAAACAATGAAAAAACACAAAACAATTTTTTTTTAAAAATTAACAAAACATAAATTCAAGCATATACTAAAAAAAGAACAATACACTGAAAAACAGTTAAAAACTATAAACAAATAAATAATAAAAAAAACATATTTAAAAAAATGGGAAAAAAAATAATAATAAAAAATATCAAAAATCTGTAAACAATAAAAAACATTGTCAAAAGAAAAGAAAAGAATATATATATATATATATATATATATATATATATATATATATATATATAGAAAAGAAAAAAAAATTATATAAACTATAAAATTTAGGTAAAAATAAAAAAAAAAAAATTAAAAAACATTATCAAAAAACTAAAAAAAAATGAAAATTAAAAACAAACTAAATTTAATAAAAACATAGAAAATTAACAAAAATAAAAATAAAAACTATTAAAACAAACTAGATTTAAAAAAAAAAAAAAAAAAAAAAAAAAAACATGGAAAATCCACAAAATAAAAAATAAAAAACTAGCAAAATTAACATTATAAACATTTAAAAAAAAACTAAAAAAATAACAATACACTGAAATTAAAACAAAAAAAACCAAAAAATTTAAAAAAATTTAAAAATATGTCTTTTCAAATTTAAAAAAAAAAACCAAAAAATTTAAAATTTTTAAAGAAACATTTATTTCTCTATTTAAAAAAAAAAAAAAAAAAATTAATACATATCGTTTTTTTAATTAAAAAAATTATATATTAAATTTTTTTAAAATTAATTCATAAACCAATTTGAGCTTTTTATTATTATTTTAAAAAAACAATGATTGAAAAATTTATTTAAAAAAAAAAAAACAAAAATAAAAATTAAAAACAAAAATTTATTTTGGAAAACAAAAATTTATTTTTAAAAACAAAAATTTATTATTATTTCTTTTAAATTTTTTTTTTGATAATTTAAAAAAAAAAAAAAATTTTAAAAAAATAATAATAAATTTTTGTTTTAAAAAATAAATTTTTGTTTTCGAAAATAAATTTTTGTTTTTAATTTTTATTTTTGTTTTTTTTTTTTTTAAATAAATTTTTTAATCCTTGTTTTTTAATAAATATTAAAATAAACAACAAAAATCGTGTTAAAAAAAAAGAAAAAAAATTTAATAATTGTTTTTTTTTAAATAATAAAAAAAACAAATTTGTTTATAAATATGAAATTTGTATAAAATTTTTTATATTTTTTTTGGCGTGTTTTAAATAAAAAAAAGGTAAGTTTAAAAAATTTTAAATTTTCTTCAATATTTTTTTTTTTTTTTGTGTTTTTGTGTTTAATCAATTTTGTTTTTTATTTTTTAAATAGAAAATACATAATTCTTGGAAATTTTAATTTTTAATTTTAAATACATGCTTTTTTAATTTTTTTTTGTTTTTTTTAAACATATATTTCTAAAATTTCTATATTTTTATGGTTTTTTTTTGTAAATTTCAGTGTATTTTTGTTTTTTTAGTTTTTTTTTTTTAAATATTTTTAATGTTAATTTTACTAGTTTTTTATTTTTATTTTTGTTAATTTTCTATTTTTTTTTTTAAATCTAGTTTGTTTTCATTTATTTTTTATTTTTTTCTTCTTGTTTTTATTAATGTTTTTTTATTTTTTCTATTTTGACTTACTTAATTTTATATATAAATATATATTAAATTATGTTTTTTTTTTTGCCAAATTCTTTTATAGTTTATGAAATAATTTTTTTTTTATTAACATTTTTATTTTGTCTTATTATATATATATTTTTATATGACTTTCTTGAAGTAATCAACATTTAAAAAAATAAAAATAAAACAACTTAAAAATTCTTTAAGTAATCATAATTAAAAAAAAAAAATGGACATAATAAATTTTAAAGTGTGAAAAATAAGTCCTCTAAGAAAAAAAGTATGATGTATAACGACGTTTCAAAATCAACATAAAAATCACTAACATTTAAAAACGAATATTTATATTTGATACATGAGAATATTTAAATTGTCAAAAATATGCTCCAAAAAATAATTATTGTATTCTGCATCACCACTTTTTAAAATCGGGTCATGTTTTTACCACCTCTATGAAACGGGTAATCGTATCGGTTATTTAAGGTTATTTAAAGTGCCAAAAACTATGTTCTAAAAAAAATATGTGTATTCTGCATCGCCCCTTTTTAAAATCGAGTCATGTTTTTACTACCTCTATGAAACGGGTAATCGTATCGGTTATTTAAGGTTATTTAAAGTGCCAAAAACTATGTTCTAAAAAAATTATGTGTATTCTGCATCGCCCCTTTTTAAAATCGAGTCATGTTTTTACTACCTCTATGAAACGGGTAATCGTATCGGTTATTTAAGGTTATTTAAAGTGCCAAAAACTATGTTCTAAAAAAAATATGTGTATTCTGCATCGCCCCTTTTCAAAATCGGGTCAATTTTTTGCTATCTCTACGAAATGGGTAACAATATCAGTTCTCGTTTCAAAGTTTACATTGTTCTTGTCATACTAATGTGAAACATATTACCTTGCAACTACTCACACATGTCAAACACATGTTCCAAATATTGAGACAATCATACCTATCAATTTGAAATCAACCTTTACCAAGACTAACAATCATGTCATAATCCATAGTCAACTCATAGTCATTAGACATAATGCTACAACAATCACCTACTTACACCCAAGTACATATCAACTGTCTCAACACATATGTCATGTTAGTACAATCATCTTAAAACAAGATCATTTGAACACATACTCATATTATGCAATTCATCAAACATTCAACCAACTTGCAAACATACCGTGTTCAATAAATCAAGTAGACAACATAATAGACACCAAACACTCCAACACCAAATAGACAATGTAAGACAACTCATATCTTAATGTATCTCAAGGGAAGCTAACTTGTCTACACAATCAAGATAGATTAGCATGATATAAATTCACAACATATCAACTCAACCATAAATAAGATCATGATATCCATAACAATAACTAACTAACATTTTCACATCATAAGCTCATAAACATTTGTCGTTCATGCATAACAATCACATATGTACGATCATTCTAAATTAGTACGACACAATGTCACAAATTAGTTGACTCATACCTAAATGTCATATTAACCCTAACCATCTGTATAGGCCAATCCAATTTTTCATGATACATATAACATCAAGATATTAATTCTATAACCCTAATCATCAAGTTAACTAACATATAACATGTTCATCAACAACATATAATATATTCATCGAGATAACTACAAGTTAACATATAACCTATTCGTCAATGACATATAACATAATAATGAAGTTAACTAACATAAAACAACATCAACAATGCATACAACCACAGGTTACTATCATTCATGACTATCTGACACATGTGTATATGACTGCACTGATCAACTAACATTTATCATATATGTAACCATAATAATAATAGAATGAAAAGCATGTAAGTAATCCTAATGCCTACAACAACCATGAATCACATACTTGCATGCCAAACATACAAACTTGTATGACGATCTACTCTTGCCCCAAAGTCTAGTGATGCAAACTCACTCTAATAGTCCACATTTCCTGCTTTACCTCATTCAACACATTAACATCACAACATACCGATAACATTGTGGTAGTGTTTTTGTGGCAACTGTGTACTAAAAGACACCTCCTTAACAGTTGGTTGTTCCTTGCAAAGGATCAAAGGTAGAATTGGTGTTGCTAGTGAATAGACTTAGATAAACAAAGCATTGAAAATAATGAAAATAATGCATACACAAACATAAACTGAATCAAAGAGATAGATACACAAATAATGCTCAATGGAGAAAACAAGTCAACAAAATAATGGAAAAAGCTCCCTTCATGGACTGCTGGTAGTAAAGGTTTAATACAATAGACAAATCTTCAACATTTAAAGAGAATTGTTTGAGCTATGGTGCTCAAAAATCCTCAGCAAGGGAGGTTCTTTTCCTCAATCTCTTTGCAAGTTTCTCCTCTCTCAAAGAAGTATGAAGGCTCTCCAATGGTGGACTCTTCTCCTCTCACTAAGATGATGGATTTCTTAGAAGAAATATGGCCAACATGCTAGTGCTCTTACTTTCTTTGGCTTCAACAATGGAATGTTTGTTTGCTCTGATATAAATTTGGCTAGCATAACAATGTCTCATGTTTTGGTCTCCCATGGCTTGCTTATATAGAATTTTTTGAATCCATCTTCCCTCTCTTGGTTCATGCATGACAATGACTCATGAGTAGGACAAGATGATTCCATTGAGGGTTTCATATCTTCAGGGCAACTCAAATTCGGTTCTCCTGGACTGAGATCTTGTCATGGAATCACCTCCAAGTGTGTGAAGTGGTCCCAAATTCACTAAGTCATCTATTTCTTTGACCGCACAACTTTCAAAGAAAATTTTGCGTGCCCGTGGCTATCGAAGAAATCGCCGCGACGTCGTCAAAATTTTAACCTTTAAACTTTAAACCTTAGGATAAAATAAATTTTTTAAACTTCACAGTGTCTTCAGCTGAAAAATTTTCACTTGTGCATTCTGTTGGACGTCTTTTAGCGTCTTCTAGATTATGAAAACATGTGTACAACTTTCTGGTGTTAATAATTTCCACGTGATGTATGAGGTTAGGAGAAAAATTATAGCCGAAATACATCATGTTTTCTTCTCTGACAGAGGATCTGATCAACTTTCTGAGAGAGAGGATAACTTGTTATGGAGATGAGTAGTTAAACCCCTTGATTGAGTATAAAGGATAACCATTCTCTGAAGAATACTGAAGGAGTAAAAAATGTGTCTATATGAGGCAGGCATTTCCCATGCTCGTTATGATGACTAGTGAAGAATTATTCAATTGGACAGGAAATGGTTTTGTCTAGTCAATGTTATGGTGGTTGATTTGTTGATGGTTCATGATGATAACTGCTAACGCCCTCAATGACACTTCTTGGAAAAATATACTGAATTTCTTCCCCCATGAATAACATAGGTGAAGCGCTGCTAAATGAGGTGTTGAGGTATGCATGGGTCTTCGACTTTTGGTACCTCCCCCGTATCATGATTTAAGCATTGTTGAATTTGGTGCTTAGTGATGTACGGTCTTCGACTAAATGAAAGAACTGCAAGGATCATTAAGTATGATACCACCTTGACATGAAAACTTGTGTTAGTTTTGAATGTCAAGGGGATCGATGACATTAGTTGGCAATAGTGATTACCATTGTGCCACCCGAGGATATCCCTTCACGAGGGGAGTATCCAAGGTACTATCTCCATCCAAGAATATGAGTGGTGAAGTTGACAGGAAAGAGGCATCAACCACCCGACATGTTGTGTTGAGGAATGAATATAAGGTGTAAACAGACTATAATAGTGTGGTTTAGATAAGGTATGATAATGATATCTCATGATATGAGTGGATATGGATAACTGGATGGAGTTCAGAGCTATTATGCAAATGGAAATAGTCAAAACACGTTTACGGATAGGGATGGCCCTGGTGTCGATAGGTTTTCTAGGGTGGTTGTAAGTATGTTCTAACTAGTGTGAAGATGGTAAATGACTATGGGTGATGTGTGAGCTCCGACCAAGGGTGATTAGAAACCGCCGCTAGGTAAAAGACATGAAAATATGTGTGGGGGTGTTTTTCCTAGAAAAATATTTGTACACTTTCCAAAAGAATACGAAATTGATTCAAATGTACAGACATGGAGATGGGTGCTCCATGATAATGGTCACCTAGATCGCGGTGTGGTGCTTTTTCTAAGGGTAAGGGCCCCATTGGTTGGTCTCTGCATTGGGTTGGTGAGGTGGATGAAGTGACACAAATGGGATATGTAATATGGTGGATAATGCGCCAAAAGTAGCACATGGTGGTGCATCCGTCTTGATCTGTCGTAATGTACTAGGGATTCCTCGGGAATGAGGTGTATGGGTGATGAATGCAACAGATTGATTCTGGTCTTCAAGGCATGTAAGTTGAATGATTCCTGGGCCCGAGTAGGTGGTCATGGGTCCTGATAGTGAATAGGGGTCTATAAACATCAAGTGAGCCATGAGTGGGATGGTTCTATTAACCGACATGGATGCTTATCATATGCAAGGTGAGATGGTGATAAACATGGTCGAGATGATGGACCCTATGCTAAATTTTAGATAAATGATGTAATGATATGAAAAACGTAAGAGGAATCCTATCATGCTAAGTGGTGAATGATACCTCCTCTGTTATTTTCCTATCATGGGGTTGGTCGAAGCGGGTTGTTCGATATGTACCTACAATATCCACAGCCAATATCCCAAGTGAAAGCAGATTTTTAAAACATATATATAATATGTGATTAGCTGAATGATATGAATTAAAGAACAAGAGAAATCACATCTGAAATGATGTTTTGAGGCATGCGGCAGGTCCAAAAAATGTGTTTTGGAAATCACTCGAATGGAGAGTTCCATGATGGAGATGGTGTGGTACTAATCTTTGTGTCTCTCCTGGTTTTGACAATAGAGGTCCCAAATTCTATAATGGGCTCCAAAAAATGGAAAAGAGGGTGATACATAGGGTTGAGGGCCAAATATCATATCATTTGCATTGTCAATCTTGAGATGTTAGAGCTAGTTTTAGGAGTGTTTCTTTCCATTGCAGTTAACCAGAGTACCAGGGATTTACGTGGGCAGAGTCAGGTAGGAGCTTGTACCCTACTCTTTATGCTTTTGGTAGTTGTAGGGTAGATAGGCCGTAGAGGGATCCCCTCTACATCCTTTTTAGGGTGTGATTTTAGGGCCATGCAGGCAACTCATGTGATGTCAAACAGTCGCCGCATGAACCTATGAGGTTTCTGCGATGACACCATGTAGAAATAGCCCTCAAGCGCATGACCCATGCGTTTAAATCACGATAAGTTGTAGTCATATCCATCCTAGGTTGTCGCGGATTTTTCGCTAGACCACACGCAGTCCGCACATCTGTGTTCCACATAGACGCACAGATCCGCAAACTATGTGTTTTTGTTAGACACACGCATGCGGAATTTGGTCCTTTGGTCACCGCGACCTATGGCCTAATAGATGTGGGCACGTGTTTCTGTTCAAGAAACATAATTACGTTGTCTGTGTCTGACAAAAGCATGCAATTGTCAGAAAAAAGGGAGTTTCTCTTTTTTTATAGCTTAGGGAGCTAAATACTGATGATTGATATCCTTCATTGCAGGATGATTTGGAAAGTGCATCACTGAGTGACCCTACGTACGGAGGTCGTAGGGGATCCTAGAAGCTAGCCAAAATTTAGCTCATTTGGGGTTGTTGGAGTTTCTTTAAAACTCCATAGTGAGATCGCATGATAGATTCCTGAGTTTTCTGATTCACTGCTAGGATGTGGACCGACAACTTAGGATGATCCACAGGGTTGATCTACTGATATCAGCCCATATAGACATATACTTTATGATAGGTTTGCTACCTCTTAAGGAGGATTTTCCATATCCACTACCATCTGGGAATGTGGATATCCATCGATGGGCAGAGGATGAGGCTCACTACGCGCCTAACTATTACGAGGAGGGTTGTATCAAGGTTTCTAGCATTTTGTATCTTGTTGAGTTGGCTTCTCTAGTGATGATCATGAGGTTGGCAGGGTCAGCATGCCCACATAGATTATCGGGGCCTCACATAGTGTTCCTACAACAATTGCAGGTGGGCCACGGATCATGGTAAATTTTAGGGGAAAATTATAGCCCAAAGGTGAAGTTTGAGGGTTTTTACATTTTAAGAAGGCGAATTTTTTATTAAAACCCTTTTCATATAGTTAGCCCCAATTTTATTTAAAAAATAATTAATTTTTTGATTTTAGCCCAAAATAAAAAATGGGCGGATAAACTAAACGAACCTTCATTTGGCCCAATTTGCTAGTTTTGGGAAATCGTATTCCCTTAAAATCGCCGAATTTTGATATTTTCCCCTGGTTTGGGAGATTAAAATGATTTAATGCCTTACATTGGGCGCAAATTATTTTAATACCATGGGCCAATACCACATGCCCAAAAACCATCTCTCATTTCACAATCAAAATATTTATAAATATTTTATTTGAATTTAATTTTATAACATTTTTTAATTAAATCTAAAAGCAAAATAGTATAATTACTTTTAAGATATATCTAAATCCCTTATCATATTCAAATATATGAGATATAAATAATAGTTATAAATTAAGATCCATTTTACCATATAAGTTAGTCTAATAATTTTGTAACCATATTTAAACTTTATTAATAAGCACATAGAAATTTAATACTTATAATATAACAATTTTTTTAACCATGGATATTCACCCCCACTTTACCATGGACATTATTAAGTTGTGAACATACTTTGTTACAATACCATGGGCTAATACCATGACTTATCAATACCACATGCCCAAAAACCATCTCTCATTTTACAATCAAAATATTTTATATTTTCTTTTTTAATTTAATGTTATTACAATTTTGGTATGGAAAAGATATTGTAATGTCATGTTATGTTATCTAAACATTATGACTCAATCAAATTAAAAAAATTGATTAATTAATGAATTAAAAATTAAAATATTTTGATTCAATGAAATTACATAAAAATAGAAATTACAATAAAAAAAATAAAATTAATAATTATAATAATTAATAATTAAACAAACCTAGATCCATTTTAACTATGGATCTATCTAGAGATTTGATAATTAATAACCCTATGTTAAAATGAAAAGTTTACATTATTATTTTATGTAAAAATTTTAGGTTATTATTTTTTTTAATCAATTTTTGTTGAGTAAAGGTAAATTTTAAATAAGAATAAAAATAACTCTATGTAAAAATGAAAATTATACATTATTATTTTTTTATTATATCAAGAGATATTGTTTTGTCCATTACTGGTTTTTGAGCTCAAGGTTTATAAGAACCCATGGTATTCATGTGGAATATAGTCTATTTAAAGGGGGGAATTATACCGTCCTAAATCTATCTTCTCATTCTCCCTCTTTCTCTCTCTCTCCCTCAATTTTGATTCACATTTCGCGTTAGCCTTAACTATCGATTCTCAAGATTTGTCAGTCTCTCAAGCTTAGAGAGGGATGGATCTTGGCTTGTGTATATCTAAAGAGAGGTATGCTATGAATTCTCATAGTAGTTTACTTGGATTTGCAAAATGTAAGATTTTTTTTACATAGGGATATCTTAAAGTAGTATACTTGGATTTGCAAAATGTAATATTTTTTTTACATAGGGATATCGTTTACTTTTGATTATGGTCTTGCCTATTAAGTGCCCATATTCTGGTTTTGATGAGTTTTGATTATGGTTTTGATCAGGTGCAACGTCTATGACCCTTTCCTATTAAGTGTCTATATTCTAGTTTTGATCAGGTGAAGCGTCTATGACCCTTGTCTATTAAGTGCCCATATTCTAGCTATCATTTGGGAGGTTTTTTTAATTGCATCCAAGGATGTTGTCTTGTTCTATGTAGTTACCAGTGGTTTTTGAGCTCTAGGTTTATGAGAACCCATGGTATTTCCCATGATATTCATGTGGAATATAGTCTTTTTAAAGGGGGAATTAAACTAGCCTAGATCCATCTTCTCCCTCTTCCTCTTCCTATGCGTCGAAACCATCAGTTTTGATTCTCATTTCCCACTCGCTAGGTTTTGATTCTCATAAACTAGCCTAGATCCATCTTCTCCCTCTTCCTCTGGGTATCCCTCGAAACCCTCGGTTTTGATTCTCATTTCCCACTCACTAGGTTTTGATTCTCATTTCCCATTCACCTTAACTAAGGATGGATCTAGGTTGGTGTGTATCAAAAGAGAGGTATATTGTGAATTCTTAAAGTAGTATACTCTGATTTGCAAAATGTAAGGTTTTTTTACATAGGCATATAGTTTATTGGATTTGCAAAATGTAAGGTTTTTTTATATAGGGATATGGTTTACTTTTGATTATGGTTTTGATCAGGTGAAGCATCTATGACCCTTGCCTATTAAGTGCCCATATTCTACATATCACTTGGGAGGTTTGCATAGGTTGATCATGATTGTGAAACCCTATTCCAAAACAAAGACATCTATCCACTTAATTAATCTTTTTTTTTTTTTTTTTTTTTCATTTTAAATTAAAATAAAAATCAATAATATGAAAAATATCAACTATGGGGCTGAAAAAAAGCTAGAAGCACTAGTAGTTGTTGGGGGATTTTAGGTTTTCTGATATCATGAGAAAAATGTTTTTTCTGTTGCTTTATATTTTATAGTTTGTGTATAGTAAAATATGGTATATTAACGACTTAATCACTTTCTATCTTAATGGTTAATTTTTTAAATTCATTTAAATTATAATTAATTAACTTGATATAAAAATTATTGATGAGACAATATTATATAAAGGGAAAGTGATTTGATAATTATAATTACAAGTTGTCCAAATTTGTGAGTGAATGATTATCTTCACTTTCAATTTCTGAATTGAGATATAATTAAATTTGTAATGGTTTATTTATATAATCATCACTCAAACATGATATTTTTCCACAAGGAGGTCACTCACAAAACATAATATATATATATATGCCCTGACTATTGTGCGGTATACCTACAAGGTTGACAACACTATATAGTGCCAATTGGTTTTGTGAGTGTTCACCATGCACTGTAACATGGTTTTGAGAACCTTGTTGACAACTTCTACCTGACCATTGGACTGAGGGTAGTATGGTGAAGCAAACTCATGAGAGAAACCAAGGTGTTGGGATAGCTCTTGAAAGATTTTATTCTCAAAATGTTTACCATGGTATGAAACCAACTCCTTGGGAACACCAAACCCTGTTATGAAATGGTTGAATAAAAATCATGTTGCGGTTTCTATAGTGTTATTATACATGGTCATTGCTTCTTCCCATTTAGTGAAGTAGTCCACGGAAACCACAATGTACTTGTGGTTTCCGGATGATGGGGGGTTACAGGTCATGAATTCGATCCCCCACTTGCAGAAGGGGTTGACAATGATAAATGGATGTAGGGGAGCAGGTGGTGCTTGCACCTTGTGAGCATATCGTTGGCATCACTCACATAGTTTTACTGCTTGTATGTAATCATGGAAGAGGGTGGGCCACAAATAACCATCATGGAGGATTTTTTGGGTGGTGGCCATCACTGAGAGGTGGATGCTACAAGCCCTTCTATAAAAATCATTTAAAGCTTGCTCAACTTGTTGGTGGTTGAGGCATTAACTTAGGATGGTGTCGATGCATTGTCGATAGAGGACATCCCCTAGAAGGAGGTAACAGGGGGATTAGTGGTGTATGCACCTCCGATCATTGTAGGTAAGATGGGGTTTGAAATTTTGAGTTCGTAAAAAGAGGAGGATGTCGTCGTACCAACGGTCATCTGTTGACACTAAAAATATATGTTCATGATGAAGAGCGTCATTAATGAGAGATCCTTGGGTCTCTGTTGGGAGATCTATGATGAACTTGGTGAGGATGAGCACCTTTTCTCTCTTAGGAGAATTAAATTGTAGATCAAATTCATGTAGAATAACAATACATTGAGAATATTTATGGTTCATCATACAATGAGTGAGGAGATACCTCATGGGATTAATAGCTGCTATTACAGTAGTAGTCCTAAGGATGGTATAATTCTGATGTTTCTATACAAAATATAGGAGATCTAAGGTGGTTTTTTCTTTTGGTTCATACTTCAATGTAGGCTTAGATAAGTTCTCGCAAAAGTAATAAATTGCATGTTCCTTGTTATCTAGTTCCTCTTGGACAAACACTCCAGTCATGGATATCTCTGATGCTAATAGGTATAGGGTATAGTCTTTGTTTTGGTTGGGTGGGATAATCAAGGGAGCTTGAGATAATGCATCTTTTAAAGCTTCAAATTATTTTTGAGCTTGATCATCCCAATGGAAGGGAATATCCTAATGAAGGAGGTGCAGGAACCCTTGTGCATAAGCAACATAATCAGGGACAAACCATCATAATAAATTAGCCTTACCCTGCAAGCTTTGTCACTATTTTAATTTTTTTGGAGAGGGTACCTCCTTAATGGCTTGGAATTTGAGAGGGTCAACTCTGATACCTTCCTGGGAAACTATGAAACACAGTAGTATTCTAGCATTAACACATAATACACACATGATAGGGTCCAAGCATAGGTTATATTGTCAACATCTATGAAAGACAACACGAAGATCCTCTAGATGATTAAAACGTTTCTTGGATTGTACTGTGAGGTCATCCAGATATGTGAGGATTAGATGAGATAAATCATGGAAGCTGTATGTCAGGGTCCACTAGAACGTGGCGTCAACATTTTTAAGGATGAAAGGAATAATTTGGTATGTGAATGTACCCCAAGGAGTGGTAAATGATGTTTTGTATTGATATGTATCATAGATATGGATTTGGTTATACTTAGAGAACCCATCCATGAAGGATAGGGCCTCGTGATTGGTGCGAGCATCGACGACTTCGTCGATGAATGGTGTTGGGTAATTTTCTTTGGGACAAGATTTGTTCAAATCCCTAAAATCAAAACAAATGTAGCTGGTGCTATGTTTTTTCATGACACATACAGAGTTAGAAACCCAAGACGTGTAAGCGATATGATATACGAACCCACCTTTGTGGATTTTATCAATTTCCTCTTTGATTACTTCGACCTTATAAGAATTTAGTTGTCATTGTTTATGCATGACAGGATGGGTGTTGGGCCACGTGTCAATATGATGTTCCATAATGGTTGGACTGATTCTTAGCATCTCATAGTAATCCCATGCAAAAATATCCCTGTATTCTTGGAACAAGGATGTGTAAGTGGTTATTTCTTCTCGAGAGCATGCTACCCCCAGGGAGATCTCCTCGAATTTTCCAGGTTTGTTAGAAATATTCGCCTTGATGGTAGGCGAAATATTGGAAATATTCCCTTCCTCAAATGCATCTGGTGTTGGGATGGGATTTTTGAACCAATTGACCTTTCCTGGTGGGAGGAAGTACTTTGATTCGATGGCATAGATATCATGGGTTGGTGTGTAAAAACATTTTTTCGGGTTCAAAGAGTGAATGATGGTGCATGGAACCCCAAGGACATTCAGAATCCATCATGGATTCTAGAATATCTTCATCTGGGTGAAAAATATTATCTAGTGTTGAATTGGGTTGTGCCAGGTCTTGAGTTTGATATTCATGCCTGGTTGTGTTGGTCGACAAGCAAGAACATGATTCGTTGGTTGATTTTGTAGAACCTAGCAAGGTTGACAATGTGCATATGGGATGGTTCTGCACCATCAGTGGTGTTACCACTATTGAGGTGGATGTTTCGGTCTTGATACCTAGAAATGATGAGTAGACAACACAAATCGTGGTTTCTACAGATGAGGAATGAATTTTATATGGTGTTGCATGTCGTCATCATTTGGTGGTGGGTTGATTCCATGTGGGAGGAATTTCTTGCATTCTTGTTGGTGTACAAGGGGAAAAAGTAGCTTCCTAAATAGAAGTTTGACATTCAATCCCAAGATTCTAAAATGTTTGTAACATATGTCATGTCTCAGTGCTATGAGAGATAATAGTACATATATGACACACTGGACTAGAACTAACTCAATAGATAGTATGGGTGGTAGTACTACTCATAGTATGAGACGTTGACGCTTGGTTGACATCATGAGATGGAACATCTTGGGGTGGTAGCATATCTAGATCTTAGTAGTGGTGTTACGTCACTTCTTAGTGTGGGTTTGCCTCAGTGTTGCTCTCACGTCGTGAAAACATGAAAGATATTGACAATTCCTCATATGATGTGATTGAGAGCAGATGCGGAAATAACATCAAGTTATTTCCTCTTGATTATGGACATGGATTTGTGGAATTTGGACTACCAAGAAAAAGATGTCATTAAACTTAATTAATTCACATAATTGGTCTACCAATTGGTTGTGTTTATCACATAGGGCACATGTGAGGGGTGATATTTTTTTCCAAATGACTTTAGATCATTTTTTTTCTTGATCTAGATTGATGATGGTGAGGGGAGATGTAATTATGGGGGACCTGCTGTACTGTTGGTAGTTGTTTCTTCTCAAACACACATAAAATGGACCTATATGCTTCATTCCCTGATGGTGGGTAATGATATGATGGTTTGGTATTTGATCCAACTAAATCATAATTCTCAATGATAAATCGCCACATGAATCCTAACAAAGAACAAAATCGAGAAAGGTGGGGACAATGTCATACATTATGATTTCTTGCAAAAATATGGCAAGTGTGACGTATGTGCCTGGGTTTGGTGCTTTGAGCGATGCATGGAACCATATATAATTATTTAAAGGTCAAATGATTTGGTACGTCGCGTAAAGCACAAGTGGGCGCTGGCAGGGGTGTTGCTGGTTCGAGTTACCTATTATCATGGCGGGAAGTTGATGGACCAGAAGAGGGATAGGAGAAAGGATATTCTTCCCTTACAATGTAAAAATAAAATTGGATCCATCCTCTATTGGGAGTAATGGGGTATTGGCTTGGGTGAGTGCACCTAACGCATCTCGATATCGAGGGATTTCGAGGCAATGATGAGTGTAATGCTCGTACTCTGCACATATGGTGCATGCATGGTTGGTGTGCAATGTATTATGACACATGGATGTGCTCTCCTCTCTGTAAGGGGGAAGAGGGTTCACTGGCGCTTTTGGGGCATGCAGAAGAGCTTTGAGCTTGTTTAACTTGGGGCACCTATTGGTGGGGTGCCCCACTATTTCACACAATGCACAAGGTTGAGGAACCCTAGAGGAGGGAGTGTTTGAAGCTTCCACCTTTTTACCTTTTTGCTTATCCCTTATTCTAGCATTGGCTAGTGTTGGTGTAGGCACTGCTTGTGCTATAGGCGCTACTTGAGTAATTGTGTCTTATGTTGTCCTATTATCCTAAGGAGGAATAAGACTCACGCCTATTGTAGTGATTCATGTGCTTGCCGACATGGTCTAATGGGACAAATACTAGATTGGTATCGCGAGAGCCATATGGGGCAATGAGAGAATTGCCATGACTTGGTGTGAGATAAAACCAGGTGGAGGTCATAAAAAGGGTGTTTGAGTGGTGGTGTGAGGTAGGAACGTGGAATAAACAATTGCAGATCTTGTGGTGTCTAGAATTGGTTCTTGAGCTTAGACGTGTTTGATGAAATCATCATAGACACTAGTGCTCCTGTGGTTGGGGAAATTTCCTCTATCACTAGAAGGCCTCCGAGGAATGTCCCTAATATTGTTGATAGATTAAACTAGATAGGGCTGAGTTTAGTGTAACTGGTGATAAATTCATGAGAAGATGAAACTAAGGATAAGACATTGTCAGGTGCAGATAATGTCTTCTTCTCATAATATGTGAGTTTATCTATCATAATGATTTTCCTATCATGGGGGAACATGATTATCCTAAACACAGATGAAGTGATTGCTAATAACTCATACATGTAACTTCAGCCCAACAGGATACTGTAATATAACTAGGCATCTAGTACTTCAATATCTTTTATCACGGTTTTGTCGGCTAGCTGAAATAGCCCATTAGGGTACAAGCCAACAAGATCATAAGGGTGCTTGTCATATGCTCTAAGCATGATGATAGAATGCTTGAGTTCAAGGGATCCCAATTTATGCCAAATAGATTTGGACATTATACATGTGGATGCCCCTTCGTCGATAATGCAACGATGAATGTTAATGTTTTGGACTGAGACTGGAATTTGGAAAGCAAGGGTGATGGTAGTTATGGGGTAACTTTATCCAAGTCAAACACCTTTAGGAGGTAATCGGCAGGGTCAATTTCACATAGAGTGGAAAGTAAGGCTTTCCTCTAGGTTGGGCATGCTTGCAGGACCTCTAATGCTAACATAGATGATGGTGATTGAGCTAAGTCGTCCACTATGTTATAGCTATGAGAAGCTTCTGAGTTATTTCTTGCGCATTATAAAGGTTCTTTGACCATCTTTGGCATAGGTTCTATAGAAGGTCAAGGAATGGCCAATGACCCTATAGGTATTTTTGTGGTCAAGGTGGAATAGTTGGGATCTAGGTGATATTCATAACTTCTATTTTTATTTTGTAGGAAGATATATTCTCCTGTCATGAAAATGTTGTGAATATAATTTTTATGGGGGTTCCCTCCAGAAGGATGTGAGTGGGATGGTTGTTGTTGAGTGTTAACCACTCCCTGATGGGGGAAAGGGTCTTGCATTACTAGATTTTGTTGACCTCCTTGCCCCTATTTTCCTATATACTTTTTAACTCAGGGAGTTGAGGACAATGATGGGTATAATGATCATATTCCCCCCAGATAACACATCAATGATTATTATGTAGACTTGTTATCTTGCTTTACTTTTTTAGGTTGTTCTTGGTAAATCCATGGTTTTGATTCTGGTTAGGGTTGCCCCTTACAAATGCCCATGTGAGTTGCTAGTGGTTTTTGCCCCCTGTTTAGATTCTCCGTTTGGTTTTCTCTTTGGTTTTTTCTTAGCAACATTAGGCGGGATAGTTGGGTTTAGCTACTCCTCCGATTGTTGCTCTGGAGCAAGATAAGGTTGCACTAGATTAACCCTTGTGCTATTTTGCATTGATGGGTTACTATGTTGTTCTGCAAGGAAAGGAGAATACTAGTTTCCTTGTCCCTGATTGGTATATGTATTATGGGAAGAGGACATCACATATGTATTCCTATATGAGTATTGGATTCCCCACAGGGGGGAGACATGAGCCTCCTTGAGGGGGATGATATTGGTTAGCCCTACTGATCATATTTAACATCGATGTGGGTTGACTCAGTTAGTCTCCTGCATGTTGTAATGTTGGTGTGTTTTGCGTAGCATCAAATCCTTAGTGATTGAACGAGGATCTAGGGTACTAATAGGTGTTACTAAGTTTTTCTTAGTTATGGAACCAATCAATCCATCAATGACATTCGATGCACCTGGTGTATCTTTATAAGTTTTTAGGCACAAGGCATCTAGAAACACACGATAGATGTACCCAGACTGGGTAGAGATAAGATCAAATTGTTGAGCTTTGCTAATGGCTTCTTCCTTGTTATTCGGGGATGAATTTGTCATGTATTTTGAAATTTCCGATGTGAGGGATCTCAAAAAGAAGTCGAGGAGGACTTTGTCTTCAAACTGTGCTTTGCACAAGCTATGAAATTTTTGCCATTCATGTATATGATCTGATATGTGGGCAGAAGGTGTTTATTTGAAATGGGTGAGGAGTTTGAGGTTTGAATCATGACAAACCGAGAGCTAGAAAAATGTGAGGAAAGTTGTACCTAGGGAGCTGAAGTTTCCATGTGACATAGAAGCATGGTTAATGTACCATTTGACTGCAGGCCTAGTAAGGGTGCATTGAAATTGTTGTAATCAAATAGTATAATCTATGATACTATTAGATGAACACCAAAAGTGAAAATTCATAACATGGTTTCTCGGGTCTTTTCCCTAGTTCCTGTCGAACTTTGAAATGTTCAAATGGAGCTTGGTGGGCATAGCTGGCCAATTCTGGCAATGAGAGATCGGGTCAATGGTTATATTCCCTATATATGGTAGGTTTAAATAAGCTGTTAACAAGATCCTATAGTTGTCTGCCATCATGAAATGATTTTGGATAGCTATATATAAAGGGGTCCTCTTTGGGGATGTTTCAGGAGAAGTACCTAGATGCATGTCTCGCGGACTGTCTGAAGGAGTGGTTTGTGGGCTCCCTAAAGGGGTAGCATGTGGGGACCCTTGTGGGGAGGTAAAGGGGGTGTTTTGATGGGGAGGGGTCATGAGAAAAGATGCATACATAAAGGAAGATCATATAATGGTGGCTGCATGACGTCCTCTATGCCTAAATGGCGGGAGTCCTAGCAAACCTCCTGATAATGCAGAGAGGTTTAAGAAACATCTAGATCGATGGGGAGCCATGGGGTCCCCTATGGTGTTGATTAGAGTGTGAGCTACTTTGTGTATGGTGAGGGAAGGAGATAAATATCAATGCAATAAAATCATATATATAAAAAACAAAAGTGAAAATAAATGGTTACTTTCCTTTTACAATTAAGATATGTGATCAATCAAGCAAAAAATGGTTTTCGATTCTTACATATGATAAAAAATCCTATGTAGACCTAATTGTCCTTTCCACTCTCAAAGTAATTGGGCCTTGCGGGGATATCTTCTGATGGGTCTTGGGTAAATGTCTTGAAATAATTGGTAACTCCTTCCAACAGCTGAAGAATCAACAAAGGTGATGGAAATGAGGCTCAAGTGGTAGCCGAACCATCACCTATAGGGAAAGGACACCCTATATTTTGGCCACTAAAGTAACTTCATACCACATTTCCATTCGAGTCTTTATCTTCTTGGTATTTTGTTACCACTATCGAGCACTAGATGGGTCGGGTAACCCCAAATGGTACTGCACGCACTAGACCTAAGTCGAACCTCCTCTGAAACAGGTCTCTGCCATACTCAGCTAATATTTTCCGTGGGATGATTGAAGGATTTTAAGCTCCCTAGAAAGTCAACAACTATGTTTCAAAGATGTAACATGACCATGGTGGCTTATGGTGTGCCTACCGCCAATGGTCCTAACCTGAAATATAAATTGTTTGGTGGACCTTGTGGGGAAAACTTAGTTCATTCAAGTTATGGTTGTTTTTAAGGAGTCTTAATTCACTTAGGGAGAGATTTTGTAAGAAAAAATAATCTAAGTACACAAAGCTCCAGAAACTGGATGCCTTCTAGTACAAAGATTATAGAAACTTAGTGTGTGATGCAAGTGAACATATAAAGTGTGGTATGATGAAGATATCCAATGATCCTTTATGATATCTTTCTAATTACACTAAGTTTTGATTGTTCCTTGTATTGAAAAATAAATATTGTGTGTGTTGGCTCACTAAGATGTGTTTTTACAAGCAATCTCAATCCCTACATTAGTTGTCAACGCGAGGTAAGTATTTTTATCTCAAGGGTGTCAGCATAGTATATGCAGTGAATCTAGAGGTTATCTAATGATGAATCATTGCAATCATTAATAACTAATTCTTCAATTAAATTCACACAATTCTGGAAAGGACTATCTATGGAAGAAATACTCTTAACACACTCTGCAATTCTATGCAACTTGTTACGAATCAATTGAAACTGAATGCAAATAAGAATCACACTTGGAATTGTTCAAATAGACTTAAGGCTAACTTAATTAAGGAATGAAACTATAACTATTGAACAACACAATTAATCTATAGCAACCAAAGTTAACTTCCAATTCTCAATTGAACAACAACAGTAATTGAACATCAATTAGTAATTGAACAACAAACAACAATTGAATGGCAATCGGTAATTGAATAGCAAACAACAATTGAATGGAAAATCACAATAAAAGATTTCTAAATAGAAAATAATCTATATTGCAATCTGTGGAAGTTAACTAGACTTATTTCTAAGATCTATGATAACATCAATCGAAATGAAAAGCAATATACTATTAACACTAATTCACTCATTCCAATCAAAGAACTACTTAATTATGTCGCACGAATTCACTCTGAATCTAATTGAACAGTAATATGAATCAATATCACAAATCTTTATGATAAATGAAATAACCAATGACTAAACATTAAATCAATAGCAAAGGCTAAATATCAAAACTATAACACAACGGAGTAGTAGAACTTCTTGTGACCAGGCCCAGAGTCGCTAGAAGCCTCTACTTCATAAGAACTCAGAATATGAATATGTATCAAATGCAACCTTCTTTCATTAATGCATGTTGGCTTGTATGGGCCTGACCCAGGTTCAGAGGTGATTTAGCCAAACAAATCCCGGTACTACTGGCCCTTTCGGCAACAGTCTGCGGAGCGCAGACTAAGGTTTCACCCGATGTAGTATGGGAGGCTGGTAGAACTAGGTTTCCGCACCCTAGGGATGTCTGATGAGCTTCTAGCAGTCCTCGGTTTGACCCTACATGCACATCACTATGCACATCTATTAGTCCCTCACAACCTGTGATGCTGCCTTCACACAACCCTACTCGGGGCACGATCCATGTTATTTCCCAAGTTCCTTACTATTTAACCTATTACTACCCGATTACTTAACTTATCTATGTAAGACTAGTGATAATTAATAGTATATCTAGCAATCATATAAGTTCCCACGATAAACAAAATAGTATAAATGTATAGAATGCAATACACAAGTGGATGCACAAAAATTGGAATCAACTTCTCTTTATTATTCTTTGTTCAAGGTTACGGACTTGACACCGCCTTGCGCACTCAGCTGGAGGGGTCCGCGCACTCAGCTGCGGACTCTACTAGGCCTCTGCGCACTCAGTTGCTGAGCCTCTTCCCACTAATATGACCCAATACACTTAGACTCTCACTCTATGTTCTATCTCTTTCTTTGCTCCTTCACTAGCTATCTTTACAACTTAGAGCCTCGCTCTATTTATATAATCCCATGGTCCAGAGACCATGGGTAGACCGACATGACAATACATTACATTACAAAACTTAGGGCATACAACCCTATGACTCAACCTATACTTCGTGCTCCGCGCCCGCAATTCACAGAGTCTTACTAAACATTTTACCAAAACCTGGGCTTTGAGCCCCAAAACATGCTATGGGGGTATCCAATGCCCAACAAGCCCCCAACACAAACATGATTACTTGCCCTCAAGTCACTCTATTGGTGCAGCGATCTTGGTGTAGAGTCCCTCCAACTGGTCCCGAACGGCTCAGAGGTCCGCAACGCACTATTCTACGGTTTGCTGGACCTGCTGCATGTGCTCTTCTGATGCTTCCTTGTGAGGATCAAATCCCTACCTTAGCACGTAGAGCCCCTGCATCTATGTGAGCTTGCCCTCGATATCTACCGTAATGGTGAAGGCCTCATCAATCCATGGCTGGACGCGCGCTTTGAGAAGTGCCTCTTTCTATCTTGTGACATCCACCTACTCTTTCAGTGCCCTTACTTGCTACATCTTTATGAGTTGTTGAGTGAGGACGATTGTCTGCACAGTTACCCTTACATTGTTGTACTACTCTTGAAGCACACATGCCTCTATTTCCAGGTGCCGTATGTTGGGGTCCTCCTGGAAAGATGTGATGACTCCAAAAGCTTGGTCCAACATACCGGTATAGTCCTGCAATGTCCGTCCAATTTCATCCAATCCTATTTGGATAATGCTAACGCATTGCTCTCTAACTTCAGGAGGAGTGGAAGGTTGCACCTTCAGCCGCAGCTTAGCAATCTGGCGATTTAGCTCCAGCTTCACTCGCGTTGTTTCCTCATGTGTGTTTCGGACTCCACTTACCAAACAATGGATCTGCACTTTTGTTGGCAAGTCCGCGGTAATGGACAACTCTAGGAAACACCGACACAATTCATCCACTATCTATACTAACTGCTGGTTTTGTGACACCAGTTCGTCATGCTGCAGGTTGAGCTGTTCGATGTTTATCTTTTGCTCACTCATCACCTGAATCATGTGGCCCTCCCTGGCACAGAGCTCTACTATTATTCCATCCTACAGTTGGTATAGTGTGTCTCACTGAAGGGCAACAAATTAACGAAAAGTCCCTTGATCTTGCCAACTGCGGCTTTGTCGATCTCATTCTCTACTGTTAGCACCCATTTCGGTAGCACTATGGTATTGGCCATCCTTGCGCGAAGCATCTGCTCTGCTGCTAATGTGCTTGTTGTGATGTAGGTGACTATGGTTCCTTCCTATGGGGGTTGCACCTGTAGTTCCTGCAGCTGCACCCTTAGGGCCCCCAACACAGTCTGCTACTCCGACATGACTTCTTGGAACGCTTCCTTGGTGACCTTGCGAACCATGTTGCCGATGTCATAGAGGTCACCTTCCATTAATGTGATCAGGTTGATGGACAATTTGGAGGCCTTGACCTTTTTCCATGGACCTAATCTCTCTATGACACGCGGCCTTTTGAGTTGGGTGGAAGTTGTGCCTGGGTCTGTGTCTTCTTCTGCAAGGTCTGTGTCCTCTGCCTCCTGTCCTATAGACAATTCATAGCCCTCCTCTTCCTGCATTGTTGTCGCCCCTATTGTTTGTGCTGCTGCTGCTACTTTGGTGGCCTTTCCCTACTCCGTAGCTGCCTGTGCTGCCTCACAGACTGCCCTTACCTCTGCTACCTCTTTTTCATTGTGCCTCTTCTCGTCCAACTACGTGACGTGCAACTTGGCTTCATCCTTTCTTTTCTATGCTATTGTCCTATTCAACTCTGCCAAATCCGGGGCACGACACGCAGGAGGCCATGATTCTAACACTGTAAAAATTGCATCATCAGTGGTGATGAAGGGGAGCTTGGTCCATTGCTACACCGAATCCTTTCGCGCCTTGATGTAAATATTGTGCATGTCTGCCTTGAAGTCTGCAAAGCTCCGCAGACTGTTGTGCACTGTGGGGGACAGGCGTGACCTCCTATTAATCCACATCCAGATGCTCGCCTCCATGAGCACCCAGAATATCTTCGTATTGCGAATCCACTTCACATCCTTGGTAACCCAACGCAATGCATACTTTTCGGCCTCTGGTAAGTCACACTCAATGCTCAAGAACTGACTATCCTCCGGTAGTTCTCCCAAACCAACAAAATGGACAAGAGCAACCACGCATAGTGGAAGGTCTTACCCTACTCCTATGCTTCCTTGTAGTTGATCAAGAATTCCTTGCAGAGGAACTTAGCCCAGTTGAATTGGACCCCCTCTATGCGTTGTTCGGCAACTTCAACTACTGGTGCTGGTACTTCATCGCCGTGACATTTTCTCATTACCTTCCTGGCCAGGAGTTGGGTGGCTATGTGCACCACTTTATCTTTGGTAATGCTAATGGCGTAACCCATCTTTTTCTTCTTGAGCTTATATTTTTTCCTCATGGCTTCCGCGAGAACTAAATCACCACTCATTTTTGTTATCGTTATAGGGTCCTTTCCCTTACAGGGAAGTCGAGAAATTCTATGGACGAGATCTGTCATGATGGGAATAGATTCATCCAGCCATAAGTACCCATCATGCAACAGCAAATGCAGCTGCTTTATGACAAAAATAGTGATGGCCTTCTCCACACCACACAACCATTTTCGTGGCTCTAATGTTATGACTGACCCCTCCATGCTCTGCTTCATGAGGCTCTCCATCTTTAAGTGTGGGAAATTCTCGCTATCCATGAGGTGCCAATCTTCAAACTTCATTGTGGGCACACGGACCAGGTGCGAGCCCTCAAACACAATTCCATTGGGAGGAGCGGGGTCTGGAGTGCGCTCTTTGTGGCATCCATAACCTTTGATATCTTGGTTTTCCCTTTTCATGGAGGGATGTACTCGGGAAATTTTGCTACAGAGTGCACTGGCTGGATATCCTCTTCCATGTCCTCTACTTCCTTTACCTCATCGATGAGAGCGTGTAGGTCCTCCTCCTCGTCATCTGTCTCAATAGTGAAAACCTTGCCCTTTTCTTCCATTGAGAGCTTACTGAATCGTGGATTCCTCGGGGACATGTAGACTGGTCCCCCTGCCTACTTATCTTTCTTGGGTTTCGACATCCCAGGCGATTTTGGGATCTCCGATGCAACCTTAGTGCCTTTGGGAACATCGTGTACCGTGGGATTCTACGCAGCCTCACCGACAGTTCCTTCTACAGAGCCCAAACCTCCCCTGGTAGCCGCCATCTTGTTTGAACTGTATGTGGTTGTTCGTGAATGTAGGGGCTTGAATATCGTTCAGTGCTCAACACTCTGTGCTCTAATCAACTACTCAAATCACAAGTGAACAAGTGTTGTCTCGTGGCTAGCCCTTGGAGTTTTATAGCACCTTTTGAATTCAAATTCGACCGTTCCCCCCAATTCCGGGTCATTAATGCTTTCTTGGCGGCAGATTGTCCCAAATCTTGCCCTTAATTTTCATCTTAAATGCTCGCCACCTACTCCATTTGGCCTCAAATCGGACATCCTATCATGAACAGTGAAACCAACCATCCTAGCCGCGCAACAGCGTAGCCCCTCATATGCTGGCACGAACCTTGTGACATGGTGATTCTACACACACCTCCCTTATCATGCAACTCCCAAATGGACTCTTTTATAGTCCCACGCTCTCTTTCAACTGCCTGGAGCACTGAGACTGTGTTTCCTACGGCTATTCAGTTGGTTGCACCACCTGTGCGAGGCTTCAACTCACCTTCTAGTATAGTCCACGGAAAATCCCCAATTGCCCTCATGACAATCAGCGCCACGTGTTCTATCATATGTAGTGCGCTCCCCTGGTTACTGCATTTGGTGAGATGCGGTTGTAGCCATGGTAGCAGAGTCATAAATTCTCGACGACACTCTTCTAATTTAGTGGTATGATCATCTGCACCTTGCCTTGTCATCCTTGGTTTATCGACGAGACATGCTTGCTTGATCTCGTTTTCCAGCCTCTTGACCTCGGCATCCATCAAAATGCTTTTCGTCCTCAATCGTACATAGTCTCTTTCAAGTTCTTGAAGTCTAAGGTTCCCTCACCGAGTGGCTTCCTGAATCCTTATGTATTCAACCTCACGTAGTTGTGTGATTTCTTCGTCCTGGTCTTCGTGCATTGTCACATCTGCGGGAGCTATTATGTGTGGATTCCTTTTTCCATTCTCTTTATAAATTAGAGTCCCTACTCTATTCCGCACCCTTGGAATTGTTTTCACAGTCAGGGTTTTGCATATGGTCCTATAGGCCCATTGAACCGCTAGTACGCGCAGGTCCCAATCAGTGCATCTCACCTGGTGAACCCTGTTTAGTACTTCGTACATCCTATCAAATGCTTCTCCGTGGATAATTGGTAGCGTGCATCACCTTTCTTGCTGCTGCAGTTTGTTCTGATTCTCTATTCTCGGAGTGGTGTGCACTTGTGTGGGTTGTACAACATATGTTCATACCCATCGGGAAACGTGGGTGTGCAAGTTGTTCCAACCCTATTGACTAGCTCTCGTTCTGAGCTAGGGTTTTCCAAAGTGTAGGTGCATCATCCTTCTACATCCACGCCAGTCCTCAAAACTTCCTTAATGTGTACTCCACCATTGTGCAGGCATTGCGTGCAGTGCCCACTTGAGAGCATTGAACCACTGCTATTCTAGTACTACGCTTTCAAATTTTTTTAGGAGACCACTATAGCATGGGTCTGCCCATGCGTTCCCATGTTTATTTTTGCAGTACATTCGTGTCCGATCTGAGATGCAGGATTACCTGATCCATTTCATACTCACAGATTTGCACAGTCAACCTCATTTCCCTTCCTCTGCGTAATGTATGCTTCCCAAGTTTCCGGACCACATGCGGCTCTCCTGACCCTGTGCACCTAGTGATAAGTTCTTGTAGTCCTTTTACTACTTTGTTGTCACGTAGCAGTTTCATGCATGTCTCCAGAAAGGTAGTGAGCATTGAAGGATCCATCCCTGGTTCTAGTTAGCTTCCATGAATGTGTCCTTCACACATTCTAAATCAAATTCAGGTTCTTTTGTAGGAGCCTTGCGAACCCACACACTTTCTTTTGATTACTTACCCTTATCATCACCAGTGGTCATAACACTCCTGAGCATCATGTTTACATTCGGGTTTTCTTCGTGCGACTCAGACCTCATCATCTGCAAATTTTGAGTCGGAGGGCGCTGAAGTACCCCTCTTTTGCATAGTCTTGCTATCAATATAGGGTAGTCTTCTACCTCATGATCAAACTAAGTATAGTACAAACATGATGTCCTTGTTGGGTTTGTACAGACACGGGCATAGTGCCCAGGCCCCCCGCATTTGTAACAAATTAATTGACTGCGACCCCTTCCTGGTCCAATTCCACCTCGACCTCGATTGCACCCCTGAGATCCAGTGCGTGTCATTCCTACATTTGGGTCGAGGGATAACATTTCGTTCTGCACCCTGTAGGTAGGAATCTGATCCATCATTAGTTCATAGCTTCTACAAGTGCGTTCATCATGGCCTACCGACCTACAGAAATTACAAAACAATTGTTGGGACGTCTATGTATACTTCTGTAATAGATGATAGTTGTCCGTAGCATGCTTTCCTCCTATTTGATAGATCACACACCATAATTCAGGTGCCACGCTTGGTCCTACCTATGCCTCAGGTCTTAATGGCATCGGCCCTCCTCCTGCCAAGTAATTTGCGAATACTAGACAGTGGTCCTTGTCATGCCCCTGGCCTTTGAATTTTATGCACCATACCTCCTCGCGCACCTCTGGCCAAGGTGTCTTGTCCTGTTTCAAACTCTACATCTCCAGACACAAATTTTGTAGTTGCGCATGGATTTGTTGGACTCCCAGACCAGGGTCTTGTATAGGGGTCTCATGCAATCTCATTTCCATCTCCAAAGATTTGGCCTGGGTGGAAAGTTTTTGCTGTGACGCCATTGTCCTTAAGTGCAGTGTTAGTGATGCTACAAACCATGCATGGTGTTGTCCATCTGTCAACATCATGTTGGCTTCGTGAATCATACCCTTCAGTCTTTGGTCCAGATCCCAAGGGGTCTTGTCCAGGAGCATTGCAATCTCCTTAAACCTGATGATTGATTGTGTTTTCGACTATGGCATGCTAAATTCCCTATTCAACGCGGTCTAGATTTCCGTGATTCTTACGTTTGGATGGTCATTAGAATTCTTGATGTACCATGTTAATGTGCAATCCTACAATGCACTTACCAGTGTAGCCTTTTTGATATTGTCATCCACGACTCCTTGTGCTTCCCATACTGCTCTCACCACGAACCAGAATTTGTCCAGATCTTCATTCCCTACTCCTCTGAATGTCGGTAGTTTGATCGTACTCACCATACTGAACTGTGGTGGTGGCGGAGGTTGGGTGGGTGGAGATGGGGGTGAGGAGGGTGAGACGAGTGGTGGTGTAGGTGGAGGTGGTAAGCATGGAATTCGTTGCCTTATTAGACTGGCTGCGCTTCTTGGAGAAACTTTCGCAAGCTATTCCTTGCTTTCCTACGAGGGGGAAATTAAGGGACTGGTTTCCAATTCTTCACTACTTATGCTTCTGTAGATCTTCCCACTTCACGTGGTCCCAAACATTAATTTATTTGCATAACCCACTTTTCACACAATAGCATCTTAATCCAAGTGTTCAAAGATTTGATATACTTACCTCGCGGTCCCTTGAGGAAATGTCGCTCCGCCTCACTGTAGTTGATGGTCGTGTCTGCCGCGAACTCAGTGATAAATCCTCCTATAATTTGGTTGAGCCAATGGTCCACAGCTTGCATGAACTTATCTCCTGACACTTCTAGTTTGTGCACTAATTCTGGATTCCACATGATTGGTTTGTCAAGCCTACACCTTCCCTAACTGTCTGCTAGCTTTGTGATCCACTCATACAGCTCAGAAGGAAAGGATGCAAAGAAAACTTCGTGGATTTCCGTATATAAGGAGTGCTCCAACCACTGTTCCTTAGATACTCGCGGATTTTTGTTTTCCTGCACCGCGAACTCATGAATCTTCTTGTCCAACCACCCTTCAATTTCTTTCTTTGTCGGATTCTAGTGGCATGACATTAGACAACCCTTATGTAGATCCCAGTCTCAGCAACGGAACCATTTGCTGGTTTGTATGGGCCTAATCCAGGTTCAGAGGTGATTTAGCCAAACAAATCCCAGTACTATTGCCCCTTTCAGCAACAGTCTGCAGAGCGCAGACTGAGGTCTCACCCAAAGTAGTATGGGAGGGTGCTAGAACCAAGTTTCCACACCTTGGGGATGTTTGATGAGCTTCTGGCTGTCCGCGGTTTGACCTTGCGTGCACATCGCTACGCGCATCTATTAGTCCCTCGCAACCTGTGATGCTACCTTCCCGTAGCTCTACTCAGGGCGTGATCTGTGTTATTTCCCAAGTTCCTTACTATTTAACCTATTACTACCTGATTACTTAACTTATATGTGTAAGACTAGTGATAATTAACAGTATATCCTACAATCATATAAGTGCGTATGATAAACAAAACAATATAAATGTATAGAATGAAATACACAAGTGGACGCACAGAAATTGGAATCAACTTCTCTTTATTATTCTTCGTTCAAGGTTACAAACTCGACACCACCCTGCGCACTCAGTTGCAGGGGTCCGCGCACTCAGCTGCAGACTCTACTAGGCCTCTGTGCACTCAGCTGCAGAGCCTCTTCCTACTACTATGACCCAATACACTTAGACTCTACCTCTATGCTCTATGTATTTATTTTCTCCTTTGCTAGCTATCTTTACAACTTAGAGCCTCACTCTATTTATACAATCCCATGGTCCACGGACCATGGGTAGGCCGACATGACATGACATTACATTACAAAACTTAGGGTGGACAACCCTATGACTCAACCTATACTTCGCGCTCTGCACCCGCAATTCACGGAGTCTTACAATACATTTGACCAAAACCTAGGCTTTGAGCCCCAAAACATGTTGTGGGGGGATTCGATGCCCAACAATGCAATTAACGCCTTACATAGTCATTGAGATAAAAACGTATATGTTTTCAAAAAGAATAATTACAAAATATCAAAATTTGAACTTGTCGCTAATTTCCTTTCATCCCTATATATAACATAAAAGAGTAACTTGATAAAAGTGAATCCTCAGGATCAAGGGATCCTGAGGATTTCGCAATACATAATCTGATCATGTGATAAATTAACATTGTTCAAGCTAGTCTCCCGCTTCCTTGTCTGCCAAAGACGCTGTAGCTTTTCCCTTTTATGGCCTCGTGCTATTCTTTCAACTGAACAACTTTTGCCTAGTCCGTATCTCTGCACACAAAGATAGCAAAAAATCTGTTTCTTGTGCTAGATTTTCCTATTTTGTCACCAAATGCTTTCATCCAACTTTAGCCAATATTTTCCTCATTTTAATCTATAAACAGAGATAATTGTATAAGGATGAATGGTAAATAAAGCATTTTACAAAGAGAAATCATACATTTTTCCTAACCCAACATACTCCCCAACTTACGTTGTTGCATGTCCACATGCAAGCAAGTAGTTTAGATGAAACTGAGTTAGGCAATAAGCAGGATATACCTCCTCCTTGTAATTCCTAAAACGATTTTTCTTCTTAAGGACAACGAAAGCCTGGGTTACTTCTTGATCCTTCAAGTTATAGTCACTGTGGTATTGATCAGGAGGATACCATATGATTGGGGGTCTGTAACAACAATCTATCCAATTAGGCCCCATCGTTAAAATCATATTACTATATTGATAGAAACAAGAATATGTAACTTTGAAGTTTCGATATCCAAATGGTTCTCGGTTCCTCATAGTGTTACTAGAGACTTCCCACCTATATCTTAATGCAGACAAGGCTTCTTCCTTAATGTCCTTGAAATATTCCGTTTTGGCGTGAATGATATCGGTATGGAGTGGCCCCAATTTTCCTACAACACCGGATCACAGCATAAAATGTTTATGCCTGACAGATAGGAGTAATGGTTGTGTAGGCTCCCCTCTAACCCATAGGTCAATGCCATACTCACATTTTCTAAAAGTGTTGTGAGCCTTGGCCCACTTGAGTTGGTTGGTAGAAAATGAGAGGAATGCCTGAAATTGGATGTCTCCTATAAAAGGGCTAGGGTGGGTGTCCCTCTCATCTTTAAAAAAGAAATTACGCATATAGAGTTCACAGAGGAGGTGTTGAACCTTCTCATCATGCTCTCTCAAGCATTTGATAAAGTCGGCAGTGGTTTTGATCTCTATGGGCTTGCCAGCCTTAGTGGCCTTGACTTTTAGGAGGAGGTATCTTTCGATGAGAAATAAGCCATAATTTGTGGCAGGGGTTTAGCAGGATAGGGTGTCTAAATAAAGAGAGCATATGATCTCCATTTTCTCTCTAGATTTTTGCAATTGACCCTTTAATCTTTCAACCTTCTTTTGCTCAGCCATATACTGAGCAAAGGTCTCATCTTCAGTCATAATAAGTGCTTCAAACTTCTTCCTCAACCCTTGATGTTCATGTAGAGGGACCACCTTTTCTTTGTGTTGAGCCAGTTCATGATGAGGCATCAGTAGCTCATTCTACAGTTTCTTGATGGCAGCCTCTCTTACCAAGGGGGTGTAAAGGGGTATCTCATTTGTTTGGGCCTCTCCATCCTGGGTCTCCGTAAGATCTGTCTACACAACAGCTTCAACTACTTCTTGAATTATAAATTCAACTCGAACATCTTCTTCAACATATGTTTGGACAACAATATCCATAGTGGGGTGGTCCATTTGGGTTCCCTGCGAAAAGATACAGGGGTCCTCAGTTTGCATGGTAGTGTCTTCTATCATACATGGCTCAGTTTGGGTTTCTTTTGGACAAACCACAAGAAACTTTGTTTGAGTCTCAACATCCTTCCTAGAACATTGTTCTATTTTCATTCCTGCAGTTTCAATTTCCACTTCCAATTTTTTGGTTCTAGTTGCCTCTTTTAACCAATGTTTTAGTTGCTTCATTACTTGCTTCTTTTTTCTATACTTTTTGAACATCTTTCTAAGCCTCTCCCTATAGGACTTCTTTACTCTAGGACCTCCATCTGACGATGGGTTAGCTGCATTATCCTCTAGTTCTTGTACAGGTTGTACTATGTCAACATCAAGGATGTTTCTACTTGGAACTATGTCTCCTAGTGGAGTTTCTCCTTTTAGCTCGTCATTATTATGTATTTATTTTTCAGGAGATCCTAATGCAATGGTATCTCCTAGACAATTATTATTCTCCAGCTTGTCTCCTAGGTAGGCATTGTACTTAGGGGACTTTGAAAACTGAGCCTCACCTAGTTGATTAGGATCTCCCAAGTTTTCATCTTTAGGGTTTCCTTTTACTGGGGGGTCCATTGGACCGATGCCTACTATCTGAGTTTCTTCTTTGCTGGCTTCTCCTTCATGTACCTTGGCTTTGAGGGGTGTTTCCATAGAAGGAATTGACTCCCTCTGTTCCTCCATGGCATTAGTAAATGACTGGGTTTGCTCACGACTAGGGCTATCAATAGGGGCAGATAGGTCAGGGGTACAACTCTGTTTTTCAATGCTCCCTGGCTATTCTCTACCTTCGGCAAACATTCCCATGTTTTCCAATACCCTAGCCACTTCCTCCTCATAGTCTTGTAAAGGGGGATTTTTTGGACTAGGAGGTGGTGTGCGGGATGGTCCGGCTTCCTCTGCTTGAATTGGGATGCGTCACTGAGCATTCACTCACATAGAGCACCTACTCTTTGCTAGCCCTAAGGGTGTAGAGGAATTATTTCTCTTTAGCGTTCTTCTTGGGCTTAGGGTTCTTAGCCCTTGCTACTCTCTTACCACATTTTCCGTGGGTGGAGCCAAGGTAGGATTTATGATACTGTCCCATGTTAATTGTTGCTAAGCCAATCTATTTGTGATAATTAATTTAATTAACCCATGATGGCTGACTATACTATGTGGGTCTTTAGCTATCCTTACTCGTCAGGTGACATCATGTAACAGGGAATTCAGATAAAACGGTAGATTGACTTAAATTCTTTGCTTTAAAATGGCTAGAAGTTTCAGTTGTCGAGGCTTTACCACATCCTATCAGCTTTCACAGGTAATGTATCTTTGGATGATGACCACCAATTCTTGCCATGGCTGCTGCAACACCAAAGGATGAATTCCTTTCCCTGTTCGTACCAGATGCTCGCCTGGATCCTGGAATACTTCAATTGCGCTATATAAAAGGACATGTTTATCTGTTCAGTTCACCCCCTCTGCCAGATGTCCAGTGACTTTGGCTAGGACATCTTCAGAAACCATCATGCTTATTCCTTTTACCACTGTGCTACCATTCTGCAGATTCTACAGAAATTCTAGTATTAGCTCCTCTTGAAATCCCTGCAATCTGTTTAAATATTGCAGCTAACCATTGCATTCAAGGATTGTGTGAGATTGATCTGATACCATCAACACTGGAGGTTCACTTCGGATAGCTCTTTTTCCCATGGCTGGTGCACCTGAGGTTGGTTCTCCTGTATACAATTGCATTTTACCTTTGTAATTCAGAACAGTAACAATGTATGTTACAAAAATTAATAGGAAAATGACCTTGTTTGGATGATTATTATCATATTTAGTTAATTCATTTGTCCTGTCAGACACACTTAATGCAGGATTGTAAGTTCGCATTCCTGCCATAATGGCTATCGTTCTTCGTCCAATAAAAAATTCTTGCTAATTATTACACATTCATACTCATCATGCAATTCATATTATGGAGGTAATCTGAATGATTGTCACATAGTTATCCATAATGGTGACATGTGTCATGCATACGCAGGCCATCCCCCCCCCCGATGCGAAAAGGGCGTTCATGTCCTTTCCGCACACAAAAAGCAAGAAAATTCATTGATGCGAAATAAATGCCAACAACCAATCTAAAAAACATAGCACACAAATTAGTAAAGCAATTAAGCAACATTTGTCATCGAATGTGAATTGGCCAAATCGAAAATCAGCAATTTTTAATTCATTATGTCAAAGATCTTCACCATGAGCGATATTAATCACATCAACGTAATCGGTGGTATGTGTTTAATGACTGTCATTTAATGATTGGACATATGGAATATAATGAATATAGATTAAATTCACCATGCTATTCGGCTTGTAAAAGTGCTTCTCAAATGGAAATTCTCTTTAGAAATAAATCCATAGGGGATAATAGCTAAATGTCATATGTAAATATAAGGTGATACTCTAATACCACAAGCAAAGCCATTGTTGCCAATAGGTGTTCATAGCCTTGACAGGGTTGCTTTTTAACCCCCACAAATGAGCCAGAGTCCTTCTTACAATTAAATCTTCTTTTCTTTGTCATAAAGAAACCACTATGCTGGCATGGTGACCAGATAACCATAGTGCCACTCACCATGGTGTAACAAAGTGATCAAGCTAGCTCGTGATGAGGCCCTCTATTCTTCTGACATATTTAATTATCAAAAAGGTCATTACTTTGGCTTGGTGGCCAACTTGAAATGTCACCTGTTACATCCTTATGATCATGGTAGGCTGGCTTGTGATGAGACCCCGTATTCTCTTTAGACAGTGTTTCAAGAATTTTCATATTTTACCATTCCCATTTTTCTTTTGCACTTCTTATTGTAAAAAAAGGGAGGCTCATTTGCTCCTTAAAAGTCAAGGATGGTGTAAGAAGTAAAAAGATGTGAATGGAAGCGTTATACTCTTATCCCCTTATCATTATATCAATGAGTTTTATCCATTTGGGAGTATAAACATAAGCCATCATGGATTAAGAATAATGAATCATTTCATGATGTGTCCAAAAAGAAAAGATTTTCAGGTAGTCATTCTAAAGATACATTGTATTAGCTTATGAATAAATATAACAATATAAAAGGCTTTAGAAGTCATAATGATATTATTATTGTCGTTTTCCTTATAAGAGGCACAAATTAATTCAAATGGTGCTTATTTGCAATAAAAAAGAAGAAGAGAAAATGGCATAATGATAAAAAAAAATGAGGAAAATTCACAATTTATCTTCTTAAAAGGTGTTGTTCAATCGATTGAACGATAATCATTCAATTGTTTGAACGGCGAAATTAAAATAGAAAATAAAAAGTGTTGTTCAATCGATTGAATGACAATCGTTCAATCATTGGCATAGTGAAATAAAGAGAAACAAAGTTTTGTTCACTCAAGCGAGCAACAACCATTCAATTTTTTGGGCAGCGAAAATCAATCACAAACAAGAAGTGTTGTTCAATCAATTGAACAGCAGTCCAATTTTTTTGAACAGCGAAATCAAATAAAAACAAATGGTGATGTTCAATCAATTTAACGACAGTCGTTCAATAGTTTGAACAGGGAAATCAAATGAAAACAAATTGTGTTTTTCAATCAATTGAACGACAAGCATTCAATAGTTTGAACAATGAAAAAAAAATGAAAACAAATTATGTTGTTCAATCAATTGAATAGTAGTTGTTCAATAGTTTGAACATCGAAAACAAAATAAAAACAAATTGTGCTGTTTAATCAATTGAATGACAATCGTTCAATAGTTTGAACAACGAAAACAAAATGAAAACAAATTGTGCTGTTCAATCAATTGAAGAGCAGACATTCAATTGTTTGAACAACAAAGAACAAAAAGACGAAAATGTTTTGTTCAATCAATTGAATGATAGATGTTCAATTGTTTGAACAAAGAAAAACAAAAAGAATAAAATGTGTTGTTCAATTAGTTGAATGGCGGACGTTCAATTGTTTTAACAACAAAAAACAAAAAGAAGAAAATGTATTGTTTAATTGTTTGAATGATAGATGTTCAATTGTTTGAACAAAAAAAAACAAAAAGAAGAAAGTGTGTTGTTCAGTCAATTGAATGACAAATGTTCAATTGTTTGAACATTGAAAAACAAAAAGAGGAAAATGTGTTGTTCAATCAATTGAACGACAGACGTTCAATTGTTTGAACAACAAAAACAAAAAGAGGAAAATGTGTTGTTCAATCAATTGAATGACAGATGTTCAATTGTTTGAACATCAAAGAAGAAAAACAAAAAAGAGGAAAATAAACTTCCAAACTTTGTGAATCTTCCTAAACAAATTTATATTTACATGGTAATGCCTAAAAAGGGTATGTACATTATTTACAATTTCTCAAGCAATTTCAATTTTTTGAAGGAAAATTTGTTGGGTCCTCATTCCCTGCAACTAGAATTTGCATGGAGGGGTCCTCACATACCTACTCACAGAAAGACTCCTTGGTAAGCAGTTGATGATAGAGGCGCACTCGATGCCCATTTTCCTTAAAAGAATGGCCGGATCCATCGATGGTAGTCAAGGTAAGAGTACAATTATTATGCACTTATTGAATCTCATAAGGGCCAAGCCATCTTGTTTGCAACTTGCTTGATAAGTCCTGGAATTTGGAATCGTATAGAAGTGCCCAATCCCCTTTTTGAAATAGTTTCTTCTTGATAAGGCTATCATGCCAGTTTGCCCTTTGCTGTTGAATTATTGCAGTTCTTTGCAAAGAAGGTAGTCAAGCCTCATCTAGTTCGTTGATCTGCTGAAGACGCTTGGTTTGGGCTTCTATTAAATCCAACCCCACTTCCTGGGCCATTCTTAGAGTCTTTATTTTGAATTTGATTGTACAAATTGGTTCCTTACGGAACACAAGATGGTATGGAGAGTATCCAGTAGTATTCCTCCAAGTTGTACGATAGGCCCACAAGGCCTCTAGCAGTCTAGCAGCCCAATCTTGCCAATGTTTTGAGACTGTCTTGGTCAGAATCACTTTTATAACCTTATTGGTGCTTTCGACTTGCCCATTCGCTTGCGAGTGCTACGGAGAAGTGATCATGTGCGTAATATGATGGTTTCTGAGAGTGGAAGTAATCTTCTACCCTATGAATTGCTTTCCCCCATATGTGAACACTTCTTGTGGTAATCCATATTGCACAAATAGCCCAAAAAGGAAGTTAATCACTGCTTCCTCTGTGGCTCTTAGTAAATCTACTGTTTCCACCCATTTTGTCACATAATCCATGGCTACCAGTATGTAGGCCTTCTAATTGGATGGTGGATGGAATGGACCTACGAAATCCAATGCCCAATGCTCGAAGGGCTCTATGAAGAATTGGGGTTGTAGAGGCATTTCATTAGATTTGCTAGGCCGACCCATCCTTTGGTAGCTATCACAGGCTTGGGCATATTTTTTAGAATCCTTAAAAATAGTGGGCCAATAATAACCCATTTGTAATACTTTATGTCCTGTCCTTTGATCTGTGAAATGTCCCCCGCAAGGTTCATCATGTCAAGCCTTCAGAATGTCATGGATCTCATCCTCATAGATACATCTGCGTATACACATGTCAGCCCCTGTATGAAAACGATATCTGCCTATCCAAGAGAACCGAGCACTGTGCTGAACGATCAGTTTTCTTTCTCTTGTCATCAAATGTTTAGGTAGCTTCCCTACTACCAGATAATTTTCCACATCTGTGTACCATGGCATCTTGACTGCCATGGAAAATAGGTGTTCATCCGGAAATTGGTCATCTACCGCCAGTGGATCATTCACCTTCAAGATTTGAGATAGAAAATCAGCAATTGGGTTTTCCTTCCCCAGATGATCTTTAATGGTAATGTCGAACTCCTACAAAAGCAATAGCCACCGTGTTACTCGACCATTTGTGATCAGTTTATTAGCTAAATACTGAATGACAGAGTGATCAATGTACAAAAAGACATGGTAGCCAGTTATATAGTTTCTAAATTTGTTTATTGCATAAACAACAACTAAGAATTCTTTTTCTGTCACTGTATAATTAAGTTTTGCATAAGTGACATTTTTGCTAATATAATATATAACATAAGGTTCTTGTCCTCCTCTTGGCCTAGGACAGTGCCTATAGCTACATCTGATGCATTCTTGGAGACGTGAAAAGGTAGCTCCCAGTTTGTTCCATGTAATACCTTTGCTGTTGAGACTAGTTTCTTTAAACCTGCAAGAGTTGTGTCACACTTTTAAGAGCAACTGAAATCAACATTTCTAGTTAGAGCATATACGGGTGCAGCAATCTGTGATTTTTTTTTAATAAACCTACAATAATAACCTGCATATCCCAGTAAGCTACATACCTCTGTTTGAGTGTAGGGGGTAGGCAGTAAAAGAATTACCTGTATTTTTGTTGGATCTACTTGTATCCCTATTGCGGAGATATAATGTCCCAGAATCACGCCCTCAGTCATCATCATGTGACACATGACATTGCTTAAACATAACTTGGTAGCATTGCATCGTTCTAAGACCTTTTCTAGCATTTGTAATGCTTGATCGAAGTCATCCCCATATGGAGTAAGGTCACCCATATATACCTCAAGTCCTTCATTTATTAGTTCAACAAAAATGTTGAGTATAGCGCTCTGGAATGTGGCTGGGGCATTACACAAGCCAAATGGAAATACCCTATATGTAAATGTGGCCTAGGGACAGGTGAAGGTTGTTTTATCCTAGACTTCAGGCGCAATCTGAATTTGATTGTAGCCACTGAAACCATCTAAAAACGAGAAGAGTTGCTTCCCTGCCAATGTATCGAGGACCCGATCAATGAATGGGAGGGGGCAGTGATCTTTTTGTGTTTCCTTGTTCAGCTCCCGATAGTCTACACAAATATGCCACTTCCCATTTTTCTTAGGGATGACCACCAAAGGAGAGACCCATTTACTATCTGAGATAGGATAAATAAAATTTAAATCCAGTAGCTTCTGTAATTCCTCTTTCACGATGTCTTTGAGGTGTGGGTTCAACCTCCATTGAGGCTGCCGAATGGGTCGAGCATCCTTCTCTGTATAGATGTGGTGTGTACATCACTGTGGGTCTATCCATTTCATATAAGGATAATCTTAGGCAAAATCCCCTTTATTTTTCTATAAGACCTGGATAAGCTTCTGGTGCTACTCGCTATCTAGATTGTCATTGATATTTAGTAATTTGCCTAGCTCAATCTCAACGGGTTTGTTGTTATGAAAAGAAGTCGTCTGAATATGTTGGTCATTCGTATCCTTCAGGGGATCTTCCATGGCTTCATTATCAAGGATTTCTTTCAACATCTGACACTGTACATTACTCACATTAGTTGGCTGATATATAAAATTATTGATAACGTAATATTTTGTCTGATCTTTAAATTCCAATTCATTCACTACTGTGAGTGGTGAACGGATGCTTTCTTCCAGGTACGCTAGTGGTTGCTTACGTATTTTTATAATGGGAAAACTTGGCCTAGCAGGAGGATATAGCACCAAGTTTTTTACAGCATCCCCATTCATAATAGTCATGATGCCTTCTTGGTAGCTAATATATGCATCAGTTGTTGCTAGCCAAGGTCGACCTAGAATCAGAGGATTCCCATCCAACCGACTCCTTGGGTTTATAACCAGGAAATCTACTGCATATTCCCATGAGTTAACATAAACTGTGATATCTTGTAAAGTCCCTTTTGGTCTTACCACCAATCGGTCAGCAAGCTCTAATAAAGTGGTGGTTAGTTCCAGGGCTGTAATACCAAGTGCTTGATAAGTTTCTGTTGTTAATATGTTAATGGTAGCTCCTAGATCAACTAGTGTATTTGGAAATGAGCGGCCATATATCTGAACTGTTACTATGGGGTTTCCAGGATCTTCATACTTTACTGGAGTTTCCTCTCCCAAGAGTAAATCGGATAAGGTTCCTACAACATGGATAGGGGTGAGGTTTCTACCTTCCTCACGGGCTTCCTTACACACAGTTCTTTGATTGTTTTGGCATGGATGGGAAGGCCTTGAATGGCCAGGAGGAGAGGGATCTTAATACACAAATTTTTTAGTTCCCCTACAAGATGGAAATCAGGGTAGGAGATTTGTTTAGGTATTGTTAGTCTTTCGGGGAACAGAGGAGAAGTGACTATAAGTTTTTCAAGGTCGTCATGCTGATCTGTCTCTTCCCCTTACTTTGGTTTAGTATTATTTATAGGTGGTGGAATATGTACATGTGGAGTTACATTTTCAATTGAAGGTTGGTCCCTATTTTCCTCAGGGGTGATCACACGATCTGACCTCAATTTGAGCTCATTACATTCTTTCTTCTCAATCTCATACTCTGGGTTTTCGATAATCTATACAACTGGACTGGTCCATTATTAGGATTCAGGTTTGGCTGAGCTGGTAACTGTGGTCGCAGAAGAGGTTGAGAATTCTGTTGTAATGTATATGGAGCTGATAGTGCAGGTTGAGGCTAAGGGCTCATCCCCATAGGTACATTGGATATCCTCAGAGGTCACTTCCAATTTGTAGACTAGTTTGGATTTTGAGAGGTGGAGGCAGGCCACTAGGATTCATAGGGATTGCCTTGCCAAATAGAAGTAAAATGAGAATTCAGCCAGCCATTTCCTAGAAAATATTGTGTTGGCTAGGATGTCATAGGGAATGGCCGGCTTTACCAATTTGGGTAGGACGATTGGCCTTGCCAGGCTACCCCAAGGTTCTGTTGTTTATTAAACTACGAGGAAGGAAAGAATTGGGCAGCATCTTCTGGCATACCTATAGGTTTAGCTTGCCATTGTCGACACTGGTTCATCAGATATACTAGTTCCATTTCTTCCTCTGCTTCTTTAAATACTGCTTTTAGCCCTAGTAATGATGGACATTGTTCAGTGTCGTGATCTTTAGTATAGATAGCACACGTCTGAACCATGTCTAATTGGCATTCCTATTGGCTATGCTTCATTCGACAACGTGGGCAGAAGATGGCCAAATTTTGTTCTGCTAAAGCCTATTTTTGTTTAGCCTATAGGACATCCAGTTATATTGTAAGAGTGCCCAGGATGTCCTTTTAAAATATTCCAGGAGGTTACCGATCTCCATCTGTGTTACACCTCCACTATCTGGTTTGCTTCCTCTTCTCATGGGATCTCAGCTTCCTGCTCTTGTGCATGTGCTTCCCCACGAACACCTGATACAAAAACGAATAAGTTCATCATAATCTTCCTGAGAAATATCTCCTTTTCTCTTTAAGTTTAGAGTTTCTACCCATTCCTCTTTCATTCCTTTAATTAAGATAGCTCTTAGGACTTATTTCGGTAGGGAAGTGTGTGGAGACCTCTGTAAATTATAATTAAATAGTTCTACATATTCTTCCAATGTTTCATTATCTTTTGCAGTCATCTTAAAAATATCATCTTTCAGTTCCCTAGTTTTACAAAGTTCCTAGTATCTTTTGAGGGAGGAGGTTTTCATTTCATCCCAAGAATTGATAGTTCACCCACATAGACCCATAAACCATCTTAGAGTTTCCCCTTTCAGAGTGGAAGGGAATAGTTTTAGCTTTCTGGGGTCGGTGTTATAATCATACCCTCTACATAGGACATCAAACTCAAACACGAAAGCATCAGGATCCTCTTTGATCATTCCATGGAAAGTTGGGATGCTCTGCAAAGGAATGGCCTTCATAGGAGTATTAGCCACCGGGTCGACTATGGGGTACTCTAATGTCGAAGTTTGACCTTGGGGTGGATGATCTGCCATTTGGTCAAAGATGTTCCAATAATCTTCGGGGATTTCAAGGGGTGCTTCTAGAGTAAGCAAAGAGTTAGCAACCCAAGATGGATTTGTAGCACTACCTCACTTTGGGATCTCAGGAGATCCCTATTTAGACAGCTATGGTTCTACATTACCAACCCCACTAGTTTATCCTTTTCCTTCTCTTAAGTTACAAGATTTTCCCTCTTGTAGAGGATCAAAGTGTAAACTTATTGTAGCTTGAAGACTCTGTTTCAATCCTCCTAATTGGCTTTGAATCTCAGCATAAGCTACAGATGGTGAGCTGGCTGCTTGAGGGATAACAGTAGAACCTTTTCCAGGTATAGCCTAGAATCCTACTGACGCTTGAGACTCTACTCTTCTTACGATTTCTTCTATAAAGGTCATTCTGCCAAGGTTCACCAATCCTTTGGGTTTTGTGGGTTTTGGTGGAGGATTTTGCTCTTTTTCTATTCCTAGTCATTCATAAAAGAAAAATTCATATTTAACCTCTAAGGTTTTTCTGTAGAGTGGGCAGGTAAGAAAGCACTTTACTTGCTAGGTATGCAAGTTCTTACCTTCCATTTTTAAAACCCAATTCTTTCAAAGAAAAAATAAAAACAATCACTTGAAACACTCTCCCTGGCAACGACGCCAAAATTTTGGCTCACTAAGATGTCTTTTTACAGGCAATCTCAATCCCTACATTAGTTGTCAATCCAACGTAAGTCTTTTTATCTCAAGACTTTCAGCATAGTATATGCAGTGAATCTAGAGGTTATCTAATGATGAATCGTTGCAATCACTAATGACTAATTCTTCAATTCAATTCACAAAAATCTAGAAAGAACTATCTATGGAAGAAATACACTTAACACACTCTGCAATTCTATGCAACTTGTTCCCAAATCAATTGAAATTGAATGCAAATAAGAATCACACTTGGAATTGTTCAAATAGACTTAAGGATAACTTACTCAATCAGGGAAAGAAACTATAACTATTGAATAGCACGGTTAATCTATAGCAACCCAAGTTAACTTGCAATTCTCAATTGAATAGCAATAGTAATTGAACAACAATCGATAATTGAATAGCAAACAACAATTGAACGACAATCGGTAATTGAGCAACAAACATCAATTGAACGGAAAATAGAGATAAAGGATTTCTAAATAGCAAATGATCTATATTGCAATTTGTGGAAGTTAATTAGACTTATTTCTAAGATCTATGATAACATCAATTGAAATGAACAACAATCTACTATTAACACTAATTCACTCATTCCAATCAAAGAACTACTTAAGTATGTCAAACAGCTTCACTCTAAATCTAATTGAACAACAGTATGAATCAATATCACAAATATTTACGATAAATTAAATAACCAATGACTGAACATTAAATCAATAGAAAAAAATAAATATAAAACCTATAACAGAAGGGAGTAGTAGAACTTCTCGTGACCGGGCCCAGAGTCACTAGAAGCCTTCGCTTAATAAGAACTCAGAATATGAATATGTATCGAATGCAACCTTCTTTCATTAATGCAAGTAATAGCTTACATAGTCACTGAGATAACAACGTATATGTTTTCAAAAAGAATAATTACAGATTATGAGAGTTTGAGCTTGTCTCTAATTTCCTTTCAGCCATACATATAACATAAAAGAGTAACTAGATAAAAGTGAATCCTCAAGATCATGGGATACTCAGGATTTCGCAATACATAATCTGATCATGTGATAAAATAGCATTGTTTGAGCTAATCTCCTGCTTCTTTTTCTGCCAAAGACGTTGTAGCTTTTCCCTTTTATGGCCTCGTGTTGTTTTTTCAAATGAACGACTTTTTCCCAATCTGTATCTCTACACACAAAGATAGCAAAAAATCAGTTTCTTGTGCTAGATTTGCCTATTTTGTCACAAAATTCTTTCATCCAACTTTAGCCGATATTTTCCTCATTTTAATCTATAAATAGAGATAATTGTACAAGGATGAATGGTAAATAAAGCATTTTACAAAGAGAAATCATACATTTTTCCTGACCCAACAGTGTGGATAATGGGCCACTTACTCTTTTCATATTAAACTATGTGAATTTCAACAAGGGACATGGAAATTCAAATTCTCTAAGAATGTTTTCATATGCAAGCCCAGGTTCATCTAAGAGATGCAAGGGCATAAACGATTACTTAGTATTTATAATAACACTTTCGCCTAGTCCCAAAAATGAAAAAATTAATTCGTTGGTTAGTAGTAAGATTTTTGGATGATGGATCACTTACTTCTTTACTAATTAAGCTATGTGAATTGCAAAAAATTTAGCAAAACAGTTTGAAAAACTTATGTGGAATTTGGCCACTTACTTTTCTCCCTAATTTAGTTATGTGTGTATTGCAAATACAAATGAAAAAATACTCTAATTTCTCCACTAATTGATGTTAGTAAAGAAATCAAGCAAACTAAACTGATAATAAAAAATGTAGAGGTGAAGGAAATTCATTAAATGCTACCAATCACTTGAGAAAAGAGAAAATACAAGGCTCTTTTTTTACTTTCTGGTGACCACGCGGGTTTAGCCACATGGGTGCATGCGTGCGTCTCTCAGAGAAAAGGTCGCGCTAGCAAGTAGGGAAGATGAAAACTCAATTCTATGGGCTCAGAATAGGTCCCATAGGTCCTACAAAAATTCTAGAGAGGTGTTGAGCACCTCATACAATAGTTATGCAAAGAGAAGATCCTGCAAACACAACCCTTAGATTAAAGAAAATACAGTGGTATGGTTGCCATTCCTATTGATCCGGATTTAAACAGGAACGCAACAATTTACAGAGATAACCATATACACAAAGATGCAGCGGAAATAATACTTCATTTCATTAATGGAAAATACTAAAATATGCTTACAACCAGAAATGGAAATAAACCAGCTAGGGCGATGGTAGCTTATCTCTGAGAAGAGATGTGATGGCTACATGCCTCTGAACTGTGTTACAATGAGGCTCGAAGGCCTATTTATTGTTGAGAAACAATGGAAAACCCTTAACATTCCAAAACCTAACCCTAGGAGATGAAATGCCAAACTGTGGGCCCCATTTGGGGGTAAATTGGTACATCAACTTCCCGGGGTCGTAAATTTGGCATATGATCTCCGTTTTACGTGTACAATAGCTCATTAGAAAGATCTCTCTGGAAGTTCAGGACCCGAAAAACTGCTAAAAATAGTAAGTTGTGCTACAATTAAGGAAACTGAAAATGCTGAGAAAGACAATGGTGGGGGTCCAGGTGGACTTGGCAGGTGGCCACCAATATCCACCTGGATCATTCCTCCCCCCTTAGGAAGCAATGGTCCCCATTGCGTTGAGCTCCTCCATGAGATGAGGAAACTTCTGCTGAACTTGTTCCCTGGTGAGCCATTTGCCCTACTGAAGGAGTTGGCCTGCTTTGACATCTCGATAAAGTTGGATATTCTGTTGGCGAGTGTTCTTGATCTGTGTGTCCATGATCCGATCAGTTGCAGCTTGTTCCATGCAATCTGGATTTAACTCTGTGGGTTTGAGCTATTCTGCAATGTCGGATGTGTCTAGCAATGGTGGAAAGTATGGCCGAAGGCGGTCCACATTGAACACTGGATGCAGGCCAAGGAATGGGGGAATGCTGAGCTCAAATGCATTGTCTCCCATAGCCTTAGTAATGGTGTAAGGACCATATCGGAGTGGTCTCAATTTCCGATAGGCTCCAGTAAGGTGTTCCTTTTGCAAATGCAACCAGACTTTGTCGCCCACCTGAAACTTGTGTGGCACTCGGTGTTGATCATGTCGCTGCTTGTACTTGGCATTTGATTTCTCAAGAATGTCATGGACCTGCTGGCAAATATGTTGGATGCGCTCAATGAAGCTGGTGGCCTTATCTGTTTCGGACTGGACATGAGCTGAATTCATGTGAGTAGCTACAAGGGGCATGGCCACATCAATGGGGCATAGTGGCTGGAATCCCAAACCCACCTGAAGAGGGCTATGGCCAGTGGAGCTGTGAAGAGCTCAGTTGTAGCTGTGCTGAACATAGGGGAGGCTCTCGTCCCATGTGCATGGATGCTTTGAGTTATACATGCGCATAATGTGCACAATAATCCTGTTGACAACCTCTGTCTGGCCATCAGTTTGAGGATGGAAGGCTATGGACTTCGTGAGTTTGGTGTCCAGCATTGACCAGAGACTGGACCAAAATGTGCTGAGAAACCGACTGTCCCGATCTGAGATGATAGACTGTGGGATCCCAAAGTGCACCCACACTCATTCAAAGAAGAGTTTAGCAGTGGCTTATGCTGTGATATTCTTCTTGCAGGCCATCATAATGGCCATCTTCGAGAACCTGTCGACGACCACAAAAACACAGTTATTTCCATGCTTAGTGGAAGGAAGGCCTGACATGTAATCCATGGAGATGTATTCCCAAGGTCTACTAGGGGTAGGCAATGGGGTATAGAGGCCGTGCTTCTTAATGGTCGGTTTGGCAATGGCACAGGCAGTACATGATCGGATGTACTTCCCAACATCCTGTCGAAGATTCGGCCAATAGAAATAATTTTGCAGTACTGCCACTGTTTTCTCGACCCCGAAATGCCCAGCAGCGCGACTGTAGTGTGCTTCCCAAATCATCTTGGCACGCTCGCTTGAAGGAACACAAAGGTGACCAAGGTGGCATAATAGGGCATCCTGGAGGTGAAAATCTGCAACATGCCGACCCTCCAAGAGTGTCTGGTATGTGTGGCCGAATTCTGGGTCGCTTTTGTAGAGAAGTGGCCAATCAGCAGTCTCGTGCCCACAAGAGTTGAGCACGGTGGTTAGCGCCATGATCGGTGGCCGACTGAGGCAATCTGCAACATTATTGTTGCTGCCCTTTTTATACTTGATATTCAAGTGAAACTATTGCAGGTATGTAGACCACTTCTGATGGCGATCATTCTGCAATTTCCCTTGGGTCTGTATGAACTGCAGAGGTCGGTGGTCTGTGTGGATGACCGTTTCCTTCCCCAAAATGTAATGCTTCCATTGTCGGCAAGCCTGTACAATGGAATACATCTCTTTATCATAAGTGGGGTACTTTCGGACTGTGTCTGAAAGTGTTTCACTGTGATATGCCACTGGATGTCCATGTTGAGTAAGGACTGCCCCAATAGCATAGTCAGAGGCATCTGTCTCGACCTCAAATGGTTGTTGTAAATCTGGTAACGCGAGCACTGGTGCCGTGCAGAGGTGATCCTTCAATTCCCTGAATGCCTTCTGTTGAGATTCAGACCAAAAGAATTTTGCTTTCGCCCCGCCCTTGGTGACTTGACTCAAGGGCCAAGAAATATGAGAAAACCCCAACACAAACCTGCGGTAGAAGTTGGCAAGACCTAGAAAGCTGCGGAGCTCTGTTAGAGTGGTTGGAGAGGGCCAATCCCGAATGACTTGGATCTTGGCCAGATCGACATGCACCCCTTGTTCATCAATGATGTATCCCAGATACTGAACCTGGGTCATGCCAAAAGTGCATTTCTCCAAATTGGCACATAGCTTGTGTTGCCGCAGTGTTTGGAGAACCTGTCGGATGTGGTGGAGGTGCTCTTCCCAACTCTGGCTGAAGATCAGAATGTCATCCAAGTATACTACTACAAAGGAGTTGGTGAATGGCCGCAAGATGTCATCCATTAGCCTCATAAAGGTTGCAGGAGCATTCGTCAATCCGAAAGGCATGACCAACCATTCAAAGAGGCCCTCCTTGGATTTGAAGGCAGTCTTCCACACATCAGAGGGTTTGATTGGTACCTGGTGATATCCTGACTTCAGATCAATCTTGCTGAAATATTTCGCCCCCTTTAGTTGGTCTAGGAGGTCATCAATCCACGGGATCGGGTACCTATTACGGACAGTGATCTTGTTCAGCGCCCGATAGTCAATACAGAGTCTCCACGTCCCATCCTTCTTTTGTACCAACACGATCGAGCTCCCACAGGGCGATGAACTCGGATGGATGTGACCTTTTTGTAGGAGCTCCTGAATCTGCCTCTTGATTTCATTGTTCTCCAGAACGGAGCGCCGATAAATTGGTCCATTGGGTAGCGGCGCACCTGGGGTCAGATCGATGGAGTGCTTGACCTGACAGTGCAGAGGAACCCCTGCCGGGGAGGTGAAGATGTCCTCGTACTCCTCCACAACCTTGTCCATCTGTAGTTGTCGTGCAGAGGGACCCAGTTTGGAGGCCGCGACCACTGTCTTCTTCTTTCCTTGAGGGCATATCATCAGGAAAACAAATTTCCTGGTTTTGGAAATGATCTTACTACATTGTTTTGCAGTAATCAAAGAGATGGCGGCAGGTGGTGCTACCTCTGGGATCCTGAACAACTTATTTCCCAATGTAATAATAACAGCACGGGGCCTTGATTCATACACAGCATGTCGCTTCCACAAGTATGGTTGTCCTAGTAATACATCACAAACTTCAAGGGGAGCAATGTCACACAATACCTCATCCGTGAAGGGCTTGATGTTGTATGGAAGGCGACACTGCTGGCTCACGCGAAGATCTCGTCCTTGGTGAAGCCACCCAATGGTGTATGGTTGTGGATGTGCTATGGTCGGTAAGCCCAACCGCTTCACGACCTCTGCCAAAATGAGGTTCTTTTGACTCCTGCTATCAACAATGAACTGTATCGGGGAGCCCTTTACCCACATATGGGAGTGGAAGAGACACTCCTCCTCCTCTGGATCTTCGGGTTCATTTTTCTGGATCTTTGCGGTAGCAACAGTGGCGCTGGGATCCGCATCAATGATCTGCTTCCCTTTTTCATACCCCTTATCGGGTTCTGACTCAGAGTCGGAACATGCATCTGATTCTGAAACCTTTAGCTTAGCCACCAGTGACTGCTTGGCCCGACACTCACTTGTGTTGTGAGTGGAGCTCTTATGGAACTCGCACCATTTTCCAGTGTCCTTTCTCGGCTTCGCGGCGCTGTTCTTTGCTTGCGGCTTCGGCTGGTTGTCTTGGGCTGTCCCGCCTTGGCTTTGTCCTTTGTTCTGTGGTTTAGGGGCACCTTTCCCCTGCTTTGGATTCGCAAATCCAAAGTCCCGCTTCTTTTGTTTAAACTTCTGCTCGACCTTGACGGCATATCGGTATGCTGCGCCGAGCGAGGGGATGTTTAGGAATTGTATTTCTTCCTGGATGTACTTGTGCAGGCAACCACGGTATTTGAGTATCAAATGTTGCTCCGAATCCTTGATACCCAACTTTGTGCGAAGGGTATGGAAAAGATTGGTGAACTCCGACACGTCTTGGTCCCTTCCCTGCTGCAGCGTGGTCCACTTTATGTATTCATCCTCATAGCTTCCGACAGGGTAGTACTGCTCCTTGATGGCATCCCAGAACGAATCCTAGGTGGGTGCGGCTGAAAATAGTGAGCCAGTACTTTCATCCTTCTGCTCGCAGTAGGTTTCCCACCAGTCCTTGACGTGCGGGGCTGCTTTGAGAAGAGCAAAAACAATCTTTTCCCGACTCAAAAATTCATGAACAGAAAAATAACCCTCTAGCAGATTTAACCATTTATCTACGACATCTGCGTCTATCTGACCCTCGAATATGGGGATTTCAAAATTAACTTGTACCTTAAAGGGTGTGGCGTTTCCAGAGTAGCTGCTGGAAGCCGATGCGTTGCTTCTGGGTAGCCGCTGAAGGATCTGGGCAAAGCTGTCCATCATCGCGTTCCGTTGTCGCTCGAGGGCTTCTTCGAGCAAGATTTTGATGGGATCTCCTGCCCCCTCGTCTTTCTTCTCGTCCGCCATGGGAGGCCGTCGGGATTTGCGAGGCTGGTCTTGCAAAGGTTCAACCAGTTCAAGCCCTAACTCCTTATATCCCGACCTTGTTGGGGACATGCAAAGAAAAACAGAGAAAAAGCAGACCGCTCTGATACCACTGATCCGGATTTAAACAGGAACGCAACAATTTACAGAGATAACCATATACACAAAGATGTAGCAGAAATAATACTTCATTTCATTAATGGAAAATACTGAAATATGTTTACAACCAGAAATGGAAATAAACCACCTAGGGTGATGGTAGCTTATCTCTGAGAAGAGATGTGATGGCTACATGCCTCTGAACTATGTTACAATGAGGCTCGAAGGCCTATTTATTGTTGAGAAACAATGGAAAACCCTTAACATTCCAAAACCTAACCCTAGGAGATGAAACGCCAAACTGTGGGCCCCATTTGGGGGTAAATTGGTACATCAACTTCCCGGGGTCGTAACTTTGGCATATGATCTCCGTTTGACGCGTATAATAGCTCATTAGAAATATCTCTCCGAGCACTCTCATTGTTGGAACGGGCAACATCAGTCCATTCCATGGACCCATGTTGCCCCTGGATTCCCCAAAAAACGTCGTTTAGGGCCTCAAAACGGCTCCAGAAGTTCAGGACCCGAAAAACTGCTAAAAATAGTAAGTTGTGCTACAATTAAGGAAACTGAAAATGCTGACAAAGACAATGGTGGGGGTCCAGGTGGACTTGGCAGGTGGCCACCAATATCCACCTGGATCACCTATGGTAGTGTTTTCATGGAAATAATGTACTAAAAGAAACCTCCTTAACAGTTGGTTATTCCATGCAAATGATCACAAGTAGAATTGGTGTTGTTAGTGAATAGGCTTAGATAAACAAAGCATTGAAAATAATGAAAACAATGCAAATATAAACATAAACTAAAACAAAGGGATAAATAAACAAACAATGCTCAATGGAGAAAAGAAGTCAACAAAATAATGGAAAAAACACCCTTTATTGACTGCTGGTAGTAGAGGTTTAATAGAATATATGAATATTAAAAACTTGGAGATAAATCTTTGAGCTATGGTGCTAAAAAATCCTTAGCAAGGGGGGTTGTTTTCCTCAACATCTTTGGAATTTTATCCTCTCTCTCAAAGAAGTATGAAGACTGTCCAATGTGGACTCTTCTCCTCTCACTACGATGATGGATTGCTTAGAAGCAATATGGAAAACATGCTAGTTCTCTTACTTTCTTTGGCTTCAACAATGGAATGTTGGTTTTCTCTGATAGAAATTTGGCCAACATAACAATGTCTCATGTTTTTGTTCTCCCATTGCCTCTTTATATATAATTTTTTGAATCCATCTTCCCTCTCTTGTTTCATGCATGACAATGACTCATGAGTAGGACAAGATGATTCCATTCAGGGCTACATATCTTTAGGGTGACTTGAATTCAGTTTTCCTGGACAAAGATCCTATCAGGGAATCGCTTTCAAGTGTGTGAAGTGGTCCCAAATTCACTGAGTCATCTAGTTCTTTGACCGCATGAATTTCGAAGAAAATTTTGCGTCCATGCGGCTATCAAAGAAATAAATGCAACATCCTCAATGTTTTAACCTTATAAACTTTGGATTTTAGGAGAAATTATTATTTTTAAACTTCATGATGTCTTCAGCTAGAAAATATTCACTTGTGCATTATGTTGGACATATTTTAACATCTTATGGATTGTTAAAACATGTGTGTGATTTTTTGGTGTTAACAAGCATCACGATGGCCTAATTGCATACAATGACCTCACAATGCATGTCTGACCTACTATACATGCATAACCATAACCATGATAATTCATGCATAACAAGATATAGACACTAACATTCATAACAAATGTATATACAACCAACATGCATTCGTGACAAAGAAATCCCAACCACAACATGATCAACTTCCACATGGAAACACAATTGTAACAATGGCCACTACCATGCATACATAACAAGCACATATACAACTTACATGTATGCATGAAAGGCATGTTCTTCCCATCCAGTCCAAGGGTTGAACCATTCTATGATACTACTCTTTGATACCAAATGTCAACCAAAAATACTGAAAACCAAACACCACCCAAAGAGAATGAAACCCACTCTGACACCACTCTGTGGTATCGGATATGACACAAGGAGAGCGCAACCCACTCTGGTACCACCCTGTAACAACACCTTCCCTCATATATACCCACTTTCACCGACTTACTCAGGGTAAACATGAGATGAGGGGTTACTATGACAAGACTCAACATCCTAAGTCACCTTAAACTACAACAGAAAAGGTCATTGGTGAGGGTTGAAAAATATCACCATAAGCTCATTGGTGATGGACAAAATGGTTTTCAACACCCAAAAATGAACATCACCAAAGGTGGTGTCGCCAAAAGTATAGGTGTTGTGGTGACATTCAAGGTATGTCACGAATAATGATTATAATGAAGGATAGTGACCATCATCATTTCGTATGAACAACAATGATTTATGGTGATGGACCTTTCATGATTGTCGTTATTGACATATATATATATATATATATATATATATATATATATATATATGGTGATGTTCGTTGACTCTCACCTTTTTGTATTTTGGTGAGGATCGAAAAATGTCACCATAAGCTCATGGTGACGGTCAAAATAACTTCCATCACCAAAGGTTATGTAACAAAAAGTATAAATGATGTGGTGACATTTAAGATTCGCCATGAATAATTATTATAATGATGGATAATGACCATCACCATTTCATATATAAAAAATTATTTTTGATGATGGTCCTTTTACAACCTCACTATTGATACATATATAGGGAAGGATAATAATCATCACCATTCCCTATTAATATTAGGGCATGATGGGATCGAACCACCAACCACTTGCTCGTAAAGCAAGTTCTCTTCCATTGAGCTAGCACCCTTCAAAGAATTAGACGTTAAAACTTTATAAATTCTAAATTATAAAACTTTAATTCAATTATAAAACATTATAAAGCCTTATAGATTTGATTGACTCAGTTGTCACAAACAATTGTCCAATAGAAGAAAAACATAATTGTTTTAGAACAAGGAAACAACTTTCACATGGTTAATACACTCAACCACCTAAAACATAGCATCAAAGTCGATCGTTTAAACTTGATACTAACTAAAGTACAAACCCAAAGTCCCCAAGTTTGATGGCTCCTCTAATACAAGTTTGCAGATGAAAGAAATCATTGAAGAACTTAAAAGCTATATACATCTATAGAAAAAGTTGATGAAAATAGGAATTACAATTGCTATGACGATTAAAGATCAAAATCATTTTGAGTAGGAAATTCAACAAAGAGACTGAACATGATGGAGCTAGCATGAAATTTTGTGCACATTTCGCACATGGGTTCCATGAATATACATACCTATGGAATGTAACTCTTCTAAATCACCCAAAATTTGATATAGAACTTCAATGACATATAGAGAAAGAAAATGTGCATTATAACTTAACTATATAGATTCGAAATCTTGCAGGGTAGGAAAATTCAGTATAAAAATCAAACATATGAAGTAAACATGAGATCTTGTACATGGGACTAGCACGGGCTTCCCAAATATACATACCTCTAAAAAGTAACTCTTCTGAATGTCAAAAATTAAAATATAACTTCAATTATTTCTTTAGTAAAATAGGAGCTTCAAGTGTTGAGACCATGGTTATTTCCTTAATCCTTAATAATGAGGACAATCTTTGATCACCATGTCATCAAGAATCACTTCATGAGATGTCATATTATGGGGGGATAGATGCAATTGTTGTACCTATTGTAGAAATATAGGTTGGCAATACAATGGAGGTTGAAAGGTTGTATATTGGTTATAGTGGGGGTTGTACTGCGTTGGTGCTACAACTCCAGCAGCAACAGATAGCCTTGTATATGCAGGTTGTCCTACAAATGTAGATCCATATAAAGGTTGTGGAACATAAGAATATTGTGGAGCATATGAAGGTAGTCCTGTAGGACATTTGGTGGGTTGGTTGTAGGTGTTAAGGATAACTGTTCAAAACTAGAAACTACTTCTTCAAGTTCGGGTGGAGCTTCTTCATGGGTTTTCTTTGGAGTATCAGTGATCAACCTCTAAATTTAGCTATTTTGCTAAAATAGCAGACTTATTTAATTTACCTGGTATATGGAAAATCCTCAAATTTACCAATAAACCAAAAGGAAATAAAACCCCAGTTCATAACCTTATCATGTCTGAAATTTAAATTAAATCACCTACATCTTCTGACGCGATCCCCCTCAGATCTGACCCCTTTAAGCAGATGGTTACGATTAACTGAGCTATTAACTCAGTTTTATAAATTATCATGTCCGATTTTGGAATTAATATCTATGCTTGTTGGCATGCGATGACCATTAGATATGTTGGATCTATCCGATCAAACGATTTTGATCTTCTTCTGGGTTTCTTGCGAATTTGTCAGGCTTCCTCGTTCCACTAGACTTAGCACTTCCGCCAAGTTTATTTCTCACCTGTTAGATTCATGATATCGCTAACTAAACTCTGTGATTTCAAAATACAACCAAGTTATTTCAATGCACAGTGAGTGAAGATTTAGATGCGACAACACAAGATTATACAAAATCTAATTCTAAAGGGCTCAAACTAGAAATCAACAAAACTCAGAAATATTTCAAAGGAAATTAAAACCTCCGGGATTTGACCATTCATGCACAGTATTCACAGAGATACAGAGAGATTCAAAATTTTACATTCCAATCCTCCTCAGCCAAAAATCCCATTCTACTAATTCAAAACTTACATAAATACCTGTACATACAAGAATTAGATCCTAAATCAATGGATCGAATCTGCCTAATCCTAGATAATATCTAATCTGCATGATATTCTCCTCAAGAATCTCAACTAAGCTTAAATACTTGAATTAATTACAAGATAATTCAAATCCTTGAATTCTAGCTCAAATCCTATCTAGAAAGCTTTGTAAAGTGACAGCTAAAGGATCCCACTCCTTTGCTTGTAAACTTTTTTTTTGTATTTTTGGAATAAAATTTGAAGTCTTTTGTCTTCAAGCCTCATGCTCCTACATCAGACTCTTGAGGATAAAATTCTTCATGGGCTCTCGTCCATGAGCTCTTCTACAGAACTACCCAACTTCTGTAGCATGGCATATGTCATCCAAGTAGCATCACCAATTGGTTGATCCTCTCACTTGATCAAATACTGAAAATACTCCTGTCCTCTTGTCTTTTTAAACAATCTCTTATCTACAATCTTTTCTGGCTGCAATGCCTTTTCTATAGGTAACTATTTTATCCAGTCAACCTCTTGTTCTTCTTTATCTTCTGCTGTATCATCTGCATTTCTATTTTCATACCTTTACAAATTAGCAAAAATGAAAATTGGAGATATTCTAATGTCAGGGGGTAATTCAATTTCATATGCATTTGCAGAAAATTTCCTCAAGACTTTGCATCGTCCAATTTTCTTAAATTTTAACTTGTTATACTCCCTTTTTGGAAATCTTTCCTTCCTTAGGTGTGCCAAAACCAAATCTCCAACCTCAAAATTAACTTCTCTTTTTTTCAAATTTGCTCTACTCTTGTACTTTATGTTGCTATCTTGTAACTATTGTTTTACCTGTAAATGTATTGCTTCAGTCTTTGAAGAAAAATCTTCTCCTTTAGCACTTCTCATTTCAGCTTTTCCCAAGTCTCTTAATTCAGACACTCCTCTTGGGTGCATTCTATAAAATATATGGAATGGACTCTGCCCTGTACTCCTATTAGGAGAATCATTATAAGCATATTCAACCTGTGCCAAAATTTGATCGCATTATTTTGGATGTTCACCTGCAAGACTCCTCAAAAGATTACCCAAGCTTCTGTTTACAACTTCAGTCTATCCATCAGTTTGAGGATGATAAGATGAACTGAAACTCAGTTTAGTACCAAGTTTCTTCCACAAGGTCCTCTAGAAATGACCAACAAATCTGGTGTCTCTGTCTGAAACAATGCTCTTAGGTAACCCATGCAACCTTACAATCTCCTTAAAAAACAGATTAACAATGTGAGTAGCATCACTGGTTTCATAACATGGAATAAAATGTGAAATTTTAGAAAATCTATCAACCACAACATAAATTGAATCATTTCCTCTTCAAGTTTTTGGTAAACCCAAAACAAATTCCATATTTACCATATCCCAAGGTCTATTTGGAATAGGTAATGGAACATACAAACCTACGTTTTGGCTCCTTCCCTTTGCATACTGACAAACTTTACAATTTTTTCCATACTTCTCCACTTCAGATCTCATCTTTGGCCATAAATAAAACCAATTCAACTGTTCATAAGTCTTGTCTACACCAAAATGTTCTCCAATTCCACCACTATGTTTCTCCTTGATTAAATTTTCCCTCATAGAGAAATTTGGTATGCATAGTTGATCTCTTTTAAACAACAATCCTTCTTGCAAGAAAAATCCAACCACTTACTTCTCCCTAACAAAACAAGATTTTTACAAGCTTCAAATTCTTCTTTAAAATCTAAAACTTTCTCATATAATTCTTTAAGAAAATCAAAACCCAACACTTGAATTTGACTTTCCTAAACTAGGATACTTTTTTTTCTTAAGGCATCTGCTACTTTGTTTGATTGGCCATTTATATGTTTTAATACAAAATTAAAACCTTGAAGATATTCTACCCATTTTGTATGTTTCTGACTAAGCTTTGGTTGTTTCATAATGTACTACAATGCATGATTGTCTGAATAAAGTATAAACTCCTTAGACATCAAGTAATGTCTCCAATTTTTCAATGACTGCACAATTGCATAAAATTCCTTATCATAAGAAGAATATTTCTTCTTCGATTCATTTAGTTTTTCACTGAAATAAGCTACAGTTTTGTCCTCTTGACTTAAAAAAATGCCAATAACTTCTCCACTAGCATCACATTTCACTTGAAAAGGTTTATTAAAAGCAGGCAAAATTAAAAGAGGCTTTTCAGTGATCTTTCTTTTTAACAGCTCGAAGTTCTTTTCTACATCAACAGTCCATTTAAATGGTTGTTTATCATTCTCTATAGTGTCAATAATATAAGCATTGATCTTATTAAAATTCCTTATGAATTTTCTATAAAAACTAGCAAGACCATGAAAACTTCTTACCTCAAAAACACTTTTTGGTGAAGGCCAGTCTATGACTGCCCTTATCTTCTCTAGATCCATCTTTAATCCATTGGCAGAAACAACAAAGCCCAAATATACCAACTCTTCCTTCATTAATGAACATTTCTTTAAATTTAATAGTAACTTTCTTGTTGCAACTTCTATAAGACATAATTCAAATGTCTCATATGTTCCTCTTTAGATCTGCTGTAAACTAATATATCATCTAGATATACTATCACAAATTTACCATTAAATTCTTTCAGCACATCATTCATAAGCCTCATAAATGTACTAGGAGAATTTGATAACCCAAAAGGCATTATCATCCATTCATATAGTCCTTCATTTATTTTAAAATCAGTTTTCCATTCATCTCCTTCTCTAATCCTTATTTGATGATACCCACTTTTTAAATCCAACTTTGTAAAATATCTTGCTCCACTTAAACAATTCATCAAATCTTCAATTCTAGGTAAAGGAAATTTGTACCTGATTGTTATTTTGTTGATTGCTCTTGAATCAATGTACATTCTCCAGCCTCCATCTTTCTTTGGACTCAACACTATTGGCACTACACAAGGACTCAAACTCTCTCTAATCGGTCCTTTATCTAACAATTCTTGAACCTATTTTCTGATTTCTTCGTTTTTTGTGGGAGTCATCCTGTAAGATGTTTTATTTGGCAGATTTGCCCCTGGAATCAAATCTATATGATGACTGGTTTTTCTAATGGGTGGTAACTCATTAGGAAAATCATATACAATGATATCACAATAATTTTCCATCATATCTTGAATTTCAATTGGCAAATCAGAAATTTTAGTAGAAGTAGTTATTACCTTGGGTTTGCAAAGCAATGCAAAATTTACCTCATTCTCTTCAATCTACTGCAAGTATTCTTTTCCACTCAGCAATAGAGTCCTTGGATCAGATTTTCTTAATACATCCTCTTCCATAGGAAACAATGTATGAATAATACCATCTTTACCAAATTTGTGTGTGTTCCTTTTCCCATCATGCATAGCTCCTCTATCATACTGCCAAGGTCTTCCCAGCAATATGTGACACACATCCATAGGCATCACATCACACAAAATTTTGTCTTTGTAGTTTCCCAATTGCAACTCCACTTGACACTGTTCATTCACTCAAAACTGATGTCATTTTTGAAGCCATGACACCTTGTAAGTTGTTGGATGTTTCTTTGTCTTTAATTTGAACTTTTCCACCACTTCTGTAGAGACCAAATTATCGGTGTTGCCACTATCAATTATCATTTTACAACATTTTACTTGAACCTTGCACACAGTCCTAAACAAAGTCTTTATCTGCGCTGGTTCAACAACTTCCTTTGTTGGCTTTAACAAAACTTTGTTAACTAGCAAAGATTCCCCTTTCTCTGGTACATTTTCTTCTTCTGACACATTTTTTGCTTCCTCTTTAGTATGAGCAACAATTACATTTCTCTAATTTGTCCCTGCATTTTCTGGGCACTCATAGGCTCCGTTTCCCATCTTGTTACATCTGTAACATCATATTTCTCTTCCTCTACCTGTGCCTCCTCTTCCTCTAGAAAAAATCCTTCTGCCACTTGCATCACCTTCTATGGGTGTATGTTGATTCGAGCTGCTGCTAGCTCCATCTCTAGGTGTTGTAGATCTTCCTCTACCACCTTGACTTCCTCTTCCTCGGAAAGTACCTCTACTTTTGGCAGATTTCTTCCTCATGAATTTTTCTTCAGCCTTCAATACCATCTGATAAGCATCTTCTACTATTTTAGGAGACAACACACTTATCTCATCTTGGATCTCCATTCTGAGACCATTTATATATCTTGCAACCTTCTCGTATGTATCTTGAATTTGTCTAGCTCTTATGCTCACTTTGTAAAATTCCTCTATGTATTCTTTCACTGTCAAATACCTTTATCTAATATTCTGCATCTATCTAAATAATGAAAGTTGATAGTCACTTGGCAAAAACTTACCTCTCAACTTTGCCACCATCTTGTTTCAATTTTTAATTGGTTTCTTACCAAGTCTCCTTCTTTCTGCCTGCACTCCATCCCACCAAAGTATTTCATGTCCTTTCAATCTTGTGACAACAAATTTCACTCTCTTTCCTTCTTCCATTTCTTCATAATCAAATAATTTATCCATGTCATTAATCCAGTCTATCAAATCCTCAGGGTTTAAACCTCTTGTATAAATTGAAACCTCAAGTCTGGGTTAAGAGGTGGATCCCAACACTAATTTAAAGAATCTCATTTCAAGAGTAACTTCTACAGGTTCCTCTTCTGCAGTTTCAACTTCAGGCTCACTGACATCTCCAACACCTGCATCTCTTTGATTTCCCATTTCCACTGCTTCTAATCTAGCTTGCATCTGTTGCATAGCTTCCAACACTTCAGCATTTGCAACTGGTCTTCCTCTTCTTTGACCACCACCACGTCCTCTTCCAATTCTGAAAGCCATGTTGGATTTCTTTTTCTGATCTTTGAGATCCTGCTCAGTGTCAATAGGCTACTCTGATACCACTAATGGTGGGCTGGTTGCAGGTGTTAAGGATAATCATTCAAAACTAGAAACTACTTCTTCAAGTTTGGGTGGAACTTCTTCTCGGGTTTTCTTTGGAGTATCAGTCATCAACCTCCAAATTTAGCTATTCTGCTAAAATAGCAGACTTATTTAATTTACCTAGTATACGAAAAATCCTCAAATTTACCAATAAACCAAAAGGAAATAAAACCCCAGTTCATAACCTTATCGTGTCTAGAATTTAAATTAAATCACATGCATCTTCTGATGCGATCACCATTAGATCTGACCCCTTCAAATAGACGGTTACAATTAACTGAGCTATTAGCTCAGTTTTATAGATATTGCGTATGATTTTGGAATTAACGTCTGCGCTTGTTGGCACATGATGGCCATTAGATCTATTGGATCTATTTGATCAAACAATTCTGATTCTTCTGAGTTTCTCGCGAATTTGGCAAGTTTCCTCGTTCCGCTAGACTTAGCACTTATGCCAAGTTTATTTCTCATCTGTCAGCTTTAGGATATCACTAACTAAACTTTGTGATTTTAAAATACATCCAAGTTATTTCAATGCACAGTGAGTGAAGATTTAGATGCGACAACACAAGATGATACAAAATCTAATTCTAAAGGGCTCAAACTAGAAATTGACAAAACTCGGAAATATTTCGAAGGAAATTAAAACCTCCAGGATTTGACCATTCATGCATAGTATTCATGGAGATATAGATATATTTCAAATTTTACATTCCAATCCTCCTCAGCCGAAAATCTCATTCTACTAATTCAAAACCTACGTAAATACCTGTACATACAAGAATTAGATCCTAAATCAATGGATCAAATCTACCTAATCCTAGATAATATCTAATATGCATGATATCCTCCTCAAGAATCTCAACTAAGCCTAAATACTTGAATTAATTACAAGATAATTAAAATCCCTAAATTCTAGCTCAAATCCTATCTACAAAGTTTTGTAAAGTGAAAGTTAAAGGATCCCACTCCTTTTCTTGTAATTTTTTTTTGTAATTTTGGAATAAAATTCGAAGTCTTTTGTCTTCAAGCCTCATGCTCCTATATCAATATTATTGTGGAGTAGGAGGAGGTAGTTATGACCTTGGATATGATGGAAAGTTTGGATGCACAGTTGCACAACCTGGTTGTACTTGTGGTCTCAATTGTACTTGAGAGGATGGTATAGGTTGTGAATAATCCTTCTCCTTCTAGCCCTCAACTGCAAGTTTCATTGTAACTAACTTTCCATACATGTCAAAAAAAAAGTACATATTCCAAACTATAATTTTTCAAAGAAGTCAAGTCTATCCTTTAAACTACCCAAAACAAATAATCTCAAGGCACATTAAAAAATTCACATTTATGTTTCTTACATCAATACTTTTGCTTGAATCCTCAAGATCCCTTTCGGTTGCTTCAACTAACTTAAATGTCACAAATGCAAAACCTGTGTTTAAAAAATTTGTTTCATAGTAGAAATATTAAACGATTTTTCCAAACTTGATAGAGTATATATAAAACTTTCAGATGAAAAAATTACAAGAAACTAAAGTTTCCACTTAATAATTTCATTTTTAGTCAAAAACTAGATTACTTGGATATGTTTGTATTCTTTTCATATGCAACAAAACCTTCCTCTGTTTCTCCATACTATGAAAAAATCGATATGAGTGCCTCATTTTATGTCTCATATGAAAGGCCACCAATGTAAAGCTTCCTATGTGGCTGACCGGTAGTTTGTGCTAGATTGGTGCCAACAATCGCTAGATTATATACAATAATTCAACCGTGTAGAGTCATCACCACATATTACAAAACTATTATTAAACTTTGAATGAACCAACATCTAGTTAAATTTCCAACACAGTGACAACACTAATAAGAAATGAAGCCCCAACCAAAACTATTGGCTTGTTTGCAAAAATATTATCATTTTTCTACAAATCATCTTATAGTATGGAATAATTTAAATGACATTCCACCAAGATAAAAATCATAAATTTGCATATACTAAATTTCCAATATTAATACTCAGTTTGCAATACTCTTAAATTTTCACTCGAAAGAATGTCACAAGAAAGAAGCAACTCAAAAACATGAATAACAATGCACCCAGATAGAAAAATGGTGAGTGTTCCATCAACTGAAATTTTTTGCAATACATGTAAGTTTAAATCAACTGTCAGATCCACAATAGGACCTAGTTAATATCAGTATTGCAATTGATCCAACAAGAAGATCCACAACAGGTCCAATTCCCATGGTAGGGAAGTTATTTAAAATACAGTAGCGACATTGTTCATATATCATAAAACGAAATGTTGCATAAGGGAAAATTCTAAGGACACACACTACATTTCCTCTAGAAAGATAAATAAAAACCAGAATTTGTTGCAAAAGTACAGATAAAAAGGGGATTGTTCTAACAGTGTAAGATAATATTTACAAATATGTATATATAACACTTGTCGGTGGATGAAACCTTACCCGTAAAAGCCAAGGATTCCTTCATTTTGGAACATCTTCCCCATGGATCTCCACACACCCAGGGAATAAAAATATCCATGCCTTGAATAAATAAACAAATTACTAATTTTGGGTCTTTTTGAGTCCTTGATATCAAACATTTCAATTTTGATTTGTATTAGTTCACTGTATGGTGAAACCAAAACCTTATTTTAATACAAACGATAACCATTTCATCTAAAAAAACACAAGTCAAGATAAACAATCTAGGATTCATGTTCTAATGTCTCAAAGGAATATCAACTCCAATACTTTGTATTCCTGATAATTCATTGGAAGTGGAGGCTCAATCCAAACATCATCACTGTATAGTTCCTTCAAAACCAATGCCTAGGTTGATTTGGGCTATAGGATTTGTAACACATTTCTATTTGGGAATTGAAATGTGTCAACATAGAATCAAGTTATGAATCCCTTATTCGAATTTTCTAGAGAAGGATTATATATAAGTCAAGCTGCCAACCAAATTGGAAGCTCGTAAACAACATTGAAGGTGTTTTGTTGGGAGGATGATTATATAGAATTCAAACTACTTACCAACACTGGAAGCTCATTTATGGTATCAAATGTGTCTTATTTAACTATTGAATGCCTTCTTATGGTTTTAACAATTCCTAAAGTATAGTTTGCTATAAATTTGAAAGAAAACATATACTTATGGCTCTTGGCCCTCATGTTTGTGCATGGAGATTCCATTTCAAATATTGTAGACAAATGAAATAAAGCTTGTGTTGTGTAGTGGCATTATGGTGTCTATGTTGTTTAAATTTATGTTGTGTATAAATAATTCATTTTCTTCATAATTTTTGTGCACTGACTTTTGCAGCATAGAGATTCACCATAAAACAAGCTTCAACAAATATGAAGAAGAGAAGGATTTTGCCTTCAAACAGATGTTGTTTAAAAATGTAACCAGAAAATAACTTCATGATATGAATCATGATTGGTATGTGATACTGCACACACTCATAGGTGTTGTTCTAACAATCTTTTAGTCTTGTCACCATAGACAGTCTATCCACAACACAGTATACAATTAAAAAAGGTGAAAATTGGCCACATATCATAGATATAGGATAACATGTCGTTATATATTTTCCCCACTTGATCCAGGTGGCTCCAGACACATGCAGAAGTCCAAGAGGACTTAGAAAGGGTCAAAAATCAAAGTGTTTGGATTGTGCTCGAATTAGGTTCATGTTGAATATCTTGTCATTGTGATCACGGTGGTGCAAATGGTTCGTCAAACCGAGTCCGTATGCGGAAGTTAGGAGCAGTCAATGTTCAGGGTTGACTTTGTTGACTAGGTAGGCTTAATGGAGACACAATTTGGAAGTTTTCTGGTGGACGGAATCTTGCCAACTCTGGCCAAATTCTGGGTGAATTTGTGGCCCGTTTAATTTGACTGCTTCAGCCAAATTTTGGAATATTTGAAAAAGGCCTTATTATTATTATAAAAATTAAAATATATATAAAAGGGTGGTGGACCACCACCTCCACAACCCCACGCCTCTCCATACATAGTCATTGTAATGAGGAGGCTGGTGGGTACCGAGCCCATGCCAGCAACGTGGGTTGGCCTGCCACCATGCGGCGACCCCATGTATGATGAACCCAAACAACAAACTTTAATGCACCCATGTTAAACCATGTACAACAAACTTTAATGCACCCTTTTAATAGGTGTTATGGAGGATATTGGGTGGGCCACCCAATGTGGACCCGACCCTAGAACATACATTGCGATTGTTTAAAAAAACCAGTAATGTGTTAAAATGAGAGGGGCGGGAATTGACCACCCAACCCCTTGTTAACTAATTTCATTTTTTACCAATTTGCCAAACAAACATCATTATAATATCCACCCCGGAAAAATTATGTAAACCTTCATTTGCATAGTGCACCCAGGCAACATGGAGGAACCAGGAGCAGAAAAAAATTTGAGGGGAGTTTTTAATTAATTTATTTGCAGGTGGAACCATGATTCTCAAGAGGGTAAAATTTTTTCAGTGTCCAAATTGGACAAACTTTATGTTGATCCTATACCTCTCAACGACACAAACCCGATGGCGCAGTCAGTTTCCTAATCTAAGCAATCGATTTGCATAGGACCCGAAGGAGGGATTATTTGAGGAATCTAGGGGGAATCTAAAAGATTCCTTGAGCCCCAGATTTTCATTTTCTCAGAATTCAGAAATTTAACAGTCGATTTTGCACTATTCGATGCCACAAATCTGATGGCGCATTCATATTTTCCATTTTATCATTCTATTTTCAGCCACTTTTCTAAGTGGAGTGAAGGTGTCAGAATTGATTTACGAGAAACCATTTCCATGAGATTCGATGCCATGAGATTGATGGTATGACCAGCCTCAGTAGTTTGACATCCTCTTCTTCAGATGGCCCCAATATGTGAGGTATATGTAGTGTTTTCATGTACTTATTTTTTCTATGCATTGTGCTTCACAGATCCCTGTTTGATGTTTGATGTGGGATCTTGTTTTCATACTTGCTTCATGATTCCTACTTGATGTGATGCGGAATCATTTGTGTGATGTACTTGTGATGATTCGTCATGTTTTTTTTGAAATCCCTTTGTCGTCATGTTGATGGGATACTCGTGTTGTCATCATGTATGTTTGCATTGAGAACCCTTTTATGACATGTTGGTAGGATGCTCATCATGCATGAGTTTGTATCATACTGATACGAGTCCTTTTGACTGAGATTTCCTGTAGCAGAACATATCTTGTAACCACTCCTATGTGAGGGAATTTTCCTTGTATGATAACAACACCATCTCGTATGTACATCATCATTATTGACAACACTTAATGCAACGACCTACACCATCTTGACACCAGGGCTTGGAGACGTAGTCCCTCCTGGACGAACTCCGTTATCAACGGCTTATGTTTTCATGTGTTGATGATTGATATGTTCCTCTTATTTACATCATGCAGATGTATTCACTTATGTTCTTTTAAAAATGAAATTTAACACGACGTGAAAGTAAAAGGCCTTGGAAGGGTCCTTTGTCACACCCAGACCTGGATCAAGTGGTACCAAAGTGGTCTTTGCGTGGATGTGAATTGCAATCATAAAAAATGGAACGTGCAGCAATAGAGGATGAAAAAGAGATGTACGAAACCATGCTCAAAATTTCCAAAAGAGTTGAAATAATGTAGGAAGCTCTACAAAAAGAGATAGAGGAAAAAGAGTGATTGCAGCTTTAGTTGCAAGCCACGGAAGAGGCCCTGGAAGAACTGAACCACAACAACAAAAACCTTCAAACATAGAATGTTGAATTGAAGATGCTTCTACATGAAGAAAAAGAGGAAAAACATAGTTTGCTAAGACAGCTACAAGCAAAGGACAAGGCCTTGGAAAAGTCGTAGCGTGACCCATGTGAGGTAAAAAGTAATTCTCTGAATTCATGTATGTGTCCTCATGATGATTTCGTTGTTTTTGAAAATCATATCACAGGAATTGGCTCCAAACTATTGAAGAGAATGGGGTATGAAGGAAAAGGCTTGGGCATTAATGGCCAAGGCATTGTTAACCCCATCAAAGTGGAGGAATTACCATGTCAGATAGGACTTAGGTATGTCAGAAAGGAAGTTGGGGAATGCACTGAGATAGTTAGTGAACCACCAACAACAGATGATAAGAAGCCCTCATTAGTTCTTTCCAAAGCGACAAAGGAGGTAAAAGATGTTGATTTCCTTCCAGTTTCATCTTCACATAGTATGATTTATTTTGGAGATCCCAATTACAAGGACAAACATGAGGCTCCTTACAAGGACGAGGCACGAGGAGGAAAAAGAACTTGGTGTTAATAACCAAGGCATAACTCAACCATTGGAGGTTATGCAGAGACCTCAATTTGCAGGCTTGAGATACACCAAAGGAGAATGCTCGAAGGTGTCAGATTATTCTGATATGTTGTTGAAATTGTCAAGGAAAGAGAATGATGGGAACACATCCCCATCATCCCATGGTAGTGCCCATTGTAGGGAAAGAGATGAGGTAAGCTCTCATCACCATACTTACACGTAAAGCATGGCATCGAAAAACATATACCTTTTATGGATTACATAACCATACATTTTCTAAGTGTTAGAAAAGAATGGCAACAAACAAAAGGATGAGGCGTGAAAGACCCTCTCAATAGCTGGTTAAATAGATATGGGGAAGGAAGATGTGTTGCAGTCATTGCGACAGAAATGGCCATCAAAGAGCCACATGTTAGAGGCTCCATCCAGAGCAGCACCTTAAAGACAAAGTGTCAGTGCATGAACTAGGTGAAACAATTGTTTGACAAGCAAAACTGCCATAGGGGATGACCCATTCACAATGATAAGTGAAAAATGATTTCTCGACATGTTAGCATTTCATGGTCATGCTTTTGTAAATCATTTGTTGCATTTTAAAATGTAAAAGTGATGATGTGTTTTCCATCACTTGTTCAACAACAATGATGTCTGGTATTATTTCGAGTCACATTTTACACTTTTAAAGTGATGTTGTGTTTCCATCACTTGTCAAAACAAAATGGTGTTTGGCCTTATTGTTGTAAATCATGTGTTTTCCATCACTTGTTGGAGAAACAATGATATGTTGGCCTTGCTTTCATAGCTTGGGTATTGGGTCCATCTTAATGTAAACTTGACCACCAAGTATGTGTTATAAACTCGTGGCAAGTGTGGGATGCTTGGGTCATTAGTTGGTCATGAAAGTCAAGCATGTAATTTGAAAAACAATGTACTACAGGTTGCAGAGGTTGCAGGTGTCGGCTCATCGCTTAAGGCTCTGAGGAACAAATATGAAGGAGATGGAAGCGAGACCTTTCAGGATGCGTGTGATGCAGACAAGATATAGAGAAGTGCAGGTTATTTTTCATGCTTTTGGAGGACCAAAAGCTCCTCAGTCGGAAGGATTGATCTAGGTGGTTCCAGACACATGCAGAAGTCTAAGAGGACTCAGAAAGGGTCAAAAATCAAAGCGTTTGGATTGTTCTCGAACTACGTTCATGTTGAAGATATTGTCGTCATGATCACAGTCACTAGTATAAAATGGTGAAATTAGTGACTAGGTGACTAAAAATGTTAGTCACCACAACTTTTCCAAGTGAAATACTACCAAAAATTAGCAATATTAAGAGACCCAACTAAAAACAACTAACATAAATGACTATTTTAGTCACCAGTTAAAATATACGACTAGATAATAAGTAATACTACTAAAAATGACTAACATAAATGACTAATTTAGTCTACGAAAAAAAATATGACTACCTAACAAAAACTACAATAATATGAATTAGTCATTTATGTTAGTCATTTTAATTGTGTCACTTCAACAATCTAAACTTACAAGTCATAGGGGATTCAAAGGTTATTTTAGATTGGATGAAAGGTTATCCTTCCTTGTACACTTGTTTATTGGATCAAGGGATGATTAAAATTATGGAGCTTATTAGAATCTTTATGGCCATATCATAATTTGATCACATTCACAGGGAATCAAATTCAAAGGTTGACAAATTATCGAAAGGGGGAGTGGGCCAACACCTCCTTTTGCAACATGACATGACCACCTATATATGTTGCAACAACCTTTCCAAATTATTTAGTTGGTTGCACATATATTTCACATTTTTTCTTCGTTTTGCAAAGTGGTAGTGCTAAGGAGAGGGTATGAACTTTGATCAAATAATGTTCACTTAGTACCCTTACCAAATTTCCTTCATGCAACTTGCATGATGATAAATGGATGACATTCGAATGTTACACAGGTGTAAGTAGTCCACATTGAACTTTGTTGTCTTCATTGTCCTTAGTAACAATGACAAGTTTGAATATTTCCTTTATTTATCATCACAAACACATAACTCTTTGTTGTCCCAAACATAGTTAATATTGTTGGTGTTTGCACTCTTAATTGTGCAATGGTCTCCTGATGATGATAATGACCTCTCATTCTCCAATGCTCATGAATACAATGAATGAATGATCTAATGCCTTACTTATATAGACAATTTATGATTCATTTTCTATTTTTATTGTGCCATTGTATATATGGTTCACTAGCATCTCATGCTATATGGTTAATTGAGCAAGCTTTATCTTTCATTTTTCAAGTATAATTTGGTTGCGTGAATAATCATAGTTTTGTAATTAAAATCATTCAAAATTTGTTAATAATTCATGGTTTGTTTGACTATTCGCACACTTATCCCTGACCTTTTACTTTGAGAGTGAGTAGTGTCAAATCACTCGTCTTTATTAAGGATCTAACTTTCATTACTCAATGACCTAGCTTAGCTCAAAATTTAAGGATTACCCCATAGATAAGGATATCCTTCTTGTAGTCTAAAGAGAGAGAAGGCCACCAAGGTGACATTGGGTGGCTTGCATGATGGGTGGGGTCGAGACTTTTTTTTCTATGAGAGTGTTTAAGTGGAGATACAATTTAGAAAATGCTTACAAGAAAATTAGTTTCCTTTCTTTCCATCACCTAAAATACTTCCAATAAAATCATGTGCTTTTAATAAAATCTAATTTTGATAAATAATTAATTAAATAAAATTTAAAAAATAAGATTATTATTATTATTGATATTTTTTTGTATATGAGAGAATATACAACTATAGCATGTTTATAATTAAGGATTGATTCTATCCACTACCACAATCACCTCCAAGTGTACCCATGTTGCCTCACACGTGGCACACTGAGCTAATCAAAGTTTAAACCAATAACATCATAAGAAATGCCTTAACAACCCATTCTATCATCAAATAATCTACACCATGGGGTAAAGTAAAAATAACTTTTAATATTAAAAAATATAGCAAATTTATTTTATTTGAAAATCAAATTTAACATCTAATTTGAGGAAACTCCGTAAAATAAAATTTAATGTGAAAAGTGTTAAACAAAATAAAGTCGGGGTAAATTTTAAAAATAAAAATAAGTAAAGTGAAATATAAAATTAATAATTATAATTATAATTAATAATTCAATCATATTACTCCTAATTTACCAAGTGTCAGAGGCATAAAATCTCTTCATATACAAACCTTTTTTAAAGTGAAAAGAGATTTGATCCCCTCTGCCCTTGGTAAATCCAAAATTAAGATCTAAAATTAAGATATATCCAAGCTAGTTTATATCAATTTATGTAATTGAAAGTAAAGAATTATTATTTTAATGAAAAATTACTTTCAAAAATATTTGTAATTTCCTTAATTTTAAAATAAAGCTAGCCTAGTTCCATCTTAACTCCGGATCTATCAAGCGACGAGAGGGATCACATCTCTTGAGGTGCAAACCTCTTTTTTGAGTGCAAAACTTGAGGAAAGGTTTGTACCTCGAGAGATTTGATCCCTCTCGGCGCTTGATAGATCCAGAGTTAAGATGGATCTAGGTTGGTTTCAGTCATGTGCGGCAAAAGAAAATCTAATGAACATATGATTAATTTTATCAATAATACGTAAATTCATCTAATATTAATATAATAATTTTAAATATGCTAACATGTCTCAGATTAATTTGTATATTTTAATTTTAAATTCTCTTATTTGCCTCAGTTTGTTGTGATGATAATAACTTTAATGATGAAAATTGATGAAATATAAATTTTGAATATAAAGGGACAATGTAATACTATTGAATGATATAAAATGTGAATAATAAGAATATAGTCAATTAAAAATAGTCTTCATTGTGGTTAATCTAAAACTATTTTCTTCTATTATTATTATTGTCACCCTTGTTACTTTTTTCATTTTTTCATATTGATTGTCATATTTTCATATCGATTATATGAAAAGGACAGGTTAAACCATAGAACATTTAAATCTTTAGCTCAATCTATTGTAGTAAACATCATTCCTTGTCTCTCCTTCTCTCCAATATTAATAGGTTGAATTACTATAACACAAAAATCAATGTACATTGTCAATAATTTTTTGTGCTTACACTGAAATCAATGCACAATGTTAATCCAATCACTTTAAAATTAATGTACCATCATACATCCAATTACATCAAAATAGAAATCAACATTTACATTGAAATTAATGAATCTAATGCAAGCAATTAAATAAGATTAGAAAACAACATTTACACTAAAATCATTGCATCTAATGAAAGCAATCAAATAAGATTAGAAATCAACATTTACACTCAAATCAATTCATCTAGTGCACGTAAGAAAATTGGATTATAAACCAACATCTACACTGAAATTAATGCACCTAGTGCAAGTAAGCAAATAGGATTATAAAGCAACATCTACACTGAAATCAATGCATCTAGTGAAAGCAATCAAATAGGATTAGAAATCACTATCTACATTGAAATCAATGCATTAATTAGTACAATCAATCAAATAAGATTAGAAATCACCATCTACACTGAAATCAATGCATCTAGTGCAAGCAATCAAACATGATTATAAATCAACATCTACACTAAAATCAATGCATCTAGTGCAAGCAATCAAATAGGAATAGAAATCACCATCTACATTGAAATCAATGCATTTAGTACAAGCAATCAATTAGGATTAGAAATCATTTACATTGAAATTAATGCATCTAGTGAAAGAAATCAAATATCATTAGAAATCAACATCTACACTAAAATCAATGCATCTAGTGCAAGAAATCAAATCGGACTAGAAATCACCGTCTAGACTGAAATTGATGTATCTAGTGAAAGAAATATTCTTCCCTCTCTCCCCCACCCCATATATATCTATATCTCCCTCCATCTCTCCTTATTTTCCATTCTATATCAACCCCCCAAACACACATGCTATTTCACTTCATATCTATCAATATCTTTGTCCCTCCCTCCCTCTCTCTATCTCTCTCTTCTTTCCTCTCTTCACTTTCCATCTATATCTCTATCTCCATTTGCCTCTCTATATCACTGCCAAAACATACACTCTATTTCTTCAATCTCTCTACCTATCCCTCTCTCTCTCTCTCTCTCTCTCTCTCTCTCTTCCCCTTCTCTCCCTCTCCCCCGCTTCTATCTCTCTTCCCTACTTCTTTCCTCTCTCCCTCTCTCTCCATCCTCTTTATCACTCCCTCTCTCTCTCTCCACCTTTCTCTCTATATTTCTTTCTTCTTACCTCTCTCTCTCTCCCCCTCCAACTCCATCTCTCTTTCCCTCCCTCACTCCACTCTCTCACATCCTCTCTCTCTTCCTTCCTCTCTTTCTCTCTCTCTCTCTTACTCTTTAGCCTCCAACTTTGTTACTATATCCCTCCCTCTCTCCTTCTCTCCCCCATTCTCTCCATCTCTCCTTCTTTGTCTTTATCTCAACCCCAAACATACACACTCTCTCTCCATCTCTCCCTTGTTACTCACTCTATCTCTCCACTTCTCACTCTCTATGTATTTCTTCTTCCCTCCAACTCCATCTCCCTATCCCTCCTTCTCTCCTCCTCTCTCTCAAATATTCTCTCTCGTGCTTCCTCTTTCACCATTTCTCTCCTACCTCCCTCTATGTTCCCCCATAACTCTCTCTCTCTCTCTCTCTCTCTCTAATCTTCTCTCTTACCCCATCACTCTCCTTCTCTCTCTCAAGTATTATCTCTCATTCTTCCTCTCTCTCTCTCTCTCTCTCTCTCTCTCTCTCTCTCTCTCTCTTTCTCTCTACCCTCTACCCTCTCTCTATCTCTTTTCCCTCCAATCCTATCTCTTTCCCCATATCTCTCTCTCTCTAAATATGTTACTATATCCCTCCCTCATTCCTTCTGTCTCCTTCTCTCCCCCTTATATCTATCTCTCCTTATTTGTCTCTTTATCTCACCCCTAAACATACACTCTTTCTCTCCATCTCTCCCTTGTCACTCCCTCTCTCTCTCCATTTCTCACACTCTATGTCTTTCTTCTTCCCTCCCCCTCCAAATCCATATCTCTATCCCTCCCTCTCTCGTCCTCTCTCTCATCCTTACTCTCTCGCCCTTTCTCTCGTACATTTTTATCTCTTCCCCTATCTCTCTCTCTCTCCCTCTCTCTCTCTCTCTGTGCCCTCCAATCCACTGACTGTCTCCCTCCACTCTCCTCTCTCTTCCCCCTCCATCTTTGTGTCACCCTCTCCCTCTTTTACCCTTCTCTACCTCTCTCTCTTTTTATTCCTCCTCTCCCCTCTCCTTTAGCTTATCTCCATCTCTCCCTTGTCACTCCCCCTATCTCTCCACCTCTATAACTTTATGTCTTTGTTCTTACCTCCCATATATATAGAGTTAATATATATCATGATATATTAATATATATTATAATATACCAAATTTAATATTGGATTAAAACAAAGTTATTATATTTAATAATATCAATATTTTTTTTTTCTCGGCAAATGACTAATTCTATTAACTGAAAAGTAAAATAATATTACAAGGAGTTGAGGCTTCAGATAACATCACCCGAGAGCACTCAACACAGCAAAACTGCCCCAGTATAGGGAGAGCCTGGGAGAACCAGTTATAGAAGACAAGAGAATAGATGTAGAAACCAGAGATAGACCAGCATAACATAAGAAAGGACACGAAAGCAAGACAGAGACTTTCCCTAGCTGCCCAGAAGATCTTTATACTGCCGCTACTCGAGGGGAATAACAAAACCATTTGGCTGTAGATGTTGAACCAGAACTGCAAACAACACTGCCTGAGGTTGACCATATGAAACATCAACAAAACCAAAAAAGGTTTGGGCAGGCCCAGGTGGCTTTATACCTCCACGTCCTCATTCGGAGGCATCTCCACCTCCTGACACGCAATGCCAGTCCACATTTCTTCAGTTCCTGCCTTCTCGCCTTCTGGGTTCACCATGGGGTGATGAGTGGCCATGGAATTTCCTTCCCCGTCCACCGGGATGATGGCTTCAGGAGGCATAATACCGCTGGGAGCGTCGCCCCTGTCGAGCATCTTTCCCTTTCGATTCTCCGGACTTCCCTCTGCCGTAAACTGCTCACTGCTCTGAGAATGCTCAGACACCACGCGCACCATAGGATGAAGCTGGCTTTCTTCTTCAGAAAGGATAATAGTGATATGAGTGGTGATCATTGGCCTACTGAGATTGCTCTGAAACTTGAAGTGAGTGGTCTGAAACGCACTGTTCGGAGTCGGCCTGCGAGTAGGGCTAGGAGGAGGCGAAACCACTGGAGAGGAGGGGATAGTAACAGGAGGCAGGGCAGGATCCACGGAACAGCTAGCCTTCGAATGCCTTCGGCTACCTCGGCGTCCCCTGGAGCGACTCCTCATACTCTGGCGCACCATGTTGAGGTGGTGAGGGGAAAGCACAGTGAGACCAGGGGCAATGGCAGGAGGGCAATAGAACAGCACAAGGAACCGCTTCGTTCACACAAGACGGGCCTGAGAGTGCGGCACAATTCGAACCTCAGGGGCAATTGAAAGCTTGCCACCGATTGCAGAGACTAGCCTACCATCACGACCCTCAGCATAACAAGACCACAGACCCGCTGCAGGCCAGAACCTGGAGCATGGAGGCTGAGCACTAATTGTGGAAAGGATAAAACAGAGCGCCATGAATATAACAGCTGAAGCATCACCTTGGACGGAGCGAGCCATTAATGCAGACATTCCTCCAAATCTACCTCTCTTAAGGCTATCCAACTTGCGTCGGATGAAATCCTGGGAAGCCACGCAGAGCTGCAGCTGGCAGTACCCTGCCTGTCCATCAGTCATTAGGGGCATTATGTTTCATTAATTTCACCCGCATCTGGGTGTTCTCCTTCTTCCTGATGCATTTCCTTCTTCACTAGGTTGTTGTAATCCGAGAGTTGAGATTCAGAGGCTAGGCTTGAAATTGATCCAACATGAAGATCCATCCTACAATCAACCCCCATATTAGCAAGTAAGTCCGCAACTTTATTCCCTTCCCTGCGAATGTGCTTTAGAGTGATCGCCCTGTTAGAGGAGAGCCAACATTCAATAAGTTCAAGCCTTTTTGCCATTCTCCAGCTATTGCTCACTTTGCCAGAGGAGGATCCTTGCAAGATTTTTGAGACCATATTTATGATGATCTGGGAATCGCCCTCGATTATGAGCAGGAAGAAACCTTTATCTTGCGCAAGAATTAGTCCCTGCCAGAGACCTTCCAATTCTGCCGAGTTATTGGTATCCCATCCCTTTGAACCTAAGAAGGTTAAAAGAGGAGCCCCCTTGTGATCTCTGAAAATCCCTCCAAAGCCTGAATTTCCTGGGTTGCCTTTCGAGGCGCCATCAAAATTTAGCTGGTACATATGCATAGGGGGAGGTAACCATTTCTTAGGTGAATGGCTCCTTAGAGGCTTTGTTCCTTTGATAAGTTGTTCTTGCTTGCATTGGAGGTTCCAATTGGCCCATATGGATTGTTCTTGGGGGTTAGTTGGGAGATCCTCCTGGTACCAAGTTTTGAGAGATATGGTTTCCTCAATATTTTGGCAAATTATTTTCCAGATATCTTCCAACCGCATAGAGTGATCCTTGAATATTCTATTGTTTCTCTCCTTCCATATGGCCCACATGAGAAAGCCTGGAATGAGCTTCCAAAGGAAATTTAAAATCTTGCCTTGATAAGGGTTATGATCCGAGTTGTGCACAGTGGCAATGGTGTCTCCATGAGTTCTTCCTTCCTTTTGGCAGCGGAAATTGACCTTTTCCCAGAGCTTGCGCGTAGTCTGACAGGACAACATTAGATGCTTGATGGTTTCCTCCTCTTGTCTGCAGTTAGGGCATATTGAGGGCCCATGAAAGTTCCTCTTTCTAAGATTGTCCCACGTGAGAATCTTGTTATGACATAGGAGCCAGAGAAAGGTGGAGATTTTCGGCCATATGAAAGGGTCCCAAATTATGCTCTAGAGAGGATCTTTCACTATATGTGACTTGATAAGGATATTATAGGCCTCTCTCATAGAATAGGTACCTCTTTCTTCGTATCCCCACCGAAGAATATCCTTTTCATTAGAATGCTGAATTCTTCTTTTCATTAATTCTGTGTCTAGTATTTGTTGGACTTGTGTCAATCCCTGTCTTAAAATCTGATCCGCCTTGAGCCATTCCCAGTACTCTTGGGTCGATGAAGTTCTCCAGAAGTTTTTCACCTTATCATGAGATTGCATCTCCTGCTCCAGGGGTTGAATAAGAGGGATTTGGTCCTTTAGTTTGGGCATCTGCTGCCATGAATCTTCCCAAAACCTTGCAGTGTTGCCATTCTTCACTTCCCAAAAGTTGTGCTGTTGAATGAGATTCTTGTGCTGCTTGGCCGAGTTCCATATAAGGGAACCCATGCTAACCTATGATATTCTTATTAGTTCCTCCTCTGGGCAATTCCTTGCATACTTAGTCGTCCACAGATAAGCCCAAGGGGTGAGAGGCTCAGTAAGCCATTTCCACCAAATTCTAGCTCCCATGATCTCATTGCTATGAGAGGGATCCCTTAAACCAATACCACCCCCTTTCTTTGGTAGACAGGCAATATCTCATTTGAGAAGAGCCCACTTACGCTTGTGATCATTACTGCCCCAAAGAAAAGATCTTTGGAGAAGCTTGATTTCTTTAAGAACCCATTTGGGTGCTGCAAGGATGGAGAAGAGGTATAATGGCATAGCCTGAAGTACTGCTTTTATGAGGACAAGCTGACTCGCCATATTTAGAGATCTGTGAGTCCAAGAGGATAGCCGCGCCTCTAGATTTTCTAAGAGGATTTTCCATGAGGAGTGCTTTAGGGCTGAGGTAGTCAGAGGAGCACCTAAATATTTGGATGGGAGGGTAGCAATGGAGAATCCTAGAATACGGGCTATAGCTGCCTGAGTTATAGAAGGAGTATGGAAAAAGAAGATCTGAGATTTGGATTTATTGATAGAGGCACCTGAGGCTTCCGAGAAGTCCGACAGAAGGGATTTGAGCTGGCGAGCTTCCTGGACCGAGGGATGCCCAAAAAGCATGTTGTCATCAACGAATTGCTGGTGAGTGAAGGCTGGAGAGTTATGAAAGGATAGGCCTTTGAGACAATGGGATTGCTGAGCTGATTTAATACTTCGGCCTAATCCTTCTGCCATAATGACGAACAAGAAAGGGGATAGAGGGTCTCCCTGCCTAATTCCCTGGGAAGGATGAAAAGGAGATGAGGGTATACCATTGACCAAAACAGAAAAGAAAGAGGAAGAGATGAGACTCATGACCCATCTGACCCAGGGAGCAGCAAATACAAAAGCAATTAGAACTTTTTTAACCAACTTAGGCTATCAAAGGCCTTTGAAAGATCTAGTTTGAGGAGCATACCTGGCTTCTTGGAAATCTTCGGGGAATGAATTATTTCATGAGTTAGGATGATACCATCGGTGATCTACCTACCTTCGACGTATCCAGATTGCTCAGGCGAGATGATGAGAGGAAGCAGCAGTTTGAGCCTGGAGGCAATGATTTTGGAGACAATCTTGTAGATTATGTTGCACAATGCGATAGGCCTGTACTTGTCAGGTGTGCTTGGCATATCCACCTTGGGAACTAGGGCTATGAATGTTGCATTCACCCCTGGAAACATCCATCTTAAGGATCACGACTCCTCAACCACTTGCCAGACTTCCATCTTGATCAAATCCAAGAAATTGTGAAAAACGTTTGAGGTAAATCCATCCGGGCCTAGAGCCTTTCCTGCTTTCAGTTGTCGAACTGCTAGTTCCACCTCTTGTAAGTCCACAGGCTTGAGAAGAAGTTGGTTATTCTCTTCTGAGATAAGTTTAGGAATGTTTCGAGTAATTTTTTCTATAGCCTGTGATCTATCTGAAATTGGCTCACAATGCATTTGCTTGAAATAATTGAGGAGCTCGCTTTCAATTTCTTCGTGCTTTTCCACTTTGACGCCCTACTCATTCTGAATATGAGTTATGTTATTGTTCATTCTGCGTTGGATTGTGGTACTATGAAAAAATTTAGTGTTTTTCTCTCCATCTTTAAGCCATCTGACTCTTGATTTTTTCATCCATAACATTTCTTCCTGCTTATCCCTTTCTGTGAGTTGTGCTTCAATAACTTTTTCCTATTTTGACAGGTCCTCTAAATGGCCCTCAGTAATAATCCTCTGCTGCAATTGCTTCATTTACAGCTTGAGGGCTTCCCGAGCCTGGAAGATATTACCAAAAGAAGTGTGATTCCAGCATTTGATCTTGCTTTTAAGATGCTTAAGCTTTTGCTGGAATTGGAACATTTTTGAACCTGGTCGAGGGGAAAAATTGTTCCATTCTAAATTGATTAAGCCTTGGAAATCTGGATGAGACATCCAGAAAGCCTCAAAGTGGAACGGTCTGCGGATCAGATTGCCAGGACATGACCATTGAAGGGAGATGGGCCAGTGATCAGATCCTAAAAGAGGCAAGATGGAAGCTGCGAAGTCTCCGCGAAGATGAATAGCATTCTCTGAGAGCAAGAACCTGTCCAGACGAGAAGCGATCTTATTCTTACCTGCGCTCCTATTGTTCCAAGTAAATACACCATTATTGAAGGGTAGGTCGATGAGCCAGTTATTCTGAATGAAGTCCTTTAGGGGTGTCCCTTCCTGACTTCCTTTGCATCTTCTTTTCCTTTTTTCTTCCAGCCTAGTAATCATGTTAAAGTCTCCTCCAGAAATCCATAAAGGGTGCAGCCTGTCATGGTTGATTGCAGAGAGGGTGTTAAGGATTCCAGCTTTAAGTGATGCCTCCTATGGAAAATATACATTGGTTAAGAGCCCGTGTATATTTGTCTCGATGATGGGAAAGGTTGCTTGGAGGAAATTCCTACTTGCATGGATATTGTCTAGTCTAATTGCTCGGGAGTCCTAGACAATTGCCAGACGTCTAGAAGCCCCATCAACATCCACTACAGCATTGAAACTCCCTGGCCATACTTTTGTTGCAAGTCTATCTAATGCACTTGAATTGCATTTGGTCTCTTGCAAGAAAAGGATTTGAGGTTTTTCTTGCATTATCATGTTTTTAAGAATTCGATTTTTCCCTGGACCATTGAGTCCTCTTATATTCCAAGAGATCAACTTCATTGGGATGGATTATGATCAGAGTTGTAGTACTTGGTTAGCTTGGAATACCTGTCTGAGTCCACTAACATTTGTCCTATTTTGATTGTTCACTAGAGATCTGTTTTCCTACCTCACTTTTTAATATCTTTGGTTATAAATCTTCCGTCCCAAGGGCCACCAGCCTAGATACCTAAAGATTTTTGTCGTTGCACTCAAGATAGGACTTCCTCCAGATTCTTAAGTTGTCCATCTCGAATGTTGTCAAAATTGTTTGTAGTACAAGCTTGCTCTAGGCCTAGAATGTCCAACTCCCCTATATCTATTGCTTCTGTTTCTTCCTCCATGATCTGTGGATAATTTAACTCCTCATTTGGTTCTTCTTCTAAACTGGCATTAGGTTGTAGGGCATCCACCTCCATAACTTGAGTATTCCATGCTAGTACCTTTTTCTTATCTGAGGAAGAGGCTCCCTTGAATCGAGGATCTACCTGAGGCGCTGTGGGATCTGCCTGCTTTGAATGTTTATCTTTCATCAACTCTGTCTCTGGTGGAGTGGGAGAATCCAAGCTTGGGTCAATTTGGCTAGCTAAGACTTCAAAGCTGTTGCTTGTAGAGGGCTTGGAGGAGCTGGTATGCTGCATTTTGGAGTTTGAGGCCTGTTTCTTGTGGGATTTCCTACGATTTGCTACTTTGGTAAAGCCATCTGCCTCAGATGAATCCAGTCCAGAGGCAGGAGAGGGTTTTTGAGTTAAAGGGCAGTCCCTGAATAAATGTCCCAGGGCATGACATCTTCGGCATCTAAATGGCACATGTTCATAATCAATCAGTTGAACCCATTCATTTTCATCATGAAAAACACTTACTGCATCTGGGAGAGCCTGGTTGAGGTTCATATAGATTCATATACGGGCAAAGGAGGTGTATTTGCGGATTTTTGTTTCCTCTGCCACTTTTATGAATTCACCCAGAACATTTCCAATCGCTTGAAGGGAGTCTTCCTCCAAATATTCCACTGGAAGTGAGTATAGACGGATCCAAACAGGAGCCCAGCTGAGATCCTCCTTGTCCGGGTTGAAGCGTTCTACCCATCCTCTGAGATACAGTCCAGCAACATTAAAGAAGTAAGGCCCTCCATCCAGAACTCTGTTCCGATCCTCCAGGCAGTTGAAAATGGCCGTGAAGAACCCTTTTGGTCCCAACTGTAGGGTTATATGTCCCTTTGGGTGCCATTTCGCAGCTATCCAGCCCCGTAGCGCCTTCTCAGTCGGCCACAGTCCGATGAACTTTCCTATCAAAGCGTGATCTCTCATAAACTGTATCTGCGCGTTGATTCTATGTCCTGGAAGTTCTACCTTCGGACGCTCAGAGGCTACAGGTTTGCATGTTGCCGAGCAGACCTTGGGTTGCTGTTTGTCCTGTTTTTTCTGTTGTGAATTCGGATCCACGTTAACCTCGCCCTGGTTTGCTGGCTTATTTCTTTCCTTACGCTGTTGCCGCCCATTGTCGTTTTGTGGGGGAGGCGCATCGCCCTCCCCCTGAGGGGGTTCCATAGAATACTGTACGCTTTGGCAGATGTTAAGATTTCCTGATCCCATTAGTGGTTGTAGGTCTTCTGCTATCTAGAGCGGCTTACCATTGCAGAGAATGTCAAACCCTAGAGCACAGAGCGCAGACCATCCTTCTCTCGTTTCAGAACCTCTAGATTTCATTAATATCAATATTATGATATATTAATATGAATATTAGATTTAATAATAATAATAATAATAATAATAAGAATAAGAATAATAATACTCTTTTAATATTAATATTATGGTTAATTGTATTTTTTGCATGGTATTAATAATAATTTGGCCCATGGTATTTTTCTCATAGGCTTCACCTAAATAAAACATATTTTTTGAGTTTTCATAAATATTAGGAGGTTAATGGAGTAAATATAAAAAGAGGTTTAATTTATTTACCATACCTCTAGTTTATTTAATTTTTTTTTTATTTACCATACCTTTGGAGTAAATATAAAAAAAAATCCTATCTATTTACCATACTTCTAGTTTATTTATATTTTTATTTATTTACCATAGCTCTTTTTTTTTACTATTCCTAAACATCTTTATTTTTTAAATTTATGTTTTTTTCACACATAATAATAATTAGATTGATTTTTAAATAGGGCCGACATTAAATTAACAATGTTAAATGTTAAATATTAATGCTTACATTTACGTTTATGTTTACATTTACATTTAAGTTTACATGTTTACATTTACATTTAAGTTTACATGTTTACGTTTTTATGGGAGACCTACCCCATGGGCCCAATAATTATTTTATATAACTTCAAAAAAAATATATAAATAACCAAAAAAATATTTATATTAATTAAAATAAAATAAACTTCAATTAATTGAAAGTTAAAATAATATTATTTGAATGAAAAATTGTTTCTATTTTCAAGGAGAGTAAAGAGATTTGTAATTATTTTATTTAAACTTTCAATTACAAATAACTTAAATATTTAATAATTTAAACTGTCGTAAATTTGGGGCTTTGGGTGATTTTTCCCTAAACCTTAGGGGTTATAGATCATATTTCCTTTATAATTGGCAATGCAAAGGCATTGTTTTAGATCTGGCACTGTATTCAAATCATTGGGAGGATAAAACTGATCCAGATGGTGTGGCTAGATTTTAAGTGGATCTATGTGTTTGGTGCCCCTAAAAACTGACATCTCCACTATCAGAGTGATTTGAACAAGCTACACTAGTTGGGAACTAGAGAAAGAGAGATGCGGTGAGCTGCTGAAACCTGGAAAAAAACTAGTAGGTTTTCATATTCGAAGTTCTTCGTAATGGAGACATGGTGGGTGCTTCAGATGTTGGTTACATGTCTAGTTGTTCGAACCATTGCCGACAGATCAATGGATGCCAAGGTTTCATCGAAATTCGGTCTTTGATAAAGTTGAGGAAACCTTCGGATCTAATGCTCGATTACTCTCACATTGTTGTTGAGCTAAATCAAATATTTAGCTTGCAGAATGATTGATCCAATCGTTACGCACTATGGAAAAGGTCAACTATCTTGCTTCTTGGCCGATCTAGATACTGTGCTAGATCTGGTGAGTAACTCTTAACAAAGTGTGAAAAAGCATTTCATAATTAATTTTAGATTTTCTGGAGTATTTTTGTATTAATTTATTTTTATTAGATTATGTTTTTCATCTATATCTGGAAGATGACAGTGGATGGTTCCAAACTTAGATTTCACATTTTTTAATTATTTAAATCATATTTATTTTATTTTTCTGGAGCTTCTCTACATTATTTATTTCTCTTGGGAGATCAGATCTTCCATATATGTCTTCAAAACTTCGACCCAAAAAACCATTATCCTTTTTCTCTTAAATGTGTTTTTTTTTTGTTGAATTCAAATTGCATATATCAGCAAACATGGTTGCGAATGCAACTTTAGCAGCCATGGCCAAACACGCATGAAAGCATGGTTAAAAGTTTATCAGGTTGCTTCTTCGGTAGTAAATCCCATAACAATTCAAGAATTTTAAAAAATAATATTTGAACATTCTAAATGTAACAGCCGTTAGTTCACCAAACAACTGTAATGATACTCTATGTTTCTTACTCGAAATTTTGATGAATATAAGTGGAATTTGAAAAGTTAAAAATTTACTCATGTAAATTTTACTTTGTATATAATCTATGTTTAAGGAGTATAAGATTCGTTATTTAATCTAAAGAATTATCGATTCATCATAATTATAAAAATTAAACATTTTGATTGGTAATCAAGGAGCATACATTAATAATTTTGTTAATATATTTGTGCAGATTTGATACAATTCTGAAAAATTGTTTAAAGAGCTCTCTGAAGATGAATGAGACAATTTCAGATTTGATGTGAAGATTATCAAGTGGAAAAATTACATCGGAAATATTCATATTCCCTGACTTGGTGAATATATATTAAATGGGTGAATATGTATCAGTGGATCACAATGGTTGCAATGGCCATGAAGACATCAATTTTCACTTCATTGGGTTCACTATTTCTGGGAGAGTGATGGGGGTTGTTGGAGTAGAAAGTTGTCCAGATATAAATGGAGGTCATGCCAATGTGAAGGTTGAACTCATATCCACCAGCAGTGATCTCATTAACATTGTGTTTACATCGCAGGGAGGCAGTTACACGTTTACAAATATTACTCCAAGGAAATATAGGTTGGTTTCTTCCCATCATCAATACATAAACTTATTGAATCCTCGAGAAGTATACAAATATCAGGTCATATCAAATCCCACTACATTTTTTCATAAAGGAAAGGCCATGATATTTTTCCCTCTTTTCCTTCATTTGATATGCAGAATAAGTTTGGAGATTCCTTAAGGATGAGTGTCCAGAGGACACAATATCCCTCCATGAAATCAAATGTGGAGAACTGGAAAGAGCAGGCTTGTGAGCCAATTGTTAAACAGAGGAAGAAGATACAAGGTCATACCTAATGTCGATCCTAGCTAAGATGGCGCTACGCATGAGGTAAAATGATTGATATTTATAGAGTATATTTTCTATAATATTATCTTTTAAATACGTGATTCTCATGTTCTCTTAACAATTGTCCAAAGAGACTCTCCATAGATGGAGTTGGGCTTTGGAAATTTGGTAGTAGATGACATATTTTCTGTTCCAAGTTATGATATGGAGGGCTTAGTTGTTTCTTAGGGTAACCCTATTTTAGGTGTTCATGTATACCTTTATTCAGATGATGTCCATGAGGTGAAGTTTCCTGAAAGAAGCCCCTTGGCCAAATCAAGCGCTTTGTCATGCAATATTTGATGCAGATGGAAAATTTGCTTTTAATTTTATTCCTTGTGGAAAATAAAGGTTGTTGCCATTCTACAAGGGTGAGAATACAATATTTGATGTTTCACTTCCATCTATAGAGGTTCTTGTTGAGCACAGTCATGTTAATATATCTCATCCATTTCAGGTCACATGTTTCTCAGTTGGAGGACTTGTAGTGACTTCTGAAGGAGTTCGTTTTGAAGGTGTTGAGATATTAGTTGATGGGTGAGAAGGAGCTAAAACAGATGTCCAGGTATATTACAAAATTGATCATGAAACATCAACACACTACACAATGAAGGCTCAGAAGGATCACTTCTAGTTTAGCAATTTGGAGAATTTCATGGTTGTGCCAAACATGGCTTCAATCCGAAAGATAGAAGCAACACATTATAATATTTGTGGTTCCCTAAAATTAGTGAAAAATAGCTATTATGGAAAGCATCAAGTTGCCTTGACATACGGGCCAAACAATGTTAAGCCTCAACTAAAGAGGATTGATAATATGGGAAGCTTCTGCTTCGAGGTTCAACCAGGTTAATATCGAATATTCCCACTTACCACAATAGCAGAACGTGATTTTGGTCTTCAATTTTCACCATCACATATTGATGTGACAGTAACTAGACCAGTTTTTGGCATTCAATTTATAAAGGCCCTTGTTGATATCCGTGGATCGGTGATATGAAAGGAAGGATGTGACTCCTCGGTTTCTATATCACTTACTTCTCTGGCTATTGAACTTTGGGTTCATAGAAGCTTAACTCTTCAAGTTTAACAAATGAGAGCAACGACTTCATATTTGAGAAATCCATACCTGGTGCATTGCGTCTTGAGGTAAAACATGGACCTTCACCTGATTTGTTAGGTTGGGATGATGGTTGGTGTTGGGAGAGAAAGGTTATTGATGCCAATGTTGGTGTTTCAGATCATTCAGAGATAGTGTTTATCCAAAAAGGTTTTTGTTTGTGTATTATGTCTACTCATCATGTGGCTTCTTACATCATACAACCAAATAAAGAACTCATGAATTTGTTGATTGAGAAAGGATGGTAGCAAATCTACTTAGAAGCTTCTCATGTGCACATGCTTCATTTCTTGAACTTGTGCATTTTCTTTGGAATGTCTTCATTATAATTCAATGTATTGAACCATAAACCTATATATTTGACTGGTGAAAAATATCTACTGAGTGGTGAAATACATGTTGATTCAAGTTCTTATCCCAGAGCAAATGAGTTGTCTTGAAGCATTATTGTATACATATGGAAAAAGGAGGGTGAATTTATAGATATGATCAATAATGTCAAACTTGTTTCAAGTGCTAATGGACCAAGAGACATTGTTGTATATCAGTACACTCACTGGACCAATCTTGAAGATGAAAAGGTATTTTCTCTAAGAGATAAAAGGAATGCTAGTGAGAAAAATAATTTTGAAAAAGTCTTGTTTTATCCAAAAAGTCGGCACCTTGTTGGCCAGATAAATCGATCTTGCGGACAAGGTCGATCTCCCTAGTATCAGAAGATAGTCTAGCAACAAACAGACAAACAAATCTATCTTTCTCTAGACATATGCGATTTATAAATAAATACTATAAAGGTGTTAAGATCCTACCTTAGATCCAATGCTTGTTTGTAGTAGTCATCCTTCAATTGTTCGAAAGAGTTAACCTCCAATCATTCGAAAGAGTTACCTTTAAAGACCTGCAATCACAAAAAAGCAAACTTTAAATAGAACTTGCATAGAAAATATTATAAATCATGTCTATTATGGTGATCAAGGAATCCATAAAATAAACCATGAATCAACAACTTATGGAGAAAAACAAATTTATTTGTATTAACTTTGAAGTAGAATAACCTTACAACCTTGTATGCCTTGATGTTGAACAAGCTCTTCCTGGGGTCTGAAATAGGAATTTCCTTTACTTTGACAAGTCTTGCACTCTTCCAAATGAGTTACATAGAGGTATATGATCTCTCCTCATAAAAACTCAACTAAAGAAGACTAAGTTCCAGCAGCATTTCACCTCAAAAATATTCAGCTTCTAACCTCTCTAGTAACCAGCCTAATGCTTCTTTTTATAGTGCAGAGGAGGAGGTTACAGGTCCACCTATGAAGGGATAGAATCCTCCTTCAAAGGGATAAGCTCCTCACATCAAGGGGTTAGCTCCCTAAGGTATGGGATGCATGAACTTAAGAGAGCGAACTTGCCACCTCAAGATTCCTTCTAGAAGCTTCTAGAAATGACTAAAAGTGATTTTTTCAGAATATACTCATGCCTTTTTAGCTTTACAGGGGTCCGCACCTTTAAAACAGAGACAATGTAGTCAGGTGCACAGGAGACTTGACCATTAGGTGTGGGATTGCAGGTAATACTAAGAGAAAGTGCGGAACCAGAGTTTTAAAGACTTTGAGGGCTTTTCTCTTACTTTCAAGGCTTGATATGAGGAACTGATTCTTCAGATTTGCAGAGGGGAAAGTATGAGTGGTAATGAACTCACACAGATAGAAGAATGTCAAGGTGACAATTTTTAGTGCAACAGATTGCCCCCTAAAGTGCGAAGACTGTAATAGATGAAGATAGAGTCTTTCATTTATGAAGAATGAAGTACTTTATCATTTCAAGGATCATCCTATGGACACCCCAGTCTAAACCTGTAAAAACATTCAATGCAAAATATATATATGTAGACATATCATCGCTGAGGTAGGCATTCCCATACTCAGATTAAAATTGACTAGAAAACTGACTAAACTATTCTGATATAGGAATGGTTTTGTAATACATCAAGAGTATATACATGTGTAGACAATATGGGTGCATCCATCTGTTTATGAATAGTCCACTGTATAATGAATAACAAAATTCCTCGCAGCCTGGATGGTTGAAACTAGATCCAGGGTCTTGATTTCCACTTCTCGAACTAGTACGATTCTATCCATGTGAATGAATGTGTCAGAGTCAAGTATGGTAGAAACCACTTGATTACCAATCAATGATGTGAACTGTTAACAAGTGTGAGAGAAACCACCAGTAATGTCAATGGCTCTCAAAGTACCCAGTACAATCCATGAAATGTGAATAAATGAGCTGAAGTCGAACATGTCATAGAATCATTCGATCAAAGGTCAATGATGCACCCTATCATCGAAGGTGAGAAAACTATCATTAGGGCATGCAGTTTTCAAGGTACTGATGATTTCTAGATCAACTTCCTAGATAATGAGCTGAATTTGATAGAAAGCGATCCATCGTAGGAAAGCCCACAACATGAAATCATAGATCAATTTTTGAAGAAAAATATTGGCAAGGACTGACTTAGCGATGGTTAAAATGGATGACAGATATCTCGCAAATGAATGGTTTGTTTGAACTGTTCTCTTGAACACATAACGACACTGTAGATGGCTTGGTGACAATTGACCCAAAGCTAATACCCAGAAACTAGCTGAAGATTTTCAATGTGGTTTGATTAACTGTAAGGCAAAGGATTTTCCCAACCCAGGTGAACAAAAACTGTTGTGTTCAAGAGTGGTTGACGACTTTTTTTACAAAACAAAGTGTAACAAACAGGTTCATTTTTCTCTCTTTTCCCCCACCATTTATGGCAAGTACCTCTTTATTTTTCACAAGCTGGAGGAGGATAACATTTGCTTGTTTATAATCTCATCCTTTGGATGAGTCCAACTTAGTTTAAAATTCGAACCCTAAGAAGGAGTGGTTCGTTCCTGTTTAAAATTGAACAGGTCCTTTACTGTTAAATTTTAATGAGTCCAGTATAGGAAAAACTCGATGTTTTTCAATTTTAGGGAGTCAGAAGAAAAACTTAAGAAAAATCCATAGTGGTACTTTTTTGTAAAATAATCCCTCAGGTCCGAAAAAGGATAAAATAATACAAGAGGGATGACATTTCCAATTCTTTAACGAGTTGGAAAAGGCAAGTGCTCGACAATCTTTTCATATTTAACGAGTCTGAAAAGGGTTTAAAGAGGACTCTATTGACTGTAATTAGTCAATGTATACATTTTTCGTAAATAGTCCATTTCAATCCATAAAAGGGGTAAACTTATACTGAAGGGAAGATTATTCATTTATTTTAACGAGTTCGAACAATCAAGTGCTCGGCAATCTTTTCAATTTTCGAGAGTCTGAAAAGGGCTTAAAGAGGACTCCAATGTTCCGCTTTTTCATAAATTTGTGTCCCTCGAGCCAGAAAAAGTATAAAATAATACTCGAGAGAACCGCTTGACCATTACGATCAAGGAATACTTTTCATAATTAGTGGCCTCAATTCGAAAAAGTAGAAAAGTGATCGAAGACACGTCGTTTCGTAACTAGTATCAAACCTGAAATGACAAAAGTCCAGTGATCTTTTCATGTTTATACGGTTAGAAAAGAGTTGAAAGTGGACCACCTTTTTAATTCCATTTAACGAGTTAAAAAGGGAAAAACTCGGCAATATTTTCATATTTTACGAGTCAGAAAAGAGCTTAAAGAAGACTCGTCCTAGAGGAACGAGTGGTATAAAGGGTAGCAACTGGTTCCAGCAATGGTGGAACTGCTCAAAACATGTAATGGTTAAGAGGCTAGCTAATAAAACCACTCATCGCTGTGGTCCCTCAAGAAAGGAAAAACAACCAAGTGAAAGCATATGATCAGCCAAAGAGATGGTGTCTATGGAATGAAACAACCAAGGCTCATCTAGTAGAATTTCGTGGATAAAAACGACAATCACGAGATGTAAATCAGGTATGGGTTAATTTTTACAGAAGCTTGAACCATGGAGAACTCTGCCTGGATTTGGTTTCATGTTTACACAAGCTTGAAATGAAAAACTATGCTTGTTATAAGTTCGCATGCCCCCAGCATAATGACTCAAATCGAGGTACATGCCCCCCAAGCTTCATTGCATTCAACGAGGTGGATGGAATGAAGGTTCACTTTCGAGGGAGTTGTTTCATTTTTTAATGAGGTTGACACAGTAAAAGAACTATCCTCATAACCCTTGTTTCATTTTTTAACGAGGTTGACACAAGATCAAGAACTTTCCTCAAAACACTTGATTCATTTTTTAACGAGCTTGACACAAGACAAGGAACTATGCTCCAGACACCTGGCTTTATTTTTTAACGAGGTTGACACAGGAACAAACTATCCTCGGGACACCCGATTTCATTTTTTAACGAGGTTGACACAGGAAAAAACTATCCTCGGGACTCCTCGTTTCATTTTTTAACGAGGTTGACACAGGAACAAACTATCCTTGGGACACCCGGTTTCATTTTTTAACGAGGTTGACAGAGGAACAAACTATCCTTGGGACTCCTGGTTTCATTTTTTAATGAGGTTGACATTGGAACAAACTATCCTTGGGACTCTTGGTTTCATTTTTTAATGAGGTTGACACAGGAACAAACTATCCTCGAGACACCCAATTTCATTTTTTAACGAGGTTGACACAGGAACAAACTATCCTTGAGACTCCTTGTTTCATTTTTTAACGAGCTTGACACAAGACAAGGAACAATCCTCTATGATCCTTGTTTCATTTTTTAACGAGGTTGACACAAGATCAAACTATCCTTGATGATCCTTGTTTCATTTTTTAACGAGGTTGACACAAGATCAAACTATCCTCTATGATCCTTGTTTCATTTTTTAACGAGGTTGACACAAGATCAAACTATCCTCAAGACTAATCAAGAATCAGAAAATGACTGTACAACCTGATATGAAATTTCAAAGGGACTCAAAGGCATCATGCCATCAAATGTGTCCGCCTCAGAATCGAAAGGTACAATCCAAGGATCATCAAATGTAATAGTATTCAATGAAATAATATGAATATTTGCAATAGAAGGCGATACATTAGGAGGAGGGGAGGAAAAAGTTCCCAGTAAACCAGAATCTTTAATCAAACCTACGCCAACATCCTTGTAAGGGATAGTCATTTTACCGATGTGCTGAATACTATCTGGAGAGACTGGGTAGGATGAGAAATAAGTCAGCTGGTCTATCGTAACGATCTTTCTGTTATGAGGAAACTTGATAAGCTGAAAGACCAATGAAACAATAACAGTCATAGCATAAGACCAATTGCGACCTAGGAGAAGGTTATAATCTAGAGGGGCATCAACCACTTCCACATCTAGATTTACAGTTTTTCCTTCGACCCCTATAGGTAAATCCTGCAAAATACGAAAAGGATGGAACCCTCGGCCATCAAAAGCCTTTAGAATTGTCAGAGACTGATTGAGTGTGGGAGAACCAAGTGATTTCCAACACTGGATCGACATAATACACATAGAAGCCCCTTCATCAATCACAATCCAAAAGCAAGGTCTGTTTTTGATTAAAACTGGAATCTGGAAAGCCATTTGATGAGATAGGCGAGGTGTACTATTCTCTCAATCGAAGATTATTAGGTTCGAATCCTGAATATCGAAAAATTCTATAGCAGACAATAGTAATTTATGTTGTGTTGGGCACGATTGCAACACTTCCAAAGCCGACATTGCTAAAGGGGAAATAGCTAAGTCTTTAACAATGTTGTAATTCTGAGTAGCTCTCACATGTGGATTGAAAGCTAATTTATGAAGTACACCTTTAGCAGGCGGTTTGATTACTAAGTCAGGGTTGGGTTTCTCGATCTGTAGTGGATTAGAACTAGGAGGAGGTGTAGTTGATGTGTTTGAATTAGAAGATTCTGCTTTTCTACCACCAATAGGGTTTTTACTACCATAATCTTGTGATTGCATCGCAATCCTAACATGAGACATCATCATAATGGGTTCTTCTAAGGCATTCGAGGAAGAAGCAACCATCTTACTATCTTGAGTAGGAAAAGGATCCTTCCAGACATCAGGCTTTTGAGAACCTTTAACAAATTTCAAAACCTCTGCTTGATGTGGGCATTCTTTGGTAAATTGATCCTCATCGCAAATGAAACAAGGATAGCAAGGTTTCCGTTTTTCATTATTCGGTTCATTTTTATCCATTTTATCTTTTGAATTTTGTTTGTTTTTCTTCTTCCCCTTCTCTTTACTACCAGATTGTGATCTGGTCATAGATGATTCTATGACATGGATGTCGAAAGAAACTTCAGTGGAAGAAACTCCTTTCGGGGAATCAGGTAAAGTTATTATAGGAGAATAATTCTTTGAAGATTTCTTCTTACTTTTAGTACTAACTGAACCAATCATACCATCAGTGGCATGAGACCCTCAAGGAGCTACAGTTATTTGACCGTGTTTTTGAAGATCAGGGATTTTTTCATGTAAAGTACCTGACTGCGTATAGATGAGCTCAAGGTACTAAGCCTGAGCAATGACTTGCTCTTTAGTGACAACTCCTCCCTTAGCTACATCTTCAGTGATTTTAGGTAACAATGATTTAATGAACCATTCCACTAAAAGTTGATCCAGAATGAAAACTTTCACTAAACGCCTTCTATGTCGCCATTCATGAATATGATCAGAAATATATGTGGACGTGGATTATTTTAGTGAAGTTAACAGTTCCGTGCCATTTTCGTATCTGACAGGCAACTGAAAACGAGTTAAGAAAGCAGTGGCTAACTAATTGAAATTATAAAAAGAGCCTCACGGTAACTCAATGTACCATTTGGTGGCAAGACCAATAAGAGTTTTCTAAAAAAGATGCAATCGAATTGAATCATCAATGATTGAATTAGATGCACACCAGAGGTGATAAGTCATAACGTGATTTGACGGATCCTCTCCTGACTTACCCTCAAATTTTAGGATATCACTAGGCAACTTACTAGGCATTGGCAGCCAATACAGAAGATAGTAAATCAGATCATTCATAAGGCGCGACAAATTAGGTAAATCCAGAGTTGCAATAAATGGTAACTGATGGTTAGGGTCGCGAAAACCTTGAGTAATGAGATCAGATCTAGGAGGAGGATATCAAGGATAACCTAGAATCAGATTTGCATTAGGAATGTTATAACCTCCTGGAAAACCAAGATTAACTGGACCAAACTGAGGTTGGTTAGGCTGTTGATAAGTATAGCCAGGATACAGTTAATACTAATAAACTGGGTTTCGTACAGTAGGACTGAATTGATACTATCCCTGGTACGATTGATAGGTGAATTGCGGTTGACTTGTGGCAATCGTACATGTACCAGCTTGTCCTACAGGCATCTGGATCGAACTCTGAACTGTAGGTCCTGACTGTGGCACAAAGACTTGAGGAGTTTTCACTGATGCAGGGATAGTAGAAACCAGAGCTATAGATACTCCAGAAACAGGTGTGGTAGGTTGAACAAAAGTTGCAGTAGTTGCAAAAATTTGAGGCGGAGTCTGAGGTGTGCTAGGCCTAACCTGCTGAACTAAACCAGGTGCAGGGGTTTGAATAGTAGGTTGGACAGGTTCCTAGGTTGGACCAGAAACCAAAGGCTATCCAGGTTGATTAGATAACTGCACATTAGGTTACATAGTCTGTTGAGTTTAAGGTGGATTCCACACCATGTTCATTCCGGGGTATGGACTCATGAAAGGTTGTGCATATGGAGGACCATAACCTGGTTGAATGTAGGGTTGATAATTAAGCAGTACATTTCCATCTCCTTGTAAAAATGATTGACTAGAAGACGGTTGGAAACCTTGAGTTAGGTACTAGCCTTGAGGTTGATAACCTTGAGTCACATACTGAATCTGGGGTTGATAAGCATCCTGAGGAATATACTGAGTCTAGGGTTGACCTTGGCGTATGTACTGTCCTGAAGGTTGAAAATCTTGAGGTAGCCCTCTAGGTGGAAACTGACTACCTTGGGGTTGCCGCCCAGGTGGTAACTAACTACCTTGAGGGTTCCCTCCAGGCGGTAACTGACTACCTTGAGGCTGGCCCCTAGGCGATAACTGACTACCTTTAGGTTGCCCCCCAGGTGGTAATTGACTACCTTGGGGTTGGCCCCCCAGTGGTAACTGACTACCTTGGGGTTGCTCCTGAGGCGGTAACTGATTAATTTGGGGTTTCCCCCCCGGTGGTAATTGACTACCTTAGGGTTGCCCCCCAGGCAGTAGCTGACTGCCTTGAGGTTGAGGATTTTGAATACTACCAGACATCATAAGGATTTGTTCTACGTTCAACGTTTGAGTTCCATTACTACCAGATGATAACTGATGTTCAGTCGGTCGAGGAGTTTCTCCTGAAAAAGTACTAGAGAGTGACTGGTACCCCAAAGGAACAGAAGGACTGCCATATAAAAATGTTTCCGGTGATTGGGAAAACATAGATGACCATCTTGACATGATCAATGAAGGATAATAACCTCTTGGTGTAAGATGAAAAGGAATTCAAGGTGGTGAAAAACTAAGACTCGGGTTTTACTCAGGAGGTTTCCCTTGAAGTCTACGAGATTGTCTCGGTAATTCGGCCACGATTAAATATTAATTAATCACACAAACAAACAAAGAAAATTTCAATAAAAACACCTAAAGTCTCTAAAGAAACAAACAGCTGAATCACATGCCTAAAAATCTAAGAGTTCAAACCACACACAAATAGTAACTTCCTGTACTAAAAACACTAGTTAGTAGAAGTTAAATACAAAAAGGGCGGTTGGAACAGTTACCCCAACAACCTGCTTAATGAAACAGATTGGCACAAGTTTCTTCACAAAACCATCTCGAGTGAAGAGAACCCCCCAGAGAGTCCAAGTGAGTCTAGTCGATGTCTACTCCAGGTACAGTGAGATCCTTCCTTCACCATCACCTTAGGAAATAATCTTAAGTTTATGGACACTAAGGTTACCAACGACAACAAATACAACTGGGGGAACAGTCTACGATCCGATCTATGTGCAAGGGCAGAGTAACAAAGCTCAATCCCCTTGAAGGCTCCTCGACATGGTCAGTACGAGGTTTACCAACAAGTGACCCCAAGCTCCTCGACAATGGTTAATCTGAGGTTTACCGTTTATAATATGAACAAATCTTCTATCTTTCCCAATGAAACAGAATTGATTGTTTCAAAGGTTCAGACATGATCTCGTGATTGACTCCTTTAAGAGAAGCTTCCCAAAATGTATCAATTAAAATTGGATTTATTTCCTACCGCAAGATGTATCTACTTGTTTGTTTTAACTATCTTGGAGAGTTAATTACTCCCTACTCCAAGATACTAGCCTAAGCTATATTGGTGATAAGAGCCCTAGAAATAGAAAAGATTACTAGATAAATTTTAATTAAGTGTTGTTTTTATGGATTGTTCCTTAAGTAAATAGGTATGGAAATGAAACTTTGATGGTGTGAAGACTCGAATCCAAACACACTAAAAAAATGCACCTAAAATGATAAGCAATTCATTTTTCTTTCAATGAAATTCTAGCTAAAGGAAAAAGTTCGAGAATGAAATTCTTTAAGAAGCAATTCTTTCTTTCAACATGGAAATGGAAAGAAAATCCTTTTATCTTTTTTAATAATAACTCAAAACGAGACTAATAATTAATGCTCACAATGAATCCCTTTCCCTTTTCAAAACTTGAAACTACAAAAAACAAGTTGTTTCAAAAGAGATCTACAAGTTCTAGAAAAACACTCAAAACTACAAAAACTAATTTTGAGATCTAAAAACTTTAAAAATCTAATTGAATAAAAGCTTCAATTCTTTTTGAGGACGTTTTTCTTAGTTGTTCAATAAACTAAGGATTCATTTGTTTAGAATAACAAACCAATCAAAAAACATCCAGATATGTTTTCTTTTGTAAAAATGAAATTCAAAACTTATAACAAAGTTTGTTCAAAGATTTGCAACGAGAAAACTAAATCTATTTCTCACAAAGGATAGATTTCACAACCAAGTCAGACTCATCAAGAAGACAAAAAGACACCAAGGTGATCTAAGGTTTCTCAAGCTTCTGATCTTTGAGTCACTACAGAGACAAAGTGAAAACCACTCCAAGCATGCAAAACTTCTAGAAAATCATCCAAAACAAAAATACTATCAGAACTCACTCACAAGAGATTTTTGACAGGAAAAATACAGATCTGGGTAGACACTAAAAATCCTAAATGAAACCTAAACTTAACTGGAAGAAGATATTTTAGGTTTTTCAAAAAAATTTACAGGGTCCGCAGGCTCCAGAAGAAACAAGTGCAGTTCCACTTTGTTTACTAAAGGAAAAGTGTGGAGATGCCGACACTATCTGTAAAGGGAAAGTATGGTCCCCTGCAAACTCAAAAAAAAAATCTAGATTCTAAAAACTACCTAAGCCAGTATACATCAATCAAAAACCAGAAATGAAAACAATTTTCTCAAGTCAAAACAAAGGAAAACCAAAAACCAAATTCATTCCCCAGTGGAGTCGCCAATTTGTTGGCTAGATAAATCGATCTTGTGGACAAGGCCGATCTCCCTAGTATCAGAAGATAGTCTAGCAACAAATAGACAAACAAATCTATCTTTCTCTAGACATATGCGATTTATAAATAAATACTATAAAGGTGTTAAGATCCTACCTTTGATCCAGTGCTTGTTTGTAGTAGTCATCCTTCAATCGTTCGAAAGAGTTAACCTCCAATCATTTGAAAGAGTTACCTTTAAAGACCTGCAATCACAAACAAGCAAACATTAAATAGCACCTACATAGCAAATATTATAAATCATGTCTATTATGGTGATCAAGGAATCCATAAAATAAACCATGAATCAACAGATTATTGAGAAAAACAAATTTATTTGTATTAACTTTGAAGTAGAAGAACCTTTTCAGCCTTGATGTTGAACAATCTCTTCCTGGGGTCCGAAACAGGAATTTCCTTTACTTTGACAAGTCTTGCACTCTTCCAAATGAGTTACATAGAGGTATGTGATCTCTCCTCATAAAAGATCAACTAAAGAAGACTAAGTTCCAGCAGCATTTCACCTCAAAAATATTCAGCTTCTAACCTCTCCAGTAACCAGCCCAATGCTTCTTTTTATAGTGCAAAGGAGGAGGTTATAGGTCCACCTATGAAGGTATAGAATCTTCCTTCGAAGGGATAAGCTCTTCACATCAAGGGGTAAGCTCCTTAAGGTATGGGATGCATGAACCTTAAGAGAGTGAACTTTCCACCTCAAGATTCCTTCTAAAAGCTTCTAGAAATGACTGAAGTGAGTTTTCCAGAATATACTCCCGCTTTTTTAACTTTTACAAGGGTCTACACCTTTAACATAGAGACAGTATGATTAGGTGTGCAGGAGACTTGACCATTAGGTGTGGGATCGCAAGTAATACTAAGAGAAAGTGTGGAACTAGAGTTTTAAAGACTTTGAGGGCTTTTCTCTTACTTTCAAGGCTTGATATGAGGAACTGATGCTTCAGACTTGCAGAAGGGGAAAGTATGAGCGGTAATGAACTCACACAGATATCAGAATGTCAAGGTGACAATTTTTAGTGCAACACACCTTGCTGTTAAAACTGATGGGTTCCAACTTGTTATTACTTATTTTGTGGGGTTCCCATGAAAGTACATTCAAGGTCGGTGTTGCCAACTATCGCAGGTGTTGACATTAAAATAATTGCTCAAAATGACAATAGCAATGGTCTTTTGAAGAAGGGTGACTTGGTTCTTCAAACTTCAACAGGATCAGATGTTTTTTTTTTGGGTGGTCCTTTTTATAATGATACTGAGTACTATGTTGAAGCTTCCAAGGGATATCATTTAAAAGCACTTGCATAGGACCCCTTTTGAAACTTATTTGTATGCTCATCCAATTTGATCGAACGCCCCACTCGACTAGCCAAACCATAAAGAATATTTGATTAACAGTATTTGACCTTCTGTGCACCCCCTGTGTTTGTGGTCCTCAGTAGAGGAATCACTGAATTTGTGTGAAACAACCACTAGGTATGGACAAAACCTCTTCATTCGCATTGCTTCAAACTACAACCATGTAAGTCTGGGTTTTACTATTACTTTCAACGATTTAGAATGAAACCAGTGTAAATGCAGGTTGTATGTGGGTAAAATATAAACCACTGTAAACGCAGGTTGTCTTGTATGTGTATGCAAGGGAATACATGATAAAATATTTGAGAGTGAATGGGATATTGTTTCAAGATCCTTCATGCTCTATCTTGAGACTCAATATCCAATGTGGAATTAATTTGACCGTATTGGAAATGGACTCATATCCCAATAATGCATACAATTTCTTTGTGGACATATTGATTGAGATGATGGGAGCTTTAAATCATTAAAGGAGTTGGTAATATGTGTTGTACCTTTGCTTAAATAAATACGTCTCTTCTCAATTTGTTATTCGAGAGGCTTCCTAATCTCCAATGTTTGTTAATGGGTGACAACTTTATCTTGGTAAAAACATAATTTCTGCTTTTCTTTTACATGTGCAATGAACAACATGTTTCAATGTTTAAGAATGTTTGCATTTGCTACTTAGTTGTTAGGTATAGCATAAAAAACATTATACAAAGCATATATTGATGTAGCTTTGGTTGACTATTATGTTTTGGTTCATTATTATGTCCTTTTTGAGAATTCAGTATATCCAATAGATATGAAACAAAACCAAGTAATGACTTTGTTTAATATCTATTCTTTAATGTAAATCTACACTACCTAAATTAAAAAAGTTAACCTGTTATAAGTTGTGAAAATACCATAAAATTATTCCATGGTTTTTTTCCATTATGTTCATAATGAATATTTATTTCTTTTACCTCATAAATGAGTGTAGAGTTGGCTTATTCTAGTTTTGAAATGCAATTCAGGAACTTTCAAAATATGCCATACCTCGACATCTCAGATCCCCACTCTCTCATCTTCGTATGTACAGGTTTATGTAGACATAATTTAATTTCATGATAGGGAAATCAATCCATTTGGTTGCTTTCTTCAGAGTATCCCTGCTCTAGAGATGATAGAACTTTGTTTAATTGATGACTTGAACTATTAAGATCCATGATATGTAAAGCTTTTGGAGGAAGCGATGTATTTGAATGGAGTTTCAAAGCAAGCAAGGATATTGGTATGAGAATCTTCTTTTTAAATACACGCTTCAAAATCTTTAAGCCATTGAGTAGTAAAAAGGCTTTCTGGCTTCATTTTCTTTTATTTTTTTCTTTATGGAAGGGTATGACCAATGCAGGTTGTATGTGGATACAAGGATGAATTGTACTTTCGATACAAGGATGTCGACATTAGTGGAATGACCTGCTTAGTCTTGGGAAACATCGACTATGGAATAGGATGGCAGTCTCATGGAGTGGGTATGTGACATTTTGCCCCATTTTCATTTTATTTATCATTCGTTGTTTGCACTAGTTCTAATAGTCAATTTTATTTATTTATCTTCTTGTCATTTATATCATTAACATTCCATGTTTTCGAGGCAAGGTGACATTTTCGGTTGCTTTAGATGAGCAACCTCTAGGATTAGGATGTTCCCAATGAGTTTTGAACATTTTTCCAATATGCCTTGTCGATTCTGGATTGTCATTGTGGGTTATCGCTTTAATTGTTATCTGGTTTGACATTTGATTGTCAACGAAATTCCATGCTTTTATAAATTATTTGTATTAATTTTTAAAAGTATTTAAGAAATTTGTCTTTAGTAGCCACACTTCAAACAATGGATTTCACACTAATAGGTTTAAGGTTTGGGTTATCTATTTGGTTAAAATTTCCCAAGATTTATATGATATCTCAAGTGTCAAGTTTGGGTTATTTATTTGGTCAAAATTTCCCAAGATTTATATGATATCTCAGCCTTTTGAAATTCATGCATTCATTCCATTCGAATGTAACACATCATGACAATGATGAGCCCTATTAAGCTCACCAACTCTGTTGCTATGCTTCATGAATCATAATTCAAATGGACTCTGAATTTGGTTCTTTTCCTTGACTAAATAATATTAAGCAAAATCCTCTCATTCAAACTCAACCCCAAGTCATACTCAAAATTTTGACATGTGAATAACATTGGCTCGATAGCAAGTTTGACACCCAAGTCCTTGCAAGTCAGACAAGACTGTCCATTTTTTTTTTAATTGATCATATCCTTAAATTGTTAGCCCTTGGACTCCTTCATTAAAGAAAATATCATTCTATGATCTTGATAATTGGTCTATCAAAATGTGTATGAGGAGAAATATGAGTTAAGGAATTGAGAAAGAAATTTTCCTTGACATTTCCCAGAATATTTTGAACTTTTGGGGGCACATCACGTGACACTACCATAACCACACCAACTTTTTTTGGTAAAGTTCCACTGCAAGAGGCATCCACTGATTCATGTTCCTCAACCTGTGATCGTAAAGATGATTCTTCCTGAACATTTTTCCTAGATGATGATAATGATATGTAGGCTTTATCATCATAAAGTATGGATTTTATTTCTTCACCCGTGCTCCACTTTCCCCCTCCGAATTCTATATAAGCATCAGTTTCTCTTGCATTCTTCCCTCTGATTGCAAAGTTATACCCATAACTGAAATCCTCGTCTCGAGCTTGGTTCTTATGCTTCTCTTCTTCTTCTAAGTTAGGCAATCAGAAAATCATTACCTCCCTACCACCACAAATAGATAAACCATTTTTCCTACACTATATTTCAAGCTCCACAAGAGGAATACTAAACAATTCTCGAGTTGTTTCTCCATCTCCAATCACCATAGAAACACCTTGATTTGGACCAGATCCATCTGTTATGTCTTTAAGATTGGATTTAGAACTATCAAGGTCCTTCAATGGTGGGGCATCTCCACATATTGAATGAAAGAGAGGGACACTGAATTTCCAAACCAAAGAAATGTAGCTCTATTTCCATTCACATAAACATATGAAAGGAGAAACCGGTCTGACCAAACCTGGAGAACTTTCATCACTCTCTCCTACAAGGACATGATAATATAAATGTAAAACAAAATTACAAAAAGATCCACACAATCATTACACTAATTACAATAATTTTTTTTATGAGTAAAAATTACCAGCCGGCTTGCTAATTGATGACCAATAAGGGGCTTGATCTTAATACATGATCTATTTTCACCATTACTATCCTCAACATGTTCTATTATTTAGAGTGAGATTTCGTTAATTGGTAGCTGTGTTTTTCCACATTTATCTTTTTATATCCCACACAATTGGAATCCTGATACATTTGACCCCCTCTACTTCCCTAGGCTACATGTGTTAAAGAGGGTACAAAACACTAATGATATGTTCTTTTTCCATAAATTCTTCTCATTTTTTGGATGAATTTTGTGGGAATTTTATTCATGCCAATTATGTGGTAGGAAATAATGTTCCATTATTCTTTTTTATCATCTCCTCTTTATGAGTTGGCATGCTTCTATTGTACTAGTTCATTACCACTATGTCATGTAAAGATCAAGTTGAGTGTGTTTTACATTTGATTTTCACTGTAGTCAACAACTGAATATATAAGTTTTCTGTTACCTTGAATGATGTGACAACACACTTTGATTTCCACTAGTTCTCTCTTTCTCATATACTATCACAAGTGCATCATTTACTTGGATAAGTAAATGATGAGAACTTTTTATTTTGTAGTGAGAAGGATAACTATGTATTGTAGCTAGACCTTGAGCCCTTCAATTCATCCTTCCCTTACCCAACATGACAATCTCCTATTGGTAACAGAATTCAATTTCTAAGCCAACATGTGTCTTCAATACTATTTCATGATAAAGAAAGAACACAACCATTGATGTATTTCCTTCTAGCACACAAATACCAAAGCCATGTCATTTTTATTTCCTTGGTTAATATATTGCATCATTGTGTTTGATAGTTAATTCATTATTATTCTAGGCCAATAAATCTCTATCAAATAACAGAGAAGGATGACATGGCTATTTTAGAGATATATATAACATGAATTAATTAAAAATTCACAAGGTTATTTCGATTCTCATCATTCTATTTCACTTCTTTAGAGAAAACTATATATCCAAATACCAACACAACTCAAACCAAACTAAAATAGAGAATCCTAGTTATGAAGATGTTTCTCTCTCCATACCTTATAATGACATTATTTTTTTGAATTATACTTGACGTTCACTAATAATAACCTGGATTTATATATTTATTTTCACACCAAATTGAAATCATGGTAAAAATACGAATATCCCATTAAATATGACCTAAAGATGATTCAAAGAATATCACCTTTAGTCTGAGCATGTGGCAGAGTAATTTATGAGGTGTGAAATTTTATTAGAGGCATTGTTTGTTTATTTTTTTTGGTTAGAAAATGGTTTTCTCTTTCTTTTATGTGACTTTCAATTTATCATATCTAGTGTTTTGAGAGATGGGAAAGAATAATGTGTGATATTTATCTTGCAAAAATTGATGTTGAATGAAAGGATATAGAGTTTAACCAAGCTACAATCCGCTTTGGTAAAGGTAGAGGGACATCTTAAAAAGTTACCTAAGAATACACCATATACATAGTTTGAACATAAGTAATATATGGATTTTTTGTTTGCAGATATGTTTTTTTTTTCTATCCAAGATATCACAACAAGACAAATATTGATATTGTAGACATTGTTAGAGGACCTCATTGAGGTCAATTTTTCTGATGTTCTACTTGATTGATACATTCTCATGACAAGAAGGCTTTAAACATGAATTAATATGTTACCAAAACAAATTATATTCAAAGTTTATACATATAAAAGATTAAAAAAAAAAAAATTCAGTTACTTCATTTGATCGTTACTTGACTCTGGTGTGGGCAGGTTACATGAAATGTGATTGGAAAAAGGATGGGGAGACAATATAGAGATCATGCCTTGGATATGATTCATTTGTTGTTGGAGATCCTTTAGGCACTTCAGCCATCGACTTTGGAAATGTTTCTAGTAAATATTCATATTGTTTTTAATGTTATGATTCTTTCACCTCATGGTTATTTTGGGCAAGAAAATGTTTTAGGATTGTGTGATAAGATATCGTTAGACAGGTAAATGATCTTTTTATAATTACAATGTCCATTCCATGATATCCTCTCTTTATTGTTTGATTGTATTTTGAACATTTATTTCTATTTTGCTTTGTATTTTAACTATGAAATTGAAAGTACTTGGTATTATGTCTATTTAAACAACAACCAAAGCCTGAAGATGAAACTAATATTACACGATATTGATTGAAATCCTTTTAATTGTTTCGTATTGAAAGATTTTCATGATTATTAGAAAAGTTTACTTTCATGTTGTTGTTTGAGAACATGATGTTTATATACTTGACCAAATTCATGCATTAGACAACAAATTGTTGTTGTGAATAAAATGACAAGGATTAGACATCACACCTCAGATTATTTGTTTTAACAAGTTATTTACAGCTTGAGCTTTTTAGCATGTAACTTAGTTGGCATGATTGTGCCTAAGCTTTCCCTGAAGGTTGAATACTAAGTTACTAAGGTGTTCTTTTCTATGGTGACTTTAATTTATTTATACAGGTCATCTGACCACATAATGGCCACTATCGCTCAACTGAAGAAAACTTGTTCGAGTTTCTTGCTTTTATGGGGAAGAATGGCTTTAACATTGTTGATGTTGAGGTATATGTAATATAAATCCTTTATATTCTACTTTCATTTATATTCTAGTGTTCATCGTCTTTCATGTCTTACACTCTGCATTCTAGGTTCTTTTGTTTTCAGAAATGGAACTCAGTATTGATGGTAAGCAGTAGGTTTTGAAGAAAGAGGAGAACACTAACACTGGAGCAACAAATGCAATAAGAGAGAGAAGAGAACCGGTCTAGCGGTACCCTTAAAGCCAATATCCCGCATAAGACACACACATAGAGACATATGTTCAAGTCTTCATAGTTGGTGAATTCACCTGCAATGACTTGACAACTGAGTGATAGTTTTTTATAGTGATGAAACAACATTTCATGTGTAAATTGTAGTCCAACCAATGTTAAGTTGGAAAGTCATATTTTAATACTCGACATTTCATATAATATAATCTCTCTGGTTGAAATTATTTATAGTTGCACTTGATATTGTTTAATATTTTAACTAACATATGTAATTTTGAATTTTCATATTAGATGAACCAATTCACATTGTATGATGTTTTTTTAATTTAGTCGCAAAATCATACTAATTAATCTATGTGGATTAATAATTAACACATAAAATCAATCTAAAACTACTAAATTAGTAGCTTATATTGATTAATGATGAACAAAAATAAAATGAATATATGACTAAATTAGTCATTTATAATGATTATTAATGAAAATAAAGGAAATGAATATAAACTACTAAATTAGTCGTTTCTATAATGAATATAAAACTGTCAAAAGAATATAAATGACTACTACAAATGATTAATTTTTCATTACAAATGACAACTAAATTTTGCATATATACGACTATTAGTAGCTAATCTACAGTATCTTATAACACAACAAAAATTTAGTCATATTTCTTTGGTCATTAATTGGTTTCAAACGATGAGTTAAATTTGCATATATATGACTATTAGTAGCTAATTTACAGTATCTTATAACACGACCAACATTTTAGTCATTAATTGGTTTTCTCAAATAATCATATAGTAATATATTTTGTTGTATATTTGGTCATTAATTGTGGCAATTAAGGACTAAATCAATAACTAAATTAATGACCAAATTTATGACTAAATATACTGCTAGATGATAAAATTGAGACAATCAATTAATGACTAAGCTAAAAACAACTAAAATTTGGATTATAAGATACTGTAAATTAGCTACTAATGGTCGTCGACTGAAAAACAATAATTTATATGAAAACTTTAGTCGTTGTTTTAGTAACTAATTAACCATTTTGTACTAGTGGGTTGTGTGAACGGTTCGTCAAACTGAGTCTGTATGCGAAAGTTAGGAGTAGTCAAAGTTTAGGGTTGACTTTTGTTATGCTCTTGAACTGCGAGAAGATGCTAGAATACCAAATATGCGAAGAAATATAACCTAGAACACAAAATAATGAGAAATAACAACATGTATCTTATTATTTAGAAAGGAAAGCAATGTTTACTTGCCTCTTCGAGGGGGCAACCTCCAATAGAGCAGGGCTCGATTACAAAATAAGACACAACGCTCCTTAATCAGGAGTCTATATCCTTTATATAGGATTCATACATGAAATACCATGGGTCAGTACCATGGTTCTTATTAATACCATCTATCTAATACCATGACCCATTTGCAACTAACTGTGGTCCCTTCTTTAAATACGGGTCAACCACTTACAAATATTAATATGGGCTTTATTGACTCTTCAACTAACTATAACTATGAATTGACCCTATTACATAAATAAGGGGGTTAGGGTTGGACACTAACATGCCCTCCCCCATAAAAATAGCCTTGTCCTCAAGGCTGATGCTGCGGAAACTACTGAAGAACAGTGGTTGGTTCCTAGGTCACATCCTCTAGAGAGGTGTCCTTCCATTTGATGAGGACTTCCTTGATCATGCGGTCGCGCAGGTGCCATTCTCGCGTGTCAAGAACCTGTTCAATTCGGAGCTAGATTGAACCTTCTTCATCTAAATCGGGTAAACTGGTTTGAACTATGCAATTATTCCCAACCACTTTCTTGAGGCATGAGACATGGAAGACGGGATGGATTTTTGCAATGGGTGGCTGTCGAGTAGTAAAAAGGGTATTTTTCACCTCTATCTACCTCACATTAACTTATCAATCCAGGAACGATTTGTTATCTCAAAGAGTGTACTCAGTTTGAGGCGGTCATTTGTCAAAGTAATGCTAGTAGTATAGTGCTCAGAATACAAGAGTAAACGAATGCTTAAAACAAGATCTACTTACAACAAAGCACTTTAAGACTTAAATCATGCATTCAGAAAACTAAGAAAATTATTAGTCAAGGGTACAGTAACAGTAACTCATCCCTCTATAAACTGATGTAACTAAAGATAATCAAGGAATAGATCATCAACCTGGGAACTAGACAACAAATGTCAACGCTCACTACAGTTTCAGATCGTTCTGCACACCAAAGTAATGATAACGCAAATAACAAGAAATGGAACAACAACTAGGAAATGGAATGGCAACTAGGAAATGGAACAACAACTAGTTCTTATAAACAGCAAAACCTTAATCTACAGAAATAGGTGCGGCAATCGTATCCTACAAAAATCAGATAGCAATCTTTACTCTAAGAATAAATCGGACAACAACGGAAATAGAACAACAACTAATTAGCAATGAAATATCGAACAACACTTAGAGACAAATGTAAATGTACAATGACCCAAAATAAATAACACACACAGCATGCTTTAATATTGAGAAAAAGAGTAATCTGACTTCGATACCACAAATATCAATCTCAATTACAAAGAATAACGATTGTAATTCATAATGGAACAACAATGTCAGTTGAACAACAATCATGATTAAGTGTAAACCATAGATGAATACAGTAATACCAACTTATGAATGTCACAACACGGTTACTCTGCAATTGAACAGTAATAGCATTCGGTAAGGACCAGTAATGTTATATCAATGATTAAAGGAACAACAATGCATTACAAAGTCAGAATGAACAATACGACATTCTTGTCACAAAGAACGATATTACTTAGTCGCACACAAATCAAATATAACAGAACCGTGATGTAAAATAACAAAACACATCAGATTACCGAACAAAGTTGATAATGAAAATGACACACGAATTGAAGATAATGGTATAGGAGCAAGTGTTCCACCAGGGCCAAGCCCTTAGCCTCCAAGGACACATCGCTTGAGATTATTCCAGGATCAAAGGTGGAACAGCAACCAGATTTATATTAAAGCATCAAAGCAGAGTTACAGTGGATCACTTCTCAACGAGAGTTGATGATCAAAGTTTCAAATACAAAGGAAAGTTACATAGAAAATAACAGTAGATCGTCCCCTCGGGCTAGCAGTGCTGCCCCTTTTTATAACAACTGAGCGGAGATATTAATGATGCAAAAATAGTTAAGATAACGATCCCTCAGGATCAAAGGATCCCAATGGATTTGCCAAACTGTTAATTCCCAGTTATCTATTTGTTTCCTTACGTCGATTTGATATCTCCTTTTCCCTTCCTTGGCTAATACACTTCAATTTGGATCACCTCAATGTTTGCATGTGGTTCCCTGCCAAAGGGACAGTGATTAACTTTGCCCTGTATTTTTCTTTGGGATGGCAATCTTTCGTTTTTCCCTTTTCCTACATAAGAAATGGCAATTATTAGTAGTTTTGTGTTGCGTATATATCCCATAGATTTTGTCAGGATTTCTTATTATCTACCTAGTTCATGATGCAAAAAGGTTATGAGTTTTAAAGAAAAGATGACAAAATAATCAATAAAAACATACCTTGTTCAGTACTCCACACACCCCCTTTCTTACCCTTTTTCATGCCCTCATGAAAACATTGTAGCTGACATGTAAGGCGGTGAGAGAGTAGGCTGGAGACGGGATCTCATGTGGTGGTCTACAACCATGATGCCTAACTAGGTGTTCAAAAAGATGGCTTGTCTAACCCTCAGGCATCTCATACAGGGCTTGGTATCCAGGCACAGGGTGCCAAATAATCGGACTCCGGAACCTATATCCTAACCAAGATGGCCCTGCCCTCAAGATAAGTTCACCATAGAGGCTCAAGCGATTAGTGGCTAGTTTAAATTTCTCATAATTAAATGGTTCCCTGAGTTGGATATTCGTATTAGAAATCTGATATCGAAATTTAGCAGCGTCAATGGCAAGGTCTTTAATGGTAAAGAAGTATTATATCCCTTGACGATTGATTGCTATATGAATGGGTCTTAATGCTTCAATCACGCCTGGAGTCCTCATGAGGTTCCTATGTGTTATCACTCAGGTTGTTCCCTTTGACTCCTAAGGGAATACGGCCGAGGTAACCACTAACCAATCTTTTGGCCACAGGTCCTAGCCTACCTGTAACCAGAGAGGGCTCTCTCTTTATGATTTAACTTTGTTTCGGGGTGATTTTAGGCTAGTTATGATGTGCATGAGTTTTTTTTAAGTTTGGTGGGATGGGTGATGTTTTCAAACAGAGATGGCATGCAAAGTGTGAAAAGTTCAGACCATTGGGCATGGAGTCAATGAATATGAACTGCTATGTGTGTTTTCTTTGGTAAAAGAGAGGAATACAGAGCAGGATAGCTAAACATGGAACAATCTTCAAAGCTGGAATTTAAGATGAAATGGAGGTCAGGGAATGAAAGGCAACTAAGAATCTTTCATTCAGCTAACAGAGGGAAAGTGAATGAATATTATCTAGGAGAAATGAAGGATTCCTAAACAGCATTCAGAAATGAGAGAACTAGCGTAAACACGAGCAATGAAGTATTCATATTCATGACTAATTCTGAAGAAAACATAGAAAAATCACAGAAATTAAGCACAAAGTACATAGAAGTAAAGTCTGAGCTATTCTTTCTTTCTGCAACTTAGATCATGATACATGGATGATATAGACACATAGAAATTGAAAACAGAAGTAAGAAAGACTTATTGATCCATGAGGAAGCACGAGAATTCCATAATATGCTCTTCAGCCATTAAATCCACAACCAGTCAGTTCATAAGCAAACATACCAACAATCTTTGTTCATAAAAGTTCTCAGGCTTACAGCGCAAGTCTAGAATGACTTAATCAACCAACCAGCCCACCCTTAATACATCTTTTAAGGGGAATTTATAAGATAGAATATGTACAAACAAGATCTAATAAAGATCTGAGGAAATATCTAAAGATTAACCTAACGTAAATTACAAGCAAAGTGAAAATATCTAGTTTATGCTGCGCTGGAGGCAGATCCTTCAAAGTTGAGCTTACAGGCATCCTTCGTAGCTTTGTGCCGACTGTCTACAATAACTGTGCCTTGAATTCTCATCTGCTCCTCTTAGTCGGCTCGGATTTTCATTAATTCTGATTTGATTTAGCTTTAAATAGCTTTAACTCTGTGCTGATACTCTTTGATTTATTGGATCCTCTTTAATGTTCCTTTGATGTGGCTTTAACTCTTCCACTGATATTATTTTAATTCTTCACTGATACTCTTTTTCGCTGAAACCGATACTCTTTTTCCCCACTGATACTCTTTAATTATGCTAAATCGCCCTTGCTTTAACATTGAATGGCAAAATATAACTGCTGATGTCTTCTTTATTGTTTTCTGCGGGCTTAGAAGGTCTATCGGTGCTGAATGATATCAAAAAGAGGACGATGCATACTGGCAAATTTGGCTGAGAGTGAGCTCGTTGTCTGGAGCTATTCTGGATGGAGGAGGTCGAAAAATGGCTGAAGAATGACTAGGTTCCTTTGCATTTGGAGCGTGCACAGGTGCCGAATGAAAATATGAAGAAAAAAGCCTTTTTACCTTTTAAAAGGAAAAAACAACTTAAGCGGGAGAAATATGAATTTACAGGGCAGGAGCGATCACTGTAGTAATGAATAAATCCGGGCCGTTGGATCATGCAAGGGCAGATCGAACGGCTGAGAAGAAATTGCAATATCGCATCGGGGGATGGCAAGGGGACAGGGGATTTTAGATATATGTGATAGCGATTAAGTGATTGCGATATCGCATCGGCGATGAAATGGGATGAAGGCTTTGCGATAAGCGACGACTTGCGATAGTGATATCGCATCGATTGCGATAGCGATATCGCATCGGGGGAATGGATTGGAGACATGCATCGGTAAAGAAAAATGGGGGCATATGAACATTGCGATAGTGATTGCCATATCACATCAGAGGGTTGCCATTGGGGAAACCATAGAGGGGGCCAACACTTGTGATTGTGATTCGCGATATTGGGTCGGAGGGGGGGTTAAATGGTGCAATATCGGATCAGAGGAGGCCAAAATGCATCAGAGGAGGGTTCTTACTAAGTTTCAAATAAACTTAGTAATTCCCATAAAACATACTTATGGTTATATTTCAACCAAGGCGAGGATACTTATATATATGGGATTTTTACTATATTTTGAATACAGGGGGGGGAAATAAAGAGGGATTTATATAATAAAGTCAAAAGTTAATATGAATTTTGAAAGGAAAGCACTAAGTATAATGTTAGGAACTTAGGCTTTAAAAGGGAAAAAGGATTTATACAAGGAATAAGACCAGCCCCTAAGTAAAGCAGATCTTTACTTGGGCAAATGTTTATGGAATGAGATGAATAATGCAGTGATATTAAGCAGATCTTAATATCTCTGGGGGAAATTAGTAAATGATTTGGGAAAGTGTGAAGGGGAAGTTAGTCATGCCTCGCTTGAGCTGCTCCAAGGGAAACTGCTTTGCACTTGTGATTGAAGTAAATTTAACACTTTGAAACACAAAATTTATCACAAGTCTTCATTCTACAACCTCAAAACTGCCTACCGAGCCTACTTGCCTAACATTTTTTCTTCTTTTTGGATGGGTGCACTTGGACTAGCAAACCTTGATTTTCTTCTTTTCTTTTGGCTATCCTCCTATCTAAATATATCCTTATTTCTTCCAGGGGCTCAGATTAAGCAGTTGAGCACCCTTGTTTCTCTACCTATCTAGTAATCTGCCAAGATTAAACAGTTTGGATAGATCTTTATTCTCTATCTCTAAAACAAGAAATTTAAACCTAGAGAGGCCAAGATTAAGTTGTTTGGCCTTCCCTTAACTGTGTAATTCTTCAAAAATGGAATAGTAGTGGCATTTGAGCTAGCACACTTTCCTGGCCTCTTGATTGGGGTTCATTTTCTTTTATTTTTCTCTTGGCCAATTCACTCTTCTTTTTGCCCTTTGATTTTTCTTTTAGGGCATACCCTCTTTACGATTTTTAAATTTTTTTGGTTTTCTTGGAAATATGGAACCTTTGTAGCATGAAAAGATGACATATTTGGCATTTCCATAGTCAATCATGAAATATGACACCTATTGGTATAGGAACCTAACACTATGTTCCCTCCATAACTGCACTGGATTTCTAGGCTCAGCTCTTACCCATAAATCTAATCTGTTTTCTTGCCTTTGGAAGGCATTATAGGCTTTAAGCCATTTGATTTGATTAACTCCAAACGAAATAAATGCCTGTAGTTGGATATCCCCAACGAAAGGGCCGGGGTTTTGCTCTGTCTCTTGATCTAACACAAGGTTATGCAGATAGAATTCACACAATAATATTTGAACCTTTACTCCACAGTGCTTACAATAATTTATAAAATCATCAATAGTATTAATTTGTATATGGGCTCCTGCTTTGACAGCCTTAATTTTCAATTGCAAATATCATTCCATTAAAAACAAGGCATAATTCTTAGCAGGGGCTCTACATGCTAGGACGTCAGTGTACAAAGATCATAAGGTACCCATCTGCTTGATAACTACATCTAACCTATGAGTTACCTTTGCAACCTTTTCTTCTTCCTTTCGCCATTATTCAAAAGCTTGGCTTTTGGATAAATTGACATTCCTTAGCTGTTGTTGTAATTCTTCATACTTTTCTCGAGAAACTATTTGTTCTGTGAGTTTTTCTACTACTTGTTGAGCTTGCATCAAACCCTCTCGTAGGGTTACTGTCCTTGGATCACTGTCCCACATGGTAGTGGTAAGCGGAAGGTTCACTTGAATCTTCTTATTGCATCGTCTCATTTTTATGGTTTGCATTTCTTCAGAGGGCTGTGCCTCTGTCTGAACTTCTTTGTCACAGGTTGGTATATCATCTATTTTCACTTCAACATGGGTAACAGCTAAACATTGTTCCTTTTGGTTTTGAACAACAGGCTGGACTTGAGTCCTCCTTACCTTTTTCTTAAGGGGTCTCGCCGGAGTGGTTGCATGTCTTACCCCCGAAGTCCTTTTTGCTCTCTTTCTCATTTTCAAAACCTTGATTTGTTGTCGAAGTCGTGCTATCACATTCAAAAATCTTTGTTGTTCTTTTCGTAATCTTTTAATTTCTTCTATTTTCTTAGAAGGAACAGTTGTCTATTTACTCGGGCTTGGATTATCATCTTGGCCAATTCCCTGGTTTTCTTCTTGGGGTGCTCCTTCGTTGTTCTATTCGGGTTGCTCAGGAGTAAAAACCCTAGCTGGTTTTGTTATTTCCTGGGTGACTTCTTTTTCCACCCCTTCTTCTCCCTGAAATTCTTCTAGTGTAGTCTGGTTGGGAACAGATTGTTCCTCTTCTGTATCTTCATCACTTTTCTCTCCTGTCATACTTTCATCATGAACGGAATGATTCTCTTCTTTTTCTTCCTCGTCGCATAATTCTTCAAGTGCATTTTTTTCATGAGCAGAATGCTCTTTTGGTTCTTCTTCAATATGGAGACCTAGCGGGCTGATAGGTTGGGCATATTCACCCATATTGGCCAGAATTTGGGCCAATTCGTTCTTTTGTAATGGATTTTGCAATGGGCTTTCTTCGCATTGCTCTGTATCTTCCTCCACCTGCCCAGGCTTCTCAGTCTCTTCCTTCGTTTCTCCTTCCTCATTTCCTTCCAATTATTTCTCATTCTCTTCTCCTTCCAATTGCGGGGGTTGCTCATCCCCTAAATCATCTATCTCCACTGGTTGGCTGGTATTCTCTTGGGATTTGTCCAACCTCCCTCTAATCCATGCCAATCTAAATGATTTCCTCTGTTTCAATGGTCTATTCGGTGTACTGGTAGCATGTTTTCGTTTTGGGACTGGCAGAGTCAGTCCCCCGTCTATCCTGGCAATTAGCTCTTCCCAGCAACTCTGTTGCTAAACAAGATTGTGGCTAACTATCAGTCATATCAGCCCATGGTGACTTGCTACTGATTCTACATGTTGTGCTTTTTTCACGCTTTGGGCAACATCATGAAGTAATGAATTTAAAAATGCAGGTAAGTTGACAGAGCATTTCTGTTTTAATACAGCCAAAAGTTTAAGGTGTCGTGGTCTTACCACGTCTTTCCTGCCTTCACAGGTGATGTAGCTCTAGATGATCTTCGCCAATTCTACCCACAGCTCCCTTAATGTCGCTGGTAGAACTCCCTTTCCTTTGACTGTCAGGTTCTGGCCTTCATCTTAGAAGATTTTTATAATCTTTTGCAGTCTCTCCTTCTTTAGAGTCCACACAGGTCCAGTGGCTGGCAGTCCCGAGACCTCTGCAATTATGTCATCGGTGACTGCTATGTGTCTCCCCCTTACTGTGGAGTGATATTCTTGCAAGTTCTACAAGAATTCTATTGCTACAATCTCGTTGGATTCCTGTAAACGATTAAGATAAACTAACCATCCTGCCCTTGCCAAGATTTCCCGTACAGCATCAGAAACTGTCAATACTTGTGGTTCTCTCCGAATTTATCTTCCTCCCATGTTTTAGTTCACTGCAAAAACATAGAGGTGGCAATGGAATAACAGGCTGTTAAAAATATTAGAAACACAAAGAAAATAATGAAACAGCAAGGCTCGTTCAAATCCCGAGTCACTTACTAATTGCTGTAGAGCATAATACGGAAATAGCTTAGGAATAACAAGCCATGAAAATTGAAAAATGATATACCGTTAAGCCTTGCTATTCCCAATTAAAAGTTTTCCAAATAATAGTTTGACACATATACCAGCAAATTATGAGGTCACCTGCCTACCCCCTTCAATGTGATAGGCCGTCCTCGGCCGTCAAATGAGGGAGGAGCGTGCCGAACTACCATGGTACAGAGTCATAAAGGAGCATCATATGCCAAAATGCCATGTTTACAAAAGGAGAAGGTTGCTGAAATCAAGGTTTATAATACGATCACTTAACAAATAAGAGAATGCTGTGATATGATGCGAGGCTAGGAGGATAGGATAGCTGACGTGCACAAAAAGTCTAATGCGGTCATGATCAACTTTTCCATCATGATTGGTTACAATAGATTTTCATGTGTTTAATGGTTTAGGGAAGTGATATACATAATCTTATTTGACGTATTACAAAGGTATAAGGCAAAGAAGGGTGTTGATGATTGCTATTGGTGTATAAGGAATGTGACTTCAATACCATTAATAGAGCTCTGCTACCGACAGGTGTCCATAACCTTGACAGAGTTGTTTGTTTCACCCATGGAACCACGATCCTTTGTGTATGCTTAGGAAGTGTTGTGCAATGTCAAAATGGAGGTCATTATGTTGGCTTGGTAACCAGTTAAACCATAATGCCATTCACCAGGAAGGAGTGAAAGGTGGGAAAGCCGGCTCGTGATGAGACCTCCTGTTCCAAGGACTCTTTATTTTTTCTGATGTGCCTCTTGGATCATATCCCTGGTGTGGTGGCCATAGTGGGAATGCCACTTCAATTTATTCCTTATGATCATGGTAGGTTGGCTCTTGATGAGACCCCCTATCCTGCATTTGACAACTCATATAAACAAGTCATATAAACATTTTTCTCTTTTTTTTTTTTTCCTTTTTTCTTTTATAAAGTACTTTCCTATTTATACACAAAGGGTGGTTTAGCACTCCTTAAGAGTAGGAATGGTGGAAGAAGTCTTAACATCTCAATAGAAAAATATACCCTTTGTTCTTATTCCTTAAAATGATCAAGGAAGATTATGGGGAAAAAAAGAACCACTATGATAAAGATATCCAATCATATCAGTATTAGTAGGATAATGACAAAAAAAGTGATGATTAATTGTGTCCTTTCCTCTTTCCTCTCAATTCAAAGCAATTTCTTGTAAAAATAGCGATTTTATATAATTTGCTGATTCTAGTATGCTCTAGTTTTGTATCCATTGCATAAGTGTATAGCTGTGCTCCAAAAGACTCAAAATTATTATATATTGAGAGGGATAGCAGCTGTGCTTTAATTGGAACACCAATGAGAACAAGCATAAATAAAAGGAATACGAGAATGTTTTCTTTTCAAAAAGGAAGAGCAAAAAAATACAAGTGCTATTCCTTTGGAAAAGGAACAACAGAAAACGCAAGTGCCGTCCCTTTGGAAAAGGAACAACAAAAACCAAAAGTGTTGTTCCTTTGAAAAAGGAACGACAGAAAGCACAAGTGCCATTCCTTTGGAAAAGGAATAGCAGAAACCAAAAGTGTTGTTCCTTTGAAAAAGGAACAGCAGAAAACGCAAGTGTCGTTCCTTTGGAAAAGGAACAGCAAAAACCAAAAGTGTTGCTCCTTGAAAAAGGAACAGCAGAAAATGCAAGTGCCGTTCCTTTGGAAAAGGAACAACAAAAACAAAAAGTGTTGTTCCTTTGGAAAAGGAACAATAGAAAATGCAAGTGTCGTTCCTTTGGAAAAAGAACAACAAAATGAAAGTGAAAAAAGGAATGGCTAATACAAAAAGTGATGTTCCTTCGGAAGAGGAACAGCAAAATGAAAGTGTTGTTCCTTTGGAAAAGGAACAGCAGAAAAACAAAAGTGCATACAAATGTTGTTCCTTCAAAAAAGGAACAAAAAAAATGACAGTTCTGTTCCTTCTGAAAAAGGAATAGCAGAAAACTACAAGTGCTGTTCTTTTGAAAAAAAGGAACAACAAAATGGTGAAGGTGTTGTTCCTTCTAAAAGGAACAGCAAAAACGATAGAATTGCTGATTCTTCGAAAAGGAACAACAAAGTGCAAATACAAAAAATATGTACAGAGAATAATTTATGCTAACAAAACAAAGGAATTATGTACAAAATGTAAGAACAGTTGAATCACTTTAATGAACCAGAGGTGAGGAAGATTTCTCTTCCTCCAAAATTTGCATGTCAGAGTCTTCGCGGAGTTGCTGGTAGAAGGATTCTTGAGTAAGTGGTTTACGGTATAGTCGAACTCGATGGCCGTTTGCCTTGAAGGTATGTCCATATCCATCAATGGTGATTAGAGTAAGGGTGCCATTATCATGTACCTTCTGGATTTCATATGGCCCTAGCCAACGAGTCTGAAGCTTCCCGGGAAAATCCTAAAACCTGGAATCGTATAAGAGAACCCAATCTCCTTCGTGGAAGACTTTATTTTTAATGAGATCGTCATGCCATTTAGCTCACTGTTGTTCGATTAATGCAGTGTTTTGAAGGGTAGAGAGCCTAATTTCATCTAACTCATTGAGCTGCTGTAATCTATTAATCTGTGCCTCTTTTAGATGTAGACCGACTTCTTGTGCTATTTGCAATGTTTGGATTTCAAATTCTATGGGAAAGATGGGTTCCTTTCCAAACACCAATTGGTATGGTGAGTAGCCGGTAGTGCTTCTCCATGTTGTTCTGTAAGCCCACAAGGCTTCTGGTAATCTTGTACCCTAATCGTGTCTATGTGATGCAATGGTTTTTGTTAAGATTGCTTTTATTATTTTGTTGCTACTTTCTACTTGACCATTTGCCTATGGGTGGTATGGAGTGGTAATTTTGTGCTGGATATGATAGTTTTTTAGTGTTGCAGCAATAATGTTACCAGCAAACTGTGGTCCACCATTTGTAATTATATCTCTTAGAAGCCCATATCACACAAATATATGGAACAACAACTGTATGACAGAATCCTCTGTAGCTCTCAGCAATGCCTCCGCTTCAACCCATTTGGTGACATATTCTGTTGCTACCAAAATATATGTTTTCTGGTTCGAGGATGGGTTAATTGGACCAACAAAATCGAGGGACCATCGCTCAAATGGTTTAATAACTAGCTGTGGATTCAGGGGAATTTCGTCAAACTAACCAGGGCATCCTGCTCTTTGGCAACTATCACAAGCTTGAACGAACTTCTTTGCATCTTTGAAGATCGTGGGCCAATAATACCCTGTTTGCAGCACCTTATGTCTAGTTCTCTGATCGGTGAAATGTCCGCCACATGGTCCGTCGTGACAAGCTTTCAAAATGTCAAAAATTTCATCCTCCCGAACACATCTCCTGATATGCATATCTGCCACTATATGGAACAAGTAGCCCCTAATCCAAGAAAATTGAGCACTTCGCTAGACAATCTATTTTCATTCATTGGGGGTTAGATGTTTCGGTAATTTGGTTACTGCTAAGTAATTCGCAACATCAGCATACCAGGGTGTTTTAACAGTGATAGCAAACAAATGCTCATCTGGAAATTGATCTTCAACTGCTGCTATGTCCACTGGTTTTGGCATTCGTGAGAGAAAGTCAGCTACAGGATTTTATTTTCCAAGTTGGTCCTTGATTGTGATATCAAATTCCTGCAATAAAATCAGCCATCTAGTTATTCTACCATTTGTGATTGGTTTATTTGCTAAATATTTTATGCCAAAGTGACCTGTATACAAGATAACAGGCTATCCAATAATGTAATGCATGAACTTATTGACAGCATGTATTACAGCTAGAAATTCCTTTTCAATAACAGTATAATTCAATTCAGTAGGAGATAAATTCTTGCTAATATAAGAAATTGCATATGGTTTTTTATCTTCTTCCTACCCAAGGACTGCTCCAATAGTTGTATCTGAAGCATCTGATGAAATTTGAAATGGCAAGTCCCAATTTGGACCTCGAAGGACTGGGGCTGTTGACACGAGCTTCTTCAGATCCTGGAAAGCATGGTCACATTTTTCTATCCAAAGAAAGTCAACATTACCTATCAATGCATATAGAGGTGCACAAATATGCTAAACATGTTCTATAAATCTTCTATAGTAACCAGAAAATCCAAGAAAAATGCGTACCTCTACTTGAGTGGTAGGAGTGGGAATTAGCAAAATTATTTGAATTTTGGCTGGGTCTACCTGTATGCTAGCTACTGAGATATAATGGACTAGAATAAGTCCTTCAGTCATCATCATATAGCATTTTTCATGGCTCAAACAAAGCCTGGTGGCAATGCAGCGCTGCAAGACTTTTTCTAGTGTGTCCAATGCTGGGTCAAAATCATCTCTGTATGGTGTAAAATCATCCATGTATACTTCAAGCCCTTCATTTATTAAATCTGAAAAGATGCTGAGGATAGCCCTTTGAAATGTGGTAGGAGCATTACATAAGCCAAAAGGTAGAACTTTGTAGGCAAATGTTCCCCAAGGATAAGTAAAAGTGGTTTTGTCTTTCTCTTTAGGGGCAATCTGAATTTGATTGTATACACTCAAACCATCTAAGAAAGAAAATAATTTCTTTCCTACGAATGTGTCTAATACTTGGTCAATGAATGGAAGGGGAAAGTGGTCTTTTTGTGTTGCTTTATTTAGCTCTCTATAATCTACACAAATCCTCCACTTTCCATTCTTCTTTGGTACCACAACAAGAGGAGAGACCCATTTACTATCGGAGATAGGGTAGATGAAGTTCACATCTAAAATTTTTTGAAGTTCAGCTTTTACAATGTCTTTTAGATGAGGGTTAAGTCTCCTTTGTGGTTGACGAATAGGTCTCACATATTTTTCTATGTAAATGTGGTGTGTACATAACTGGGGATCAATTCCTTTCATATCAGGATAGTCCCATGCAAATGCTTCTTTGTATTTCCTTAGTAGTCGGATAAGCTTCTTTTCTTGTTCAGAAGTCAAGTTGGCATTAATGTTTATAGTCTTTCCTGGCTCAATTTATATAATTTTGCTATTTGAGACAGAGGTAGTAGGTATTGCTTGATCGTGTGTATCTTTAAAAGGATCTTCTTTTAATTCATTATGAAATGCTACTTCTATCATGTGACATTGTATGTGGGATTTGGGTTCAGCTTGGCTAATAAAATTGTTAATGGCATCATCTTCTATTTGGTCTTTGAAATCTAGGGCCTCTTCTATGGTTAATGGAGATCTAATATTTTCGGTGAGGTATGATACAAGACGCTTGTTAGTTTTTATTATTGTGACGCTTGGCTACGCTGGGGGATATAAAGCTAGATTCTTGATATTTTCCCCCCTAGTTATGGTCATACTGCATTGTCAGCAGCCAGTATAAGCATCGGTAGTTGCAAGCCAAGGTTTGCCTAAAATCAATGGATGTCCATCAAGTCGGTTTTTGGGGTTTATTATCAGGAAATCAGCCGGATACTCCCAGGAATCAACGAATACCATGACATCATGTAGTGTACCTTCTGGCCTAACCATAGATCGGTCAGCCAGTTCTAGTAAAGTGGGGGTTAGTTCTATTGATATAATGCCCAGTTTTTGGCAAGTGGTGGTTGTTAAGATATTAATTGCAGCTCATATATCAACTAAGGTATTGGAGAAGGTTTGTCCATTGATTTGTACGGTTACTATTGGATTTCTTGGGTCTTGGTATTTAACGGGTGTTTCTTTTCCTGATAATAAGTCGGATAGAGTGCTGACTACTTGGAATTTTGGGTTATTTGTTATTTTCCTCCTTAGTTTCTTTATACATATCTCTTTGATAGTCTTTGCATATATCGGGATATCTTGAATGGCTTGGAGGAGTGGGATTTTTATGTACAGATTTTTTAGTTCTCCCAGAATGTCAAAATCAGGATATTGTATGGGTCGAGGTATAATTAATCGTTCTAGGAATGGGGGAGAGGATGTGGTTGCTGGGTCATGAATTTTTTGTCTAGTCACATCCTCTTCTTGTAGTGGTTGTTCTATAGGTAATTGATTTTCAACTTGAGCTGTTTTATCTCCCTCTATTTCAATGATATGCCCAGATCTTAATTGAAGGTCATTACACTCCCTTAGATCGGTTCCTATCTTTGGTGTTTCAATTATTTGAATGGATTGGACCGGTTTGTTATTCGGATTGGGGTTGGGTTGGGCTAGGAGTTGTGGTCTTAAGTTAGACTGGGGGTTTTGTTGTAATGCTGGCAGTGTAGGTTGAGGGAGCGGGATGGTTCCTACTGGCTGATTCATCGGTCTTTGCCAGTTTGTCTGCCAGGCTTGACTCTGTGAAGTAGGAGGGGTCCATTGTGCTGGATATACATTGTTTTGCCAATATGGTGGGGTATAGGGAAAATTTGGCCAATTGGGTTGGCTTGCTTGATTCGGCCATGGAGATGATGAAGGAAATGATTGTTGTGACCAATTCGGGAAGGGAGGTTGATTTTGCCACATTGTATTATATTATTGAGCATGATATTATGGAGGTTGAAAAGAAGAAGCTGGGTCTGAAAACATACCTGATTGTCATGGCTGCCATTGACGGCACTGATTGAGTAGATACACCGATTCTGGCTCTTCTTCTGCTTCCTTGTATACTGCTTTCAATCCAGGAAGTGAGGGACAACTCTCTGTAGAGTGGTCTTTTGTACAAATGGTGAAAAATTGGTCTGCATCGAATGGACACTCCTTATGGCTGTGTTTCTTTCTGCATCTGGGACAGAAGACTGCCAAATTATGTTCAGCCTCTGCTTGCTTTTGTTTGGCCTGCATAATATCAAGTTGTGTTGTTAGTGTCCCCAATATGTCAGTTTTAAAATTTTCTAATAAATTTCCAATTTCTGCACGAGTTACTCCTTCTACCGAAATTCTGTTATCTCTTGCAAACCGATCATGTTCTACTAGTTTTAGTCTTGTGCTACCTCTCCAGCGCCTGATACATAGATTAATAATGTCAGCAAAATTTTCCTGATAAATATCTCCTTTTACCATAATATTTAGTGTTTCAATCCATTGTTGCTTCATTCCCCTAATTAATGTTGTTTTTAATACATTATCAGGTAAGGGTAATGATGCATAAGGAGATCTTTGAAGATTATACTAAAAACGTTCAATGTACTCTTCTAATGTTTCATTTGGTCTAGCTACCATCTGAAATATTTCATCTTTTAACTCTCTAGACCTACAATAATCCTGATAGTTTTTTAGAAAAGACTCTTTCATCTGGTCCCATCTATTTATAACACCACCAACCAATCCCATAAACCATCTTAGAGCAGCCCCTTTTAATGTAGAGGGAAATAATTTCAGTTTCTGGGGATCGGTGGTATAGTCATATCCTCTACACAACACATCAAATTCGAATAAAAATGCATCCGGATCTTCTAATGTAAGGCCATGGAATGTAGGGATATGCTGGAGAGGAATTGCTTTCATAGGTGCATTAGCTGCAGTATCCACAATGGGGTATTACAGTGTAGAGGTTTGGGTGTTTGGCTGGTTCTGGGCCATTTGGTCAAATATATGCCAATAACCTTCTGGGATATCTAGGAGGGTATTCCTAGGTTATCGAGGGGGAATGGCTCTAACGGGAATGGCCTTAACAACACTTCCTTTATCTGGGATGATGAGAGTGCCTAATGTCTGGGGGGGTTCAGGTTCTTGAGTTTCTTCGACTTCGTTATAAATGATTTTTGTAGCACTTCCCTTATCTGGGCTGCTTAATGGTTGAATTACCCCAAGAGGAGATCTTGGTTCTTCTGTCTCTCCTGTTTTTCCTCTTCCTTCACAGAGGTTGCTAAGGTTCCCTTCATGCAATGGTTTTGGGCTAGAATTTTCTTCAGTCTCTCCTGTTTCTCCTCTTCCTTCATAGAGGTTGCTAAGGTTCCCTTCATGCAATGATTTTGGGCTAGAATTTTCAATTTCTTGAAAATCTTACTCTTCGGTTTAACTATGCACCTTATAAAAGGCTATAGATGGTGATCCTGTGGCTTGAAGGGAACTAGTAGGCTGTCTAGAAGTAACTTTTCTAGGTCCTACTGAAGGCTGAGATTTTGCTTTCTTAAGGATTTCGTCTATAAAGGTCGATCGGCCAAGGTCACTGGCCCCTTAGCTTTATCAGACTTGGGTAGAGGTTTGAGATTCTTTTCGGGATTTTTCTGCTTAGTCATGCACACAAATCAACTGCTAAGTTGTACCCAAACAAGACAGCAACAAATCTGCAGGAAAGCAGGCAGGGGAGTAGAGATATTACATACTCCACATGCAGGTTCTTACCTTCCGTTTTTAAAACCCAATTCTTTCCTAACAGGTTCTTACACTACTATGGAAAAGAAACAAATGGCTACACTCTTCCCCGGCAACGGCGCCAAAATGTCGAGTAGTAAAAAGGATCCTTTTCACCTCTATCTACCTCATATTAACTTATCAATCCAGGAACAATTTGTTATCTCAAAGAGTGTACTCAGTTTGAGGCGGTCATTTGTCAGAGTAATTCTAGTAGTATAGTGCTTAGAATACAAGAGTAAACGAATGCTTAAAACAAGATCTACTTACAGTAAAGCACTTTAAGACTTAAATCATGCATTCAGAAAACTATGCAAATTATCAGTCAAGGGTATAGTAATAGTAACTCATCTCTCTGTAAACTGATGTAACTAAAGATAATCAAGGAACAGATCATCAACCTGGGAACTAGACAACAAATGTTAATGCTCACTACAATTTCAGATCGTTCTGCACACCAAAGCAATGATAACACAAATAACAGGAAATGGAACAGTAACTAGGAAATGGAATAGCAACTAGTTCTTATAAACAGCAAAACCTTAATCTACAGAAATAGCTGCGGCAATCGTATCCTACAAAAATCAGATAGCAATCTTTACTCTAAGAATAAATATGACAGCAAAAAAAATAGAACGGCAACTAATTAGCAATGAAATATCGAACAACACTTAGAGCCAAATGTAAATGTACAATGAACCAAAATAAATAACACACATGACACGCTTTAATATTGAGAAAAACAGTAATCTGACTTCAATACCACAAATATAAATCTCAGTTACAAAGAATAACAATTGTAATTCGTACTGGAACAACAATTTCAGTTGAACAACAATTGCGATTAAGTGTAAACCATAGATGAATATAGTAATACCAACTTATGAATGTCACAACACGGTTACTCTACAATTGAACAGCAATATCATTTGGTAAGGACCAGCAATGCTATATCAATGATTAAAGGAACAACAATGCATTACAAAGTCAGAATGAACAATACGACATTCCTGTCACAGAGAACAATATTACTTAGTCACACATAAATCAAATATAACAGAACCGTGATGTAAAATAACAAAACACATTAGATTACCAAACAAAGCTGATAATGAAAACCATGCATGAATTAAAGATAATGGTACAGGAGCAAGTGTTCCACCAGGGGTGGGCCCTTAGCCTCCAGGGACACATCGCTTGAGATTATTCCAGGATCAAAGATGGAATAGCAACTAGATTTATATTAAAGCATCAAAGCAGAGTTATAGTGGATCACTTCTCAATGAGAGTCGATGATCAAAGTTTCAAATACAAAGGAAAGTTACATAGAAAATAATAGCAGATTGTCCCCTCGGGCTAGCAGTGCTGCCCCTTTTTATAACAGCCGAGCGGAGATATCAATGATGCAAAAATAGTTAAGATAGCGATCCCTCAGGATCAAAGGATCCTGAGGGATTCGCCAAACTATTAATTCCCAGTTATCCATTTGTTTCCTTGCGCCAATTTGATATCTCATTTTCCCTTCCTTGGCTGATACGCTTCAATTTGGATCGCCTTGTTTGCATGTGGTTCCTTGCCAAAGGGACAGCAGTTAAATTTTCCTTGTCTTTTTCTTTGGGATGACAATCTTTTGTTTTTCCCTTTTCCTGCATAAGAAATGGCAATTATTAGTAGTTTTGTGTTGCGTATAAATCCCATAGATTTTGTCATGATTTCTTGTTATCTACCTAGTTCATGATGCAAAAAGGTTATGAGTTTTAAAGAAAAGATGACAAAATAATCAATAAAAACATACCTTCTTAAATACCCCACAGTGGCAAGGCTAGCTTGTAGGCTAGTTCTTCAATGTGCTAAAGTATTTGATATGGTCCGTAGAATTTTGGAGATAATTTCTAACAACCCTTGTCTTGGAGTGATGTTTGCCTATATTGTTGCAACCTCAAGAATACCTGATCCCCTTCTTGAAATGTGCACTCTAAACGATGTTGGTCTACCTATTGCTTCATGATATTTTGAGCTTGATGGAAATTATCTTTGAGGTGGGCAAGCATGGTTGCATGGTTCTCTAGGAGTTGATCCACTTCTTGTACCTTAGACCATCTTGGGATATAAGAAGTAGGTGAAGGGGGGGAGTTGACCATAAACTACTTCATATGGAGTCATATTGGTGGTGGCATGATAGTTAGTATTATACCACCATTTTGCTAGAGGTAACCACTATACCCATAGATGTTGCTTTTCTGAAGTGAAACACCAGAGGTAGGTCTCTAAACATTTGTTGACTGCTTCAGTTTGACCATCAGTTTGGGGATGATAGGAATTATTGAGTTGGAGTTGGGTACCTTGTAGCTTGAAGAGTTCCTGCCAAAAGTTACTAGTGAAGATCAGGTCATGATCAGACATAATGGAAGTGGGCATGCCATGCAATTTGAAGATCTTGTCCATGAAAGATTGAGCCACCAAAGCGAGTGTAAAAGGGTGGGGTAAGGTGCAAAAATGAGAATACTTAGAAAGTTTGTCCATAACCACCATGATGATTGACTTGTTTCCTAACTTCAGAAGACCAGTAATGAAATCCATAGAAACATCCGTCCAGATTGAGGCAGGGATGGGCAATGGTTGTAAAGTTCCTGGGGATTTAACTGTTTCTCCTTTGTGGTGCTTACACACATCACACTCAGCTACAAAAGTAAGAATTTCCTTTTTCATGACTGTCCAAAAGAATGAATGCCGAGAGCGAGCATAAGTCTTCTGAAAGCCTGAATGGCCTGTAGAGGGAGATGAGTGCAACTTTGCCAAAATGCAATTTTTGAGGGTGGATGTTGGTGATATCACTACTTTGTCCTTGTAGCGAAGAATCTCATCCTGCCAAGAGTAGCCCGCTGTGGAATTTGGATCTTCTTGCAATGGATTAATAAGTTGGGAGAGTGAAGGATGTGAAAACCATTCCTTGCGAGCCTCTTCAATCCACTCTAGAATGGGAAGAGAGATTGCTAGTAGGGTGCTTTCCTCCTCAAATTGGCATGATAAAGCATCTGCTATGACATTTTTGCGCCCTTTCTTGTAAATTATCTCATAATCATATCCCAACATTTTGGCTAGCCATTTATTTTGTTGTGGCAAGGATAGGCATTGCTCTAGAAAATATTTAAGGCTTTGATGGTCTGTGCAGATTTGGAAATGCCGCCCTAATAAGTATGGTCATTAGGTATCCACTGCATGTAAGATGGCCATCATCTCCTTCTCATTGGTAGATTGTCCCAAATTTTTCCCACTTAGTTGTTGGATAGTGAAGGCCAGGGTCGACCTTCCTGCATTAAGATAGCCCCAATACCCGTACCTGAAGCATCAAATTGAATCACAAAAGATTTTGAGAAGTTGGGTAGTGCTAATACGGGAGTGGAACACATGGCATGTTTGAGAGCTATAAATGCCTGTTGTGCTTCATCATTCCAAAGGAAGGAATTTTTCTTGAGAAGGTGAGTGAGGGGTCTAATAATGCGACCATAATTGCAGACAAATTTGCGATAGTAGCTAATTCTCAGAAAAGTTAATCCTGACCAATGTCCTGCGAGAATCACCCCAACATATAGGAGCCACAAGCCTCCCTGTAGAAATAGTCAAATATGTCTGTGAAACCCTCAACTACTGAGTATGAGTAGGAATTGTGGCACTGACTGAACCCCCGCTGCTAGATCTGAATGGCGGATCTGATTGTTGCTGTTGCGACAGAACCGAACTTGCTAGATCTGATCTAGCAAAGAATATGATAGGCGATCTATAGAGAGACAAGGGAACTATGGTCTCAAGGAGTGTCAGGTGCTACAGATCACAATATACATAAGGGTCCAATAGTATTACTTGGCTTAATATTTCAGGGCACTAACTAAGGAGGATCAACTGTACCCTTAGCCGTACTACCCGACTACCCTATCGTACACGCGAATAATCTCCCCAAGTGCTATTCTTGGTGTACTGTAGTAGCAAGACGGTCGACATTTTATCTACGGCGAGGTTTCAGGTGAGCCTATGGGGCTTCTGATATACCCAAAGGGTACGTGGAAGACAGTCCGTGCACGGTTCTATCTAATGCGCTACTACTCGAAGGGGTACCCAGAGGGGTTACAAGGGAGTCCAACAAGCATGACCACCACTTGTATTTCCTGCATGCATGCCTCCCAAAATCCATAGGTTTATGTGCTCAATGACAGATCTCGTGGTTTAGATATGCTAGAACACGTCTCTAGCCAAAAAAAAACTTCTAAAAATGGAAATCCCACTAGCCTTGGAAAGTTCTCTGACACCACTTGTTATGCTCTTGACCTACGAGAAGATGCTAGAATACCAAATATAAGAAGAAATATAACCCAGAACACAGAACAATGAGAAATAACAGCATGTATTTTATTATTCAGAAAGGAAAGCAATATTCGCTTGCCTCTTCAAGGGGGCAATCTCCAATAGAGTAGGGCTCGATTACAAAATAAGACATGACGCTCCTCAATGGGGAGTCTATATCCTTTATATAGGATTCATGCATGAAATACCATGGGTTAGTACCATGGTTCTTATTAATACCATCTATCTAATACCATGGCCCATTTGCAACTAACTGTGGTCCCTTCTTTAAATGCGGGTCAACCACTTACAAATATTAATATGGGCTTTATTGACTCTTTAACTAACTATAACTATGACTTGACCCTATTACATGAATAAGGGGGTTAGGGTTGGACCCTAACAACTTTGCTCACTAGGCAGGCTTAATGGAGACACAATTTGGAAGTTTTCTAGCAGACGAAATCCGACCAGATTTTGGGTGAATTTGTGGCATGTTTAATTTGACTCCTTCAGTCAAATTTTGGAATTTTCGAAAAAGGCCTTATTATTATTATAAAAATTATATCTATATATATATATATATATATATATATATATATATATATATATATATATATATATATATATATCTCCATACGTAGTAATTGTAATGAGGAGGTCGGCGGGTACCGAGCCTGTGCCAGCGACGTGAGCTAGCCCGCCACCATGCAGTAGCCCCATGCACCATGAACCCAAAGAAAAAACATTAATGCACCCATGTTAAACCATGTACAACAAAATTTAATGCACCCTTTTAATAAGTGTTACGGAGGATATGGGGTGGGCCACCCAATGTGGACCCAACCCCCAAACATACATTGCAGTTGTTTAAAAAAACAGTAATGTGTTAAAATGAGAGGGACGGGGATTGACCACCCGACCCCTCCTCAACTAATTTCGTTTTTTATCAATTTTCCATACAAACGTCATTGTAATATCTGCCTGGGAAAAATTATATAAACCTTCATTTGGATAGTGCGCCTAGGTAGCATGGAGGAACCAGGAGTGGCATAGAATTCAAAGTGAATTTTTAATTAATTTATTTGCAGGTGGAACCATGATTCCTAGGAGAGTGAAATTTTTGCAGTGTCCAAATTGGAAAAACTATATGTCAATCCTACACCTCTTGACGACACAAACCCGATGGCGTAGTTAGTTTCCTTATTTGAGCAGCCAGTTTGCAGAGGACCCAAAGGAGGGAATCTTTGAGGAATCCAAGGGGATATAAAAGATTCCTTGAGCCCTAGATTTTCATTTTCTCAGAATTCATAAATTTGACAGTCGATTTTGCATTATTCGACGCCACAAATCTAATGGTGTGTTCATATTTTCCATTTTCTCATTTTATTTTTGAGAAACTTTTCTAAGTGGAGTGCAGGTGTCAGCATTCATGTGCAAGCAACCATTTCCATGAGATTTGATGCCATGAGATTGATGGTACGACCAGCTTCAGCAGTTTGACATCCTCTTCTTCAGATGGCCCCAGGATGTGAGGTATATGTAGTGTGTTCATGTACTTCTTTTTGCTATGAATTCTGTTGCACATATCCCTATTTGATGTTTGATGTGGTATCTTGTTTTCATACTTGCTTCATGATTCCTGCTTGATGTGATGTGGAATCATTTGTGTGATTTACTTGTTGTCATGATTCATCATGTTTTGTTGAGATCCCTTTGTCGTCATGTTGATGGGATACTCATGTTGTCATCATGTATGTTTGCATTGAGATCCCTTTTATGCCATGTTGGCGGGCTGCTCATCATGCATGAGTTTGTGTTATACTAATAGGAGTCCTTTTCACTGAGAGTTCCTATAGCGGAATATCTCTTGGAGCCACTCCTGTGTGAGGGAATTTTCCTTGTATGATAGCAACTTCATCTCTTATGCACATCATCACTATTGACAACACTTAATGCAGCGACCTACACCATCTTGACACCGGGGCCTGGAGAAGTAGTCCCTCCTGGAGGAACTCCGTTATCAATGACTTATGTTTTCATGTGTTGATGATTTACATGTTCCTCTTCTTTAAAACATGCAGATGTATTAACTTATGTTCTTTTAAAAATGAAATTTAACACATGACAAAAGTAAAAGGTCTTGGAAGGGTCCTTTGTCACACCCGGACCTGGATCACCACTGGAGGAAGAAAATTTAAATGTTCAACAGTTTTAACATCTCAAATCCTTCCTAATATCCTCACCTATAATCTGCAACATTGCTCCCATTTGTCCCATAGCCCAACAAATGTATTTGTCACTAACTGAAGACAACATATATTTTCTTGTAACATGTTCAAAATAGCCAAAACCCCATGACAGGAAAACCAAATATATTTCTGTCTATTTGGACATCCTATAAAACAACCTAGATAGTCTCAAGAAAATGCAAGAGACTAATCTCACAGAAAGTGATATTAAGAGGATTTTCATTCCACAAGTTATCATATCCAAAGACCATATAACATGAATACACTATAGTTTATTCTCTTCTAAATATCGTATTCCCTATAAGGTTTCCATGTGTCCCCTAGAGTAACCCACTGATTCCTAAACCTTGCAGCTATTGGTCCTCACTTTTTCTCATTTAGGACATCCAAATTTTTAGTATTGTTCATAATTGCATCATTACCTCGGCCTCTTGGTCTCCCATTGTCAAAAACACTCCAATTTTGTTCATTTTTTCTCGCTTCAAACCCATGTGCCCCAAAACCAGGATTTGATCTAACATATGTATTGTATGATGATATAGTAAGTTAGATGGGTACACTCTGTTCATGAAGAAGCTTACACCTAAAATAATCCTTAATATATTAAAACACAAAAAAATGATAATAGAAATAATGAGTATCATACCATTACAGGATGTAAATGCTACATATTGTTTCCAAGTGGATAAAGATACGTAGTGTGTGAAACCACCGATGACACTAGATTATTTTTTGGAGGCCTATATTTATCATCTAAAACTACTGGCCCATCAAGCCAAGAAGATACAATCTTGATGCCATCATGGTTTGTAGGAAAAATACTCCTTCCATATCCATCATTAGATGGAAATAAAGGCATTAGATGTCTAGGTCTTGGATCCAAGGGAATACCATTAGTGTTCCCATTATTAACATTTCCATTTGTGTTGTCTATTTTTGATTGATCAGGAGCCATGGATTTTGATGCTTCTCCTTATGGTGGGACAAAAAGGGACAAAAATCATTACTTTTCTTATGCATATAATTATTTACTCTTTTTGTGTGTGCTAATAATGTCCCAAGTGTTGATATTTGATTTTGTTTATCTAACTTAGGTATTCCCCATTGCATTCACCATCAAAGTAAAAAAACAATTTTTACAGTAAAAGGATCATTGGTGTGTTTCTATTCTTTGTGATTATATTATTCGACAATTCCTATGAAATTTTTATCATATATTCATTAATATAAAACCAACAATAAAAAAACCCATTTAGATTATATGGAACCAAAAAACCAAACATAGTGAAATTAGAAGCCTATGAGATAGACTACTATAAAGATTCTAATTTCTTTCATATTTTCCAGTACACTTGTAAGGACTCGGGTATTTAGGTTGGTTTATTTCTTGTTGTGGCTTTTATGCTTGATAGTCATTTTAGATCCTTGTACAATGTAAACTATTAACTCTTGACACATGATTTTCCCGACGAAATTTTCTAAATGCTTTATTTTTACATCATTCATTTGTCCTCTAGTGAAATTTTTCATTTTTATGTAGAGATTTTATATAATATCAACACATTGGAACTTTTATGTTTGTCTTCTTCATGGGTTAGCCATCAAATCAAGTATGGTACAAATGCATCAACCACGACTATTTTTCGTGAGATTTCATACATAGTCTTACACTCATGAGGATATGTTTTATAGCATTTGAACTGAACTTGTTTCATCCTAGTGATTTATCTATAGGGATACCATGATGAAGAATACAAGAGAAGGTAGTCATTTATTTCTGATCTGGCCAAAAAACACAAAATGTGAGTCATTGTTATCCCATTCTTGGGTACCATTTAATGTTATTTCCACAACTTGTTCAATATTTGATGGTACAATGTACAATATAATGGAAATAAAAATTGAAACATAGAAAATAAATTCATTTACCCTTGGCTATTAGAAAAATGTAGTTCAGCTTTTATAGTTTCATGTGATTTGAACTACTTCAAAATCATGAGAGATTTTGATTTCTACAGAGGAGAACCCATTCCTGATATCAACTATACTATTGAAGAAGCTCATGTTTGGGTAGAAGTCCTTACAAATATTAGTGAATTGTACCTCATTCATGCTTGCAAAGAGTATTTGCAATCATTTCCACTTTTCAACTTTCCTCCTAACATAATTCCTCAACTAGAAGAGATTTCATAGGTATATTGGGTTTTGATAGCCTGTATTTATATTTTGTTATGGATGGAGACTTCTGCCAGTGTATAAAACAAATTTGGCATGGGTTTTGTGCATAGGTTTTGCAGCATTACACTGGAAGGAAGATAAGACCTGTTGCATGGTTGTTGCACCCACATAAATTTTTGAATGGACTGGATTTCAAAACATTTCATTCAACATATTATATTTGTCACACAAGAAATCCAATATACACTCCTCAACCTGAAATTCCATGAGATACTTGGTCATGTGCCAATGCTAGTACACTCTGAGTTTTTTGATATTTCTCAAGTTATTGGCGTAGAATCATTGGGTGCATCAGATAAATAAATTTGGCATCTTACTAAGCTATATTGGTATAAAATTGAGTTTGGAACAATTGAAGAAAATAACGAAGTTAAGGCATTTGGAGCATTCATATTGTCAGGTTTTGGTGAGCTTCAACACATGAAGTCTGCTAAACCAATGTTTGATAACCTTGAACCATTCACTCAGCTACCTAAGATGAGTTACAAGGATCGATTTCAACATATGTATTGATGTCAAAGTTTCTAAGACTCTACATAAAAGATTTTGTCCTATGCAAGAACTATTCACTATAGTAATTAAAAAAGGCTCTATAAAAATTTAAAGAAACATGCTTGTATGAATAGCTATTGAAATTTCCTCACCTTATGCACAAACTAGCATTAGAACTTATCAGCATTAGAGTAAGCTAACAGGCCTTGTTGTGATTGTTATTGCACCTGTCTAGGAAGTTGCTGAGGGTACTTAAATGATAGAGATGAGGGATATTACCACAATCTATCATGTATAGGTGTTAAACCCACGTACTATTAAATTTAAGAATGCACCCATCTTTATAATTACTAATAAATTCAATTTGACTGGCCTAGTAGAACAATCATATATGCAAATTTGTAAAATTTATTCAGAATGTTTCTATACAAGTTATGCAAAGGACAAGGAAAAACACATATGTATGAATAAATTATGGATTCGAATGGACTTGTATTTTTGTGAAAATTTTATAAATGTGTCTTTTTTAGTATTACGCAATTTCAGTTTTACATATATTATTTGGGAGCAGTATACGTTAATGGAATACTACATAGTTTCAATTATATAATTTTGCATGTCAATGGAACGAGCATGGAATTTCCTTGGATGTCCATTTTATATGGACTGAAGTTGTTCTTCTTATTTGTATTCCATCATAAGGGGTGGTTTCTAGTCCTCTCTTGGATGTAGCTTAGATATTTGTTTCTTGGTAGCCCGTGCTAAATTTTAGATCATGGTAGGTAGATCTATATAAATCCTAGGTAACGGAAAATATGAAAGCATATCATAACTATGGATGAAGGAACATGAGATCTACAAACACAACATTCTGAAAATTATGACACCAAGTACAAATCTGAACTCTCGATCACATATCCCCAATATAAACTCAGAAATAAGGAATACACTACAATGACTCAAAATGGAATGAATTAATGACCCAGCCCTGCCTTTATTTTATACACCAGAAAAGGCCACGGGTTTAGTGAAAAAGTATATCTTTGTAGTGTGCCTAGATTTAGAAGTAATTCTGAAACTCTAACTCTAAATATGCCTAGAGATGTACCCTAACTGCATGACAGAATCCATATAATAAAGAGACAATCCTCCTAGAATAGAGAACCCATGGTTTAAATGTGGACACCAACTCAAACATAGCACCTAATCTAAATATGGAAGACTTCCTAAGTCATGTACTTTCACAAAATCTGGAAACGTTAAACTTAAAATAGGACAATAGTTTCTAACTAAACAAAATCCTAAAACTAGAATTCTCTAAGGCTGGGAACTGTCTAAGGTTAGAAAATGTATACATATTTACCTCTCTACATATTCACTATATCATCATCGATCATCATTACTCAAAGTGCTACACACAGGACAAGGTTTTAAAGCTCTGCTGAAATTAGTAACTGCATTATGCCGAAGAGAACAATAGTTTGGCAACACAGATACAAAAAACTAACGCTCCACCTTTGCAAGGAAGGTGTTATCCACCAAGATAATTCTCTCTCTCAACATTTCAAACTTCCCCTTAGCTAGGGACTTTGTCAAAATCTCTGCAACTTGCAAATATGAAGTAACATAATCTATGACCACTGCTCCCTTCTAAGCTATGTCTCTAAGGAAATGTTGCCAAATATCAATATGCTTGGAGTAATTGTAAACTACTAAATTCTTAGAACTCCAGAGGCCCTAACATCTGATCATTCAACTCTGATATCAACTTGTAATCCATATGGCCAGACAACTAGCATAGCTATCTACCATATACTCTGCCTCCTTTAAGATGAGTGAAACTACTACCTTCTTCTTGCTAAATGAAGATATCATACATGATCTCAACCTGAAACAAAATTCCAAAGTGATATTCCTAGCACTTTCATCTCCTTCCCAACCAAAATCAATAAAGCCATGTAGCATCAACTCACCATCTCCCACATACCTCATGCGATAATGGGCTCATCCCTTCAAGTACTGGAGCACATGCTTTGCAGCAATCCAATGAATATGCTTAGTTCAAACCATGAGCTCACTCAAAGTATTCACTGCAAAAAACATATAAGGCCCAATATTCAACAGACATAAGAGAACCAATCAACTGCCTATATAGAAAAGGATATACAAATCTAAATCTAAATCACCATGTAACTTCAAATTTGGAACCACAGGATGGCCAAGTGTCTACAACCTAGCATCTAAAATCTCTTTAGAATATCTACTGTGTGCTTCTTTTTCCAAGCAAAACATCACATATACCCCACCAAACCTCTAGCCCCACGAAATAGCACATAAGTTTGATGTCATTCATATCAAATTCACTGGCTAGCTTCTTCTTGCACCATGTAATGAGTCTCTTTCAGAACTATATATAAGGATCAAACCATATACATGCAAGACCAAGAAAAGCATATCAGATTTATCAAACAAGTACTAAAGATTAGGATCTCTAGAAGCCTTGGTGAAGCCCAAATTCAAATAAGTACTCATCAATCATTCACTACCACGTATGTGGTGCATATTTATGCCCATAAGGGGCCTGATTCAACCTACATACATGGTCCTCTCACTTAAAAAGAAGTTTTTCGTGTTCCTATTTGCCCCAGTTCTTCCTGCAAAATCTAGGTAATCCATATCAACCTTTAGTTAAATTGGAGAGTAAAACACATTGTATTCCTTTATTGGAAACTTGCTCATATGAATCTGATTTTTCCTATGCACATGGGACAACAAGCTTTTATCCCTACTCAACATCCATGGTCATCTCTTGAGACTTACAGGACTAAGCATCCTCGTCAAAATTTACATCTCGATACAATATTGTATGTCACTATGATGGAAGATAGATCCTCCAAGCCTTGGAGGACACAATATAACCAACAAATATGCCTTTCACACTAGAAGGTTCAAGCTTATATCTCTTTTCATCAAGAATATAAATATATGCTACGCAACCAAAAACACGAAAGTGTGATCCCTGTGGTTTCGACTAGTAAAAACTTATAGTGACATGTTCTTCAAGATCTTGTGAAAGCACATGCTTCTACACAAAAATACATGGGAAAATATATATCATTAACAATAGCCTTGGTTGTCTCTATGATGGATCCATTCTTCCTCTTTGCAACCCTATTATACTAATGTTTGTAACATATTATCACTTCCCTCTTGATCCCAATTTCACTATAAAAGTCCAAGTCTTTTAGTTTTCCTCCATTGTCAAAGATATAAACCTTAATATTCTTACCTATCTAGTTCTCCACAAGAGATTTCAATTTCTTTGTAAAGTAAATCCAATTTTTTCTAGAGAGAACATCAATGAAAGAAAATAAATATTACCTTTTTGTGGAGCTAGTCATTGATCCACACACATCTGAATGGATGAGATCAGCAATCCCTTTTGATATATGCTTACCAATAGGGAATGTGATCTCCGCATGCTTTCTAACTAAACTCTTTCATACTCATGTCTTCTCGATGTTGAATGTTATAAATATGGTATCCATGGTTGGTAATTTTATCATGAAGAAATTAGAAAATTTATATTTATATTTCGCCTCCAAAACTAGCTCTAGTCAACCTCCTTTTTGTTCAGGTCAGGATGGGCCCCTTAGAGGCACCTATTTGGCCCCTTGTGAATACTATATATATGTGAGGTATTTCTCCTCATTTTGAAATTCAGATGACATATGTTTCTGTTTGTTCCAGTGAGTTTTGCAGGAGGAAAGGACGAAAAAAAGAGGAAAATAAGGAAAGGGACTTGACATCTCTGAGATAATTATTTGGTTATTTTTTATCTTTGATATCTTGTTTATCTAGATTTATTTGTGGACATTGAACTCTCTCTCTTATAAGGAAGAATTTCTTGGTTTTCACCTTGTGGGTTTTTCCTTGACCTTAGGCCTAATTTCTATGTCTCTTGTCTCATGTTTATTTCTACTGCTCTTTCATGTTTATTGGTTGATATTTTTCTTCTATCTAACTGCTTAATGATATTGACTGAACGCAGTGTGGAACTAATTCTAATTGATCATTGGAAGTAGTTATTTATTGAATAGAATTTAATTATAGCATGTGCCCTGGAAAATTAACATGGTTTCAGAGCCAAGTTGAAGAAAAACTCTCTTATATAAGTATATATAACTATCCTTTTAAATGTGAGTTATTGCAAGAAATATTTCCTTAAGAGATTTACATAGGTAAATATAAATTTATGTTTCTATGTATGTGATATCTTAAATATTTTGTGAGTATCACCAGTCTTTGAGATTCCTCTTTCTAGATTGAATGAGTTTCTTACCTGGAGAGATGTTGTCATCTACTTTTTTTGGTGCACTCTTTGGAATTTATAGATGCTTTTGTGTCTTAGAATGGCACTAGGGTTTAAAATGTGAATAAATTCCTTCTACTTTGTATCAATGCATTGGTTGGTGATTGTTATCCCACGATTCTTTCAAATCGGTAAATTCCATTGGACAATTCTTCTGATATAGATAGATTTGGTGTAGAGATGCTATTTCAGTTTTTATAAATCATTGTGGCATGAAACTAATTGAGGTTCAAAGGGTTGAACTGTGTATATATAAATGATGGATAAATTATTACTCCCTTTTAAGTTACTTCCTGATTTATGGTTGAGTTCGTGCCATTTGTGTACTCAACATTACCACCAAGGATTCTGAATCAAAGTGAATTTGGCTTGGACCAACTAGGCCATAGTGAGACCATACGTAGCTAGGAAACATGGATCTACATTTGAGCCCTTAGATTAACCTTCCAAATGTCTAAAAAAATTGGGCATGGAAATCTTCTGTTGTTTGCAAACTCCTTACAATACCTATAGTTGAATGTTAGGTCTGTCTTTATAGAAAAAAATATAGCTTAATGTTATACATGTCTATATAATCTTCAACCGATTGTTGGTATAAATAAACTTTTTGGGATTGAAGTTAGTAGGATGGGATGGCAATTGTTAGTAGAAAAGCATTAGAGCATAATCCACTTGCTAGAGGGAGCTATAAGTGATTTCTTGGGATTTCTTCTTGGGCCCGTGTTGTGATGTGTTCACTTGGGGTATTTCTTTTTTGATTGAACCATGATAGTATTCATGGAATTCAGTTTTCTTTTGTCTAAAATTGAACTCCTGGAAAAGATGATAGTCAAGAACTTGAAAAAATCTATCTTTGAATGCAAGCCTAGCCCTGAAATATGTCACCCTAACATTCTTAAAGATCCACAATGGAATTTTTTATGCTAGCAGCGCAACGTATTTTCTTCACTAATCAATTAGTAAGTTTTCTTCTACAAATTTCTTTATGTTCATATATCCATGACATTATTTCAATCCATCAAATATGACATTTCAACTGCCTAGAAGAAATATAAAAGGGATTTGAACTTGTACTAAAAAACGTTACCATGATCTCATAAATATTTAATTGACTATTTAATCATTTTTTTCATTTATCATGGCTCTCTAAATCCCATGCCAATAATATGAGGTGACTCATATGATATACCAAGCCTTGCAAATGTGGTAAAATAGTAAATCTTTCTAGTGAAATTGGTTTAGCAATCAATTTTCTTCAAGCATGTTTCTAGTTAAGAGTTTTTACTCTAATATGTGATGAGAAGGAAGAAATATGTTCCTGCTCCTTATGAAATTTTCTTCACCCCAAGAACTCATTTTCAGAGTTTGAATTCCAAGGCAAGTTGAAGCAAATACCTCCATAAGTGATTTCAATTGTTTTCTTTTGAAATAGTGGTGAATAAAGGATTGACTGTGTTCATTCTTGGAAGTTCTAAATTATGTTTCTAGTGAAACAAACATTGAATTAACCCTGTTACAAACAACTTTCTAATTTTAGACATAAACAAAATTACTTCAGGATGAATATTAGCTAGCTGCTCTTTCACAACATCAACATTCTCACATTGCAAAGGTAGTATTATTATTATGTTTGGAAGCTAATAACCATACACTTTTTGGATGTCTTTAATGCTTGTATTTTCATCTATCCACTCTAGAACGATATATCCAATTTTGGTTCTAGGTGGAGGTATCTCACTAAACCTTATCTTATATCCATTGTTGAATATGGAAGGCTACTTTGTTATTAAGAAAACACTCTTAAACTGAGTCCTTGTGCATTTAGAAAGGTATAACACATATCATCTCAATATCCATGGTCCAAAGCTCTTAAACCTAGTTTTTGTGTATTTTTTGAAATATAAAACAAATTTTATCTAACAATCTCAGATCACCACAATTTTATTTTGTTTTCATAACATACTTAAGACATCTATGACCCAAATCTTTCATAGTCAATCTTTGCAAATTTAAAAATGTGTAGTGAATTTTATCTAAACATGAATGACTGTAAATTACTCCCATGGCATCCCAATTATATTTTATTTTTGTACATATTTCATCTAAACAACCATGACAGTAAGCTCTGATAAAAATGGAAACTAGTGCCAAATTCCACTTTCAAAGACTCATTTGATGCAGATAATTATTGAATTAAATTCCTCTTTCAAGACGACCAAAATTGACCTAAATATCATGAAATTTGGATAAGGAGAAATGTTTTTTTTAATTTATGCACACTCATATGCAAATTTTCATGGTTGGCCTCACCTCCATGTAGGCTTATAAAGCCCAAACATCATATCTATTGACCTTCATCAATTTGTATATATGGAGGTGTCCTCCAACCTCATTTTTGACATCCTATGTCCATTCAAGATATACCTGTCTAAGGAAAAAAAGCTACATGAGGAAGAGGACAAGGGTTTAGGATTGTTTTTGTAGTTATTTATCTCCCTTACTAGTCCAATTTTGGAGCAGAAGTTGCTGCTTTGCATGAGAGTTGATCTAATGATGTTTTGGGCATACCTCTTGTGGTAAATCTCTCCTAGAAGTACACCGCACTTGATTGGGTCACCTACAGCTAGGATCTAGACCTTAATTACCCAGCTTAGGAGGCTAAGAAGCTATAGATGGTAGGCAACAGTCTGTTATTCTTGAACAGGAAGCTACGTGGTTCATCTCTGAGGCCTAGAAGAAGCTTGAGGGGAAGTGAGTTGTTGGAGGGAACATTTGAAGTGAGGCCATAATAAATAGAAGTTTTAACGGGTGTGAATGGGGTGTCATAAGAAAACAATGTTTGTTCCCTAACCAGTGTCCAAAATTGCATAGAAGAAGACACCATCTCTTGGAGCATGCAAAGAATGCCAGAATTGCAATTTGATTAGGCCATCTTCTTGCCTACGGGAAATGATATTAGATCTTCAATTGACAAGTCATTTTATTGTACTCTCTCTCACTGTTGAACATTTTATATTAATATTAAAAATAGTTGGTGAAGGGTTTTCCCATATTGGGAATTTTCCCTAGCTTGAGCCATATCCTTGTGTTCCCTTACCTTGCATTGTCTTTTGCTTCTATCGTCTATATTATTTCTTTAGCTATTTTCTATATTGATTTATATGATTGCTTATGGAAATAAAATGGAATCATAAATGGGCTAATATAGATCTCTGAAGCAACTACCCGAAGCAAAGATCATATCTTAAAATTAATAAGCTCTTAAATCCAAACTCTACAAATTGAGAAATACATTACAAATTTTATCTAAATAGCCACGGCTAGGAAAAGATCCCAATCACGAGTTATAGTCTATTCTCATTAAATATTTCATCTAAAGGGCCATAGCCCAAAGCTGTTAAATCAAAACTTCTAAATTGAGAGATGCACTACAAATTTTATCTAAATAGTAGGTTCTAGGAAAAAGTTCCCAAATTCCCATTCCATCTCATTTTCAAAAAATATATCATCTAAATACCATGACCAAAGCTCCTAAACCCAAATTCCATAAATTTTAAAATGTACACCAAACTCTATCTAAAAATATAGGGCTACAAAAAACTCCGAATCACCCCAATTATATTATGTTTTTATACCATATTTCATCTAAACAACCATTATCTAAAGCACTTACATCCAAACTCTTCAAATTTAGATACCTAGTGAAAATTTAATATTAATATTCAAGCTAGAAAAGCTCCCAATCACCCCAATTTATTTTGTTTGCATAAGATGTTGCATATGAGCAGCCATTCCCTGAAGTTTTTAAACCTAATATCTACAAGTTTAGAAATATATATTACATTTTATCTAGATAGTAGATATTCAAGGATTCAAAAACCTCACAATAACCCCAATTTCCTTTTGTTTTATGAGTATGGGTTTTAAGAAATGAATACCTTTCTCGCCAATGTACCCTCCTTATCTTTTTCCCTTCGTGGTAGATCATCCAACATTGTAGAGGGATTCTATGTTGTGGATGGTGAATCCCAATTCATTGTTAAAGACCAACAAAGTATCAAAGGAACCCACACCTGTGACATATTAGGTTGTAATCATGAAATGGTTTAAAAAGTCCATCAATTCTTTCTACTCTGTATCAATTCACTAGTTGGATATTTTTGTCCCATGTTTCTTACAAATGGATAAATTGTGTTAGAAAAATCCCATTTCATTTTGATTAGCATCAAATTTCGAGTTCTGGGTATGGTAGACATGCTGTAAGCTAGTTTTTTTTCTCTACAGGAGTAACTCATGAACATAGGAGAATCAACAAAATCTTCAACAAATTATCACGTACGCCTTTGGCTTCATCTTCCTCCATGGAATCCTGAACATACAACCTCTTGGGTGCCTCATTGTGCTTTTTTAGAAGTGTTTTGAAGTTGCAACATATTGTTTTTGTAGAACGAAATCATGAAATAACCATAATTGGAGGCACCGAGAATTTAATTTCATGAGTTCAATTGAATGTATCAGATCAAACCCTGGATGTGCCGATTCTCCTCCTTCTCTAGAAAAACCCTTCAATGCAAGGGAAATAAATGAGGGAAATGAAAAATTTTGATATTCGAAAGATAAATCCTATGAATTGTACTAGCTAGATTCAAAAGCTAAGGACCATTTTTGAGATAGATTGGTGAACACAAAACCTACAAGGATAAAATTTTTGTTAGTGAAAGAAAAGTTTGATTATGGTGGTGGCAAAATTTTCATTAAGGAATGGATTACAATGGGCTTGGAAAAGATGAGAGATCAAAGTACCAAATTTACACGGACAACACAAAAGCTAAAGAGTAAGTTGGATAAGCTTTGAGGAAGTTAATGTACCAATTTACCCAAACAGGGCCCACAGTTTCGCATTTCATCCTCTAGGGTTAGGTTTTTGGATGTTTAGGGTTTTCCATTGTTTCTCAACAATAAATAGGCCTTCGAGCCTCATTGTAACACAGTTCAGAGGCATGTAGCCGCCACATCTCTTCTCAGAGATAAGCTACCATCACCCTAGCTAGTTTATTTCCATTTCTGTTTATAAGCATATTCTAGTATTTTACATTAATGAAATGAAGTATTATTTCCGGCGCATCTTTGTGTTTATAGTTATCACTGTAATTTTTTGTGATCCTGTTTAAATTTGGATCAGTGGTATTAGAACGGCCTACTTTTTCTCTGTTTTTCTTTACATGTCCCCAACAAGGTTGGGATATAAGGAGTTAGGGCTTGAACTGGTTGAACCTTTGCAAGACCAACCTTGCAAATCCTGACAACCTCCCATGGCGAATGAAAGAAAGATGAGGGGGCAAGAGAGCATATCAAAATCTTGCTCGAAAAAGCCCTCGAGTGACAAAGGAATGCGATGATGGACAACTTTTCCTAGTTCCTTCAGCGGCTACCCAGGGGCAACACATCAGCTTCCAACAGCTACTCTGGAAATGCCACACCGTTTAAGGTACAAGTTAATTTTGAAATCACCATATTCGAGGGCCAAATAGATGTAGATGCCTTCGATAAATGGTTAAATATGCTAGACGTTTATTTTTATATTCATGATTTTTCCAATCGGGAAAAGATTATTTTCGCTCTTCTCAAAGCAGCCCCCCATGTAAAGGACTGGTGGGAAACCTACTGCGAGAAAAAGGATGAAAGTACAGGCTCACTATTTTCAGCCGCACCCACTTGGAATTCATTCCAAGATGCCATCAAGGAGCAGCACTACCCTGTCAGAAGCTATGAGGATCAATACATAAAGTGGACCGCGCTACGGCAGGGAAGGGACCAAGACATGTTGAAGTTTACCAATATTTTCCATACCCTTCGCACAAAGTTGGGTATCAAGGATTCGGAGTAGCATTTGGTACTCAAATATTGTGGCTTCCTACACAACTACATCCAGGAAGAAATAGAATTCTTGAACATCTCCTCACTCGTCATGGCATATCGATAAGCCATTAAGGTCGAGCAAAAGTTTAAATAGAAGAAGCGAGACTTTGGGTCTGTGAATCCGAAGCAAGAGAAAGGTGCCCCCAAACTGTATAACAAAGGACAAAGCCAAGGTGGGGCAGCCCAAGACAACCCACTAAAGTTGCAAGCAAAGAATAGCGTCACGAAGCCGAAAAAGGACATGGGAAAGTGGTGTGAGTTCCATAAGAGCTCCACTCACAACACAAGTGAGTGTCAGGCCAAGTAGTCACTGGTGGCTGAGCTAAAGGTTTTAGAATCAAATGTATGTTTCAACTCTAAGTCAAAACCCAACAAGGGGAATGATCAAGGGAATCAAATTATCGATACGAAGCCCAATGCCACCATTGCTACCATGAAGATTCAGAAGGAGGAACCAAAAGATCCAGAGGAGGAGGAGCGTCTCTTCCACTCCCAGATGTGGGTAAAGGGATCCCCGCTACAGTTCATTCTCGACTGCGGGAGCCAAAAGAACCTCATTTCAGCAGAGGTCGTGAAGCGACTGGGCTTATCGACCACAACACATCCACAACCATAAACCATCGGGTGCCTTCACCAAGGATGGGATCTTCACGTGAGCCAGCAGTGTCGCCTTCCATACAATATCAAGCCCTTCACAGATGAGGTATTATGTGACATTGCTCCCCTTGAATTTTGTGATGTATTATTAGGACAACCATACTTATAGAAGTGACATGTTGTGTATGAATCAAGGCCCCGTGTTGCTATTGTCACTTTGGGAAATAAGTTGTACAGGATACCAAAGGTAGCATTGCCTGCCGCCATCTCTTTGGTTACTGCAAAACAATGCAATAAGCTCATTTCCAAAACTAGGAATTTTTTTTTCCTAATTATACGTCCTCAAGGAAAGAAGAAGACGGTGGCCACGACCTCTAGATAGGGCCCCTCCGCATGACAACTATAGATGGACAAGGTCGTGGATGAGTACGAGGACATCCTCACCTCCCTTGCAGGGGTTTCTCTACACTGTCAGGTCAAGCACTCCATCGATCTGACCCCAGGTGCACCATTTCCCAATGGACCAATCTATCGGTGCTTTGTTCTGGAGAATGATGAAATCAAGAGGTAGATTCATGAGCTACTACAGAAAGGTCACATCCATCCAAGTTCATCACCCTGTGGGAGCCTGATCATGTTGGTACAGAAGAAGGATGGGACTTGGAGACTCTGTATTGACTTGGAGACTCTGTATTGACTATCGGGTGTTGAACAAGATCACTGTCCATAATATGTACCCAATCCCATGGATTGATGACCCCCTGGACCAACTGAAGGGGGGAAAATATTTAAGCAAGATCGATTTGATGTCAGGATATCACCAAGTACCAATCGAACCCTCTGATGTGTGGAAGATTGCCTTCAAAGCCAAGGAGGGCCTTTTCGAATGGTTGGTTATGCCTTTTGGATTGACGAATGCTCTTGCAACCTTCATAAGGCTAATGGATGACATCTTGCAACCATTCACCAACTAATTTGTAGTGGTATACTTGGATGACATCCTGATCTTTAGCCAGAGTTGGGAAGAGAACCTCCACCACATCCAACAGGTTCTCCAAACATTACGGCAACACAAATTATGTGCCAATTTGGAGAAATTCACTTTTGGCATAACCCAGGTTCAGTATCTGGGATACATTATTGATGAATAGGGGGTGCATGTGGATCCAGCCAAGATCCAAGTCATTTAGGATTGGCCATCTCCAACCACTTTGACAAAGCTCTACAACTTTCTAGGTCTTGCCAACTTCTACCATAGGTTCGTGTTGGGATTTTCTCATATCACTTGGCCCTTCAGTTAAGTCACCAAGGGAGGAGTGAAAGAAAAATTCTTTTGGTCTGAATCTCAACAGAAGGCATTCACAGAGTTGAAATATCACCTCTACTTGGCACCAGTGCTCGCATTACTAGACTTGCAACAACCATTTGAGGTCGAGACAGATGCCTCTGACTATGCTATTGGGGCAGTCCTTACTCAACACAGGAATCTAGTGGCATATCACAGTGAGACACTTTCAGACACAGTCCAGAAGTATCCCACTTATGACAAAGAGATGTATTCCATTGTGCAGGCCTGCCGACAATGGAAGCATTACATTTTGGGGAAGGAAACGGTCATCCACACAAACCACCAACCCCTGCAGTTCATACAGATCCAAGGGAAATTGTAGAATGATCACCATCAGAAGTGGTCCACATACTTGCAACAGTTCCATTTGAATATCAAGTATAAGAAGGGAAGCACCAATAATGTTGCAGATTGCCTCAGTTGACCACCGATGATGGCGTTAACCATGGTGCTCAACTCTTGTGGGCACGAGACTTTTGATTAGCAACTTCTCTACAAAAGCAACCCAGAATTCGGCCCCACATACCAGACACTCTTGGAAGGTTAGCATGTTCCAGATTTTCACCTCTAGGATGCCTTGTTATTCCACCTGGGTCACCTTTGTGTTCCTTCAAGCGAGTGTTCCAAGATGATTTTGGAAGCACACTACAGTCAGGCTGCTAGGCAATTCGGGGTCGAGAAAATGGTGGTAGTACTGTAGAAGTATTTCTATTGGCCAAATCTTCTAGAGGATGTCAGGAAGTACATCAGATCATGCACTCCCTACACCATTGCCAAACCGTCCATCAAGAAGCAAGGCCTCTATACCCCGTTGCCTACCCCTAGTCGACCTTGGGAATCCATCTCCATGGATTAAATGTCAGGCCTTCCTTCCACTAAGCATGGAAATGACTATTTTTTTGTGGTCGTCGACAGGTTCTCGAAGATGGCCATTATGGCAGCCTGCAGGAAGAATATCACAACAGAAGCCATTGCTAAAATATTCTTTCAATGAGTGTGGGTACACTTTTGGATCCCACAGTCTATCATCTTAGATCGGGAAAATAGGTTCCTCAGTACATTTTGGTCTAGTCTCTGGTCGATGCTGGACACCAAACTTACTAAGTCCATAGCCTTCCATCCTCAAACTGATGGCCAGACAGAGGTTGTCAATAGGATGATCGTACACATTCTGTGCATGTACAACTCAAAGAATCCACGCACATGGGACGAGAGCCTCCCCTGTGTTCAACATAGCTACAACTGGGCTCTCCACAGCTCAATTGGCCATAGCCCTTTTTAGGTGAGCTTGGGATTCTAGCCACTATATCCCATTGATGTGGCTATGCCATTTGCAGCTACTCACACAGATTCGGCTCATGTCCAATTCGAAAGAAATAAGGCAAACAACTTCATTGAGCACATCCAACATATTTGCCAGCAGGTCCATGACATTCTCGAGAAATCAAATTCCAAGTATAGGTAGTGACATGATCAACATCGGGTGCCACACAAGTTTCAGGTGGGCAACAAAGTCTGGTTTCATTTGCAAAAGGAATGCCTTACCGAAGCCTATCATAAACTCAGACCACTCCGATATGGTACTTACACCATTACCAAGGCTGTGGGAGACAATGCATTTGAGCTCAGCATTCCTCCATTCCTTGGCCTACACCCAGTGTTCAATGTGGACTACCTTCAGCCATACTTTCCACCATTACTAGACGCATTCGATATTGCCGAACATCTCACACCCACAGAGTTAAATCTAGATTGCATGGAACAAGCTACAACTGATTGGGTCATGGACACATAGATCAAGCACACTCGCCAGCATAATATCCAACTGTATCAAGTTTTCAAAGCAGGCCAACTCCTTCACCAGGGCAACTGGCTCACCAGGGACCAAGTTCAGTAGAAGTTTCCTCATCTCATGGAAGAACTCAACGCAATGGGGACCATTGCTTCCTAGGGGGGAGGAATGATCTACGTCGATATTGGTGGCCACCCACCAAGTCCACTTGGACCCAACCATTGTCTCTTTCAACTTTTTAGTTTCCTTAATTATAGCATAATTTACTATTTTTAGTAGTTTTTCGCGTCCTGAACTTCTGGAGCCGTTTTGAGGCCCTAAACGACATTTTTTGGGGAAACTAGGAGCAACATGGGTCCATAGATTGATGTTTCCCTTCCCAAAGTTGTAGTTCTCAGATAAATCTTTCTAACGAGATATTGTGCACGTCAAACGGAGATCGTATGCCAAAGTTACGACCCCGGGAAGTTGATGTACCAATTTACCCAAACAGGGCCCACAATTTGGCGTTTCATCTTCTAGGGTTAGGTTTTAGGATGTTTAGGGTTTTCCATTATCTCTCAACAATAAATAGGCCTTCAAGCCTCATTGTAACACAATTCATAGGCATGTAGCTGCCACATCTCTTCTCAAAGATAAGCTACCATCACCCTAGCTGGTTTATTTCCATTTCTGTTTGTAAGCATATTTTAGTATTTTACATTAATGAAATGAAGTATTATTTCCATTGAATCTCTATGTTTATAGTTATATCTGTAATCTGTTGCATTCCTATTTAAATCTGGATCATAGCAACATGTAAGAGAAATAATATTAGAGTGATTTACTATTTAAAAATTTGAGTGATATGAAAATTGTTTGGAAAAAAACATAAAGATCCACATACCTCGATATAAAACAAACCCTAAAAATGTCACTGTTAAAATCTCTTATGTATTTACCTGATGTCATTTGGGTAGATATCACAATTACTTATGCTAGTAATGGAACGATCATATTTTTCATGCACTTAAAGGAAATCTTTCTAAAAATGCACCATATCAAGCATAAATCACCCTAACATATACGTTTGAAGTAATATAAATCATTTTATGACTATCCTCAAAAACATTCTCACCCATATCCTTGGTGATGGTGTAAGGCTCATATCAAAATGGTATGAACTTCTTATGGGAGTTTGTCAATTGCTCTTTATGCAATTCCAACCATAACTTGTCACCAACCTGAAACTTGTGTGGACCATTATGGATTGTGAATCTACTTGTACTTGGAGTTGGAAACTTTCTACAAAATATCATGAACTCACTATTGAATTTGTTGTATACTTTCCTAAAAATTGGTGCTTTGCTTACATTGTTCCAAGTTTAGGAGGTATATTCATGTGTTATTCAATGAATATATCTACATCATTTTGTGTCAATTGTTAGGACCCCAAGCACACTTGAAAAAGATTGTGTCTAATATAAATATGAAGAGTTATGTCAAATTTCTATTGAAAATATGGAAGGCTTTCAACACATGTATGTGGATGCTCACAATTGTATACTCTAAGGACATCTACAATGATCCTATTTGTATCTTTGCTCTGATACCATGTTGAAGAATCTAGGGCAATTAGGTGTAGTGCGATTCTTATTGAATTGATAATAATTTGCAGAGTCTTTTTACTTTTTCTTGTTAGCTTAATATCATTCTTCTTATTATTAATGCATGTTTGTGTACTTCATCAAACTGCTACCAAAAACACAAGAACAAGAACACAAGATGTTGGCTCTCTGCTAGGGCCAAAACCTCTCTTCTCTTGAGAGGAAAACCCTTTGGTAAGTTTTCTCTTATTGAAGTTTATTATTGATCAATGCCAAACCCTAGACCCCTGACTACAATATCCTCAAAGCACAAGTCAATTCCTTCCTTATGTCTTCACATTGTTCCCCACCACTTATTATTTCTTCTTCTGACACTTCACTCTGCAACACTTCTTCCTTCTTCCATCTATACATAGACCTTATTTATGTGAGCTGTAGATGAGATGCTTCTCTTCTATACTTAATGATATCCTTTACTTATGTAGATACTTTCCTTCTTTCAACCAAACGAGCTCATTCTTAAGATGTATATGTAGAATTGGTGTGGTTGTATAGAAATCCAATTTCTTCACACATGTGGATGGTTTACTTGTACATTATGCTCCTTTTATATTCGCTTAGATGAGTCTCTCCTTCACTAAAGTAGAAGGCCTTATAAGCCTAACTTCCTAGCCCAAATAATCATCGATATGGGACTATTATATTTCTGTTGTAATGACAATAGATATGACTCTATTTCTCGCACGTGTGACTATTTTGCAATATAAAAACAATCATTTTGACTTTGGTATTGACTTCTCCTTCTTCGTTGCACTAGAGGCTCCTCAAACTCACCTTCTCTTCACCTTTTCTCGGCTATCCTTCTTCATTTATTTCAGAGGTAAGTGATTGCTGTTTGAGGGAGTGGAGAGCCTCTATATATATAGGTTTGTCCCTCCTTTAGGCTGAGTTTAAGACTGCTCGCCGACCTGAGGATTCTTCATCGTGTTTTCTTCTTGAAGGATGTTGTTGCATGGAGAGGAATTGACTTTGCTTGGAGGTATTCCATTTGACTCTAATACAATTATATTCATAGTGTAACATACCTCTAAGGTCTTTAACATTTTCATTTGACTATTTGATTCACCTATAGCACTTTGACTTGTGTTAGACCTATTTCGATGAGAAAGAAACTCATTGATATATATTATAAAATAATATTTCTTTTCTTGAATAAATATAAATATCAAAATTACATTTATGAAGACCAAACCCAGTTACATTTCCTTCAACAATTTGCACCCTACCTAAAACATATTAACTCAAGATTCCCACTAGACATGTGTTTTACTAGAGAAAGTGAAATGCTTTCGGTCTCACAGCTACTTGCAATCTTACCCCTATATAATTCTCTGGATTTTTAGGAGGTTGATGATTTTGTATGAGTCAGTAAGATTGTAGGAGGCTAGGAGGCTAGATATGATGGTTGACTTTGTTATATTATAATGAAAAAATCTCCTAGAGATCCCATTGTCATGGACCCTAAATACCCCCTGCAATTTATCCAATAATGAGATCATTCTTCGGATAAATCTTTTGTCATTGGATTCTCATTAGAAGTCTCTAGTGGAAGTACCAATGAGATGAAACAACTATAGTTCTTTTTAGCTAGAATGAGATAAGGCTTTGTAAATATTATTTACCCAATTGGATTTCCTTCCACCTATAGATAATACTGGAAAGAATTAGTTTTTGGATATATATATTTTGGGATGACTAATAAACTATGTTTCCCTATGTTATGCTACTACTCAAAACCTTTTATGTTTTATTGTTTCTTATTTATTAATGAGATCTGGAACCATGTTTAAACCTGATGAGAATGTACCTTGTGTAAATCATAATATGAATTGAGATAGAGAAAGGAAGTAGCTTTATATCTAAGGATAAAATAAACTAAAGAAGTTTTGACCTAGTGATATATTGATATTTGTTGAAATTCAAAGAGTAGTGGAATTGTTGGGGTATAATACATAGAAAATCAGTTCAAGAATTTCTATGTTGATCAAGAATTTTTATATATTCTATAGTGGGAAGGGGATGAAATGTGTGTTACATAGTCATCGTATACTAGGCAAGTAGGTCTCTCCTTGTTAGCACATAGGAAACTAGTAAAATTGGCCCACAAGATTTTCTCTGCATGGAGTGCACTGACTCTTTAGGGTTAGTTATAAAAACAAATTATAGAAAAATACATTTCCTTGGAATTGATGTTTACATAGGGGCTTGTACATTAGTTCTTATCCTTCTCCATGTTGGGCACATGAAAAGAAACATGAGTACAATTCTGATTTGCACCCTACCTAAATCATACTGACTCAAGAATCTTCAGAAGAATTGATCATTGTTTGGAACTTCTGTTCGGCCCTTATTATAGTACTATTTTTGAGTTTCCATTGGATTTGACCCTCAATTTGTCCTCATGTAGTGGGATGCTTTAGATGAGTTACAAATATTAGCTTGTGGTGATTGAGCTTGAAAGGAACAGGTCTAAAATTCAGATCTAATTCTCTAAGGTCTCAACTCCTTGAACATGCTACATGTTCGACACTTTCAGAGGGTTCAGTTCTGAGGTTGTATTTTTGTTGTCAATTATTAAAAGAGACAGTGAAGGAGGTTTATGGTCTAATGGAACTCAGCTCAACTTTTTTTAATTGAAATCTATTCCTACCCTCCGTTAAATGTATGTGGATATCTATTTCTAAATGAACCAAGTATTAAGGTGGACAAGGTTTACCATAGTTTTGGAATGACCGAAGCAGTTTGAGCATAAAACTTGAACTACTACTCTGTGGAATTCAATAGATATATACTAGTTAATTTCATCTATCGTTGGACTATGGCCGACTATATAAAAAACCTTCTCATTCGACATTGCAAGTTAGAATAAGGTCATCAGTAGATAAAGGGAAATGCATAGTACCTCTCTGTTAGGTCCTTATAATACTGGTGATGCCCCCATTAATATTGTATTTGTATCCCTTATTAATATTTTTGTGCCCCTATTGTCCCCATATTGTTTTTACTGTGCCCCATAGAATCCCTCTATTGTTATTTTTGTGCCTTCATATTATTATTGTTAGGTCGGCTTGGTTATATTGTGACCCCTTAGACTCCTATATATAGAAAGGAGGTTTTTTCATTTGAATCATCCAACAATTGTTCACTTATGTAATGTAAAGGAGGTTGCCCCCTCGAAGAGGCTAAATTCTAAGGTGTTGATCTATATTTTCTATCATTCTATGAGCTAGTTTCATAACATTTAGTATCAGAGCTTTGGATTCTAGGGTTTCGCTGCTCCAAATAGGTCATCATGGCATTTTCGCTATAACATTTTCTCTGCAACGTTTCAGAAGAAAAAAAAACCCATTTGAGATGACATCGAACTAAACCTCGGGTTTGAATTTTAGAGCTTTTCACACTATATTTGCAGAGATATGATCTGAGGAAGTTGGTCTTTTTGAAGACTCCTGAATTACATTCCAAATAGGTGACCTGGGGAAAATCGTCATAACTTTCTCTCTGAGCATCGGATTGAAATTTTGTAAGAAGGTACAGAAATAAGACAGACTGTAGTTTCTTGTACATATTTTTCAGAGCCAAAGGTCGAAACAGTGACACGTGGCACTTCATACAAGTTTGCTCTTCTGGAAAGGTTTATAATCAGGTCATATTGGGAGATTGTGCATAACTCTTCCTTGGAGAATCCAATTTCGATCAGACTGGTGGCATTGGAAAGAGGACACAGAGGGCTACTATAGGTCACAATTTTAGAACTAGATGATCTGAAATTACAGAGATACATCAGATTCAATATCAAGCTCCTACAAACTGAAAAAACGTGTGTAGTTGTTTTTAAATTTTTGCATAAGCTTGGTTTGAAAAATTAGTTTGAAGGAATTCAAAGAGCATAGTAAAGCATTATTATCAGTAATTGATGGCCCGAGGAAAGAAAATCCAAACACCTAGTAAGCAACCTGGAAGCTCTAGCATGACTCATGAAGAAGAGGAAGAAATGCAACATGATATATCAAAATTATGAGACCAAGTGCAACAAGTGTCACTTGCACAAAAAGTAACAGAATCTAAGATGGATGGTTTAAAGAAAGGTGTAGAAGCTAAGATTGATTGTTTAAATAAGGCATAGAAGCTAAGATGGATGGCATGGAAGCTAAGATGAATGACATTGACACTAATATGGATGGCATGGATGATAAGATGGAAGAATTGAAGATAAATTTGAATAAATTGCTACAAGAAATGGTCACTAATGGTGAAAGGGTAGTAAAGGAAACTCATGATGAGAACAAAAGAAATTTTAATCATGATTCCATAGACTCTAATGTTGGATCGAAGACCGACCATATTCCAAAAATCAATATGAGGAAGTTTGATGGCAAGGATCCCGCAACATGGATATTACAGATGGAGCAATTTTTTGATCTCGATAATGTGCAAAACACACAAAAGGTATGTATTGCAACTTTATATTTGGAACCAAATCAGTTTGTATGGTATCAATGGCTTTGCTCTTGTAAACAAATTATCGCTTGGGCAATTTTTAGGGAAGAATTGACAGCACATTATAAAGATACAAAAAACAACACTTTTTTTAGCCAATTGATAAGTCTCAAACAAAAGGGTTCAATAATGGAGCACATTGAGGAGTTCCAAAAATTAAACATAAGGGTAAAAAATATTCCAGAGGAGCATAGGATTGATGTGTTCATAGGGACTTTAAAGGATAATATCAAACATGATGTTCGCCTTTGGGAACCTGATTCATTAGAGAAGGCATTCAGGTTAGCAAGAAAAATGGAAAGCAAAATTATGGCAACCAGGAAGCATACCACTCACAACTATAAAGATGGAAGTGTTGTTGCCCCTAGCCTTCCACAAACTATAAGGTTGACACCACAACAATTGGAAGAAAAAATAGCAAATGCGCTTTGTTACAATTGTGATAGCAAATACACTAAAGGTCATAAGTGTGCTGAGAAGAAATTATTCTACATAGATTGTGAAGAGGAAGAAGAGAAGGAGCAAGAAAGGTCAAAAGAAGAGGATATACTCTAGGAACAAAGCCTAGATAAAGAAGAAATGAATCCGACCATATCTTGTAATGCATTGGCTGGAATTACCACTCCTCAAAGCATCAAGATAGAAGGACAAATCAAGAAGAAAAAGGTAATAGTGTTGATTGATTTAGGAAGCACCCATAATTTTATTCATTGTAAGATAGCAAAAGAATTAAATTGCTTCCTATATCTAGCACCAAAGTGTCAAGTGATGGTTGCAAATGGAGGAACAATAAATTGCTCCAGAAAGTGCCATAATATCAAGCTATCCATGGGAGAATATGTATTGAAAACCCCAATGCTTTCCATTCCAATGGGAGGTGCTGATGTTGTACTAGGAGTCCAATGGCTACAATCCTTGGGTACAATAGCTTTTAACTTTCAAGAAATTTTCATGAAATTTTATGCGAAAGGAAATTAGGTTGAATTAAGGGGTATCACAGGGAAACCGGGAAGGATAATAAGCTCTAATGGTATGACAAAGCTTCTAAAAAAGGAACAACGAGGTGTAATTGCACAATTATGTTCACTAGATGTTTCCACATCGAAATCATCTATTTCTCCAGATCTCCAAAAAGTCTTGGACAATCAATCCAAGGTGTTTGAGACTCCAAAAGGTCTCCCACCTATTTTTGATCATGATCATGCTATTCATTTGTTTATAGGAATTGTTGCTTCAAACATTAGGCCATACAGATATCCCTATGCCCAAAAGAGTGAAATTGAACGTATGGTTGCAGAAATGCTCGAGGCTAGTATAATTCAACCTATCCAAAGTTATTTCTCTACTCTAGTAGTATTGGTGCACAAGAAGGATGGATCATGGCGCATGTGTCCAGATTATAGGGAGCTCAACAAGCTCACTATTAAAGATAAGTTTCCCATTCCTGTCATTGATGAATTATTGGATGAATTGCATGGATCAATTTACCTCACCAAGTTAGATCTTCGTTCAGGATATCATCAAATCAGAATGAAGACTCAAGACATTCTGAAAACAACATTTAGAACTCATGAGGGTCACTATGAGTTTTTCGTCATGCCTTTTGGCCTTACCAATGCACCTTCTACATTTCAATGTTTGATGAATTCCATTTTCAAACCCTTCCTTAGAAAATTTGTGTTAGTTTTTTTTGATGATATACTAATCTACAACAAGTCTTGGAAGGATCATGTTGAACATGTTGACAGGGTGCTACAACTATTGGAGGAGAAAGAATTATATGCAAAAAGATCCAAATGTTTCTTTGGAGTACAAGAGGTGGAATATCTGGGTCATATTATATCTCATGAGGGAGTTAAGGTAGACCCTAGCAAAATTAAAGCCATTAAGAAATGAGAAATCCCCACATCCATAAAGCATTTGTGAGGATTTCTCAAGTTGATAGGGTATTATCGCAAGTTTGTTAAGAATTATGGGAAAATAACAACACCTCTAACAACATTGTTGAAGAAAGATGCATTTTCATGGATTCAAGAAGCAACAAAGGCCTTCGAATATCTTAAAGAGGCAATGTGCCAAGCATCAGTCTTAACTACACCAGACTTCACAAAAACCTTTATTATGGAATGTGATGCTTTCAGAAATGGAATTGGTGTTGTTTTAATGCAAGATGAAAGACCCATTGCTTTCAAAAGTCGTCCAATCAAGGGAAAGTATCTACACAAAGCTATTTATGAGAAGGAAATGTTGGAAATACTACATGCACTTAAGAAATGGCGACCCTACCTAATGGGAAGACACTTCAAGGTAAAAATGGATCATGATAGCCTTAAATACTTTTTAGAACAAAGATTATCCTTTGAAGAACAACAAAAATGGGTCACAAAGACGTTGGGTTATGACTTTGAAATCATATACAAAAAAGGGAAGCAAAACGTTGTGGCAGATGCACTCTCAAGAAAGGATGAGGATGTGGAAGCATTGTTGTGCGCCATTTCTATTATCCAACCAAATTGGATAAACGAAGCAAGGGAGGAATTGAAGAATGATGAAGAAGTGTGGGAACTTATTCGAAAGTTACAACAAGATTCCAGTACATCTGATACATTTAGCTAGAAAAATGATTCGTTATGGTACAAATATCGCTTATACCTCTGTAAGAATTCCTAACTCAAACAAAAGATTCTTCTGGAATTGCACACTTCTCCCTTAGGAGGGCACTCAGGATTTTTAAAAACTTACCACAGGGTTAAGAAGGAATTTTTTTGGGATGGCCTTAAATCAGATATTCAAAAGTTTGTGGTAGAATGTTTGGTATGCCAACAAAATAAAGCTGAAACAATTAAGACACAAGGTCTATTACAACCTTTATCCATTCCAAGCCAACATTGGGAGGAGGTTTCAATGGATTTTATCACAGGTTTACACAAGTTTGAGGGAAAGAGTGTCATCATGGTCGTAGTTGATAGACTTACCAAGTATGCATACTTTTGTGCATTATCACATCCATTTAAAGCTAGTACAGTTTCTACGGCATTTATGGAAACAATTCAAAAGCTACATGGAAACCGAAAGATTATTGTAAGTGACAAAGATCCCATTTTTACAGGAAAGTTTTGGACAGAACTATTTTCTTGTCTTGCTACTCAGTTAGCTCATAGCTCATCTTATCATCTGCAATCTGATGGGAAAATGAAGATAGTAAACAAATGTTTGGAAGGATATCTTCGTTTCTTTGTATCTGATAAACAGACACAATGGGTCAAATGGTTGCCTGTCATGAAACCAGCTCAAGAAAAGATAGAAAAGATAGATCAACACCTTAGAATTCAGCCTCTTTGAGGGGGAAACCTCCTTTACATTACATAAATGAACAATTCTTCGATGATTCAAATGAAAAAACCTCCTTTCTATATATAGGAGTCTAAGGAGTCACAATATAACCCAACCGACCTAACAATAATAATATAAAGCCACAAAAATAACAATAGAGAGATTCTATGGGGCACAATAATAACAATATGGGGACAATAGGGGCACAACAATATTAATAAGGGATACAACTACAATAGTAATGGGGTAATCACTAGTATTATAGGGACCCAACATGCCCCTCTCCTTCAAAAAAGTGTTGTTCTCAACGCTTGAGTAGTTCTGGATGCCTCTATATAAAATTCTCATCCTCCCACGTGGAATCTTCAGTGGATAAGTTCTTCCACATGATAAGATACTCCGAAATTGATCGATTTCGTAACTGTCGAGTTCTTGTTTCTATGACTGCTTCTGGTTCCAATATAATTTTTCCTTCCTCATCAAGTTCTGGCAATATTGTTTGAACTGGGAGCTTGTCGCTTATAACCTTCTTTAAACATGAAACATGGAAAACTGGGTGCAATTGAGAAGCTGCAGGAAGCTCCAATTTGTATGCCATAGTACCAATCTTTTGCAACACCTTGTACGGACCATAATACTTTGGTGATAATTTATTATCCTTCTTAGCTTGCTTGAGGGACATTTGCTTATATGGTTGTAGCCATAGGAATACCCAATCACCTACATCAAAACTTCTTTCACTGCGATGTTGATCTGCCTGTTGTTTCATTCTATTCTGTGCCAACACAAGGTTATCCTTTAAGAATTGGAGGACTTGTTGTTGATGTTCGATGTGATGTTCCACTACTTGAACCTTAGAATTTTCTCTTAAATATGATGTGATGGATGGTGGCTGATATCCATAAAGTGCCATAAATGGGGTCATTTTTGTTGTTGTATGGAAGGAAGTGTTATACCACCATTCAGCCAGAGGCAACCATTTGACCCATTGTGTCTGTTTATCAGATACAAAGCAATGAAGATATCCTTCCAAACATTTGTTTACTATCTCAGCTTGCCCATCAGATTGAGGATGATAAGATGAGCTATGAGCTAACTAAGTACCAAGACAAGAAAATAATTCTGTCCAAAAATTTCTAGTGAAAATGGGATCTCTGTCACTTATAATAATCTTTGGGTTTCCATGTAGCTTTTGAATTGTTTCCATAAATGCAGTAGAAACTGTACTGGCTTTAAATGGATGTGATAATGCACAAAAGTGTGCATACTTGGTAAGTCTGTCAACTACCACCATGATGACACTCTTTCCCTCAGACTTGGGTAAACCTGTGATAAAATCCATTGAAACCTCCTCCCAACGTTGGCTTGGAATGGATAAAGGTTGTAATAGACCCAGTGTCTTAATTGTTTCAACTTTATTTTGTTGGCAAACCAAACATTCCACCACAAACTTTTGAATATCTGATTTAAGGCCATCCCAAAAAAATTCCTTCTTAACCCTGTGGTAAGTTTTTAAAAATCCTGAGTGCCCTCCTAAGGGAGAAGTGTGCAATTCCATAAGAATCTTTTGTTTTAGCTGGGAATTCTTACAGAGGTATAAGCGATCTTTGTACCATAACGAATCATTTTGCCAGCTAAATGTATCAGACGTACTGGAATCTTGTTGTAACTTTCGAATAAGTGCCCACACTTCTTCATCATTCTTCCATTCCTCCCTTGCTTCGTTTATCCAATCTGGTTGGATAATAGAAATGGCGTACAACAATGCTTCCACATCCTCATCCTTTCTTGAGAGTGCATCTGCCACCACATTTTGCTTCCCTTTTTTGTAGATGATTTCAAAGTCATAACCCAACATCTTTGTGACCCACTTTTGTTGCTCTTCAGAGGATAATCTTTGTTCTAAAAAGTATTTAAGGCTATCATGATCCGTTTTTACCTTGAAGTGTCTTCCCATTAGGTAGGGTCGCCATTTCTTAAGTGCATGGAGTATTGCCAACATTTCCTTCTCATAAATAGCTTTGTGTAAAAACTTTCCCTTGATTGGACGACTTTCAAAAGCAATGGGTCTTTCATCTTGCATTAAAACAGCACAAATTCCATTTCCTGAAGCATCACATTCCACAATAAAGGTTTTTGTGAAGTCCGGTGTAGCTAAGACCGGTGCTTGGCACATTGCCTCTTTAAGATGTTCAAAGGCCTTTGTTGCTTCTGGAGTCCATGAAAATGCATCTTTCTTCAATAATGTTGTTAGAGGTGCTGCTATTCTCCCATAATTCTTAACAAACTTGCAATAATACCCTGTCAACCCAAGAAATCCTCACAGATGCTTTATGGATGTGGGGATTTTCCATTCCTTAATGGCTTTAATTTTGCTAGGGTCTACCTTAACTCCTTCATGAGATACAATATGACCCAGATATTCCACCTCTTGTACTCCAAAGAAACATTTGGATCTTTTTGCATATAATTGTTTCTCCTCCAATAGTTGTAGCACCCTGACAACATGTTCAACATGATCCTTCCAAGACTTGCTGTAGATTAGTATATCATCAAAAAACACTAACACAAATGTTCTAAGGAATGGTTTGAAAATGGAATTCATCAAACCTTGAAATGTTGAAGGTGCATTGGTAAGGCCAAAAGGCATGACCAAAAATTCATAATGACCCTCATGAGTTCTAAATGCTGTTTTTGGAATGTCTTCAGTCTTCATTCTAATTTGATGATATCCTAAACGAAGATCCAACTTGGTGAAGTAAATTGATCCATGCAATTCATCTAGTAATTCATCAATGACAGGAATGGGAAACTTATCTTTAATAGTGAGCTTGTTGAGCTCCCTATAATCTGGACACATGCGCCATGATCCATCCTTCTTGTGCACTAATACTACTGGAGCAGAGAAAGAACTTTGACTCAGTTGAATTATACCAGCCTCTAGCATTTCTGCAACCATACGTTCAATTTCACTCTTTTGGGCATAGGGATATCTGTACGGCCTGATGTTTGGAGGAACACTTCCTGGAATCAGATGAATAGCATGATCATGATCACGAATAGGTGGGAGACCTTTGGGAGTCTCAAATACCTTGGAATGATTGTCCAAGACTTTTTGGAGATCTGGAGAAATAGATGATTCCAATGTGGAAACATCTAGCGAACATAATTGTGCAATTACACCTCTTTGTTCCTTTTTTAGAAGCTTTGTCATACCATTAGAGCTGATTATCTTTCCTGGTTTCCCTGCAATACCCCTTAATTCAACTTCCTTTCCTTCCATAGAAAATTTCATGAAAAGTTCTTGAAAATTAAAAGCTATTGTACCCAAGGATTGTAGCCATTGGACTCCTAGTACAACATCAGCACCTCCCATTGGAATGGAAAGCATTGGGCTAGTCAATACATATTCTCCCATGGATAGCTTGATATTATGGCACTTTCCAAAGAAATTTATTGTTCCTCCATTTGCAACCATCACTTGACACTCTGGTGCTGGATATAGGAAGCAATTCAATTCTTTTGCTACCTTACAATGAATAAAATTGTGGGTACTTCCTGAATCAATCAACACTATTACCTTTTTTTTCTTGAATTCTCCTTCTATCTTGATGGTTTTAGGAGTGGTAATTCCCGCCAATGCATTACAAGATATGGTCGGATTCATTTATTCTTTATCTAGGCTTTGTTCCTGGAGTATATCCTCTTCTTTTGACTTTTCTTGCTCCTTTTCTTCTTCCTCTTCACAATCTATGTAGAATAATTTCTTCTCAGCACACTTATGACCTTTAGTGTATTTGCTATCACAACTGTAACAAAGCCCTTTTGCTCTTTTTTCTTCCAATTGTTGTGGTGTCAACCTTATAGGTTGTGGAAGACTAGGGGAAACAACACTTCCATCTTTATAGTTGTGAGTGGTATGCTTCCTAGTTGCCATAATTTTGCTTTCCATTTTTCTTGCTAACCTGAATGCCTTCTCTAATGAATCAGGTTCCCAAAGGCGAAAATCATGTTGGATATTATCCTTTAAAGTCCCTATGAACACATCAATCCTATGCTCCTCTGGAATATTTTTTACCCTTATGTTCAATTTTTGGAACTCCTCAATGTGCTCCATTATTGAACCCTTTTGTTTGAGACTTATCAATTGGCTAAAAAAAGTGTTTCTTTTTGTATCTTCATAATGTGCTATTATTTCTTCCGTAAAAATTGCCCAAGTGATAATTTTTTTACGAGAGAAAAGCCATTGATACCATACAAACTGATTTGGTTCCAAATATAAAGTTGCAATATGTACCTTTTGTGTGTTTTGCACATTATTGAGATCGAAAAATTTCTCCATCTGTAATATCCATGTTGCGAGATCCTTGCCATCAAACTTCCTCATATCGATTTTTGGAATATGGCGGGGCTTCAATCCAACATTAGAGTCTATGGAATCATGATTAACATTTCTTTTGTTCTCATCATGAGTTTCCTTTACTACACTTTCACCATTAGTGACCATTTCTTGTAGCAACTTATTCATATTTATCTTCAATTCTTCCATCTTATCATCCATGCCATCAATTTTAGCGTCCATGCCATTCATCTTAGCTTCCATGCCATCCATCTTAGCTTCTATGCCTTTCTTTAAACAATCCATCCTAGCTTCTACACCTTTCTTTAAACCATCCATCTTAGCTTCTACATCTTTCCTTAAACCATCCATCTTAGATTCTGTTGCTTTTTGTGCAAGTGACACTTGTTGCACTTGATCTCGTAATTTTGATATATCATGTTGCATTTCTTCCTCTTCTTCATGAGTCATGCTAGAGCTTTCAGGTTGCTTACTAGGTGTTTTCATTTTCTTTCCTCAGGGCATCAATTACTGATTCAAACTAATTTTTCAAACCAAGCTTATGCAAAAATTTAAAAAAAAACTACACACCTTTTTTCACTTTGTAGAAGCTTGATATTGAATCTGATGTATCTCTGCAATTTCAAATCATCTAATTCTAAAATTGCAACCTATATTAGCCCTTTTTGTCCTCTTTCTAGTGCCACCAGTCTAATCCAAATTGGATTCTCCAAGGAAGAGTTATGCACAATCTCCCAAGATGACCTGATTATAGACTACTTCAGTAGAGTGAACTTGTACGACGTGCCACGAGTCACTGTTTCGACCTTTGGCTCTAAAAAATATATAAAAGAAACTACAGTCTGTCCTCTTTCTATACCTTCTGATGAAATTTCAATCTGATGCTCTGAGAGAAAGTTATGATGCCTTTCCCTAGGTCACCTGTTTGGAATGTAATTCAGGAGTCTGCAAAAAGACCAACTTCCTCAGATCATATCTCCGCAAATATAGTGCGAAAAGCTCTGAAATTTGGATACGATATTCAACGTGATTTCTTCTCAAACAGGTTTTTTTTTTTAGCTTTTGAAACATCGCAGAAAAAACGTTATAGTGAAAATGCCACGATGACCTGTTTGGAGCAGCGAAACCCTAGAATCCAAAACTCTGATACCAAATGTTATGAAACCAGCTCAAGAAAAGATAAAAAAGATAGATCAACGCCTTAGAATTCAGCCTCTTCAAGGGGAAAACCTCCTTTACATTACATAAATGAACAATTCTTCGATAATTCAAATGACAAAACCTCCTTTCTATATATAGGAGTCTAAGGAGTCACAATATAACCCAGCCGACCTAACAATAATAATATAAAGCCACAAAAATAACAATAGAGAGATTCTATGGGGCACAGTAATAACAATATGGGGATAATAGGGGCACAAAAATATTAATAAGGGATACAACTACAATAGTAATGGGGTAATCACTAGTATTATAGGGACCAACATTGCCCCTGGCTGAATGGTGATATAACACTTCCTTCCATACTACAACAAAAATGACCCCATTTATGGCACTTTATGGATATCAGCCACCATCCATCACATCATATTTAAGAGAAAATTCTAAGGTTCAAGCAGTAAAACATCACATCGAGCATCAACAACAAGTTCTCCAACTCTTAATGGATAACCTCATGTTGGCATAGAATAGAATGAAACAACAGGCAGATCAACATCGCAGTGAAAGAAGTTTTGATGTAGGTGATTGGGTATTCCTACGGCTAAAACCACATAAACAAATGTCCCTCAAGCAAGCTAAGAAGGATAACAAATTGTCACCAAAGTATTATGGTCCATACAAGGTGTTGCAAAAGATTGGTACTATGGCATACAAATTGGAGCTTCCTGCAGCTTCTCTAGTGCACCCAGTTTTCCATGTTTCATGTTTAAAGAAGGTTATAGGTGACAAGCTCCCAGTTCAAACAATATTTCCAGAACTTGACAAGGAAGGAAAAATTATATTGGAACCGGAAGCAGTCATAGAAACAAGAACTCGACAACTACGAAATTGATCCATTTCAGAGTATCTCATCAAGTGGAAGAACTTATCCACTGAAGATTCCACATGGGAGGATGAGAATTTTATACAGAAGCATCTAGAACTACTCAAGCGTTGAGGACAACACTTTTTTGAAGGAGAGGGGCATGTTAGGTCCCTATAATACTAGTGATGCCCCCATTAATATTGTAGTTGTATCCCTTATTAATATTGTTGTGCCCCTATTGTCCCCATATTGTTATTATTGTGCCCCATAGAATCCCTCTATTGTTATTTTTGTGCCTTTATATTATTATTGTTAGGTCAGCTTGGTTATATTGTGACCCCTTAGACTCCTATATATAGAAAGGAGGTTTTTTCATTTGAATCATCCAAGAATTGTTCATTTATGTAATGTAAAGGAGGTTGCCCCCTCGAAGAGGCTAAATTCTAAGGTGTTGATCTATATTTTCTTTCTTTCTGTGAGCTAGTTTCATAACACTCTCCTTATCAACAAAAAGAATAGTGCAGAATTTCATACCTCCAAGATCTACTAGCTCAATACTTCACTGTCATTATTCCTTATAGTAGTTGGGCAGACTACAATTTTGATTTGTACCCTACCTAAAACATATTGACTCAAGCTTCCCACTAGACACATCTTTTACTAGAGAGACTGAAATGATTTTGGTCTCGCAACTACTTGCAATGTTATCCCTATATAATTATCTGTATTTTTAGGGGGTTGATGTTTTTTTATGAGTCAGAAAGACTATAGGAGGCTAGGAGGATAGATATGATGGTTGACTTTGTTATATTGGAATGAAAAAACTCCTAGAGATCATGTTGTCATGGACTCTAAATGCCCCCCGCAATTCATCCAATAAGGAGATCATTCTTTGGAGAAATATTTTGTCATTGGATTCTCATTGGAAGTCTCCAGTGGACTTACTAATGACATGGACCAACTATAGTTATTTTTAGCTGGAATGAGCTAAGTCTTTGGAACTAGTATTTCCCCAATTGGATGTAATTCCACCTATAGATAACACTGGAAAGAATAAGTTTTTGGCTATATATATTTTGGGATGACTATATAAACTATGTTTCCCTATGTTATGTTGCTACTCAAAACCTTCTCTATTTTATTGCTGCTTATTTATTAATGCAATCTAGAACCATGTTTAAAATTGATGAGAATGTACCTTGTCTCAATTGTAATATGAATTGAGATAGAGAAAGGAAGTATCTTTATCTCTAAGGAAAAAACAAACTGAAGAATTTTCCACCTGGTGATATATTGATATTTGTTAAAAGTCAAAGAGCAGCGGAATTACTGGGATATAATACATAGAAAAAAAGTTCGAGAATTTCTATGTTGATCAAGAATTTTTATATATTCTATAGTGGGAAGGGGATTAAATGAGAGTTACATAGTCATAGTGTACTATGAAAGTAGTTTTTTCCTTGTCAGCTCATAGAAAACTAGTAAAATTGGCCTACAAGATTTTTTTGCATTGAGTGCATTGACTTTTTATCGTTAGTTATAAAATTGTTTTCTAGAAAAATGAATTTCCTTGGAATTGATGTTTACATAGTGGCTTGTAAATTAGTGCTTATCATCCTCCATGTTGGGAACATGAAAATAAACATGAATAGAATTCTAATTTACACCTTTCCTAAAACATATTTTCCCAAGAATCTTTAGAACAATTGATCATTGTTTTTAACTTTTGTTCGACCCTTATTATGGTACTCTTTTTTAGATTTTGCTAGACTTGACCCTCAATTTGTCCTCATATAGATAGAAGCTTCAGATTAGCTAAAAATATTATCTTTCGGTGATTGAGCTTGAAAGGAAAAGGTATAAAATTCATATCTAAATCTCTAAGGTATCGACTCCTTGAAGATGCTACAGGTTCGACTCTTTAAGAGGGTTCATTTCTGAGGTTGTATTTTGGTTTTCAATTAATAAAAGAGTTAGGAAAGGAGGTTTTAAGGTCTAACTGAACTCAGCTCATCTTGTTTTGATTGATATATTTTCCTTCCCTCCCTTAAATGTATGTGAATATCTGTTTTCAAGCAAACCAAGTATCAAGGTAGACAAGGTTTATCATAGTTCTGGAATGACCAAAGCAGTTTGAGCATAATACTTGAACTATTACTATATGGAATTCAATATAAATATACTAGCTACTTTCATATGTCATGGGAGTGTGGCCATCTATAGAAAAAGCCTGATGATTCCACATTGAAAGTTAAAATAATAACATGCGTAGATAAAGGCAAAGGTACAGTAGCTGTCCTTATCAATAAAAAGAAGATTACAGAATGTCATATCTCCACGATATACTAGTGCAATACTTCATTTTTATTATTCCTTATAGTAGCTAGGTAGACTACAATTTTGATTTTCATCCTACCTAAAACATATTGACTCAATCTTCCCACTACACACGTCTTTGACTAGAAAAAGTGAAATGCTTTTGGTCTCACAACTACTTTGTTAGGTCCCTATACTACTAGTGTAGCCACTTATTGTTATTAGTACAACCCCCTTATTATATTGTTGTGTGCATGTAGTCCCCATATTGTTATTATTGTGCCCCATAGAAGCCCACTATTGTTATTATTTTGCCCTTACATTATTATTGTTATGTCGGCTCTGATTATATTATGACCCCTTAGACTCCTATATATAGAAAGGAGGTCTTGTCATTTGTATCATCCAAGAATTGTTCATTTGTGTAATGTAAAGGAGGTTTCCCCCTCAAAGAGGTTGAATTATAAGGCATTTATCTTTCTTTTCTATCTTTTTGTGAGCTAGTTTCATAACATTTGGTATCAGAGCTTTGGATTCTAGGTTTCATTGCTCCAAATAGGTCATCGTAGAATTTTCGCTATACCTATTTGTATACAATGTCTCAGAAGCTAAAAAAAAACCCATTTGAGGTGAAATATCATTAAACCTCGGGTCCAAATTTCAGATCTTGTCTCACGATATTTTCGAAGATATGATCTGAGGAAATTAGGGTTTTTGCAAGCTCCAGAATTTCATCTAATAAAGGTCATCATGGAATTTTGCTATAACTTTGTTGATATAAAGTTTTAGAAGCTAACAAAAAAAGCCCATTTGAGAAGAGATCGATCTAAACCTTGGATCCAAATTTTAGATCTTGTCTCGCTATATTTGTGGGTATATGACCTGAGGAAGTTAGGGTTTTGGAAGACGTCAAATTACATCCTAAATAGGTGACCTAGGGAAAATCGTCATAACTATCTCTCTGAGCATCATATTGAAATTTTGTACGAAGTTACATAAACAGAACAGATTGTATTTTTCTGTGTATATTTTTCAGATCCGAAGGTCAAAACCGTGACACGTGGTACTTCATACAAGTTCGCTCATCTAGAAAGGTATATAATCAAGTCATCTTGGGAGATTTTGCTTAACTCTTTCTTGGAGAATCCAATTTCGGTCAGACTAGTGGCATTGGAAGGAGGATGCAGAGGGCTACTGTAGGTCATGATTTCAGAACTGGAAGATTCGATATTACAAAGTTATAGTCGTTTCAAGATCAAGCTCCCAAAATCAAGAAAAGGCAATATGAGGAAATTCGATGGCAAGGATCCGGTAAATTGGATACTACAGATGGAGAAATATTTTGATCTACATGGTGTACCACTGTTACAAAAGGTACATATTACATCTAATTATTTAGAACTGAATCACTTTTTATGGTATAAATGACTTTGTTCTCGTAAACCACTTGTCACATGGTCAATTTTCATGGAGGAAATGATAGCACATTATGAGGATACCAAGAGCAACACCTTCTTTAGCCAATTGATAAATCTCAAACAAAAGGGTTCAATGGGAGAGAAAATTGAGGACTTTAAAAAATTGAATATAAGGGTAAATGATATTCTAGAGAAGCAAAAGATAAATTGTTTTATCTATGCCATGGAAGCTGATATCAATGATATGAAAACATATTGGAAGAAAGGCATGGAATATTTGAAGAAAGACATGGAAGGTTTGAAGGAAGGTGGGACAAAGTTGCTACAAGAAAGGCCTCCTAATGATGAAAAGGATCAAGAAAAATCAAAAGAAGAGGATATACACTGGGAACCAACCTTAGAGAAAGAACAAATGAATCAGACCATATCTTGTATTGCAGTGGCAGGAATTAGGACTTCTCAAACTCTCAAGATAGAAGGACATATCAAGAAGAAGAAGGTTCAAGCAGTGAAATATCAGGAAGAAAAGTATCAAGAAACATCAAAAGAAAAGGATAGTCACCAGGAACCAACCCCAGAGAAAGAAGAAATGAATTTGACCATATCTTTTAATGCATTGGTTAGAATTACCACTCCTCAAACTATAAAAAAAGAAGGACATATCAAGAAGAAAAAGGTAATAGTGTTGATTGATTTGGGTAGTACCCATAATTTTATTCATTTTAAGATAGGAAAGGAATTGAATTTCTTCCGATATGCAAAACTAGAGTGTCAAGTGACGGTTGTAAGTGGAGGAACCATAAATTGCTCTGGAAAGTGCCATAATATCAAGCTATCCATGGGAGAATATGTATTGAATAGCCCAATTATTTCCATTCCAATGGGTGGTACTCATGTTATACTAGGAGTCCAATGGCTACAATCCTTGGGTATAATAGCTTTTAATTTTCAAGAACTTTTCATGAAATTTTCTTCGGAAGGAAAGTAGGGTGAATTAAGGGGTATCACAGGGAAACCAGAAAAGATAATCAGCTCTAACAGAATGACAAAGCTTCTAAAGAAATAACAACGAGGCATAATTGCACAATTATGTTTGCTAATGGTTCCCACATCGAAATCATCTATTTCTCCAGATCTCCAAAAAGTCGTGGACAATCATTCCAAGGTATTTGAGACTCCCAAAGGTCTCCCACGTATTCGTGATCATGACCATGCTATCCATTTGATCCCAAGAAGTGTTCCTCCAAACATCAGGCCTTATAGATATCCATATGCCCAAATGAGTGAAGTTGTAGAAATGGTAGAGGTTGGTATAATTATCCAACCAATAAATGAAGCAAGGGATGAATGGAAGAATGGTGAAGCAAGGTGGGAACTCATTCAAAAGTTATTGAAGATCCTAGTTCCAACAATATTGCTAAAACTTGACAAGGAAGGAAAAATCATATTGGAACCTAAAGAATCCACAGAACCAAGAAGTCGACAACTACGAAATCGATCAATTTCAGAGTATCTCATCAAGTGAAAGAACTTACTCGCTGAGGATTCCACATGGAAGGGTGATAATTTTATACAGAAGCATTAAGAACTACTCAAGTGTTGAGGACAATACTTTTCAAAGGAGAGGGGCATTTTAGGTCCCTATACTACTAGTGTAACCCCTTATTGTTATTAGTACAACCCCATTATTATATTGTTGTGCCCATGCAATCCCCATATTGTTATTATTGTGCCCCATAGAAGCCCACTATTATTATTATTGTGCCCTTACATTATTATTGTTATGTTGGCTCTGATTATATTATAACCCCTTAGACTCCTATATATATAAAGGAGGTCTTGTCATTTGTATCGTCCAAGAATTGTTCATTTGTGTAATGTAAAGGAGGTTGTCCCCTCGAAGAGGATGAATTCTAAGGCATTTATCTTTCTTTTCTATCTTTTTGTGAGTTGGTTTCATAACATACTTGCAATGTTATCCCTATATAATTCTCTGGATTTTTAGGATGCTGATGATTTTGTATGAGTCTGTAAGACTATAGGAGTCTATGTAATCCATATTTGAGAGCATGTTACACAATTTGAGTGGGCATTAAATTCAGGATGTCATTGGAAGTAGTTTAATATCCATTCAAAGGTGAACTTGATAGTTGAAATTATACTAAAATGTGGGAAAATTGTGAGATTAGTCTCACTTGTACACTAATTGGAAATGCCAAAATGTGTAGTATGTGAATATGGCTTGGCATCTATAAAATGATGTTGAATTAATAAAATGGGGGAAAAAAATAGATTCATTCTGCCTAAAGTATGGAATCTATATATAAAATTGCAACAATATTAGCATTAGATACTTCTTTATGTTTATTCGATGTGATAGTTTTAAATGGCCATGGAAGATGCCTCCATATGTGAAAGAAATAGTACAAGTAAAATGTCAAGAACAATCCTTCTGCTACATAGCAAGTAAGGAGGGATCTCAACAAATTGCATGGAAGCAACAATCTTAGTACTAAAATACCAGGAAACAAAATTCATTACGATACATCGCTAGCAAGGAAGGACCCTTGCACTACATCGTAAGTGTGGTGAAGTAAAATTATAAGTGCGGACATAAACAATTCCTCTAGCCCGATAGCAGGTTTAGCCATTAACAACACATTCTATGGAAGATTTCCTTAGGTTAGAACCAATTAAGTGGGCCTACCTCTTAGTACTCTTATCCCATTTGGTGATGACCTTGCTTGCTCACTTCAACTATCTCCCGTTTCCTTCTTCGAACACCTGAAACAAGTAAACAACAACAAACAACAATCATGATAATAGACAAATTGTAATTCAACCTACTTAAAAAGTCAAGAAAAATTAAGCCATTAACATGTGAGATGACACATTATGTAGGAAATCAATCGATAGTTGCATATATATTAAATCAAGAAGAGATTACAACCATTGGCTTGACGTTGTTGTTCTCCTTAGACAAAACTAGGTTCCCACACACTTCCATTAGCATTCCACAATGGCCTCAACAATGATAGTTTTAAGGCTCTTCCCTTTAGGCTTCACACTAAACCAAATTCACACTTCTCCCTCACACACAACTAGAGAGCTACAACTATGAATAGCTTGTTGTTTACTCCAAATATAATTAGCACTAGCACCCCAACATTAACACTAGCTTGTGCTTGGGAAAAATGGAGGTTTATATAGCATGAATGGATGGGAGATGGTTCCTCTTCTCATGGGAGAAGGTATTATCTATTGAGGTAGTTCCATCCTTATTAAGTGAAAGGAGCCCAAACTAACATCCTCAAATCCATCAGGCTCAACCATTTACCAAACTTCCGTTACGAAGCTTCTAGAGCTAGAAGATTCAGCTCCTTATTTAAAAAAAATCTAAAAGAGGATCAGTGTGACTAAAACAAAGCTTAGTCACTCTGGTCAGTTCTAGGGACAGTGTTAATCCCTGCATATTGGCGTGATGAGGAAAGAGGTTATTAGCATCGGTCTCCCTTTGTGCTCGCGGAATAATAGGATCACACGAGCGGCAACATGAGGAAGTATATCTACAAATCATCCGTCTACTGCTCTCTTATGTAAACTAGGAAAAACAAAATATGTTTGGGAAATGGTGCAAAAGGGAATCGTTCTGCTCATGAAGAAGGACACAATGGGAGTTTCTTCATGAATGGAAAGCATGTAGGGTTCACTGTAGAGGTCCTCCAGGATTAAGGAACAGGGAGTATAGGTATAGTGACAAAATTTTGTGTAACAGATGCCCCCTAAAGAGTGAAGGTCGAACTAGAGTGAGCAATGAAATTCTTTATGAATCAGTCAAGTAACTGGAATCTGTCGTCGGAAAACTTGCAAGAAAGTATAGATACACATACAGAACTAAAAACTCTGTCAAATGATACATGAATCATGGAATGGATGCAGCCATCCAGAGAATCATCATGTAAATGGATCCAGGCATGGGAACAACCATATGATAAAGAGGATGATACCAAAACCAAGGTATGGTCGCAACAATACGATAATGAGAAGGATCACATATGATAACTCATGGTATGGTTGCAGCCATCCATCTAAGAGAGACATGTATATCAATAGATCATGTCACACCGCCTTGCAACCTAGACTTTTGTAATCTCATCCCAGAGTCTTGCGCTCCAACACGACCCGATCAAAGTACAAATTCTAACGTGTGAATAGATGTGTTGATGTCGAACATGCTAGAAAATCGCTTGATTTCCAGCCAATGATGTAAACTATTAACAAGCGCAAGAGAAACCGCCAATAATGACAATGGTCCTCAAGGTACTATCAGCACAATTCATGGAATGTGAATAGAGGAACTAAATTCGAACACCTGTGAAATCACCCGATTGAAAGGCAATGATGTGAAATTGTCATCGAGTGCAAAGAACTTGCCATTAGGGCATGCAAGCTCTAAGGTACTGGAAGGGAGTCTCTTGGTCAACTTCCCGGATAATGAGCTGAAGTCGACAGGAAGCGACCATGTTGAAGGAGGGCCATAATGTATCCCACATCATCGACACAAGACAAAGGGATGAAAAATGATTTTGGATGATAGAGAGAATCAGGGGTAAGTGTAACTGCAGAAGGACAACCCTTGAACATATCGGTGATGCGACTAGAAGTTTGGCATCCTTTGGATCCATAGGATCGATGGTCACGATGACATGGCAGAGATCAAATGGAAGGAAAAAATGAAAGGCCCAACCTAGGAAGGTCAATGATAAAAATTAGGATATCCCATCTCGACATGAAGTAGAAAGTGTCATGTTCAAGAGTGAGCTACCGACACAACTGATTATATTTCTAAATTTCCCCCACCATTTCTGGCAGGTACCCCAATTATTTTTTAATCGCAAGCTTAAAGGGGATAGCATATGCTTGCAATGTAAGTTCATCCTTCGGACTAATCTGACCTAGTAAGTTTAATGAGCCATAGGAAGGAGAAGCTCATGTTCATCATGGTGACGAATCCGATGTTGTTGTATGCTTTAACGAGTCTAACAAAGCTATAACTCGGTATCTTTTTAATGTTTAGAGAGTTTGAAAAAGACAGGAAAAAAAAACTCCATATGGTCCCTTTTCATACATTTTTGTTTCTCGAACCTGAAAAGGTAGAAAACAATACTTGAGAGAACCACTTGACCATTTCAGTCAAGGAGTACCTTTTTTGTAAATAGTGCATCCCAGCCCAAAAAAGGGGTAAACATATACTCGACGCATGACGTTTTGTATCCATTAACGAGTTTGAAATGACAAGTGCTTGTCAATCTTTTAGTGTTTAAAGGGTTGGAAAAGAGCTTGAAAGTGGACCCCCCATTTTATTCTCTTTTACGAGTCAAAAGGAAAAAGTACTCAGCAATATTTTCATTTGAGTTTTACGAGTCGAGAAAAGAGGTGAAACGTGACTCGGCATCATCAATGGACGTCCATCTCCTATTGCTGGGCAGAAAGGGTAAAGTGCATTATCTAGTTCTTGAGGAAAAATAGGTCAAGATACTTAAAAACCCTAACATTTCATGAAAAACTGAATAAAAGGAGGGAAAAGTAAATATTTTTTACCATTTACCATTTGACCTTATTGTGAAAAACTTTTCACCCACTTTTGCCCTAATTTTTCCGAAGCAGATTGCGAGAGATCCAGGATGTCATTCGTCGAGCCGCCAATTCCAGGTAATAGCCAAAGCCCTAAGCTCCATTTCCATACTACTTATTCCTACTTTCATCCATTTTTTGGATTTCTGAGGGAGGTTTTGGGAAAAAAATTCCCCCGTGGTCGGCGCAAGTTCCGGGCACGAATTCATGCTCACTGAGGGTATTTAAAATGCCCAATCTCACTGTTGGTGCAACTATTTTTAAAATAGCGTGCTTGCACCGTGAACAAGGAAAAAACCATTTTCCTCTCAAAACCACCATTTGAATCTAACCAAAAATAATTTTTGACTTGAATACATGGTTTTTGCAGGAAGGAATCATTGAAAATGGTAGACTGGAAAGAACGTGAGCACGAAGATGTGGACACTCAGGCATTGAATGATCCAAATTGCCTGAATGCTTTGAGGAACTGTGGGCTCCTCAAGTTCTTTCTCACACCAGGGATGTGGGCTCAACCTGAGCTACTTCGATACCTGATTAGTCTTTGGGACATAAATCGGGAAATATTTATCATTGGTGACTAGGAGCTGGAGTTAGAAACTTCAAACATATATTTCATCACAGGACTGTCCCAGAGAGGGGAACCAGTCAACCTATATGGGTCACGACTGAATGGGGCAAGCATATACTTGCTACATGCCAAACATTGCCCTGAAGCCCTCAAATCCAAGAGCGGCGAGATTGAGATTGCCACTGTGCGAGATATGACATTGAGAGTGCTACTGCTGACTATCAATAGAGTGGTGGGGTCCTAAGCAGTGCATGAGACTAACAAGTCGAAATTTCTATATGCTATTGACTGTACAACACCGACGATCTTCAATTGAGTGGAAGCCATGAAGATCAAAATAAAACGCCATCTCACAAAAGCTAAGGAAGGGAATCTGAAGCAATTTTGCTTTGGATCTGTATTAGTGACCTTTTTCTTGGAATGGGTGCAATTATTCTAGTACCAGCTGACTGAGGTAGATCCACTGATTGCACGAGACCCACAGATCTCCCACTGGAGTCGTTTTATGCCTAGGATCACTAGGCGCCAACATATGTCTTACAAGCCTGCCTTATTTTCATGGCTACAACAACAGCTAATCGTCATGGAGGATTGGCCATACAGTGATACCGACTTCCATGGAGATCTGGACATGCTGCTGCCAAATGGGGAGGATTTCAACAACGAAGGTAAAAAATCAATTTTTAATTTTGTGATTTTTTTAATTGTTTTTGATATATGTGTGTTTATAACATTTTGTTTTATCGATGCAGATGTTGGACCAGAGCATCCTACCAGAATGTCCCCGATAGCTAAGCGCGTCACTCACCACTTTGATGTCGCTCCTTATCAGGAGGGGAGTGACAATGAGGAGGGGATCACGAGGAACCTTTAGGGGTTGACTCGTGGTATCCCAGTGTATGCCCGGGTGGGAGACATCCCATGCCAGTACCAGAGGCATAGGCTGGGAGTATCGGATCGGATTCACCAATTGCTAACTCATGTTCCACGAGAAGTTTCATGGTACCATTATCACCATGTCGATTAGTTCCTAGGTCCAACATTTTACATTTTTTAAGGCCTGCATGCCACGGATATTTGAGGCCTACGACCCACTGATGTTATGAACACACATATTATTTTTTGGGGTTTTGATGTATCAAACATTATCCCCATATATATATATATATATATATATATATATATATATATATATATGTTGTATTTTCTTGCTTACTATGGCACAAATGATTTGTTTTGGCTTTTCACATGTTTCGTAAATGTTTATCCAACACATAATTAGCTAATGCATTTGTTAATGTATTCACGCGTCTAGGAATATGATGATATGTAATTTAATCAAAATTTATTTCTAGTAGATGAATATGTAGATACATTCTCAATATCTGAGGGTTTCTGACAGAATATTTCCCCTTGAGTTAAAGGACCACAAGTTGTGAATTGAGGTTGAAAATTAACTCCTAGATGTCAAGAGAAATGGCTTCTGACAATAGTTCGATGACTGTGCTGTATTCACCAATGTTATTAGTTGTGGGACTTAAACAAATACCTTGAAGATAAATCAACTCACTGTGAGGGTCATAAATGGCCCATGCCATGGAGGATAGATTCCAGGTACTACGGCAAGCACCATCATCCAAACCGATGTGAGGAGTCACAGACATCTACAAAGAAGGGAAAACATAGTAAATAGGAAAGCTACTTGAAAACTAACACACCAAAACACACTGCACAAAAATTAATGAAACATTAATGTACACAAGTAACCATGAAAGATGACCTAAGCATAGTACTTTTTGAGATAAAGCCCATTTTCGGGGCTTGTCCAAAGGATTTCCTTCATAATCAATTAGTTCATAGGCCCATTTTTGCAAAACAAATTTACAATGTAGGACCCATGCCACATGGGTTTGAACTTTCATGTCCCCAGCTTATCATTAGCTCGATCGTATAGTAAAACCAAATCACCCGCAGAGAACGCATAGGGGGAGACCGACCAATCGAAATGGGACTTGACTCACTTCTTTTGTGCTTCGATGACCAAAGCAGTGAGACGATGAGTCTCATCCAACCGTTCTAAATATAAGAGGAATTCTTCTTGAGGTGATGTTTCAGGGAGAAGTTCGACAACTAGCATGACTGAAGGAATTTTTCATTCAATCGGTAACGTTGCTTCCATACTGTAGACAAGATGGAATGGTGTGAAACTAGTTGCGTCATTGGTTGAGGTTTGGTAAACCCACAGAGATGAAAAGAGCATGAGATGCCAATTTTACTTGTGCATTCCAATAGTATGCTAAAGCATTGTAATCAAAACTTTGTTCACAACTTCAACTTGGCCATTGGCTTAAGGGTAATACGGGGTTCAGCCATCGTGGTGCAAACCCAGTGTAGAGGTCAGCTCAGCCATCATATAATCTCGGAAATGGGAGCCATGGTTTATGAGAATGGCTTGTGGTACGCCAAACTTGGAAATAATTTGATTGAAAAGAAATTGAGCCATCGTTTTACCATCTGCAGAGTATGTAGGCATCGCTTCGGTCCATTTGGTGACATAATCCATATCAATGATAATATAACTGTGCCCCCCAACAGAACAAGGGTTACATGTCATATAGGCAATGCCCCATTTGGAAAAAGGACCAATGATAATGGCGGGGTGTAGGTGAGTAGGTGGGGCACGCATCTTATATCGGTAAATTTGGTATTCATGGCAGTTGCGAAAAACAAGGATGCAAACCTTGAAAATGGATAGCCAGAAATAACTAGTGCAAAGGATTTTTTGAGTAGTAGCATAGCTAGACATATGATAGCCACATGTCCTAGAATGGTAGTCATTGAGAACTCTCTCAGCCTTCTCAAGAGTATGACATCGGTGAAGAACTAAATCGACACTGACACGATATAAAGTATCGCCAATAACACTATAGGGTTGGGAGTGATGCCGAATCCATCGGCAATCATCCTTAGTTAATGCAGACCGGAACGTGGATGTCTGGAGATGCACAATGATATCATGATACCACGGGTCAAGGGTGTTGATCAGAAAAAGAGTCTTGTCCGGAAGCTGTTCATCTTCACTAGTGGGGAGAGACATAGAAGGAAGGGAACAAATCAACTCAACAAAAATTAGTGATTTCTTAGATTTGGTAGTGGTAAACACCAAATCGAATTCTTATACGATGATAATACATTTAGAATACTTTCCCCCCAGCAACTAACGAGTCGGGATGTAGGTCATGGGGCTGCATTCAGAAATCACAGTAGTAGTTCATAAGAGAATGTAGTGGCGAAAGAGATGAACAACCTATACGGAAGCCAAAGCCAACTTCTCGACATGGGAATAACACATTTCGGTGTTGAGGATATTATGACTAAGGTACTAGATAACATGTTCATTGCCTTCGCCATCATCTTGTACCAATACCATAGCAATGGTGCTAGGGGCTACAGCCAGGTAAAGGAAGTAATCACAATGATAATCCAGGGAATGTAACAAAGTAGCATTTACAAGGACAGCCTTGAGGTCATCGAAAGACTTTTTGGAAACCTCATCCCAGACAAAGGGCATTCCTTGTTTGAGCAACTCAGTAAATACTAAATCTAGCCCAACATAATTGGGTATGAAACGATGGAGGAAATTTACTTTTCCCTACAGGCTTTGGAGTTGGTGCAATGAAGATGGAAGGGGTAAATTAACAATGGCCTCAACTTTAAGAGGATCAAGGCAAATACCGTCCTTGGAAATGATAAAGTTGAGGAGTCATCCAGATTCAACACAGAAAACACATTTATGTGGTTTTAGCTGAATGTTGTAGTGTCTACAACGAAGAAAAATATGTCGAAGATGGTTAGGGTGATCTTGGTGCTTACGAGAATGAGCAGGAAGGTCATCCAAGTAAGGTTGAACGATGTTGTGAATATCATGAAATGCATAGGACATCGCCCGCTGAAATGTAGCCCCAACATTTTTTAAGCTGAAAGGGAGCTTTTTGTACATGAAAGTACCCCACGGACAGATAAAAGTTGTATTTTCTTGATTGGTCAGCGAAATGTTAATCTGGTTGTCACCAGAAAAACCGTCCATAAAGGAAAAAATTTCTCTCCTAGCACATTCATCAATGATCTGATCAATGAAGGGAGTAGGGTAGTTATCCTTAGGACAGGAATGATTGAGATCACGGTAATCAATGCAAACACGGATCATGCATTGTTTCTTTGTCACCGAGACAATATTTGACACCCAGTCTGTACGAGGGATCAGATAAATGAATCCAGCTTTGAGAAGTTTTTCAACTTCACCCTTGATAGTCGCTGCTTTCCTAGGGTACAATGGGCGGAGCCATTGGTGAATAGGCTTCGTGTGAGGATAATTTGGGATTTCCTGCACAACAATTCTAGGATTAATGCTAGCAATTTCTTCATATGACTATGAAAACACATCACAGAATTCTTGAAATAGATGAGTATAGGTCTTGATCTCATTCGGAGAACAAGATACCCCAATATGGACATGTTCAATGATACTAGGCTTGACAAAAATATTAATTGGCATCATTTGGGCAATATTACCCAAACATCCTTCCAACCATACTTCATGAGTCAGGATTGGTTCCGGAAGCGAGAGGGAAGGAAACTGAGAAGAGAACTCCTTGATACTAGTAGACATGACCGCTAGGTGAGGATGGAACAAGGAACGATGATGAGTATCATTCCAAGGTGGTTCCTCAAGAGATATTACTTCCATGATACTTTTGTTAGCAAGAAAAGTCTCAGCTAAGGGATCAGGAGATTTTGAAGCACCAAGCCATGGGGATTAAGAATGCATATCGAGAGAATTCCTCAAAACAGAAGAATCATAGGATACAGAACTTGAGGCTGAAACAATTTCCACATAATTGATTTCGGCAGGACTAAGTGGCATAACCTCGCCCCAGATATCAACAAGATTTGGTGAAGGTATGACCTAAGGATCAAATTTGACTGAGATCATGTTGGAAGAGGAAACATGAGGAGGTGGGAGCAGAAAAATTCCCATCAAGGTAGAATCTTTAAAAAGACCTTCCCCCACACTCTTATAAGGAGCACTAATGTGCTTGACATATGGAACATTGTCATCCGAGGAGGAAGAGGCAAATAAGGATAGCTGGTCGACAATGATGATCTTCCCTTGATGGGGAAAATGAATCATGTAGAATAGGGAGGAGGCTATAGCACGCATGGCATGGGTCTAGCTCTATCCGAGTAGGAGATTATAATTGAGATTAAATTCAACAATCTCTACCTCGATGTGGATTGTCTTGCCCTCCAAAGTAATGACAAGGTTAGGTAAGACACCGAAAGGTTGCGAATCACACCCGTCGAAATATTCCAAAGTGTTAGGGGATTGGTTCAAAGTAGGAGAACAAATTTCCTTCCAGCAAGTGACTGACATGATGCAGGTAGAAGCACCTTCATCTATGACAGTCCTATGAATGGTTTTCCCATTCCTGATTACTTGAATGAGAAAGGCAATCAAATGAGGCAAGCGTGGAATGTGGTTCTCTAGATCAAAACATATAAAATTGGAATTGGTAGGATCAATACGCCCAATAGATGACACCAAGGATTTCCACTGAGATGGACAGCTTTGCAGCACCTCAAGAGCTGACAAAGATTATGGCGTCTGAGACAAATCCTCAACAATATTATAGTGCTAAGTGGCTCGAGTGTTGGGATTGTACAAGGATTTCCTTAGCACACTTTAAGAGGGTGGCTGAATAGTGGAATCACGGTTAGGGCATTCGATATGAAGAGGGACAAAACTCGGGGTAGAAGAAGAAGGGGTGCTCTCTTTCTCTTTCCCGATCGTTGGAGCAGGAGTTTGGTAACATTTTGATCTAGTAGCCACATTAATAGGCGTACTCATCATGAACACTTGAGATCCTGAGGAAGTAGATGATTGAGGTTGGTCTATCATTTGAGTCTGTTGAGACGGAAATGTCTCTTTCAGGACAGCTAGGGTCCCATTGAGAAAACGACTAACTTCGGACCATCAAGGACAATCCTTAGTATAGTGATCCTCCTTGCAAATGAGGAATGGATACCTAGGCTTCCATTGTGAAGAATCACCAGCAGATGACTTAGGAGGACCCTGTTTTGGGGCATGGGCTTCACCTTTGCCATTGCCTTTCTTCTTACCTTTCAAGGATTTGTCCGTTGTGGTAGAATGGATAGTGTGGATCTCTAAGGTTTTACTAGGGCCAGGTGGATTCTAGGAGGAACTATTGGAAGCAGTGTTCGAGATTGAATTTTGTTTGGAAGAAGATTTGGCAGGGGTCTGGGAAAGTGAACCAATTACTCCATCAATAGGAGGTGTAGCCTATGACATCGATGTCATAGGATCAGATGATGGCTGTAGACCATCGGATAATAACTCATACAAAGTGCCAGACTGAGAATAAACAAGATCTAAGTATTGGGCACGAGCAATGGCTTGTTCTTCGGTAACGCATCCACCCATTGCTATATCGTGAGCAATTGGAGCGAAGAATGACTTGGTAAACCATTCGGTAAGCAACTGATCAATAATCTCAAATTTGATCAGGTGGCATCTACGTCTCCATTCATGGATGTGATCAGATATGTGTGTCATAGTATCTTTCTTAAGCAATGTGAGGAAATAGGTGTCAATTTCATAGCAAACCGGCAACTAGAAATGCGTGAGGAAAGCCATGGCCAAAGAGTTGAAGTCATGGTAAGTACTTTGAGGAAGCTCGATGTACCACTTGGTGGCAACACCTATGAGGGTTCGTTGGAAAAGACGGAGATAAATAGAATAATCAATGTAAGAATTCGAAGAGCACCAGAGGTGATATGTCATCACATGGGCTTGAGGATCTTCTTTTTCTTTCCCATCGAACTTAGGACAATCACTCGGGATCTTGGATAGAACCGAAGGCCAGTATGGCAAATGAAGAATTGGATCATTCGTGAGTTGAGACACATATGGCAACTCTAGCATGGCCAAGAATGATAATTCAATATTAAAAGGCATTGGATCTCGATAAGCATGTCCAACCGGAGGAGCACATCCCTGTTGGTAAGGATTTTGGCTCCATAGTGGAGGGTTTCAGCCATATGGCATTTGATTATACCTCGACTTTAGGTTACCTTGGTCGTAGGGAGGATTTTGACCTTGAACACCTTGAAACTGTCCGATCATAGGTTGCTAATAAGCAACATACGGGTTAAGAGATTGTTCAGCCTGTTGACCTTGGACATATGGATATTGCACCTGTTGTACTTGTACATACGGGTTTTGAGCCTGTTGCCCCTGAACAAGAGGATTTTGGACATGCTATCCTTGGAAATAGGGATTGTACCCTTCCTGCCCTTGGACATAGGGATTCTGGACCAGCTGCCCTTGGACAAAAGGATTCTGGGCCTGTTGTCCTAGGACATTAGGATTTCGGGCCTGCTGTTGCGGGACTTTACCCTGGCCTTGTCCTTTCAAGCGTTGACCCTATTGATATGTATATAAGGGTTTCTTTTTCCTAGGTTAGTCCTGCTACTACAAGGATTGACCTTGCAGTTGCAAAGGCTATCCCTACGGCTGCAGAGGTTGGCCTTGCAAAGGCATAGGCTAGGAGGTTTATGGAGCATACTACATCTGTTGTTGCATGGTTTGCTGCAACTATTGTGAGGGTTTCCCCTGTAGTTGTCGCAATTGTCCTTGTTTCGGTATCATCTACCCTTACTATTGTGTGGAAAACCCTTGCTACAACAAAGGTTTCCCTTATTACTACAGAGGCTATCCCTGCTATTGCATGGGTACTTGAATAGTTCCAGAAAAATTTCTAAAATGAATCTGGCCATAGCCACCCTAAAAAGTGGATAGGCTAAGCTGAACATACTACCTAGACTAAAGGACGTAAGGCAGATTGACCATTCCTTGAGAACCATATGGAATGTAAGGAGTTTGGTACTGAACCTAAGCCTCATAAGGCTACTGGTACTAGAAATTTCTTGACCCAGATGGACCAACAAGATTTTGAACATGTTGGTACTCGACATTGCTTGATCCAGCAAGACCAACAGGGTTTTGGATAACACCAAAATAAAGCTAGTTCATTCCCACCATGTGAGCCTATGAGCTACTCACATTGGTGGTGTCTAGCAGCATAGAAACACTCAGATTCTTCCCCCGAGGTAGTGGCACAGCTTGGCCACATACTAGAGGGATCGAAGAACTGATAGTAACATTCTTCAATATTGTTGGTTGAACTGAACAAGTGATTGGGATAGACGAGACAAGAGGGTTCGGAATGGTCGGTTGCACCGGGACTGAGGTAACTGCCTGTTGGGTGGTCAGGTTCGCAATGAACAAACCTATAGTAGGCATGGTGCTTGACACCCAAACAGGGTTATGATAAATTGATGAGGCACTAGGTGTACCTAAGACGAATTGTGCCAAAGTCACATAATTAAGCGGTAAATCCTGATACACACTAATGGGAATGCTCCCTGTATAGTAGAAACCTTTAGGAGGAAATTTATGTTATTCCTCCTCGATAGTGTGTTGAGTAGAAACCTCAGATTCATCTAGAGAGGTAACTAGAGCATTTCCTTCGAGTTCCATAGCTGGGAACAAACGATGATGAACGACTAAAGATGTAGGAGGGGATAATTCCAAAGGAATACTTGGTTGATCATACGAACTATATGGACACTGCGGTGATCTCACAATAGGGTCGAACAAAGGATTTAAAGGATATGTGACAAGTCCAAGCTAAGCGTTAGTAGTCAGTGAACTCTCAAGAGTTTGGACAAGATTGTCGAGAGATTCCGGGCCGACATCAGCAGGTGACCCAGTATCTGAAGTAAGTGGAGGATGAGATGACAAAGGTTGAATGCTCAGAATGATTCCGAGTTCAACACCTTGGTCCTCGAGTGACTCTGGTAATTTAGGAAAAGGCTCCTCAGACAATCTTTCAGGTGGAGGAGAGGAAGAGGAACTAGGTGAACCAGATGGTTCAGCCATGAGGACCTTGTCTTAGTTAACAAGAAAAGAGAGATAAACTTCAAGGCTTTAAAATGTTCTTTAGGGAAAACTCACGATTTGGTCTATAAAAGACTAACATGATGTTGTAATATCATGGGCAATCAATTTCTTTAAGATGCATAAATAAACTAGCGCTCTTTCATGTTTTAAGAGTTGAGAAAGAAAAAAATATGACTCTATCTATTTCGATTGGAAATGAGCTCAAGAGGACAAGAGCTTGAATGATATTTTAAATTTAATAAGTCAAAAAGATCAAATGACTACTCTAGATGATCTAGGTAAAAAGGATTACTAGGCAACTATGAACTGCAGCATACCTCCTGGTGAACTGAGAAGTATGTGTTAGTGTCAGTGTCTTCACACTTCTATCAGTGATCAAAATTCGCTCTTTTGCATTTCATAGTAGGAGTCCCATACTGATGAGTTTGCATTCCATTAGGTCATGGATTAACTAATGGTAGGGTTTTCTTCAAAATTTTCCCTCAAAACTATAGTTGTTGATCCTCTTTCATATATTTTAGTCATGGCTCATGTTCACTTTGCAATTCATTTCATTAGGTCTTAGGTTTTGGTCACCTGCCACTACACAAATCAAGTCATCATGAGCACCAATTCACCTGCAAAAGCAAAAGAGAAACAAGCACTAAAACCCTAAATTCCTTTCCCACTGAGCTAGGGTTGGCTATGGGATCAGAGATATCCGAGAAGAGGAGGCATAAGGGATATCAAAAGGTATGAGGCCATTTCATATCATCAAACATCAGGTCTCAATCAGTTGTCGAGAAGACATTCCAAGGAACAAGCCATTCACCACACATAAGGGACGATTTTTCTTTAAACTGTGTTTCTGAGAAAGAAAAGATGAATTTCACAAAAGTGAGAGAGGTTTTTGTCAATAATTGACCCAATAAGAAAAAAATATTTCATTTTTTACACAGATTCCATGGTTTGGGAGAAATGTCAAAAACATCATTTGCCTCAGAAGGGTTGATGAACCTCTGGAGTGACCTTGGTAAAATCATTTTTCCTCCTGGATGAAATCACCAAATGACTTTCATGATGAGTCAACTAATAATTAGACACAAAGAGCTTTCCAATTAGCTATCATGAGTTCAATTTTGAGTAGAGGAAGACATTAAAAAGTTGACTGTAATAGCACTCTGCATTTATGCAGCCTCATTCTACACATTTTGGCTAGTCTTGGGAGATTGGACTCTTGACATGGAAAATGAACTCCAAATTGAAAAATTCATGATTTTCTAGAAAGTAGACTCGACAATCTTTCCAACGAGCTATCACAAGCCCAATTTGGACACTAGGAAGGCCTCCAAAAGTTGCCTGCAATAGGCACTACACTTTTGAGGAGAGCGTTGCGTTTTTGAGTTGGCGTTGCGCACCTAGCAGTGTTTCCCTGTGCAATTTTACACAAGCGCTGCACTTTCAGAGTGGCATTGTGCATCTGTGTGAGGCACTGCACTTTTGAGGAGAGCACTGCGTTTTTGAGTTGGCGTTGCGCACCTGGCAGCATTTCCCTGTGCAATTTTACACAAGCGCTGCACTTTCAGAGTGGCATTGTGCATCTGTGTGAGGCACTGCACTTTTGCCCGGCCAAGCCCCAAAGCCTCAAATCACTCCAAACTACCAAATTCACCTCAAATCATCCGAAATTTCCCCTCTTGCAAGTAAGTATATCAACCATCCTTTGTGGTTTAGGGTTTTATTTGTCAAGTTTTGGTGTTTTTCACTCCCATATTCAAAACCATAGTTTTCCTCACTCCACTAGTGTTTTCCTCACTTATCCATTTTCTATCGCCTCCTAAACCCCTTTCCCACATACAATATCCCTAAACCCTACTCACATCCCTAAACCCTACTCCCATCCCTAAACTTTTTTAACACATACATTTTCACACTCCCTCCTTCATACACTCTACCCATTTCATTCCTCCACCCTATTTTCACACTATTATCCATATACAACCACATTTTCAAAACCAAAGGAGAACAATGGAAAGAGACAGTGATTATGAATATGAGCAAGAGACATTTAGTGATAGCTCCAGGGAGAGAAAAATACAACAAGAGAAGCCTCATAAAGGAGGAAAAATTATCAGAGAGGAGCCCACTAATTTGAGAGAGTTACAAGCTTGTCCACTTGTAATTTCTTGTTTTAGACACTAGGCATGCTATGAATTTTGTGAATTGGTGGAAAGAATTCAATTTCACCATGAGTTGGCAAGACTTTTTGTGACTCATTTACATAACAATGAGGTGACATTTGCCGGAGTAACCTTCACAATATCACCAGATGTTATTTTAGAGGGCCAACAAAGATAACCAAATGATGAGGCACATGGCCTATCGCTACAAGACACAGAACAATATTTGCAACATGAGAATGAAGAAGATGAAATCTAGGTTGAGGAGAGCCTTAGAGGGCAAGAAGAGCAAGATAGACTCAAAATATTGGTTGAAGCCTCTCTATCCCATCAAAGCAGTTGATGGTGGTGCCTTATGCCAAATTTGGGCAAGTTTTGGAAAGTTGTGGCATTTTTCAAATTTTCAATTTTCCAACACAAAAAATTGGCCCAGAAGTGCAGCGCCACCGACGTTGCACTTTTCCCTGGGACATCCAATGAGGAAAAATTTTACATTTTTGGATTCAACATGATGAGAGCATCCATCCAAGAAAATTTCAAGAGTTTTGGAGCAAAACTGGCCCACAAAAATGTTCAAAATCCATCAAAAAGTGACCCTTCTGCCTCTTTTTGGACACACAAAAGCTACCTTGGTAGATTCAAGTTTTGAGGGGGCAAATGACCTCCAAATTCAGAAATTCAAGATGTTCTAGAAACTAGACTCAGAGAACTTTCCAATGAGCTATCTTGGGATCAATTTTTCTAAGTGGAGTGCCTCTGAAAGTGGGTGGAAAGCGATGTTGCGCTTTTGGCTAATGGCGCTGTGCTTTTGGCCAGTTTGCCAGAAAAACCAAATTTCGCCTGTCTTCTCTGAAAATTCACTTTCACTCTCCTCATGGATGTTTTAACTCATGTAATTAATGACATGGAATGTAAATGTGATTTTCAATTGTTTTAGAAGGTAGATTCATTAGTTAGAGGTGGTTTTGTGGCTAATGAATCAGTTTCCCTACTTATAGAGGCAAGTTGTTTGATTGCCTATATTCTAGTTCTTAGTTGTGAAATGGTTGAAACTTCCCCTCTTCTCATGGATTCAACCCCTAATGGTCAGGATGAGTAGTATAGATGTCTATATTATGTGTTTTCTTGGTCATTTTGTGAGGTTGGTGTCGAGCCATAAAAAGGATCTTTTTCACCTCTAATTACCTCACATTAACTTGTCAATCCAGGAACGATTTGTTATCTCAAAGAGTGTACTCAGTTTGAGGCGGTCATTTGTCCAAGTAATTCTAGTAGTATAGTTCTCAAGAAAATACAAGAGTAAACGGATGCTTGAAAGAAAATCTACTTATAGCAAAATACTTTGAAGCCTAAATCATGCACTCGGAAAACTAAGCAATCTATCAGTCAAGGGTCCAGTAACAATAACTCATCCCTTTGGAAACTGATGTGACCAGAAGTAATCAAGGAATAGATCATCAATTTGGGGACTAGACAGCAAATGCCAATGTCCACTACAGTTTCAGATCGTTCTACACACCAAAGCAACCAGTAGCTCAAATAACAGGAAATGGAACAACAATTAAGAAATGGAACAGCAAATATAAAATGTAACAGCAACTAAGTCTGATGAACAGCAACACCTTAATCTACAAAAACAAGTACAACAACTTTATCCTACAGAAATCAAATATCAATCTTTACTCAAAGGATAAATCGGATAGCAAATAGAAATGGAACAGCAACCAATGAAATATAGAACAACGCATAGTACCAATTATAGATACACGGTGCCGAAATAAATAATACACACAACACACAGAAATATTAAGAAAAATAGTAATCTGAGTCTGATACCGCAAGTATTGATCCTGGTTAGAAAGGGTAACGATCGCAATTCATAATGGAACAGCAATGTCAATTGAACAACAATCGTATGAAGTATAAACCATAGACGAATACAGTAATACCAACTTAAGAAGGTTACAGCTCGATTACTCTACAATTAAACAGCAACAACATTCTATAAAGAATAGAGATGTTACATTAATGACTTTAAAGAAACAACAATACGTTATAAGATCAGAATGCACGATATAACTTTCCTGTTGCAGAGAACAATACATAAAATATAACAGAGCTGCAATATAAGATAACAAATCACACCAGATTACCGATTCAAGCGAATAATACAAACCACACACGAACTAAAGATGATGATACAGGAGCAAGTGTTCCACCAGGGTCGGGCCCTTAGCCTCCAGGGATACACCGCTTGAAGTTATTCCAGAATCACAGATGGAATAGCAAACAAATGTATATTAAAGCATAAAAGCTGAGTTACAGTGGATCACTTCTCAACGAGAGTCAATGATCAAAGTTTTAGATACAGAGGAAAGTTACATGACAAAATTAATAGTCCCCCGGGCTAGCAGTGCTGCCCCTACTTATAACAGCTAAAGCAAAGATATCAAGGATGCAAAAATAGTTAAAACAATGATCCCTCAGGATCAAAGGATCCCTCAGGATTCACTAAACTGTTAAACCTCAGTTATCCGGTCATTTTCTTGTGCCGAGTTGATATCTCCTTTTCCTTTCCTTGGCTGAGATGTTTTAATTTAGATCGTCTTGTTTGCATATGGTTCCCCGCCAAAGGGACAGCGGTTAGCTTAGCGCTGCCTTTTTCCTTGGAGTGGCAATCTTTAGTTTTTGCCTTTTCCTGCATAAGAAATAGCAATTATTAGCGTTTTCAGGTTACATATAAATCTTCATAGATTTGTCATGATTTCTCATTGTCTACCTAATTCATGATGCAAAGATGTTATGACTTCTAAAGAAAAGATGACAAAATAGTCAATGAAAACATACCTTCTCCAATACTCCACAGTTGGACTCACTTGTATGCTCTGAGCTATATTGTACATCATTATCAGCAGTTTGTCAAGGAAATACATAGGATTTGCAGCTATTTTTATGGGATACATGTGGTATGGTGTTTTTTCATTGTTTCTTCTTCTATAATTAGTTTTTCACATGTTTGATGTATGCCAAAATCTAATTCATTGCTTCTACCTGAGTGAAATCAAGATAGATAGGTAGAACTCATTGTTTACAATGCTCTGCCTTGGGAAGCCATTTATTTTTCTATGTTTTCCACTGTTTGAGAAGGTTACATAACCTATACATGCCCTCCTCAGCTCCTCACCAGTCTTAGACCTCTCATCTCGCTCAATTTCAAGTGTAAAAGCCTATACCTACCTTGCCTCATAGAACACTCTGCATTCTGACCTAATTTCCTAGACCTAAAACTGCTTAGCTCCATCTGATCCACCAAAAACCAAACAAAATCAATCAAAACCCTAGAGTTAGTATACCTAGCCTAAAATCCCTATCTGATCCAGTCCTTTTGACTGAGATCCAAAAGGAGAGAGCCCTCTTGACCTAGTAGGGCTAGCTACCAGGTTAAGCATGGTTTGTGGTTATCTAGAATTGCTTCAATTCAGCCTGAGGTCAATCTATGCTTTAACATAGTGGTGACCATATTGGGGACGTAGTTTTATGTTCCTCAGTAAAATGTATCAAGTTTAGATCTGATTGTTGATGGTGGACAACGATCAGACATCGGAAGGCTGAAATCATTCACCTGGCTACTCTAAATCAGTTTCGAGATCAAATCCAAGGACTCCACTAGAGGATGAACCTAACCAATAGAAACATGAAAGGACAAAATGGAAAGATCAGGTATTCAAGTTGGAATTTCATCTAAGGTATTATGCTCTTTGTTATAAATTATTTCTTCTCTTTTCCCAAGAATGTCAAGAAGGCTTTACAAAGTATACTGTATTTGAGACAAGATCCTAGACCTGCATTTGATTCTTTCCCTTTGGGGATTGCGAATACAAAAAGTTCGCATGCCTTTGATTTTGATCAAGACCCCTCTTCTGAATCTTGTGATGATCTTCTTCAAACTGATGAACCTCAAGAGATAAAGACTGATTCTACACCTTCTATACATATTCCTATACCTTTTAGAATTCCAGATAGATACAAGCCTCTGATTTTACCTCCTATATCCCATGCTTTCCCTAAAAATCATTACCTATATCTACCAATATTTGATGGCAAATGTGACAACATCACTGCTGAGAGACATGTACTGAATTTTGAGTCTTTTCTTGACCTTTTTGAAGTTGATGAAGAGGATGTCCATATTAGGCTTTTTGCTCTTTCTTTGCAAGGAAAAGTCAAGAGTTGGTTCAAAACCTTTCTTGATGCAAGCATCTCAGATTTCCAGCAGTTCGTCAAAGTTTTCCTCGACAAGTGGGTGGTCAACCAAAACCATTTCTTGATTCTAGAATAGTACAACTAGCTGAAAAGATTACTAGGGGAGATAGTACAACAATTTTCTGCCAGATTTAACCAAGTTTATTGTTCGATGCCTATTAATATAAGACCCCCTCCTGGATCCACTCTCTTACACTACCCGAATGCCTTTGATCCGGAAATGGAGTTTCAACTAAGAGAAAGGAACCTTCCAACACTTGAAGAGATGCAGAATAGTGCAGTATATGTAGAGGCTAATTTGCTAATCAGAAGGGAAAAGTTGAAGGAAGAAGAGATGAAGAACATAGATCTAGAGGAATCGACATCTTTAGAGTTAAAGCTCGACATTTTGGTAAGTGTAGTGGAAGATATGGTGTAAAATATCACCACAAGGAATGAGTATGATGTTCAAGACCATGGCTCGTTGATTGAAGAAGAACAAGTGGCTGATCCAAAACATTTTCTTTCTTATCCCAGTTGTCATAGATCTGATAATGATTGTTTTATAGATCATCTTGGAGAAGAGAGATCTGTTGATATGAAATGTATGTTTGATGATGTGTTTTATACTGATGATTTGCCTCAGTTTGATCAGTATGATGATGATTATGTTCTCCAAACAGAAGCTAGTCTTGCAGACAAATCAGCAGCTAGTTTGTGGAAGGAGGAAGTTCACTTTCAGCAACTCAAATACAGTGATCAACTGATGCATATCATCTACGGAAGTGAGGAGGAAAGTGGAGAAAATTTTGAAGTAAGTGAAGGATCTTTGCCTTTTTGTTTTTCTATGTTTCAGTTCACTAGAGACAAATTTCATGCAATCAGAAATCAACCGTCGATAAGTTTTGATTTGGACCATCTTGTGGGCAATGAAATCCTTGTTCAAGACTTCTCATTTCTAGATTTGCAGGCACCAAATGCCATTTAATTTCAGGTTGCAAATGAAGACTTGGAAGTTGGAACCTATGATCAAATGATGCAAGATGATTCCGTACCATTCTGTTTTGAAACATTTTAGTTTTTGAAGGGAATTTCGCATATTATATCTTCAAATGAGTAGGTTGTAGAAAATCATGCAATCTCATTGGAACCAATAGAAAATGGGTCGCAACAATATTTTTAAGTTTTTCATGATCCAATAGTTGATGTGTTGGATGATGTTTGCAGTTAAAGTCCTTCTCCATTAGCTAACTGTGAGCTTGAAAAAAGTATTGATAAAAACTTGATCCGACGGCTGGTTTCCTTGTCATTTTCAACAGAAGTCTCGTCACAAAGCTTAGATGAAATTCTACATTCATGGTATGAGGAGAAGCAAAGTAGTCCATTGGATGAGCTAAGTACCAGTGCACATGAATTTCAAGATCCTTATGCAGTATTTTTGGAGGTGGATAGAGAATCCGGATTATTCAACGGATCTATTTACAAGTTTTCATGGGAGTTGCCTTTCAGTAGTTCTCTCTTGTTGTTCATAAGAAAGCACTTGCGAAGAATTCAAATAGCAGCCTGAATGCTTACTTGGTTGCATTTCACTTGATTAGGTGATGAATGGAATAGTTAGAGTAGGTTTTATTAAATAATCTCCATTTTGAGTATATTTTCCAGTTTGCAGTTGTGTTTTAGTATCGAGTTAGTTTTTAGTTGAGTAAAAGTCAGTTTGTGTCGTCAAGTTTTCAGTTTCAGTCATGCATTTCAGTTTGAGTTTTTGACTCCATGCCCAATGGATAAGGCTACTAGGTCTACGGTGTTCTTAGCACCTCCAAGGAGCTACCATCCCCATTGGAGCCAATGTTAGTGTCAGTGTCTTCACACTGCCATCAGTGATCAAAATTCTCTCTTTTGCATTTCATAGTAGGAGTCCCATACTGATGAGTTTGCATTCCATTAGGTCATGGATTCACTGATGGTAGGGTTTTCTTCAATTTTTTCCCTCAAAACTGTACTTGTTGATCCTCTTTCATATCTTTTAGTCATGGCTCATGTTCACTTTGCAATTGATTTCATTAGGTCTTAGGGTTTGGTCACCTGCCACTACAAAAATCAAGTCATCATGAGCACCAATTCACCTGCAAAAGAAAAAGAGAAACAAGCACTAAAACCCTAAATTCCTTTCCCACTAAGCTAGGGTTGGCTATGGGATTAGAGATATCTGAGCAGAGGAGGCATAAGAGATATTAGAAGGTATGAGGCCATTTCATATCATCAAACATCAGGTATCCATTAATTGTCAAGAAGACATTCCAAGGAACAAACCATTCACCACACAAGGGACTGTTTTTCTTCAAACTGCGTTTCTGAGAAAGAAAAGATGCATTTGACAAAAGTGAGAGAGGTTTTTGTCCATAATTTTTCCAAGAAGAAAAAACTCTTTCAATTTTTATACAGGTTCCATGGTTTGGGAGAAATGTCAAAAACATCATTTTCCTCAAGAGGGTTGATGCACCTCTGGAGTGACCTTGGTAAAATCAAATTTTCTCCTAGATGGAATGACCAAATAACTTGCTTGATGAGTCAACTGATAAGTAGGCACAAATATATTTCCAATGAGCTATCATGAGCTCAATTTTGAGTTGAGGAAGACCTTCAAAAGTTGATTTCAATAGCACTCTGTATTTAGGTGGCCTCATTCTGCACATTTTGACCAGTCTTGGGAGATTGGACTTTTGACAGGCCAAATGAACTCAAAATTGAAAAATTAAAGATGTTCTGGAAATTAGACTCGACAGGTTTTCCAACGGGCTATCACATGCCCAATTTTGACATCGGGAATGCATCCAAAATTTTCCTGCAAAAGGCGCTGTGCTTTTGAGGACGACGTTGCATTTTTGAGTTGGTGTTGCGCCCCTGGCAGCATTTCCCTGTGCAATTTTACACAGACGCTATGCTTTCACAGTGGCATTGTGCAGCTGTGTGAGGCACTACGCTTTTGCCCAGCCAAGCCCCAAAGCCTAAACTGATTTCAAACTACCAAATTCGCCTCAAATCATCCAAATTTCCTCTCTTACAAGTAACTATATCAGCCATCCTTTGTGGTTTAGGGTTTTATTTGTCAAGTTTTTGTGTTTTTCACTCCCATATTCAAAACCCTAGTTTTCCTCACTCCACTAGTGTTTTCCTCACTTATCCACTTTATATTGCTTTCTAAACCCCATTCCCACATATATTTTCCCTAAAACCCTTTTTCCACATACAACATCTGTAAACCCTACCCACATCCCTAAACTGTACTCCCATCCCTAAACTCTATTCACAAATACATTTTCACACTCCCTCCTTCATACACTCTACCCATTTCATTCCTCCATCCTATTTTCACACTGTTATCCACAAAACCATCCATATACATCCACATTTTTCAAAACCAAAGGAAAACAATGGAAAGAGACAGTGATTATGAGTATGAGAAAGAGACATTTAGTGACAGCTCCAGGGAGAGAAACATACAACAAAGGAAGCCTCATAAAGGAGGAAAAATTATTAGAGAGGAGCCTACTAATTTGAGAGAGTTACAAGCTTGTCCACTTGTAATTTCTTGTTTTAGACACCAGGCATGCTATGAATTTTGTGAATTGGTGGAAAGAATTCAGTTTCACCATGAGTTGGCCAGACTTTTTGTGACTCATTTACATAACAATGAGGTGACATTTGCCGGAGTAACCTTGAAAATATCACTAGTTGTTATTTCATAGGGCTAATAGAGATAATCAAATGATGAGGCACATGGACTATCGCTACAGGACACAGAACAAAATTTGCAACATGAGAATGAAGAAGATGAAATCTAGGTTGAGGAGAGCCTTACAGGACAAGAAAGAGAAAGATAGACTCAAAATATTGGTTGAAGCCTCTCTATCCCATCAAAGCAGTTGATGGTGGTGCCTTGTGCCAAATTTGGGTAAATTTTGGAAAGTTTTGGCATTTTTCAAATTTTTAATTTTCCAACACAGAAAATTGGCCCAAAAGCAGAGTGCCACCGGTGCTGCGCTTTTCCCTGGGACATCCAATGAGGACAAAGTTTAAATTTTTGGATTCATCATAATGAGAGCATCCATCCCAGAAAATTTTAGGAGTTTTGGAGAAAAACTGGCCTACCAAAAGGTTCAAAAACCATCGAAAAGTGACCCTTCTGTCTCTTTTTGGACACACAAAAGCTGCCTTGGGAGATTCAAGTTTTGAGGCGGCAACTGACCTCCAAATTTAGAAATTCAATATGTTCCAGAAACTAGACTCCGATTCCTTTCCAATGAGATATCTTGGGCTCAATTTGGCTAAGTGAAAGGCCTCCAAAAGTAGGTTGAAATCAGCGCTGCGCTTTTGGCCAGTTTGCTAGAAAAACCAGATTTCATGTGTCTTCTCTGAAAATTCACTTTCACTCTCCTCATGGATGTTTTCGCCCGTGTAATTAATTACATGGAATGTAAATGTGATGGTAAATGGTGTTAGAAGGTAGATTCATTAGTTAGAGGTGGTTTTGAGGCTAATGAATTAGTTTCCCTACTTATAGAGGCAAGTTGTTTGACTGCCTATATTCCAGTTCTTAGTTGGGAAATGGTTGAAACTACCCCTCTTCTCATGGATTCGACCCCTGATGGTCAAGATGAGTAGTCTATATGTCTATTTTATGTGTTTTCTTGGTAATTTGGTGAGTTTGGACTCACTTGGATGCTCTGAGCTATATTGTACATCATTATCAGAAGTTTGGAAAGGAAATACACAGGATTTGCAGCGATTTTTATGGGATACTTGTGGTATGGTGTTTTTGCATTGTTTCTTCTTCTGTAATTAGTTTTTCACATGTTTGATGTATGCCATAATCTAATTCATTGCTTCTAGCTGAATGAAATCAAGATAGATAGGTAGAATTCATTGTTTACAGTGCTCTGCCTTGGGAAGCCATTCAGTTTTCTATGTTTTCCACTGTTTGAGAAGGATACATAACCTATACATGCCTTCCTTGGCTCCTCACCAGTATTAGACCTCTCATCTCACTCAATTTCAAGTGTAAAAGCCTATACCTACCTTGTCCCATAGAACACTCTACATTCTAACCTAATTTCCCAGACCCAAAACTGCTTAGCTCCATCTGATCCAGCAAAAACACAACAAAATAAATAAAAACCCTAGAGCTACTATACCTACCCTAAAATCCCTATTTAATCCAGTCCTTTTGACTGAGATCCATAAGGAGAGAGCCCTCTCTCGACCTGGTAGGGCTAGCTACTAGGTTAAGCATGGTTTGTGGTTACCCTAGAATTGCTCCAATTCAGCCTGAGGTCAATCTAGGCTCTAACAGAATGGGTACGCAATATCCCTGAATGTTGTTCTCAGTGTATCATGTTTGCAAGGTGGCATACTCAGCTTCCTATGGATAAAGGATTGTATCCTAGAGGGGTCTCCCGTTATATACTTGACGATACGGGGAGCACAAATCCGTACTAGCGCTGTCTAGTGCCAAAGCTAACGACAACTGCTAGGTTTAAAGACGCTGAAACACGTCTCTAGCCTAGACCTTCTAGATGTGATTTTTAGGTTTCAAATGCACCTTAGTTTAATTGAGTTCATTTTAAATTTTATCTTGAGTTATGTCTCAGTTTTCAGGCCTTAGTGATGTGACTCGAAAAACCCTAAATGGATCTAAATGAGACAAGACCCTTTCAATTCGATGAATTGTCTACACTAGAGAGGGTAGAAAACACAATCAAATGCAAAAAACCAAGCAATTGAAAGAAAAATTATTTTTCACTACTTCACATTACGAGAAAACAAACTAATGAAAAATACATTCCAATTCCTAAGTTCCTGTCAAGTACAATCTAACAGTCCTTTCAAAAGTAAAGAGAACTCTTTTTCTTTTTGAATTCCAATGCAATCCTAGCCTTCGATGATGCTAACTGTCATAACATATTGGTGTAGCAAACTAGAATTTTGTACTTTTCATGAAATGACAAAACGAATTTCTCATAAAACACTTCAATGAAAAAGTTTTCGAGACAATCGATTTTCAAGCAAATGAGAAACATGAAAAGAGAATCTCTTTCAAACTAATGAGACAATGACTTTACCAAAAACAAGACAAGCAATGTGATCTATGTTGGGAAAGAGACATTTAGACAAGCAAACGAAAACTTTTCAAACGTGTGTAATGGAAGTCAAAGTCGTAGAAGGACCATAAACAAACTGCAAGGAGTAAATGTGCCAACAACTTGGCTCCCTGAGTTCACAATCGGCTGAATGGATCACAATCTAGATGCCCTAGTACCACTAACCATCCAATGACCCAGGAAATCAAGCAAAAAGATGGAAAATTAACAAGCAAACAAACCAAATGAAAAGAAACTTTTTAATCAGGGAGAAGACGAACTAAACAGCTTACAGGGTAGAAATAATGAGAGAAAAATACACTGGCCAAGATCTGGGGTGAACTCTAATCTTCACTTACAGGCATTGGCGTGACCGCCTAACTGAAAACAAGCACCAAAAGGGGCTTAGCACATCTATTCCTCAGCATATCGCACTGATCGGCATGACTATCAGCGAATTAAGTGCACTGAGCAAGGATACAAAGAAAAAAAAAATTTCAAAAGTTGGGACCAAACTTGCTATTATGAATTTCAAACCCAGAGCTGTAAGCAAAGGAAAGAAAATAGAACTAAAGGGAAATGGTGAAACTAGAAAAGTTCACACAAAACCATGAAATTCCAAGCAAACAAATAGAAGGATTGGTCCCCAGCAGAGTCGCCAATTTGTGGTGAAGTAAAATTATAAGTGTGGATACAAACAATTCCTCTAGCCTGATAGTGGGTCTAGCCACTAACAAGACATTCTATGGAAGATTTCCTTAGGTTAGAACCAATTAAGAGGGCCTACCTCTTAGTACGTTTATCCTGTTTGGTGATGACCTTGCTTGCTCGCTTCAGCTATCTCCCGTTTCCTTCTTCAAACACCTGAAAAAAGTAAACCACAACAAACAACAACCATGATAATAGACAAATGGTAATTCAAACTACTTAAGAAGTCAAGAAACATTAAGCCATAAACATGTGAGATGACACATTATGTAGGAAATCAATCAATAGTTGCATATATATTAAATCAAGAAGATATTACAACCATTTTCTTGACGTTGTTGTTCTCCTCCGACAAAACCAGGTTCCCACACACTTCTGTTAGCATTCCATGATGGCCTCAACAATGATAGTTTTAAGATGCTTCCCTTTAGGCTTCACACTAAACCAAATTCACACTTCTCCCTCACACACAAGTAGAGAGCTACAACTATGAATAGCTTGTTGTTTACTCCAAACTTAATTAGCACTAGCACCCCAACATTAACGCTAGCTTGTGCTTGGGAAAAATGGATATTTATATAGCATGAATGGATGGGAGATGGCTCCTCTTCTTATGGGAGAAGGTCTTATCTCTTGAGGTAGTTCCATCCTTATAGGGGAAAGGAGCCCAAACTGACATCCTTGACTCCATCCGGCTCAACCATTTACCAGACTTCCGTTACAAAGCTTCTAGAGCTAGAAGCTTCGACTCCTTATTTAAAAAACTTTCAAAAATAGGATCGGTGCGACTGAAACAAATCTCAGTCACTCTGGTCAGCACTAGGGACAGTGTTAATCCCCGCATATTAGCGCGAGGAGGACAAGGGTCATTAGTGCCAGTCTTGTAAAATGGGAAAAACAGAAGATGTTTGGGAAATGGTGCAAAAGGGAATTGTTCTACTCATGAAGAGGGACACAATGGGAGTTTCTTCATGAAGGGAAAGCATGTAGGGTTCACTGTAGAGGTACTCCAAGATCAAGGAATGGGGAGTATAGAGACAGTGACAAAATGTTGTGTAACAGTAAGGTAGGAAGTTTAATCAGAATATGTTGCAAACTAGGGAGGCTAATTGTGTTAAATGACAAACTAGGGAGGATAATCACACTAAATTCCAAACTAAGGAAGCTAATTGTGCTCAATTTCAAGCTAAGGAAGTTAATTGCACTCAATTCCAAACTAGGAAATCTTATCACGTTAGCTCATCACAAGACAGTTACATTTGGCTGTTCATGTTCCTTGTAATGATTAGAGGATATCTTAAAGCTTGGGAAACATGGTAGTTAATCAAAGGTTTGATTGAAAAAATCATGAAGAAGTATTTATATTAGACAAAGTCTTTCGGTAGAAATCACATGAGAGAATTTTTTGGCCTACGCCTTTCGAACCAACAAGTGTGGTTCATCATCAGGACCAGATGATGAACCACACTTGTTGGTTCGAAACACGTAAGCCAAAAATTTCTCTCATGTGATTTCTACCGAAAGACTTTGTTTAATTCATTATGGATCACAAAAGCTTGAATACAGAAAGTATTTATATTTTCAGGCTCACATTTTGTATGTATCTTAATTTTTTCCATTATGTGGCAAATTTAAAGGAATATAGAAACCAGGTAGTTAAGAAATGTTGGCTTGATGGGGCTTGGACCCAGGTTCAGAGTTAGTTGCACTAACCAACAAAACCCTATATTATCGGCCCTTTCGTAAACAACTCGTTTGGCACAGGTGACAATCTCACCATGAGGCAGTATTGGGGGATGATAGAACCAGGTTTCTGCACCCAGAAGGCTATGTGATGTGGGGACAAGGCGTTTCTTCAGTTTAAGTCTTGATGTGACCTTCACAGACCCTTATCCTTGAAATCCAAAAACTTAGAGAAATTTCCAATTAAACAGAGTTATAAGCTTCGCCTAAGGGTCTAATCATGCATAAAATAACATATAACAATAGATCCAGATATTCGCAATGTAATTAAGACAATCTTACATATAAATGATATTCAACTAACCATAAATATAGAAAACACATAAGTATACAACTCAAACACATAATTTCTTCAAATACTTTTTATTATTCCAGATCTTCAATACATATACTTTTCTAACCCTGCGCACACAGCTGCAGGGGCCCGCGCACTCATTAGCGGACTTAGCAAGGTCTTCAGGCACACAATAGTAGGAGGCTCCCCCTTCACCTGATTACAGAAAAGGACAATTCAGACTCGAAGCATTAATCATAACATTGAACTAACTTCACTTGACTGCTTAACGACTCATCAATGACTCGTTTTTATAGTTTTTACATTACATTACCATGGTCCACAAACCATGGGCAAAGATTAATACAACTCATCCCTTTAGAAAATAAGGGGCTTTGACTTGCCTAAAATCCCCTTTGACTCTAAGAGCCTGCGCTACTCGCACTCCACTCCTCAAAATGTGGAGTCTTTACAATATATTATCAAAATTTGACTTAAGACTTAGCAAAACTTAACCCTGGTGGACCCTATCCCAATAGGCCCCCAACACAAAGATGTGACTCATCCTAGGTAACTCTATTGGTATGTCCCTAACGCATGCTTTGAGGCTATTGAATTCTGATTTCAAGGCTTGAATTTCTGTTGTACACTATGCGACAACCTACCAAACCTCTTTAACCAACTTCTCTGTAGTTGGCCCTACAACCACTAAGCCCATCGTCCTTTGTATCTACTGAAGGGAACTCAATATTCTCTCAAAATTCTGTGATAGTTGCCTTGCTTCATCAGTCCATAGTTGCAGCCTCGCTGAAATGATAGAGGCCTTTTGATGCAACTCATCAATCTGAGTCTCTATGGTTTTCCCTTTTTGGAGTCTGGCAAACCTCTGCACAGGTGCTAACGTTCATTTTTTCGCCCTGATCTCATCACACTACAGTTGCTTCTCGTGGATGTCAGCTTCAATTTTTTGTAGATGCGGGTCCTCCTACAGTAAGGCCCACATTTCCATCATACTTTTAAAAATTTGGCTACAGTCGTTAACTACAATGGCAAGAACTTTCATATCGGCTTTGATAGTAGCTTCGGACTTCTCTTGGACTTCTAGAGGCATGGTAGGTTGCAGCTTAATCAGAAGCTCTTAAATATGCAATTGCATCTCAAGCTACACCTTTCCCATCTCAGCCTTAGATTGTTTCACTACAGCTGTCAGCTTCTTTAATTTCTCGGTTGAAGCTTCCTCTATTGGAATCTAGAACTCGAGAAGCTTAGTGCATGCCTGTGCTATTGCTACTTCCAACTACTAACTACATGCACCAACCTCTTTCTCATTCTTCTAGTGCCTGCATCTTTTCCTCAAACATTTTCTGGTTGTTAGTCTTGAATTCAATGATAACTAATAATGCCCACTGTTCCCAGAACCTGAGCTCATATGATACTCCTTGATGCAATTCATGCAATGACTGAATGGGGAGTGCCACAAAGTTAAGGCTCAAGTTCTTCATATGAAATAGGCACACCCTATCCTATCAAGTTTCAACGTGTAATAATCCCTCCTACAATTAAATTGTGCAGAGGTCTATGGCAAGCTCTGCTATTGAGGCTGTCTCTCTTGCTAGCTTCAGGGTCTCTTGACTCATGCTCACTTAACCCACGCTCGCTTGTAGAACAGCTTTTTGTACCTAAAATTCCTTAAGGCCATGTTGGACCTTCATCAATACTGATTGGTATTGATCTTTATTGTATTCACAGATCTCTTCCATTGCAGATCTGATGACATTCCTAATTTCATCAAAGTGCCCCTTCATGAGGATCAGTGGCTTAGTGTTGGTGGACTTTTATGATTTTTGTTTCATCTGCACATCGCTAGCACTCCACATATGTTGCTTCCTGATAATGAACAAAGACTCTAAGTCCTTCGTGCCCACAAAAGGGCTTGTGCCACCCTCTTCCTCCTTGACAGTTTCTGTGTTAATTGTGCGCTCTATCTCCGACATAGTGGGTTCCTCCAGGTCAATCGTGACTTTATTTGGATTTGTCTTTGGGTCTTTCTTTGGATATTTCTTCTCAGCATTCATATCTACAACAAAAAAACCATTTCTTGGCTTGATGGGGCTTGGACCTAGGTTCCGAATGAGCTGCACTAACCAACAAAAACCTATAATACTAGCCCTTTCGGAAACAACCTTCTTGGTGCAAGCTGCAGTCTCAATCGAGGTAGTATTGGGGAATGATAGAACCAGGTTTCTGCATCCAAAATTTTGGCTTGATGCGGCTTGGACCCAAGTTCAGAGTGAGCTGTGCTAACCAACAAAAACCTATAATTCTAGCCCTTTCAACAACAACCTGCTTGCCGCAAGCTGCAGTCTCACTCGAGGTAGTATTGGGGAATGGTAGAACCAGGTTTTTGCATCCAAAATGCTATATGATGTGGGGATAAGGCGTTTATTTATTTTAAGGCTTAATCTAACCTTCACGAACCCTTATCCTAAAAATCCCCAAACTTAAATCAATTGCCAATTAAACAGAGTTATGAGCCTCGCTTAAGGCTCTAATCATGCATAAAATAACATATAACAATAGATCTAGATCTTCGCAGTGTAATTGAGACAATGTTACAGATAAATGGTATTCAATTGATCATAAATACATAAAACACATAAGTATATAGTTCAAACACAAAATTGTTTCAAATACTCTTTATTATTCCAGATCTTCAATACATATATTTTTCTGACCCTACGCACACAACTGCAGGGGCCTACACACTCAGTTGCGGACTTACCAAGGTCTCTGCACACACAGCAGCAGGAGCCTTCCCCTTTTCCCGAAAACATAAAAGGACAAATTAGAATCTAAGCATCAATCATAACATTGAACTAACTTCACTTGACTGCTTAATGACTCCTCAATGACTCCCTTTTATGTTGTTTACATTACATTACCATGGTCCTTGAACCATGGGCCGAGCTTAATACAACTCATCCCTTTACAAAATAAGTGGCTTTGACTTTCCTAAAGGCCCCTTTGACTCTTAACAATGTGCACTACTCACACTCCGCTCATCAAAATGCAGGTTCTTTACAATATCTTATCAAAATTTGACTAAGACTTAGTGAAACTTAACCCTGGGGGACCCCGTCCCAACAAGCAAAGGTTTGATTGACAAAATGATGAAGAAGCATTTATATTTTCACACTGACATTTTGTATGTATCTTAATTTTTTCCATTGTGTGGTGAATTTCGAACTTCGTTCTTGAAATTCATCTAACCTAGTGACTTAGTCGTGCATAATTTCCATTTACAACACGTAATAGGAAAGTTTGATAAAATAAAAGAGCATGCAAGTCTTGGAGTTTATAAATACCAATATCATGCATGCCTTCACTATCATGTATTTGAAGCTATAAATCAACACAACTAGAGTGTGTGGAAGTTAATATGAAAAAAATAATATTAATAATTTTTAATAAGTGAATGCAATAAGTTATAGTTAATTTAAGGTCATTTTATTTTAGACTCTTGGTATGAAAGTATTAAAGAGGAAAATAGATCTAATACTAATTTCACTTGTATTCTTGTTCTATTAGAATATCATTCTCAACTAAGGTTATAAATTTTAACATCTTAACAAATAGGCTTAAACTCAGGATAGTAGATCATTTTGAAAAGGACGGAGAAAAAGGAGCATGTGCAAGCCTATGAAAAAGTAATACAATTCTGGATTTAAGGCATCTGTGGTATATATCTTTAGACATAGTTACCAGAGAATCCACAGTAAAACTTATTTTCATCAACGTTTCAAATCCCAACTGGGATCCATCATCAGGACTTTCTGAAATGCTCTGAATTTTTTGAGTAAAATGATTTCACTCCATATATCCCCTCCGTATAGGGAAATGATTCTAGATTTAAGGCATCTGTGGTATATATCTTTAGACACAGTTACTAGAGAATCCACAGTAAAAATTATTTTCATCAACGTTTCAAATCCCAACCGAGATCCATCATCAGGGCTTTCTTAAACACTCCGAATTTTTTGAGTAAAATGATGTCACTCCATGTATCCCCTCCGTATAGGGAAACAATTCTAGATTTAAGTCATCTGTGGTATATATCTTTAGACATACTTACCGGAGAATCAACAGTAAAACTTATTTTCGTCAACGTTTCAAATCCCAACTGGGATCCATCATCAGGACTTTCTTAAATGCTCTGAATTTTTCGAGTAAAATGATTTCACTCCATGTATCCCCTTCGTATAGGGAAATGATTCTAGATTTAAGGCATCTGTGGTATATATCTTTAGACATAGTTACTGGAGAATCCACAGTAACACTTATTTTCATCAACGTTTCAAATCCCAACTGGGATCCATCATCAAGACCTTCTTAAATGCTCTAAATTTTTCGAGAAAAATGATTTCACTCCATGTATCCCCTCCGTATGGGGAAATGGTTCTGGATTTAAGGCATCTGTGGTATATATATTTAGACATAGTTACCGGAGAATCCACAGTAAAACTTATTTTCGTCAACCTTTCAAATCCCAACTGATATCCATCATCAAGACTTTCTTAAATGCTCTAAATTTTTCGAGTAAAATGATTTCACTCCATGTAACTCCTCCGTATAGGGAAATGATTCTAGATTTAAGGCACCTGTGGTATATATCTTTAGACATAGTTACCAGAGAATCCACAGTAAAACTTATTTTCGTCAACGTTTCAAATCCCAACTGGGATCCATCATCAGGACTTTCTTAAATGCTCTGAATTTTTCGAGTAAAATGATTTCACTCCATGTATCCCCTAAGTATAGGGAAATGATTCTAGATTTAAGGCATCTGTGGTATATATCTTTAGACATAGTTACCAGAGAATCCACAATAGAACTTATTTTCGTCAATCTTTCAAATCCCAACTAGGATCCATCATCAGGACTTTCTTAAATGCTCTGAATTTTTTGAGTAAAATGATTTCACTCCATGTATCCCCTCCGTATAGGGAAACGATTCTGGATTTAAGGCATCTGTGGTATATATCTTTAGACATAGTTACCAGAGAATCCATAGTAAAACTTATTTTCGTCAACGTTTCAAATACCAACTGGGATCCATCATCAGGACTTTCTTAAATGCTCTGAATTTTTCGAGTAAAATGATTCCACTCCATGTATCCCCTTCGTATAGGGAAATGATTCTGGATTTAAGGCATCTGTGGTATATATCTTTAGACATAGTTACCGGAGAATCCACAGTAAAACTTATTTTCGTCAATGTTTCAAATCCCAACTTGGATCCATCATTAGGACGTTCTTAAATGCTCTGAATTTTTCGAGTAAAATGATTTCACTCCATGTATCCCCTCCATATAGGGAAACGATTCTAGATTTAAGGCATTTGTGGTATATATCTTTAGACATAGTTACTGGAGAATCCACAGTAAAACTTACTTTCGTCAACGTTTCAAATCCCAACTGGGATCCATCATTAGGACTTTCTTAAATGCTCTGAATTTTTTGAGTAAAATGATTTCACTCCATGTATCCCCTTCGTATAGGGAAACGATCCTCGATTTAAGGCATCTGTGGTATATATCTTTGTAGAGCGATAACTAGGGTCTCTCACACCACCAATTATTCCACATTATTAAGTCAATCCGAGATCGTTTTGTTCTTTCAAGGAGTAACTCAATCCGAGGCTGTTTTGTCCAAGTAATGCTCGGTAGTATAGCGTTCTAATGATTTGAAAGGAAACAAACACTAAGCTGTAACTAAACAAACTTAAAAGATAAAATCACACAAAGCAGTTGATCAGTCAAGGGTACGGAAACAATAACCCTTCCCTTTAGAAACTGATAAAGAAAGAAAACCAAAGCATGGACTTATAGGTCTGGGAGCTAGGCAGTGTCTTGCTGGGCTCACGACAGCCTTAGGCCTGCTATCATGCAAAAGCAATAAAGGCAGATTAGCGAAAGTAAAATGGAACAGCAATTCTAAAATGGAACAGCAGTAATCAAATGGAACAACAGTAATTAAATGGAACAGCAAACTATCATACACAGGAAACGTCAATCATATAAATTGGAACAGCAAACTCAAATGGAACAACAAACTCAAATGGAACAGCAAACTCTGATGTATGTACACGTTCTAGACTACTGTAGCAATCCGAGAGTAATGTATGATGTGACTATGTTTCTAAACAAAGTGATATTATCTTCAAGCCTTTTATATGAATCCAATGATGATAACATTCATACCAATATCTTGCTATAGAAATGGATGCAATTCGAATAGATTCACTTTGTGTAGTACAGAGACATGGGTTAAAGAACTTATTCAGATTCAGATATTAATTAGGAAGCATAGTCTATCATATAAAAGATATATCGGATTACTGAAACAAGAGAAATAAGCAAACCACACAAATCACCGTATGATACAACAGCAAGTGACCGTCGGAGCTGGGCCCTTGGCTACCAATGGTACACTGCTTAAAGTTACTTCAGATGCAGAAACGAAGTGAACACCAAGTCCTTTATATTGATTGCATTAACAAAAGTATACAAAATCAGGTCTTAACAAAACTTAATGATCAAAGTTGTTCTGAAGCTTGTAATTACAACAACAGTCGTCCCCCCACGCTCGATGGCGTGGTACCTTTATATAACAGAAATGACGGAGATATCTAGATACAAAAGATAAGCTAAAGCAGCGATCCCTCAGGATCGAAGATCCTGAGGGATTCGCTAATCGTTCAGTTCTTCTCTTTCCTTTCTTGCGTTCTCCGTCTTGGTATCCTGCGTTCTTTTCCTGGACTATTCGGCTCTAATTTTACTTGATCTTGTCCGCATCCGGTTCCCTGTCGACGGGACAGCAGTTACTTTCCCTTCGCTTCTTGTTTTAACTCGATGATTCCCTGTTTCTGCGTCCTTCTGCATAGAAAACATCAATTATTAGTGATTGAGCTTCGTTTGTCCATTTTCACACAATTTATCAAAACCCTTATATTCTTTAGACTCATAATGCAGAAAAGGTTAGAAATATTATTGAAAAACCACTAGATTTCTTGTCAAAAAGCATACCTTCCAAGTGCTCCACACACCCCCCTGCTTACCCTGTTTCATGTCCTCATGAAAACGTTATAATTGACATGCAAGGCTGTGAGAGAGTAGGCCGAAGAAGGGATCTCACGAAGAGGTCGACAACCATGATTAGCAACTAGATGGTCAAAGAACTGATCTAACTGATCTGCAGGCATCTCATATAGGGCCTGATATCCAGGTGCAGGATGCCAAATAATTGGGTTGCGAAACCGATACCCCAACCAGAATGGTCCTGCTCGCAGAATCCGTTCCCCATAGAGACTCAATCGACTGGCAGCCAATTCAAAATTCTCAAAGTTAAAGGGTTCCCTGAGCTGGATGTTTGGGTTAGAGGTTCGGTAGCGAAACTTTGCAGCATGGAGGGCATGGTCTTTAATAGTCAGGAAATACTCCAGACCATTTCGGATCAAGTCTCGATGCATGGGACCTAATATCTTCATGACAGCTGGGATCCTCATCACACTCCTATGCTCTCTCCATAATGCTGCTGGGTCCCTAGGTTCAGCTCGTACCCATAGGTCTAAACTATTCTCTTGCCTCTGGAAGATGTTGTAAGCTTTAAGCCATTTTAACTGAGTCACCCCAAATGAGATAAAGGCTTGGAATTGTATATCGCCAACGAAAGGGCTAGGATTCAAATCAGTTTCCTGGTCTAAGACAAGATTGTGCAGGTAAAATTCACATAACAACCTTTGAACTTTAACTCCATAGTGCTTGCAGCAGTCTATAAAATCATTAACAGTGTTGATATGGATAGGTGCTCCTGCCCTAACAGCTTTTATTTTTAATCTCAAATATCGTTCAAGCAAAAACAAAGCATAATTTTTAGCAAGGGCTCTACAAGTCAAAACATCAGTATACAAGGAACACAGGGTGTCCATCTGCTTAACAACACTATCTAGTCGACGAGTTACCTTAGCAACCTTTTCCTGCTCCTTCTGCCATCCTTCAAAGGCTTGGCTCTTAGACTGACTGATGTTTCGAAGTTGCTGTTGGAGCTCTTCATATCTTTCCTTGGGGACCGTCTGTTCTCGCAACTTCTCGGCCTCCTGCTGGGCTTCCTTCATCATTTTATGCAAGGTTCTAGTTTTTGGGTCTTTCTTCCACACAGCCGTAGAAGCTGGAAGTTTAACCTGGACCTTCTTATTACGTTGTTTGGAATTTCGGACCCGAATTACACCCGAGGGAGGTGCTTCTGTTTGAACCTCTTTGCTATCCGTTTCCTTTCTAATGCGAACAAAGGGTTGCTGTGGTCTTCCTGCCACCAGAGCCTCTTGCTGTTCCATTGGAATGTCCATTCATTCCTCCGGGCCAGATGGAACAACAGTTTCTATTGGAACAGCACCTTGTTCCTCATTATCATTTGGAACAACAGACTGTTCCTCGACAGTAGGTCTCCTGATGGGGTTTCGTCCATCAAAACGAACTCTAACCCTCGGGGTTCTTGCTGCCGTGGTCCTCTTCCTTTTCCTTGCAGTTTTTTGTATTCTCAGACTGGCTTTCAACATTCTAATTTGTTGCCGGAGTCTGGCTATCGTGCCCAGCATCCTCTACTGCTTCTTTCTCAATTTTTCAATTTCCCTTGCCTCGGCAGAGGGTTTGGCCTTCAATCTTACTTCTTCTTCCTCTCCTGGAACATCTTCCGGCGTCCTGGGGACAGATTGTCCCGGATTGATGTCTTCTGCTTCATTACCATAGCCAGGCAGGTTTTCTTCCCCTGCCTCTTCTGCATGCCTTTCTTCGGGTAACTCTTCTTCTGCGGGGCCATCAAGGACACCTCCTGTACTGGAGGCTTGGCCGTATCCTCTCATATTGGCCAGAACTGCTGCCAATTCTTCTTCTCCTGGAGGGTCTTGCAATGGGCTACCCATAGATTGTGCGTTTTCTTCTTCTTGATTGTCTCGCTTGGTGGTCTCTTCTCCTTCAGATTGGTCGTGTCCTTCTTCAATTCCTCCTTCTGGCTGGTTAGTTCCAGCCTCTGATTGCTCAGCATTTCCTTCGGGTAATTCACCTTCCACTTCTGGAGGTTCGTCCTCGATTTCAATTGGTTGGGCCGCAGTTTTCTGAATCTTTTCCAACCTTCCCCGTATTCGAACCAATCGAGCTGACTTCCTAGGTCTTTCAGGCAGGTTGGGAGTGCCAACAGGTTCTCTAGGTTCCTCTGGTCGTTCCGGCGTATCGGAGGGTTGCTTCCGTTTCGAAACAGCATGCTTTTCTGCCGCCGACTTCTTACATTTCTCTGATTGTTCCGGCGTGCTGGAGGACTGCTTTCATTTTGAAATAGCATGCTTTTCTGCTGCTGGCTTCTTATGTTTTTCTGAATGTTCCAGTGTGCTGGAGGTTCGTTCAGATTTTGGGGGTGGTACAGCCAGTCCCTCTTTAACTGTTTCGACCAATTCCTCCCAGGTGCCTTGCTGTTGGGTAAGACTGTGGCTTATTATTAGCCGAATCAGTCCGTGGTGGCTAACAACCATATCTGTGTGCTGAGCCTTCTTCAGGCTTCAGGCCGCATCATGTAATAACGAATTTAAAAGGGCAGGGAGATTTACAGAACATTTTCCCTTTAAAATAGCTAGAAGTTTTAAGTGACGAGCCCTTACCACATCTTTTCTCCCTTCGCAGGTGATATAGCTCTGCACTATCTTTGCCAGCTCGGTCCAGGGTTCCCCCAGTGTTGTCGGCAGAACTCCTTTCCCTTTGGCTGTCAGACTTTGGCCTTCGCTTTGGAAAATTTCCATTACTTTCTGCAGTCTTTCCTTCTTCAGCTCCCATCTGGGTCCAACAGCTGGTAATCCTGAGGTTTCTGCGATAATGTCCTCTGTAACTCCTATCCGCTTTCCTCCGACTATAGAGTGGTTTTCCTACAAATTTTGCAGGAATTCCAACGCTACAGCCTCATTCGATTCTTGCAGGTGGTTGAAGTAATTCAACCATCCTGCATTTTCCAGAATTTCGCGGGCAGCAGCGGACGCGGTCAGCTTGTGCGGTTCACTTCGGATTGTCCTCCCGCCCATAGCTTACTCCAGAAATAGACTCAGGAATGAAACAACAACTGTTTGCAGTATTTACCAAGCAGAGAGGATACTCGATGCTAATTTTAGGAAGGATCTTCGCAGAGCATGCAGCAAAGAGAAAGATCGTGGATGGCAGTCCGTAGAATGAGATCATCATACCGTTAAATCGTGCCATTATTTTGCCCGAATGGTGTGCAGCCACGTAACCATTGGAGTAATGAGGTTACCTCCCCCCCGCGATCTGATAGGCTGCCCCCAGCCGTCAAAGAGAGGAGCAGCAGCCAGTCGGGAGTCAAATCATAAAGTATAGCAGGGAGAATTATGCCATGTTGTAAAAGGACAATGGAGTACCGAAACCGAGGCAGAAAAGTGGATCGCTTTTTAGATAAGCCAGTGTGATATAATGAGGAACCGAGGGGTTGGACGTCTGTCAACTGTACCAAGTCTCCAGTAGTCTTTGTCAATTCCGTTGCCATGATTGGTGATAATGTTCATGCGATAATTATATCAGGGTGTGACATATGATACATGCAAAGGATATAAAAGACAAACAGACTTAATATCATACCTATTGGTGTAAATATTACGACTCCAATGCCATTAACAGAGCTTTGCTGCCAACAGGTGTTCATAACCTTGGCAAAGTTGTTTATCTCACCCTCCGGAACCATTATCCTTTGTGTATCTACTGAAGATTGCTTTGTCAAAATGCAGGCCATTATGCTGGCTTGGTGACCAGATAACCATAATGCCATTCACAAGGTAGGCACGAAACGTGGTCAGGCCGGCTCGTGATGAGACCTCCTGTTCCAAGGTTTGCTTGGTATTTTACCTTTGGACCATATCCCTGGTGTGGTGGCCGTAATGGGAATGCCACTTCGCTTCCATCCTTATGATCATGGTAGGCTAGCTCTGAATGAGACCCCCTATCCTGCATTTGACGATTTCATATCTTGTTTTTATTTTTTCTTTTATTCTTCTTTTGCAGCACACTTCTCTTTTTCTTTGTTCAATTACACATAAGGGTGGTTCCGCACTCCTTAAGAGCGGGGAATGGTGGAAGAAGTCTTACAATCCCAACAGACAGATATAAATCGTTTGCTCATATTCCTCAGTAATGATCAAGAAAGTTTTTAGGGAGATCGACATGATAAAAATTACCAAACCACGGTTCGGGAATAAGATAATGACAGTGAAGACGAAAGTTAATGTCCCTCCTCTTGTCTTCTTATATATACTGACTGTTAAAATAGTAGCGATTTATGATATGCTGGTTTCGGTATATCATGCTTTATGTTCATTGCATAATGTCATTGCTATATCTTAAAGGATTTAGCAGAGCATAATCGCAAAACATCCCAATAGGAGCAGAAAGGTTCTGATGGTGTCCTCTCTGAGAGAAGCATGTAAATGAGTTATCTTGTGGAAAAGAAATAGCAGAATTAGCCAAATTCTGTATCTTGGAAAAAGAAATACACGAGTGCTGTTCCTTTTCGCAAAGGAACAGCAAAGCACAAAGAGTGTTGTTCCTTTTCGCAAAGGAACAGCAAAAATCCACACGTGCTGTTCCTTTTCGCAAAGGAACAGCAAAAATCCACACGTGCTGTTCCTTTTCGCAAAGGAACAGCAAAACAAAAAAGTGTTGTTCCTTTTCGCAAAGGAACAGCAAAGCAAAAAAGTGCGGTTCCTTTTCGCAAAGGAACAGCAAAAATTCCAAAACACAAAAGTGTTGTTCCTTTTCGCAAAGGAACAACAAAAAAATTCCAAAACACAAAAGTGTTGTTCCTTTTCGCAAAGGAACAGCAAAAAAATTCCAAAACACAAAAGTGCGGTTCCTTTTCGCAAAGGAACAGCAAAAATCCACACGTGTTGTTCCTTTTCGCAAAGGAACAGCAAAGCAAAAAGTGTTGTTTCTTTTCGCAAAGGAACGGCAAAGCAAAAAGTGCTGTTCCTTTTCGCAAAGGAACAGCAAAGCAAAAAAGTGCTGTTCCTTTTCGCAAAGGAACAGCAAAGCAAAAAGTGCTGTTCCTTTTCGCAAAGGAACAACAAAGCAAAAAGTGCTGTTCCTTTTCGCAAAGGAACAGCAAAGCAAAAAGTGTTGTTCCTTTTCGCAAAGGGACAGCAAAGCAACAAGTGCTGTTCCTTTTCGCAAAGGAACAGCAAAACACCAAGTGCTGATCCTTTTCGCAAAGGAACAACAAAACACCAAAAGTGTTGTTCCTTTTGAAAAGGAACAACAGAATCACACGAGTGCTGTTCCTTTTGAAAAGGAACAGCAAAATCAAACCAGTGCTGTTCCTTTTGAAAAGGAACAGCAAAATCAAAAAGTGCTGTGCAAAATAAGGTAACAAAAATACTACAAACAAAGATGAAAAGAACATATGTACAGGATGTTATGTACAAATTATGAAAAATGAGTTGCTTAAGTTATAGGTGAGGAAGATTTCGCTTCCTCTCCTAAGATCTCCAAATCAGTATCTTGCTGTAGTTGTTGACAAAAGGATTCCCGAGTAAGAGGTCTTCGATAGAGATGAACTCGGTGGCCATTTACTTTGAACGTATGTCGAGAACCGTCAATTGTGATCAGAGTGAGGGTCCCATTGTCATGCACCTTCTGGATCTCATATGGTCCTAGCCAGCGAGTCTGGAGTTTCCCCGGGAAATCCTGGAACCGAGAATCGTATAACAGAGCCCAGTCTCCTTCATGGAAGACTTTATTCTTTATAAGTGCATCATGCCACTTAGCTCGCTGCTGTTGGATTAATGCTGTGTTTTGTAATGTAGAGAGCCTAATCTCATCCAATTCGTTGATTTGTCGTAGTCGATTGATCTGTGCCTCATTCAAATCTAAGCCGACCTCTTGTGCAGTTCGTAGTGTTTGGATCTCAAATTCGATAGGAAAGATTGGTTGTTTCCCAAACACCAATTGATAAGGTGAATAGCCTGTCGTACTTCTCCATGTGGTTCTATAAGCCCACAGTGCTTTAGGTAGCCGAGTAGCCCAATCACGCCTGTGTGATGCGATAGTCTTTGTTAAGATTGATTCAATTATCTTGTTACTATTTTCTACTTGTCCATTTGCCTGCGGATGGTAGGGAGTAGTGATCTTATGTTGGATATGATAGTTGTTAAGTGTTGCAGCTAGTTTATTTCCAACAAATTGTGGTCCACCATCTATAATTACTTCTCTCGGAAGTCCATAACGTACAAACAAATGGAACAAAAATTGTATTACCGAATCTTCTGTAGCCCTAGCTAGTGATTCAGCCTCAACCCATTTAGTAACATAGTCTGTTGCTACCAGGATGTATGTCCTCTGGTTTGATGGTGGATTAATGGGCCCGACGAAATCGAGAGCCCATCGTTCAAATGGCTCAATAACCACTTGTGGTCTGAGAAGCATTTCATTAGCTTGACCAGGTTTTCCTGCTCGCTGGCAGCTGTCACAGGCTTGTACAAACTTTTTCGCGTCCTTAAAAATTGTAGGCCAATAGTATCCTGCCTGTAGTACTTTATGTGTTGTTCTTTTGTCGGCAAAGTGCCCCCCGCATGGTCCATTATGACAAGCTTTTAAGATGTCTAGGATCTCATCCTCTCGAATACACCTCCTGATTTGCATGTCTGCCCCTGGATGGAATAAATGGTCTCCAATCCATGAAAATCGAGTGCTTTTTTGAACAATTTGCTTTCGTTCCTGAGGGGTTAGGTGTTTTGGTAACTTACCCACTGCAAGGTAATTGGCGACATCAGCATACCAGGGTGTTCGAATGGCAATGGCAAACAGATGTTCATCAGGGAATTGATCTTCTACTGCTGCTGTTTCGATTGATTTGGGTATTCTTGAGAGGAAGTCGGCTACAGGGTTCTCCTTACCGGGTCGATCCTTAATTGTGATGTCGAACTCCTGCAACAGGATCAACCATCGAGTTACTCTAGCATTCGTGACAGGTTTGTTTGCTAGATATTTGATAGCATAATGATCTGTATATAACACAACAGGATAACCTGTAATATAATGCCTAAATTTATTAACAGCATGAATTACAGCCAGGAATTCCTTTTCAGTAACAGTATAATTGAGTTCGGTAGAGGATAAATTTTTGCTAATATAGTAAATAGCGTATGGCTTCTTATCCTCTTCTTGTCCTAGGACTGCACCAATTGCTGTATCCGAGGCATCAGATGAGATCTGGAATGGCAAATTCCAGTTTGGTCCTCGAAGGACTGGAGCTATTGACAGCAACTTTTTCAATTCTTTAAAAGCCTGGTCACATTTCTCTGTCCACAAGAAATCAACATTACCAGTTAAGGCATATAGAGGTGCTGCAATTCGTGAATAATGTTCTATAAATCGTCTGTAATATCCAGAAAATCCAAGGAAACTACGTACCTCTCTTTGAGTAGTGGGGGTAGGGATGAGCAAAAGAATCTGAATTTTAGCAGGGTCTACCTGGATGCCAGCTGCTGAAATGTAGTGCCCTAGAATGAGCCCTTCCGTCATCATCATGTAGCACTTTTCGTGGCTCAGGCAGAGTCTGGTAGCAATGCAACGTTGTAGAACTTTTTCCAGGGTATCCAGAGCTGGATCAAATTCATCCCCATACGGTGTGAAGTCGTCCATATACACCTCAAGTCCATCGTTTATTAGATCTGCAAAAATACTGAGAATAGCCCTTTGAAATGTAGTAGGGGCGTTACATAGGCCGAAGGGTAGTACTCGATAGGCAAACGTTCCCCAGGGGCACGTAAAGGTAGTTTTATCCTGGTCTTCAGGGGCAATTTGGATTTGGTTATATCCACTGAAGCCATCCAGGAAGGAGAAAAATTTCTTCCCTGCTAACGTGTCCAATACTTGGTCTATAAATGGGAGGGGAAAGTGATCCTTCTGTGTAGCCTTGTTTAACTCCCTGTAATCCACGCAAATCCTCTATTTTCCATTTTTCTTGGGTACCACCACAAGGGGAGAGACCCATTTACTGTCAGAGATAGGGTAAATAAAGTTAACATCTAAGAGCTTCTGAAGTTCGTCTTTTACTATCTCTTTTAGGTGAGGGTTGAGTCTTCTTTGTGGCTGACGGACAGGTCTTGCATCTTTCTCTATATAGATGTGATGGGTGCATAATTGAGGATCAATCCCCTTCATGTCAGGATAATCCCACGCAAATGCATCCTTGTATTTTTGTAACAGATTAACAAGCTTTATTTCTTGATCTGATGTAAGGTTGGCGTTAATATTCAGATTTTTACCAGGTTCAATTTCCACTACTTTGCTATTGGCAACAACAGTTACTGCTATTGTTTGGTCATGTGGATCTTTTAAAGGATCTTCTTCTAGCTCACTGTCAAATGCTGCTTCTATCATAAAACACTGCATATGTGTTCTAGCTTCAGTTTGACTAATAAATTTTTTAATGGCGTCATCTTATGTTTGATCTTTAAAGTCTAAAGCCTTCTGTATAGTTAATGGAGATCTGATATTGTTAGCAAGATATGACACAGGATAAGAGTTAGTTTTAATCATTGGCAGGCTTGGCTGTGCTGGAGGATATAAAATTAAATTTTTAACATCTGGTCCTTTAGTTATAGTCATGTTTCCTTGTCGGCAGCCAATGTAGGCATCGGCAGTAGCAAGCCAGGGTCTGCCTAGGATTAACGGATGTCCATCTAGTCGGGTTTTAGGATTAATTACCAGGAAATCTGTGGGATATTCCCAGGAATCTACGGAAACCATGACATCATTTAGAGTACCTTCTGGTCGAACTACAGATCGATCTGCCAATTCTAACAGAGTAGAGGTAGGTTCTACTGACGTGATGCCAAGCTTTTGGCAGGTGGAGGTTGTCAAAATGTTGATTGTAGCTCCCAGGTCAACTAGAGCGTTAGTCAGGGTTTGGCCATAGATTTGGACAGTTACAATTGGGTTCTCAGGATCTTCATATTTGATAGGTGCCTCTTTTCCTGATAATAGGTCGGATAAAGTACCAACTACTTGGACTCTGGGGTTAGTATTTGTATTCCTCCTTGATTTTTTGATGCACAATTCTTTTATGGTTTTTGCATATATAGGAATATCTTGTATGGCTTGGAGGAATGGAATCTTTATATACAAATTTTGTAATTCTCCCAAAATGTTGAAGTCTGGAGATTGTATAGGTCGAGATATGACTAATCGTTCTGGGAAAGGAGGAGAGGATGTACTTGCTTGTTTATTGTTTTGCTCTTTGTTTTCATCCTTCTGTTGTGGGGGTTGTTCTATTGGTAACTGATCTTCAATGCGAATTGTTTTGTCTCCCTCTGTTTCTATTATTCGCCTAGATCTTAACTGAAGATCGTTGCACTCCCGCAGATCAAATTCAATTTCTGAGGATTCTATAATTTGAAGAGATTGAACTGGTCTATTATTTGGATTAGGTTTGGGTTGGGCTAGGAGCTGCGGTCTCAGATTAGGCTGGGGGTTTTGTTGTAAGGCTGGCAGAGTCGGTTGAGGGAACGGAATTGATCCTGCTGGTTGATATGTCGATCTTGGCCAGCTTGTCTGCCAGGATGAGCTTTGCGAAGTGGAAGGGGTCCACTGCGGAGGATATGAATTATTCTGCCAATATGGTGGAGGATAAGGGCAGTTTGGCCAACCAAATTGGGACATCCAAGGATTCGGAGTAGGAAACATTTGAGGTGACCAATTTGAAAACGGGGGTTGAGACTGGTTTTGCCACATATTCTGTTGCTGAGTATTGAACTGCGGGGGTTGAAAAGAAGAGGAGGGGTCTGAAAACATACATGATTGCCTAGGTTGCCATTGACGACGCTGGTTAATAAAATATGCTGATTCTGGCTCCTCTTCTGCTTCTTTGTATACTGCCTTCAAACCAGGAAGTGAAGGGCAGCTTTCGGTCAGGTGGTCCTTGGTACAGATAGCACATATTTGGACTGTATCCAGCGGGCATTCCTTGTGGCTGTGTTTCTTCCTGCATCGTGGGCAAAAAACTGCTAGATTCTGCTCCGCCTCGGCTTGCTTTTGTTTAGCCTGCACAATGTCAAGTTGTGTAGTTAATGTTCCCAGGATATCAGTTTTAAAATTTTCTAGCAAATTTCCAAGTTCCACCCGTGTTACTCCCTCTGTTGATGTTCTGTTATCTCTGGGGAAGCGATCATATTCCGCTGGTTTTATCCTCGTGCTGCCTCTTGAGCTCCTGATACACAGATCAATGATATCAGCAAAATTTTCCTGATAAATGTCTCCTTTCCCCATAATGTTTAACGTTTCGATCCATTGTTCTTTCATACCTCTAATTAATGCAGTTTTCAACACTTTATCAGGCAGAGGTAGCGATGCATAAGGGGATCTTTGCAAGTTATATTGGAAACGTTCCACATATTCTTCTAGGGTTTCGTTTGGTCTGGCTGACATTTGAAAGATTTCATCTTTTAGTTCTCTCGACCTACAGTAATCTTGATATTTCTTTAAAAAGGCTTCTTTCATTTGATCCCAATTGTTAATAACCCCACCACCTAAGCCCATAAACCATCTTAATGCAGCCCCTTTTAATGTAGAGGGGAACAATTTCAGTTTCTGGGGATCGGTGGTGTAATCGTATCCTCTACATAATACATCAAATTCGAACAAGAATGCGTCCGGATCTTCTGATGTAAGGCCATGAAATGTGGGAATATGCTGGAGAGGGATGGCTTTCATGGGCGCATTTGCTGCAGAATCTACTATCGGATATTGCAATGTGGAGGTCTGGGTGTTTGGCTGATTCTGCGCCATGGGATCGAATATATGCCAGTAATCTTCAGGAATTTCCAAGAGAGTGTTCCTTGGTTGAGGAGGGGTAGTCTTAACAGGGATTGTCTTGACACCACTCCCTTGATCAGGGATGATAATGGCCCCAACTGTCTGCGGTGAATGAATTCCTTCAACAAGGATTTTTACAACGCTTCCCTTGTCCGGGCTATTTAAAGGCTGGTTTAATTCAATAGGAGATCTAGGTTCCTCGATTTCCCCTGTTTCTCCTTCTCCTTCACAAAGGTTACTTTGGGTCCCTTCGTGCAATGGTCCAGGAGTCAAATTTTCAATTTCTTGAAAATCCTACTCCTCTGTTTGACTGTGCACTTCAGCAAAGGCTTCAGATGGTGATCCCGAGGCCTGAAGGGAACTAGTAGGCTATTTAGAATTGACTTTCTTATAACCTACTGATGGCTGAGAGTCAGCTTTCTTATAGATTTCGTCTATGAAGGTCGTTCGTCCAAGGGTCACCGGCCCCTTGGCTTTGGATGGAGGCTTTTGATCTTTCTCTAACTTTTTCTGCTTAGTCATGCACTCCAATTAAACTGCTAAATCCTATTTAACCAATCAATTCTGCTAGGAAAGCGGACGGTGGAGCAGGGCTTTTACATGCTCCGTACGCAGGTTCTTACCTTCCGTTTTTAAAATCCAACTCCCTCCTAGCAGATTTGCGCACTACTCTATAAAGGACAAATGGCTATTACCCCTTCCCCGGCAACGGCGCCAAAATGTAGAGCGATAACTAGGGTCTCTCACACCACCAATTATTCCACATTATTAAGTCAATCCGGGATCATTTTGTTCTTTCAAGGAGTAACTCAATCCGAGGCTGTTTTGTCCAAGTAATGCTCGGTAGTATAACGTTCTAATGATTTGAAAGGAAACAAACACTAAGCTGTAACTAAACCAACTTAAAAGATAAAATCACACAAAGCAGTTGATCAGTCAAGGGTACGGAAACAATAACCCTTCCCTTTAGAAACTGATAAAGAAAGAAAACCAAAGCATGGACTTATAGGTCTGGGAGCTAGGCAACGTCTTGCTGGGCTCACGACAGCCTTAGGCCTGCTATCACGCAAAAGCAATAAAGGCAGATTAGCGAAAGTAAAATGGAACAGCAATTCTAAAATGGAACAGCAGTAATCAAATGCAACAACAGTAATTAAATGGAACAGAAAACTATCATAAACAGGAAACGTCAATCATATAAATTGGAACAGCAAACTCAAATGGAACAGCAAACTCCGATGTATGTACACGTTCTAGACTACTGTAGCAATCCGAGAGTAATGTATGATGTGACTATGTTTCTAAACAAAGTGATATTATCTTCAAGCCTTTTATATGAATCCAATGATGATAACATTCATACCAATATCTTGCTATAGAAATGGATGCAATTCAAATAGATTCACTTTGTGTAGTATAGAGACGTGGGTTAAAGAACTTATTCAGATTCAGATATTAATTAGGAAGCATAGTCTATCATATAAAAGATATATCGGATTACTGAAACAAGAGAAATAAGCAAACCACACAAATCACCGTATGATACAATAGCAAGTGACCGTTGGAGCTGGGCCCTTGGCTACCAATGGTACACTGCTTAAAGTTACTTCAGATGCAGAAACGAAGTGAACACCAAGTCCTTTATATTGATTGCATTAACAAAAGTATACAAAATCAGGTCTTAACAAAACTTAATGATCAAAGTTGTTCTGAAGCTTGTAATTACAACAACAGTCGTCCCCCCACGCTCGATGGCGTGGTACCTTTATATAACAGAAATGACGGAGATATCTAGATACAAAAGATAAGCTAAAGCAGCGATCCCTCAGGATCGAAGATCCTAAGGGATTCGCTAATCGTTCAGTTCTTCTCTTTCCTTTCTTGCGTTCTCCGTCTCGGTATCCTGCGTTCTTTTCCTGGACTATTCGGCTCTAATTTTACTTGATCTTGTCCGTATCCGGTTCCCTGTCGACGGGACAACAGTTACTTTCCCTTCGCTTCTTGTTTTTACTCGATGATTCCCTGTTTCCGCGTCCTTCTGCATAGAAAACATCAATTATTAGTGATTGAGCTTCGTTTGTCCATTTTCATAGAATTTATCAAAACCCTTATATTCTTTAGACTCATAATGCAAAAAAGGTTAGAAATATTATTGAAAAACCACTAGATTGCTTGTCAAAAAGCATACCTTCCAAGTGCTCCACAATCTTTAGACATAGTTACCGGAGAATCCACAATAAAACCTATTTTCGTCAACGTTTCAAATCGCAACTGGGATCTGTTGTGGGGAAAAGTATCCGACTCGGAATGACCCTATCCCTACTCTAAGGGTGATAGTTCCTTAGCAACAACTGAAAGTAAAGATTTGATATTTTTCCTTTATGAAAGTACAGAGAAGGAAGAAAAGATTGACCAACCGATGTCTTTCACTTTTGTCGATCCTGTCTTCTCTCTTTGCCTCTTGTTCCCAGCTCTTTGCTCCTTTTGCCGGCCCAGCTACACAAAGATCCTGCAAAAACAAGAGAGGGAAACTACAAGAAACATGTACTCATAACTGATGCATGGATTAGAATGAATCAAATATACAGATAAAAACAATACATCATTGCAATACAAGTATATAGGAGAACATCAAAGCTTTATTGATAGAAGAAAAAGGTTCTGAGAAGGTTACAACCATAAATGGCTCCAATCCAGCAGCACCTCCCCAGCAGCAAGAAATCTCCTCTTCCCCTCTATAAAAGCAATCACCCAATAGCTCTAACTGTAAACCAACAACACTTCCTTGCTTTGCACAAAATTCCAGCCCTCCCAAGACCTCATAGAAGAGCTCTATATATAGGAGATTTGGAGAAAGGATGAGTCAGCTTGAGACTGACCTAAAGCTGCCTTGTGTCCTCTCCCTCTTCAGTTAAACTTCAGTTCTTGAGTCCACTTGGAGATCCTTGCTTCCACATGGAAATCAAGTACCTCTTACTCATCATAGGGTGAATTCCTTGAACCAAGTGTCAGTTTGGAAGCTTCCTGGGCAGTTGACACCTTGCAGAATGACTGTGCCACTTGGCCAATCTCGCCCAGCGCAGGTAGCCTTCATTGGTTTTGACTTTCAGCGCAGGTACAAGGAGGAGCAGTTGAAATTCAGCGCAGATGCTCAGTGGAGCAGCTGACATGATCCAAAAATAGCCTGTTTTTGAGTGTTTTCAGGTGGAGAACTGATAGGAAGTGCTGTGGTTTTCTGACCTTGTTCCTCTAGGGGTAAGAACAACATGTTTAGGGACTTTGGATCCCTGTAATTATCGACATTTCATGCTCCATGCTGCGAGGCACAAAAATGTCTATAACAGTTGCCCCCTAAAGTATGAGGCCGTTTATCGGGTGAAATGCTTTATCCAGAGGGTCTGAAGTTCATTCAAGTGCTGAGAGGTGCCCTGTAATACAATACAATACAATACATTATTTTTCATTCTGTTTTCATGATCTAGCTGAGGCGGGCATTCCCATGCTCAGCTTTATAAATACATTTTGGTACATAGAACAGACGATCGTCTGATGGTAGACTGATAATTCTCTACTGAAATTATCATCCTTTGAGTAGGATGATCATCTGCTGCAATGATGTACATGACAAATGCTTTTATATTTCCTGAATATGTATCGCAGCCCGGATGGATGAAACTAGATCCGAGGTCTTCAAACTCGTTCGATCTTCACTCTAAGTACAAGTCGATCCATGTGAGAATTTCGCTGAAGTCGAACATGGAAAGACATCGCTTGATTACCGGTCAATGATGAAAACCGTTAACAAGCGCGAGAGGAATCACCGATAATGATAATGACCCTCAAGGTACTGCAGTACAATTCACGTGGCGTGAATAAAGGACTTGGCGTTGAACGCCACGCAAAATCTTCTGGTCGAAGGTCATTGATGTATACCTGTCGCCGGAAGTGAGAAACTTGCCATTGAGGCATGCAAGCTTCAAAGTACTGATGGGGTTGTTCCTAGATCAACTTCTTGGATAATGAGCTGAAGTCGACAAGAAGCGATCCGTCAAAGGAGGGCCTTAATGAATCCCACATCAATGACATGGAACGGAGCTAATGATTTTAGTGGAGGTGAAAACAAACTGTGACATATGATTCAGGGTGGCGATCATGAATGGATGAAGGATAATGTATGGCAGTGGATGGGACACGGTTGACACTTTCAGAATGACCTCTCTTGAACATATAACGACACTGATGCGATGGATCGGTAGCATTACCCCAAAATGTGGATGGTTTGGCGAAGACCATGGTGATGAGACCGGTGAATGAAACAACCCAACCCGATGTGGTACGGAAGAAAAGTGTCATGTTCAAGAGCGACTTGCTACCATTAAGCTTTGATGTTCTCCCAATTTTTCCCCAGTCATTTCTGACCAGTACCTCTTTATTTTTGTCAAGCTTGAGGAGGATAACATATGCTTGTTCTATAACCTGCCCTTCAGGCAAGCCCATCGCTATGATTTAACGAGCTTAGCGATAGGGAAACTCGTTCTCGTCTAAAGACAAGTTTGTCGCTATTTAATCATTTTAACGAGTCTAACGACAAGGAAAACTCAGTCCTTTTCATTTTTAGAGAGTCTGAAAAGGTACAGAAAGTTAACTCCATAATTCCTTTTTCGTCATCTAATCCCTTAAGTCTGAAAAAGTATAAAACAATATAGAAGGGATGGGTGTTCGGTACTTTTAACGAGCCGAACAAGACAAGCGCTCGATCTTTTTGTGTAATAATCCCTCAGGTCCAAAAAGATTAAAGTCTAAAAGAGGGATAGCTCTTCCGGTCCCTTTAACGAGCTGGAAGGCCAGAACTCGGCAAAATTTTCATATTTTACGAGTCAGAAAAGAGCTCAAAGATGACTCGCCTTTTGAGGAACGAGTGATAAACAGGGATAGCAACTGATTCCAGGTACAAGTTGGAATTTTCCAATCACGGCAGTGTCACAAGGATGGCTAGGTGAAATCACTCTTCGCAGATGTTCCTCAAAATGGGTAAACACACAAATGGAAGTGAATGATCGGCCAAAAGACGGTGGAAGTGACGGTGCACAAACACGACCAAGGCTTTTATGGCTGATGAATTTATGATCTCAGAAGGTTATTTACCGGGATAGGTTCTTTTTTTAGATAAAAATGAGCTTAAACTCTGGAGGGAACATTGCTCACTGCTTTTATTTATTTATTAACGAGCATGAAGACCGCGTTAAAACTGCTCGGATCTTGCGTTTATTTTTTAACGAGCATGAACCATGTGCTAAAACTGCTCGATATACCAGTCATAAGATAAGAATGCCTCCTCTAAGGATCCATTTTTTATAGAGCTTGCGCCTTACCACAGCTATGCTCCAACTCATCCTCCCTTTATGTAAGTTCCGAAAACGGTTAATCTTTAAAACCAGATAAATAACCGCCCCTAGCTTGCACTCCAAAAGGTTTGCATGCCCCCAGGTATAGGGTAGGATTTCGAGGCTGCCCCTCCTCTCCCCCACCTCTGCTTTTCTTTGGGTGTTCACAGCTACTTGTCATCTTGCCAATCTAATGTTAACAATACTAGTCTTCTCGTTATTTTAAGGGGTCTTACGCGGTACTTGTCTTCCCGTCGGCCCAACTTTTAACGAACAGCTATTCGTGACAAGAGAAGAACACTACTCAAAGACAAAACATTGGTATTATTGAGGGAGGCTTGCCTCTTTCTTATTATCCGAAGAGGGTTCTATTTGCTGCCGCAAATCAATCTATTTCTTCGGCGATGTCTATCATTAGGTTACTCAAAGATGGTTACCCTATGTCACAACAATAGAATCTCTTTCTTTGGAGGCTGCCCCTACTTATCCTTCAAAACATTTGTTTTAATGGGTGAGGCTTGCTTTTCCCCAAAGATGGTTACTGCTTGTCGCAATAAGGGAATTCCTACTTGGGCATTGCCCACTTCTTTAGACAAAGGTGAATGACTCTTTTGCCAAACACATAACTTTAACAAAAGAATACTATTCCAGAACAACCCCTCTTCCATCCACGGACGGGGTACGGACTAGTCATATTCTTCTGTGGAAATTCTACCTTATACCCAAGGTTTCTTCTACCCGAAGCAGACCAGGGTGCATGCCCCCTGGGTTCCAGTCTTTCTTTCCGAATCACTCGCACTCATCGGGAAGGAGGACTGGGGGTGGAGGCATATCTTGAGTGAACAGACCATTTAGGATTGGTATTTGACTATTTGCGATGCGAGATCCCGGAAATGAAAGTTGGTCTACGAGCTTGACCATCCTTCCTTCGTGTGGAAAACACATTACTCTAAAGAGTGAGGAGACTATCGCTCCCATGCAATAAATATAGTCATGTCCAAGGAGTAGGTTATAATCCAAGGGTCCTTGGACGACCATCACGTTCAAATTACCGGTCTTCCCTTTCAATGTAACAGGCACATTGGGGAGGATTCCTAATGGTCGACTGGTTCCTTTATCAAAACCTGAGAGATTTCTTAACTCAGGTAAAAGCGCAGGGGAACCCAGTGCTTTCCAAGCAACAGAGGAAAGGATACTCACAGACGCCCCTTCATCAATGATAGTACCAGCCATAATCATTCTATAGATCTGGAGAATGATTCTGAATGGTATACTGGCTGGTAACCGGGGTCTGCCTAGTTGATTCCAATCAAAGGATACAACCAGGTTGCTTGGTGGTGGGACCGAATATACGGCCGGGTATGACCCTGATGATGTTCCTTCCTGCGATAAAGGAATGGGCGCATTGCCCTGACGCTCATCAGAGTCGGTGCTAATGAAAAGAACCTGGATGGTGTCATCCTTATTCTCTTCAGTGAGGGTGTTGCATGAAGATGACTCTTCGGCGACGGTGTCATTTGAAGATGAAACTTCTGAAGGTAGAACCGGGTCAACTGCCGTATCGACCTTTGGACTTTCATCCGGTCTGGATTCAGTAGGTTCATTTTCAGTGACTGACGCTTCAGCCGACCACTTGAGCGGGCCAGCTGTATTTTCAACCAACGAAGGACTTGGCACGAGTTTTTTGTATCCAGGAGGAAGTTTTACCGGTGAAACCGGACGATCTTCCAAAACTCTCTTCGCTTCGTCTAAGAAGGGACAACGGTGGATGGCATGACTGCCTTCACACAACTTACAGGGGAATCTTACTCCCCCTTTTTGTCTTGATCCTTCACTTTCACTGGTTGACGGAAAGCAATCAACCTGATTGTCAGAGGTTGATGCCCCTGAATTGTGCAGACGAGGGGACCAGTCCCTTAGTATCCGGGGAATACAGGGACAATCTCTGTGGAAATGGTCTCCTCTACATATGACACATGGCGATTTAGGCCCGGTCTGTGCAGTGGGTGGGTTTTTGTCAGATGTCTTTTGCTTGCCCCCAGTCGCCTTAGGCTCCTTCTTCTTCTTTTCTTTCTTCTTCTTTTCCTTCTTCTCCTTGGGAGGCTGACTTTTGCCGGCTCTACCTTGCGAAGATGAAGGATTGGAGGAAGAGTTATCAGAAGTAGAAGGCTGGTGGGCAGCTCTAGACTGATCTAACAGTTGACTCGATTGATCAAGAACCATGGTGGCCTGAACTACGTTGGTCGAGAACAGCCAAACTGGCAGGCCTATTGTCAGTCCTGGAAGCGACAATGTGGCTATATGGGGCGCACCAACTTCTCCCCAAGAGGAGAAAGGACTAGGACTTCCATCTTGTAGACTTCCTTGGTTGGGGCGTTCCATGTTCTCAACTTACAGATCAATGCGGGAATAAGAGGTGATTATGTTCCGTTTAAAATGAATTTTATAACGACGCTTTATTAGACACAACTTTGCTTTTTCATGTTTTAAGAGTCGAGAAAAAGCTAAAGATGACTCTAGTCGCCTTCGATGTATTAACGAGCCCGAAGTGACAAATGCTCGGTTGGACTTTTTCAGTTATAGAGTTTGAAAAAGGCCAAAAGAAACTGCTCTGGAGATCTAGGCAGAGGGTGTGCCAAACCTTTCGCGAAACCACAGAATACGTTTTACGGTACGGGTGGTCGATCTTCGTGAATGCTGTGTTCACTGCATCGCGATCAGTAGGGCGGCCGACACGGCTTCCTAAGGATAAAGGCTTTATTCCTATAGGGGTCTCCCAATATACTCGACGGTACACGGGAGCACAAGTCCGTATTGATACTTATCGCTTCACCGTGGAGGAATCACCCAACCACTCAACGCTAAGATATCACGTTTAACGACGCCGGAACACGTCTCTAGCTTAGACCTCTATGTGTTTGCGTTATGTTTCAATGCGTTGTTATGTAAATTCAATTCATTTTAATGTTGATCTTGCTTAGCAGTTTGCCTTTAAGGATCACCACGAGATGTATATATACAACTTCCTAAATGCAATCTAAGATGAGAAGCAAAACTTTTCAATCTTTCAACTTTGAAAACCTTAATCTACTGAGGGAAAAGAAAGATATCAACTTTTCACACAGATCATAGAACACACACTAAATGCACTTTTTCCTAAATCAACATGCAAACTGTCAATAATGCACATGCACAATGCAGATATTTCTTTTCTTTATCCTTAATGTTGATGTAAGACAAAAAGGAAACTGTTGTATAACTTTGAATCTAATTTCAAGCGAAAGTAAACAAGCTTGTCCAAAATCAAAAGACACCTTAAGATCGACTTGTTTAGACACTGGAAATGTATAGATTCAAACCACAAAATGAAAAACAAACAAACTCAAACAGCCATGAACAGTAATAAAACTAGCTCTTAAGATCACAAAGACACTTTTACAGTTCAAGATCTAAGAGGCCACAGCTATACTGGTTTGCTTTTCACAATGGGAAACTGTAACTGAAACAAGAAATACTAAAAGAACAATCACAGTTTCATCACACAACTGAGGTGGAATAATGTCAAGGAAAGTTGGTTTACAGCAAGTACAAATGACAAGCAATCAGCAGCAAAACAACAGTGAAAACAGGGCCAAGACTCAGTAGGAAACCTCAGGAAGACATAGCCTAACTGGTTCAGCGCAGGCTCTGGTCGGTCAAACTGACTTTCAGCGCAGTTCCCGAAGGGAGTACCTGCGCTGAAATGCAGATTGCCTTTGGGCAGCCTGCACTGAGACACGAGAGTTGCATTTACAAGGGTTTCCGGGTCATAAAAAGCTCAAAAATTCACTGTTTTTGCTGAAATAAAAAGCTATAGGTAAAGTACAAGCTAAGGGATGATCAAGAGGATGAAAAGCTATCACAAAGAGCACAAGAGTCCTTTTGGATCAGCTCTGCAAATCATAAACTTGCTCAGAAACTGAGCCAGAGCAGCTGCCCTCTACTTTGCAATTGAATGACTCAATTGCAGTTCGATTTGGTGCTCTCCTTGTTTATGAGATGAATAGCAAGAAACACAATAAACCAACAAGATACTAGTATCCCCAGCGGAGTCGCCAGTTTGTTGTGGGGAAAAGTATCCGACTCGGAATGACCCTATCCCTACTCTAAGGGTGATAGTTCCTTAGCAACAACTGAAAGTAAAGCTTTGATATTTTTCCTTTATGAAAGTACAGAGAAGGAAGAAAAGATTGACCAACCGATGTCTTTCGCTTTTGTCGATCCTGTCTTCTCTCTTTGCCTCTTGTTCCCAGCTCTTTGCTCCTTTTGCCGGCCCAGCTACACAAAGATCCTGCAAAAACAAGAGAGGGAAACTACAAGAAACATGTACTCATAACTGATGCATGGATTAGAATGAATCAAATATACAGATAAAAACAATACATCATTGCAATACAAGTATATAGGAGAACATCAAAGCTTTATTGATAGAAGAAAAAGGTTCTGAGAAGGTTACAACCATAAATGGCTCCAATCCAGCAGCACCTCCCCAGCAGCAAGAAATCTCCTCTTCCCCTCTATAAAAGCAATCACCCAATAGCTCTAACTGTAAACCAACAGCACTTCCTTGCTTTGCACAAAATTCCAGCCCTCCCTAGACCTCATAGAAGAGCTCTATATATAGGAGATTTGGAGAAAGGATGAGTCAGCTTGAGACTGACCTAAAGCTGCCTTGTGTCCTCTCCCTCTTCAGTTAAACTTCAGTTCTTGAGTCCACTTGGAGATCCTTGCTTCCACATGGAGATCAAGTACCTCTTACTCATTATAGGGCGAATTCCTTGAACCAAGTGTCAGTTTGGAAGCTTCCTGGGCAGTTGACACCTTGCAGAATGACTGTGCCACTTGGCCAATCTTGCCCAGCGCAGGTAGACTTCATTGGTTTTGACTTTCAGCGCAGGTACAAGGAGGAGCAGTTGACATTCAGCGCAGATGCTCAGTGGAGCAGCTGACATGATCCAAAAATAGCCTATTTTTGAGTGTTTTCAGGTGGAGAACTGATAGGAAGTGCTGTGGTTTGCTGACCTTCTTCCTCTAGGGGTAAGAACAACATGTTTAGGGACTTTGGATCCCTGTAATTATCGACATTTCATGCTCCATGCTGCGAGGCACAAAAATGTCTATAACAGGATCCATCATCAGGACTTTCTTAAATGCTCTGAATTTTTTGAGTAAAATGATTTCACTCCATGTATCCCCTTCGTATAGGGAAATTATTCTAGATTTAAGGCATCTGTGGTATATATCTTTAGACATAGTTAACAGAGAATCCACAGTAAAACTTATTTTTGTCAACGTTTCAAATCCCAACTAGGATCCATCATCAGGACATTCTTAAATGCTCTGAATTTTTCGAGTAAAATGATTTCACTCCATGTATCCCCTTCGTATAGGGAAACGATTCTGGATTTAAGGCATCAGTGGTATATATCTTTACACATAGTTATCGGAGAATCCAAAGTAAAACTTATTTTCGTCAACGTTTCAAATCCCAACTGGGATCCATCATCAGGACTTTCTCAAATGCTCATGAATATTTTGAGTAAAATGATTTTACTCCATGTATCCGCTCCGTGTAGGGAAACGATTCTAGATTTAAGGCATCTGTGATAACTATGTCTAAAGATATATACCATAGATGCGTTAAATCCAGAATCGTTTCCCTATACGGAGGAGATACATGGAGTGAAATCATTTTACTCGAAAAATTCAGAGTATTTAAGAAAGTCCTGATGATGGATCCCAGTTGGGATTTGAAATGTTGACGAAAATAAGTTTTATTGTGGATTCTCCGGTAACTATGTCTAAAGATATATACCACAAATGCCTTAAATCCAAAATCGTTTCCCTATACCGAGGGGATACATGGAGTGAAATCATTTTCCTCGAAAAATTCAGAGAATTTAAGGAAGTCCTGATGATGGATCCCAGTTGGGATTTGAAACGTTGACGAAAATAAGTTTTACTGTGGATTCTCCGGTAACTATGTCTAAGGATATATACCACAGATGCGTTAAATCCAGAACCGTTTCCCTATATGGAGGGGATACATGGAGTGAAATCATTTTACTCAAAAAATTACGAGCATTTAAGAATTTAAGTCCTGATGATGGATCCCAGTTGGGATTTGAAACGTTGATGAAAATAAGTTTTACTGTGGATTCTTCGTTAACTATGTCTAAAGATATATACCACAGATGCCTTAAATCAAGAATCGTTTCCCTATACGGAGGGGATACATGGAGTGAAATCATTTTACTCGAAAAATTCAGAGCATTTAAGAAAGTCCTGATGATGGATCCATGTTGGGATTTGAAACGTTGACGAAAATAATTTTTACTATGGATTCTCCGGTAACTATGTCTAAAGATATATATCACAGATGCCTTAAATCTAGAATTGTTTCCCTATATGGAGGGGATACATGGAGTGAAATCATTTTACTCAAAAAATTTAGGGCATTTAAGAAAGTCCTGATGATGGATCCTTGTTGGGATTTGAAATGTTGACGAAAATAAGTTTTACTATGTATTCTCCAGTAACTATGTCTAAAGATATATACCACAGATGCCTTAAATCCATAATCGTTTCCATATACAGAGGGGATACATGGAGTGAAATCATTTTACTCGAAAAATTCAGAGCATTTAATAAAGTCCTGATGATGGATCCCAGTCAGGATTTGAAATGTTGACGAAAATAAGTTTTACTGTGGATTCTATGGTAACTATGTCTAAAGATATATACCAAAGATGCCTTGAATCTAGAATCGTTTGCCCATATAGAGGGGATACATGGAGTGAAATCATTTTACTCGAAAAATTCAGATCATTTAAGAAATTCATGATAATGGATCCCAGTTGGGATTTGAAACGTTGACGAAAATAAGTTTGACTGTGGATTCTCCGGTAACTATGTCTAAAGATATATACCATAGATGCCTTAAATGAAGAATCATTTCCCTATATGAAGGGGATACATGGAATGGAATCATTTTACTCAAAAAATTCAAAGCATTTAAGAAAGTCCTAACGATGGATCCCAGTTGGGATTTGAAACGTTGACGAAAATAAGTTTTACTATGGATTCTATGGTAACTATGTCTAAAGATATATACCAGAAAAGCCTTAAATCCACAATAGTTTCCCTATACGCAGGGGATACATGGAGTGAAATCATTTTACTCGAAAAATTTAGAGCATTTAAGAAAGTCTTGATGATGGATCCCAGTTGGGATTTGAAACGTTGACGAAAATAAGTTTTACTGTGGATTCACCGGTAACTATGTCTAAAAATATATAAGACAGATGCCTTAAATCCAGAATCGTTTCCCTATACAGAGGGGATACATGGAGTGAAATCATTTCACTCGAAAAATTCAAAGCATTTAAGAAAGTCCTCATGATGGATCCGAGTTGGTATTTGAAATTTTTACGAAAATAAGTTTTTCTGTGGATTCTATGGTAACTATGTCTAAAGATATATACTACAGATGCCTTGAATCCACAATAGTTTCCCTATACGGTGGGGATACATGGAGTGAAATAATTTTACTCAAAAAATTCAGAGCATTTAAGAAAGTCCTGATGATGGATCCCAGTTGGGATTTGAAACGTTGACGAAAATAAGTTTTACTGTGGATTCTCCGGTAACTATATCTAAAGATATATACCACAGATTCCTTAAATCCATAATCGTTTCCTTATACGAAGGGGATACATGGAGTGAAATCATTTTACCCAAAAAATTCAGAGAATTTAAGAAAGTCGTGATGATGGATCCCAGTTGGGATTTGAAATGTTGATGAAAATAAGTTTTTCTGTGGATTCTCCTGTAAATATGTCCAAATATATATTCCATAGATGCTTTAAATCTAGAATCTTTTCCCTATACGGGGGGGATACATTGAGTGAAATCATTTTACTTGAAAAATTTAGAGCATTTAAGAAAGTCCTGATGATGGATCCCAGTTGGGATTGGAAACGTTGAGAATATCAATTTTTACTTAAAATTTTAACTATATTAATTTAATAGTCTCTTTGTCGAAGACCTTATTCGGTGTAAGGTTCAAACAAAATGAACCTTCCATATAACAAAAGAAAAAAAACATGTGGTAACTATGTGTAAATATATATACCACAGATGCCTTAAATCAAGAATTGTTTCCCTATACAGAGGGGATACATGGAGTGAAATCATTTTACTCAAAAAATTCAGAGCATTTAAGAAAGTCCTGATGATGGATCCGAGTTGGGATTTGAAACATTGACAAAAATAAGTTTTACTGTCGATTCTTCGGTAACTATGTCTAAAGATATATACCACAGATGCCTTAAATATGGAATCGTTTCCCTATACAGAGGGGATACATGGAGTGGTATCATTTTACTCGAAAAATTCAGAGCATTTAAGAAAGTCCTGATGATGGATCCCAATTGGGATTTGAAACGTTGACGAAAATAAGTTTTTATGTGGACTCTCCGGTAACTATGTCTAAAGATATATACCACAGATGCCTTAAATCCAGAATCGTTTCCCTATACGGAGGCGATACATGGAGTGAAATCATTTTACTCGAAAAATTCAGAGCATTTAAGAAAGTCCTGATGATGGATCCTAGTTGGGATTTGAAACGTTGACGAAAATAAGTTTTACTGTGGATTCTCTGGTAGCTATGTCTAAAGATATATACCACAGATGCCTTAAATCCAGAATCGTTTCCCTATATGGAGGGGATACATGGAGTGAAATCATTTTACTCGAAAAATTCAGAGCATTTAAGAACGTCCTGGTGATGGATCCTAGTTGGGATTTGAAAGTCCTGGTGATGGATTCCAGTTGGGAAAAATTCAGAGCATTTAAGAAAGTCCTGATGATGGATCCCAATTGGGATTTGAAATGTTGACGAAAATAAGTTTTACTGTGGATTCACCGGTAACTATGTCTAAAGATATATATGACAGATGCCTTAAATCTAGAATCGTTTCCCTATACAGAGGGGATACATGGAGTGAAATCATTTTACTCGAAAAATTCAGAGCATTTAAGAAGGTTCTCATGATGGATCCGAGTTGGTATTTGAAATGTTGACGAAAATAAGTTTTTCTGTGGATTCTCTGGTAACTATGTCTAAAGATATTTACCACAGATGTCTTAAATCCATAATCATTTCCCTGTACGGAGGGGATACATGGAGTTAAATCATTTTACTCGAAAAATTTGGAGCATTTAAGAAAGTTCTGATGATGGATCCCAGTTGGGATTTGAAATGTTGACGAAAATAAGTTTTACTGTGGATTCTCCAGTAACTATGTCTAAAGATATATATGACAGATGCCTTAAATCCAAAATCGTTTCCTTATACGGAGAGGATACATGGAGTGAAATCATTTTCCCCAAAAAATTCAGAGCACTTAAGAAAGTCCTGATGATGGATCCCAGTTGGGATTTGAAATGTTGATGAAAATAAGTTTTTCTGTGGATTCTCCTGTAACTATGTCTAAAGATATATACCATAGATGCCTTAAATCCAGAATCGTTTCCCTATACGGGGGGGATACATGGAGTGAAATCATTTTACTAGAAAAATTTAGAGCATTTAAGAGAGCCCTGATGATGGATCCCAGTTGGGATTTGAAACGTTGAGTAATACAATTTTTACTTAAAAGTTTAACTATATTAATTTAGTAGTCTCTTTGTGGAAGACCTTATTTTTGTGTAAGGTTCAAACAAAATAAACCTTCCATATCACAAGAGCAAAAAAGCATGTGGTAACTATGTCTAAAGATATATACCACAGATGCCTTAAATCCAGAATCGTTTCCCTATACGAAGGGGATACATGGAGTGAAATCATTTTACTCAAAAAATTCAGAGCATTTTAGAAAGTCTTGATGATGGATCCGAGTTGGGATTTGAAACATTGACAAAAATAAGTTTTACTCTGGATTCTCTAGTAACTATGTCTAAAGATATATACCATAGATGCCTTAAATCCAGAATCGTTTCCCTATATGGAGGGGATACATGGAGTGAAATCATTTTACTCAAAAAATTCAGAGCATTTAAGAAAGTCTTGATGATGGACCCCAATTAGGATTGGAAACGTTGAGTAATACAATTTTTACTTAAAAGTTTAACTATATTATTTTAATAGTCTCTTTGTGGAAGACCTTATTTTTGTGTAAGGTTCAAACAAAATGAACCTTCCTTATCACAAAAGCAAAAAAGCATGTGGTAACTATGTCTAAAGATATATACCACAGATTCCTTAAATCCATAATCGTTTCCCTAGATGGAGGGGATACATGGAGTGAAATCATTTTACTCGAATATTTCAGAGCATTTAAGAAAGTCCTGATGATGGATCCCAGTTGGGATTTGAAACATTGATGAAAATAATTTTTACTGTGGATTCTCCGGTAACTATGTCTAAAGATATGTATGATAGATGCCTTAAATCCAGAATCATTTCCCTATATGGAGGGGATACATGGAGTGAAATCATTTTACACAAAAAATTCAGATCGTTTAAGAAAGTCCAGATGATGAATCCCAGTTGGGATTTGAAACGTTGATGAAAATAAGTTTTACTGTGGATTCTCTGGTAACTATGTCTAAAGATATATACCACAAATGCCTTAAATCAAGAATCGTTTCCCTATACAAAGGGGATACATGGAGTGAAATCATTTTACTCGAAAAATTCAGAGAATTTAAGAAAGTCCTGATGATGGATCCCAGTTGGGATTTGAAACGTTGACGAAAATAAGTTTTATTGTGGATTCTCTGATAACTATGTCTAAAGATATATACCACAGATGCCTTAAATCTAGAATCGTTTCCCTATATGGAGGGGATACATGGAGTGAAATCATTTTGCTCGAAAAATTTAGAGCATTTAAGAAGGTCCTGATGATGGATCCTAGTTGGGATTTGAAACGTTGACGAAAAGAAGTTTTACTGTGGATTTTCCGGTAACTATGTCTAAATATATATACCACAGATGCCTTAAATCCAGAATCGTTTCCATATATGGAGGGGATACATGGAGTGAAATCATTTTACTCGAAAAATTCAGAGCATTTAAGAAAATCCTAATCATGGATCCGAGTTGGGATTTGAAACGTTGACGAAAATAAGTTTTACTGTGGATTCTCTGGTAACTATGTCTAAAGACATATACCACAGATGCCTTAAATCCAGAATCGTTTCCCTATACGGAGGGGATACATGGAGTGAAATCATTTTACTCGAAAAATTCAGAGCATTTAAGAAAGTCCTGATGATGGATCCCAGCTGGGATTTGAAACGTTGACGAAAATAAGTTTTGCTATCGATTCTCTAGTAACTATGTCTAAAGATATATACCACAGATGCCTTAAATCCAGAAACATTTCCCTATACGGAGGGGATACATGGAGTGAAATCATTTTACTCGAAAAATTCAGAGAATTTAAGAAAGTCCTGATGATGGATCCCAGTTGGGATTTGAAACGTTGACAAAAACAAGTTTTACTGTGGATTCTCTGGTCACTATGTCTAAAGATATATACCACAGATGCATTAAATCTAGAATCGTTTCCCTATATGGATGGGATACATGGAGTGAAATCATTTTACTCGAAAAATTCAGATCGTTTAGGAAAGTCCTGATGATGGATCCTAGTTGGGATTTGAAACGTTGACGAAAATAAGTTTTACTGTGGACTCTCTGGTAACTATGTCTAAATATATATACCACAGATGCCTTAAATCTAGAATCGTTTCCCTATACGAAGGGGATACATGGAGTGGAATCATTTTAGTCGAAAAATTCAGAGCATTTAAGAAAGTGTTGATGATGGATCCTAGTTGGGATTTGAAACGTTGATGAAAATAATTTTTACTGTGCATTCTCCTGTAACTATGTCTAAATATATATACCATAGTTGCCTTACATCCACAATCGTTTCCCTATACGGAGGGGATAGATGGAGTGAAATCATTTTTCGCGAAAAATTCAGAGCATTTAAGAAAGTCCTGATGATGGATCCCAGTTGGGATTTGAAACGTTGACGAAAATAAGTTTTACTGTGGATTCTCCGGTAACTATGTCTAAAGATATATATGATAGATGCCTTAAATCCATAATCGTTTCCCTATATGGAGGGGATACATGGAGTGAAATCATTTTACTCGAAAAATTTAGAACATTTAAGAAAGTCCTGATGATGGATCCGAGTTGGGATTTGATATGTCGACGAAAATAAATTTTTCTGTGGATTCTCCGGTAACTATGTCTAAAGATATATGCCACAGATGCCTTAAATCTAGAATCGTTTCCCTATACGGAGGGGATACATGGAGTGAAATCATTTTACTCAAAAAATTCAGAGCATTTAAGAAAGTCCTGATGATGTATCCCAGTTGGGATTTGAAACGTTGACGAAAATAAGTTTTAATGTGGATTCTCTGGTAACTATGTATAAAGATATATACCACAGATGCCTTAAATCCAGAATTGTTTCCCTATACGAAGGGGATACATGGAGTGAAATCTTTTTACTCAAAAAATTCAGAGCATTTAAGAAAGTCCTGATGTTGGATCCCAGTTGGGATTTGAAACGTTGACGAAAATAAGTTTTACTGTGGATTCTCCGGTAACTATGTCTAAAGATATATACCACAGATGCCTTAAATCCAGAATCATTTTCCTATACGAAGGGGATGCATGGACTAAAATCATTTTACTCGAAAAATTCAGAGCATTTAAGAAAGTCCTGATGATGGATCCCAGTTGGGATTTGAAACGTTGAGTAATACAATTTTTACTTAAAAGTTTAACTATAATAATTTAATAGTCTCTTTGTGGAAGAGCTTATTTTTGTGTAAGGTTCAAACAAAATGAACCTTCCATATCACAAAAGTAAAAAAGCATGGGTCCTCTAAAGCTCAAGAGAAAGTGAGCATTGCAACACAAAAGTGCATTCTCACCACACATGTGTTCACATTTTTAGGTGCTTAGGGTGTTTTTCGATAGCTAGATGCAAAATAAAGGAATAGGAACTTATGGAACAATTATATTCTTTAAGGACCAAGTGTCTGCATAGGTTAGACATGCATGTTTATTTTATTAAAAAACATAAAATTCAATGGTAGTACTCTCATTACTTTTATTAAGTGAACTATTTTCTTAATCATATTGAAGTGGGAAAGAATATTGTTCTAAATGAATCACAATGTAATTTAAATCTTAGACAAAAAGGCCACGAGAAGAAATATTAAAATGTGTTAAATGTTAGAGTGAATCATGGCATCAATAGTGTATAGTGGATGTATACAGGTATTTCTTAATTTGGAATTGGATATATATTTCATTTATTTGTTGAGGAAATTCACATGAACATATCCAAGTGACACCACCATATTTTTGGATGATAGGATTATTATTTAGTGAAAGATTCACCAAGTTCTTACAAAATTTTATAATTCAGTGAACTATTCGTCATGATTTTACAAGATAATATAATCCTGTGAGAGATTAGCCAAAAAAATTATATATACATACTATAGTATTGATAAAATAGCCTTCCATTTTTCCTATGTATCATGCGGATTTGCCCATTTATTATACATATAAATTTAGAGTGGTTCTTAAAATTTTCCCTATTTGTAAATGATGGTTGTTTATGTAGAGTTATATTTTATATGGATTGCAGAACGTTTAGGCTATGATGTCATGTGATAAAGCTATAGGGATGTTTTAGAAATAGAGTATTCATAATTCATACATTATTGTAAATATGGATTAAATATCTCTTAAATATATTACATATTAAACAATACATATCACAACAAGAATAACATACAATGATATAGGATGGATCATGGTATTATTTTCCATCCATATTGATGATTTCAGACTAGAAAAAGTGGAGGAATTAGCTCACAAGACCATTTTAATTGGCAGGTTGTTTGGAAAATTGGGGTATGAAACTTTAAGAGAGAATTTTGTGGAATCAAATGAAGATTTTCAAGGACAAAAATGTTCCTATTTTTTTATTTCACTTGTTTTTCTTATTCTACACACAAATATCTTTCCAGTAGTGTAAGAATTGCCTCAATCATTGTCCCCATGCAAAAGTTATGCCACTAGGAAGTTGACCTTCTTGTTTTTTCCATCATAATTTGAGAGGATTCCATATCAACCCCCATTACTCAAAGAAAAGGGGATAGACACATGATCCTGATGAAAAATAATATAGAAGATTCTATATTGTCACTATGGATAAGAGTTTATGGAATCAAACCTAACCACTAGTGGGATATTGAGTTGTGTTATAATCGGGCCACAAGGCGAAAAGGGGGTTCCATTCATTTTGAGTTCATTTGTTCCATAGAATAGAAGAGTACTTGAGAAGGATAGAGAGATAGAACAAAGAGAGGATTTGTGCAAAATAGTATCCCATGGGCCAAATGCCTTACTTATTTATAATCACAACTATTTTCCATCTAGAGAAACAAATCATATCGATGTCATCTTCCATATGGGTTTTCTCTCAAAAGGGATTCCTAGTTTATACCTCTTTTCAAATCGTGGTTTGTGAGTTTTTATTTAATTGCAATTTATTTTCTACATATTAATAATTTCCATGTATACACAATAAACATTTACTTACAAATCTAGAAATCTAAAGATAAATAAACCCTCATAATCTAGATTTCATATTTATCAGTATAATTTATCAGACCTATTGTGATGAACTATCCATTGTCATATCCATGGTATTTTACAAATCATATTAGTATAAGAGTATGATGCATATTCTGAAAGGAATATAGGTTGGTTAATTCAAACGTCAGAAGCCCTGCTCATGGTGGACGAATATGGGAATAACACTTGTGATCTTATAGAGGAGAGGATTTCATGGTTATAAGCATAATTTGTGGATATAGGTTGTAATTTGAATGTCCTCATCTTGACCCTAAGTAATAATATTTGGCTTTTCAAAGTAAATGGGGGTTCTAAAGTAGAGGACCAATTAGAGGGGAGACCGGGATATCGGGAAGAAATAGAGAATGAATTGAAGAAAGGACCTGAAAGGGATCAACCTAGTTTTAATGTAGTGAACCATTCATAGTACCTGTTCAAATTGAAAGTGAAGGTTGACGTTAAGTCATACCAAGGAAATATTGATTCTTTGAAACTATGTTACTAGTTGTAGCAATCAGAAGTTTATTTTATTGTTTATGATCTAGAGGAAGAACTAATCCAATATTCCTCTAATACCAACATTATCCAAGATCTTTTCCTCAGTTGATGTTAGCATAATTGCATGAAAGAGCATGTAAAAACCATATGTGAAAATAATTAATGAAGAAGTAACATAAAGGAGACCATCAAGATAGTGCACATAAAATCTTCATAATGGATTTCCTCCAATGTGCATTAGATCTTTGAGCCCTTTTTCAATAATGGGGAGGCCACTTCATTCATATCATAAAAAATAAAGGAATGTACATGGAAAAAAACATCATTATACCTCCAACCCTGGGAGTGACTTGAAATTTGACTTCTCAAAACACAATATTCACAGCACCAACATGTGCATGTTGTCCTTATAAGATTTTTGACTATAAACATGACCAACTTCTGAAAGATGCATTGCTATCTCGAACTCCATTCTTATTATTTAATAGAAAATGTAGGTTTCTACCATGACCCTTAAAATTTGTTGCTCAAATCTGTTTCTCAGATGAAAAATCAAACTACACCATTGTGATCCTTATGAAATTATGGTTTAAATGAGTATAAACATTTTTATATTCTGCCATTGTAGTCCATGGAGCCCCTGAGGAATCTTCAAGATTCCATAGCAACATCAAAAAGTAATATTCTTGAAATATTCCTCTAGAATATTCCCTATCTCGAAAAACATGTGTGTGGCAGGGTTCTTCCTTCCAAGTTCCATGCAATTAGAATTTTGATGTTTTCAAGGTTCTGTAGTCTCCTCCACCCATTCTCAACCTGTGCTCCACTATTAGTTGTTGAATGAAAATGTGGTTTATATATAAAAGTTCGTTGGTTGTGTTTATAATCTACATGCCTGGCACAACAATCGGTGGGTTTTGTGTGGTCACTGGTTATATGGGGGGGAGGTTCAAATCCCTGCAGCAGTCATTTTTCACATAACACAAATATGCCAACAATCTACCATTTAATAATATATACTTTTAATCATGAAAACTAACCTCTCATCGTATTATACAGTGCTAATATGGTTTGAAATAAACCATATATATATGGTTTAAAATATCCCATGGATATGGTTATAACCATTTTTTTAAACATTGGCATATGGTTATATAATAACCATTTTATAATTCTAAAATGGTTTTTTTTTTTTTTTCTTAAATAACCATATTTGTTTTATATGTTTTGTTTATTTTATATGGGATATTAATATTTTTATTTTTTTTTGTAGGGCCTAAGGAACCAATGACTTGGTGACAAATTTCAATGACTGGTAGGCCAATAGTTGGTTTTCATGTAAGCCTATGGGTCTCATGTAGCATGTCGTAGGCCCTCCTTTCGTTCTTGTTAGGTCAACTTCAAACTGTGATAATTTGGTCAAACAAACTCATATTTGAGTGTCTTCTACACCACTAGAATCATAATGATGCGCACTACAAATTGGTTCCAATGTTGCTAAGATTCGAGGACTTAAAAATTTGAGCTCTTAGGGATCCTCTTAGATCATTTTGTTGGAAAATAGATCACTACTAAGAGACAGGGATGAATCTATAGTTAGAGCACATATAAAATTTTCAGCAAATTTTTATTCTTTTAATACATGTAAAAACTAAAACACACAACCATAGAGAAGAGCATCAAAATAGACAAGCAACCATAAAATCAATCAACACAATAAAAACAAGTGTTTCTGGTGGAAAAACCTTCATTGGGAAAAAAACCACCCTGTTGTTGTTGCATTTCTCAATTCTTTTATTATATGTTGAGCAAATTATACATGAATTATATTACACTAATAAGCCATAAGACTCGGCTTCTTTCACAGCATGTTGGAACCTATCAAACAAGAAACTATTTCTCTCACAGATCTATGGGTTACCATTCGATGAAGGCCAACATGATCAATGATCCTTTCTCAACTACCATTGAACTATCCAACTCCTATTGGATGGAGAAATCTCTTCCCTCTACTAAATCCTACAAGTCGTTGTATACTTTGAAGCCTCTGTGCCTTCAGTTCATCCATGTGAGCCTTGTTTCATATATTTTCCAATTCGACTCCCAATTCTCTCAACATTAGCACTATATCTACATAGCTAAAGTACAATCAAATAAAAAATTTGTTGCACTAGTTGCAATCAATACCTCCACATAAGTTGCAAAACAATCTCCTCAAAACACTACTCCAATAAACATATCAACACCTCACTCACTGCATCAATATGATGGCTGAAACAAACTTTAGCTCACTACTGATACAATTGCAAACTAATTAATAAGATTTGTATAGGCATATCACACAACTTGCATATTCTTCTCCAAGCTCACACTCACTCCACACCATAGTTAGGCAATCAACCATACTAGAAATGAGATTTTTCCAATATACGGATGAACTAAAGTGCTCAAATCAAATACTAAACGAAAGTACTAAGCTCAACAATAATGTTCATATGCTTGATTAGATATACATTCAGCTCATTAACTCTATCAACCACTAACTACACTTTCCTTTTTGATATTTTCAACTCTAATTAGCTTTTCGAGGTCCCACGAACGTTTTCGACCATAAACAGAAATTTTTTGATCAAGAATTTCTCCACAACATAAAAATTAGCCGATCAACATGAGAAATGATGAGAAAAACACGAAAAAAGGCTCGGTCATATGAAAAACACTATATCCATGCAACTAGAACATCACAATCACTCCCATAGGCCTGTCTCCATGAGACTAGACCTTTTAATCCACTCCCACAGGCTTGGCTCCATGCGAATGGGGATAAGGATGAAGAAAACCAATTGATGTTTACTCAGAACCTCTGTCAACTAATGGAGCACCTTCTTCAACATTTGATCATTCCTCCAAAAATGTGTTACAAGTCTACAAGTGATGACATAAGCCAAGAACAAGTCAATGAGATGAAAAATTTATTCTACCAATCTCAACACCAAGACCAAAACCTCCAGCTCTTCAAGAAAAAAGCAAAACACCTCCAATACCTGTAGAAACATCTTCATCTCATGTAGAAACATCTCTACCTCCTGCACTAGCAACATCATGTCATCTGACTACCTCCATCAGTGATAGAAGCATCTCCAACACAAACAAATACAACTCAAAACATGTAGTTGCATATCCAATGTCTCTAACACATATAAATACATATGTAAAAACTAGAGAAACAATCCAACCTCCTACAATAGCAGCATCTCCAATCAACAATGTTATATAGAATCTATGACTTCAAACATAAGTATCTTCCCTAGGAGTGGTGGACTCACTTAGAACAATAGAAAGACAAAGAAGTCGATGTTTTCCTTAAAGTAATTAGATAATAGGATGGAGCCTATATGAAATCCGTTGTATGCTTCGCTCCTTCCTTGGCTTGTATGCTCCAATCCTACCTTCAATCGCTATAATTAGAATTTTCACAATCAGACAACATGAGCCAACAATCTACGGGATATATGTAAAATCATCTAATCACATTATTCAATAGATAAACATGGTATTGAAATACATGAAATCATAACATCATATATAGGAAAATAAATAACTCTTTGCAATAATAGGAATGGAGTGAGTTACAACCAAAAATAGGTGTTGATATTGTAGAAGAGATCCTCCAAGTTGACTTGTCCTTTCCTTTCCACAAAGTGCACCTCTAGTCACCCTAATGCATGGAATAATATCTCTCATATTAGTAGCATAAGGGTAGAATCAATCTTCAAAAGCCAACCCCTTGCCTATGGATGGCTATAAATATATAGATGAGGGAGGTAGTTCATGAATTATTATCCTTTAACCAATTTGGGCTTGAGATCCACTCTTGATGGGAGGACGACCTCAAGGGATAAGGGATGAAAACTCCAATGCAGGATATGATAGGATTCAAGACTTTTATCCAAGGTAAATAGTTACAACAGATGTTGGAAGCTTCAGGATTATTTTTTCTTTTCCTAAATTTCTATAACCAACACACTACCAAGACTGAGAAACCTACTGGTGAACAATGCTAGACCAAAGTAGGACAACCTAGTAGTCAACCCTGGCCAATAAGGGGCCAAGGTGAGTTGGTCCTAAAAATGACTAAAATGGAGTAGTTTCAGGAAGAAACTTAGGGCTATGAAAGAGGTATACTTAGGGCTTTGTTTTGGGAGGTTGAAAGAGTATTCAAAGGATGTGAATGATCCTGTTTAAATTCCTATTGACTAAATGTGACAAAATGGCCTATAATAGATTACCCCTTAAAGTGAAAATTCAGAAATGGTAGTTGATGACTAAAGTGATTTACCTTATGAAAAGTCAGGATCAAGAACAACCTGCGAGATTATCATCTATTACAATACATTCACATCATGACATCTTTGTTGAGGGATGCATACCCATACTCAGCACATAAGCTAACATTACATGTACAATGATTAAAAGGCATGTCCAAATGGTTGTCCCATGATTGGATAGTTTTTCATACAATCATAGCCATCATACATTATGATCATGTATTACTCCTGACTTCACAACCGAGATGGATGAAACTATATCTAGGGTCTTCTACCTTGTTCACACAACCAACCAATGTATGAATCTAACCATGTGAATCAATGAGCTAAGGTCGAACATGGTAGACCATCTTCTTACCAACCAATGATGTAAGTCATTAACATATGCAAGAGAAACCACCAATGATGTTAATGGCTCTCAAGGTACTATAGTACAATCCATATGGTGTGAACAAATGAGTTGATGTCAAACACCACACAGAATATTTCAGTCTAAGGCCAATGATGAAAACTTTTCGTTAAGAATGATGAAACTTTCCATTGATGTATGAAAGCACCAAGCTACCACAAGGATGTTTCTAACTCAACTTCCTGGATAATGAGTTGATGTCAACAAGAAGTGATCTGTCACAGGAGGGCCTTGATGCAACCCTCATCAACAACATGAAACTGGTATCATGATTTGAGATAGAATGATCAAAATGATGGTGATATAGAACTGGATTAGGAAAGGTAGACATGGAATGAAGGCTTAAGAGTATTGTAGCATATATTAACTGAATGAATTCCCTTAATCACAGTGGTGGAACTGAATGGAGTTGGTAGCATTGACTTAAAACTAAAATGGATGATTTGAAATGGTATGATAAACCAAAATACAAGAAGATTTCCCAACCCAAGAGCGATGGAGATGAAGTGGAGGAGTTTCATGTTCAAGAGTGACTCCTTGCCATTAACAAATTGAGTACCCTATTTTCCCAATTTCCCCAACCATATTGGTTAATACCTCTTTATTTTTTAACAAGCTTGAGTAGGGTAAGATATTCGTGATTTGTAAGTTCATCCTTTGGATGAATCCCTCTGAGAATATTTAACAAACCTAGAGAAGGAGTGGTTCGGTCCCATCATGAACAATGATTCCATCATTGTTTGATGTTTTTATGAGTCTAGTGAAGGTGAAAAATCGACGTCCTTTTCATGTTTAGAGAGTTTGAAAGAGAGGTGAAAAAGAAAACTCCAGATGTCCCTTTCGTAGATAGTCTCTTAGGTATGAAAAGGTAGAAAATAATACCCAAGAGAACCTCTTAGCCATGTTCGACTAAGGTATTCCTTTTTCATAAGTAGTCTATATCAATTTGGAAAAGGGTTAAACTTATACTAAGTAGACAAGCGCTTGACAATATTTTCATATTTTGGGAGTTTGAAAATAGCTAAAGATGATTCCAGGGGGGTTCCCTTTTCGTGAGTTTATGGACCCTGAAAAAGTGATAAAAGTCTTCTCCTCAGTGAAAACAATTTGTTCAAAACAGAATAAAAGTTGTTAAACAACTGTCGACTTTCTATAAACATCACAAAATATATTAAAAATACTTGTTTCATGGTAAAAATGGGTTGTAAGTAGGTGAAAACAATGAATAAAATAATGGAAGAAACAACCATAAATATTCAAAATGACGATTCATCATTACCATTTCACATTTACCTTTAACAGTGAGAGTTTTGAGTAGTTGTTTACCTCAATCTTCTGCAATTGGTTGCATTCAATCTGGTGGATCGTTTCAAATACCGTCACTTCCAGGTAAGAGATAAGACCTTTCTCTTTCAATTCATGCTTTAATTTTGTGATTTGATGCAAGTTTTTGGTGTTTTTGAGGGTACTGGGGTTTAAATAACTCGCCCTAGCATCAACGCATCCCCAAATAGTCGAAAGGTGTAATGCACCTAAATGAAAATACACTGCAGGGAGGGGTGAAACACACTGTCTCTCCTTACAGGGGTGCATTGGGTTCAAATCCAATTTTTTTTACCAAATTCCCTTCAAATTTTTTGAATTTTCTTTCATGGAAGGGATCTTAATGAGTCTCTTGTTGATGTTTCAGGTCTCCATTAGTGTAAAATGGCCTTTATAAGGAGAGAAAGAGAACGTGAAGAAAAATATTTGAATGCAGCCAATGATCTTTCTACAATCCAAGCACTCAAAAATAGTGGATTGTTGAAATTCTTTTGGCTTCCTGGTATGAGGTAGCAAATGGAACTACTAGGGTATCTTATTCATTCATGGGATGTGTAAGCACAAGCATTAATATTCCGAGAACATTTTCTTGAGATAACATTAGAGGACATATATTTTCTAACAGTTTTATCCATAAGAGGTGCCCCCATCTATCTCCTAGGTGGGAGAAGGGGTGGAGAAATGGTGAAAGATTATACTGCGACTTATTGTAGAACCTGAGTCAATCCAACTAGGGATGGAAAATTTAGCATAAAATATGTTACCCATTTTCCATTAAGAATGATCTTATTCATCATTTCTAGATTGGCGGGTATCTCAACACTTCATGTAGCTAGCATATCATACATGCAATATGGCATGGAGTGTTTGGAGCCAACAAACTTCAACTGTACTGAGGGAGTGTTGGTCAATATGAAAGAACAACTTTCTAAGGAAAGAGAGGGAAAGTTGAAAAACATTGGCTATAGTTCCATCTTGGTCTCTTTTGCTCTAGAGAGAGTTCCATTACCACAGCCTCAACATATTTCACTCAAGCCCATTGATCTGAGGGTTCCATGGATAAGGAGTTGGATAGATCATATGTCCCGACATGCATGTCCGTCGGTGATCAGTTTCTCGCCAACCTTCTTTGGATGGCTACGTAGACAATTCATTATGATCAATGATTGTCATTATACAGGTTTGGATTTTTATGACGACCACGAGCTTGTGCTTCTTGAGGGAGAGTGATGGGGTGTTATAGGTAAGATATTTCAACCATTTGAATTTTTTAAGTTTTACAAATTTTTTTTGTGTTTTTGATGTTTATGAGACTTAAAATATTGATTTGTTCATGCATATATTGGGCTCGTTTGACCTATAGGTGGTTCATACCTCCGTCGTATAGGAGAAAATCCACATGCGATAGTTGAACCAGTACACATTGATGCAGTAGGACGAGATTCATTACGGGATCTTAATGTAGTCGAGATCCTAATAGAGTTGGAGTGGTATAGGGAGGGGTTGACACATGAGATAGATGAGACCATGATCAACCAGATTCCAATGTGACTTCAACAACACACTATAGGATTTCCTATCTATATTGATAAGCTACTATGTAGTATAGCTCATGTAGTGGCATGTTATCATGAGCACTTTGATTAGTCTACTTGGATATTTGCATGTAGTTTTTTATATGGGCCATGTGGAGATATGTCTCTCAGGCATAAATTTTGTGAAACCAATATATATATATATATATATATATATATATATCTTCAATTTTTTTGTGTTCCTATTATTCTTCCAATAGATATGATGTGTATTGAAACTTATTTCCATTCATTGCAAATGTATATATAAAACATGATTAGCAAGATAATCTGTCAATGTGTTTAGATTTATAGAAATATGTTCATATTTTATGAAATCAAAGTGTATTTCGAGAAGGTGAACCCTTAAGAACATGTGAAGGATGGTAGGACTTCTAACTGAATAAACATTAGTGAGTTGTAGTACAATGAGTTATGAGTCAATTTTTATGACTAAACGATGGATACCATGTGAAATAGCATCAGACAATAGCTCGACCATGTTATGAAACCAGCTCAAGAAAAGATAGAAAAGATAGATCAACACCTTAGAATTCAGCCTCTTCGAGGGGGCAACCTCCATTACATTACATAAATGAACAATTCTTGGATGATTCAAATGACAAAACCTCCTTTCTATATATAGGAGTCCAAGGAGTCACAATATAATCCAACCGACCTAACAATAATAATATAAAGCCACAAAAATAACAATAGAGGGATTCTATGGGGCACAGTAATAACAATATGGGGGCAATATGGGCACAACAATATTAATAAGGGGTATAACTACAATAGTAATGGGGTAATCACTAGTATTATAGGGACCCAACATGCCCCTCTCCTTCAAAAAAGTGTTGTCCTCAACGCTTGAGTAGTTCTGAATACTTCTACATAAAATTCTCATCCTCCCATGTGGAATCTTCAGCGGATAAGTTCTTCCACTTGATAAGATACTCTGAAATTGAACGATTTCGTAGCTGTCGAGTTCTTGTTTCTGTGACTTCTTCTGGTTCCAATATAATTTTTCCTTCCTCGTCAAGTTCTGGCAATATTGTTTGAACTGGGAGCTTGTCTCCTATAACCTTCTTTAAACATGAAACATGGAAAACTGGGTGCAATCGAGAAGCTGCAGGAAGCTCCAATTTGTATGCCATAGTACCAATATTTTGCAACACCTTGTACGGACCATAATACTTTGGTGATAATTTATTATCCTTCTTAGCTTGCTTGAGGGACATTTTCTTATATGGTTGTAGCCGTAGGAATACCCAATCACCTACATCAAAACTTCTTTCACTACGATGTTGATTTGCTTGTTGTTTCATTCTATTCTGTGCCAACACGAGGTTATCCTTTAAGAGTTGGAGGACTTGTTGTTGATGTTCGATGTGATGTTCCACTACCTGAACCTTAGAATTTTCTCTTAAATATGATGTGATGGATGGTGGTTGATACCCATAAAGTGCCATAAATGGGGTCATTTTTGTTGCTGTATGGAAGGAAGTGTTATACCACCATTCAGCCAGAGGAAACCATTTGACCCATTGTGTCTGTTTATCAGATACAAAGCAACGAAGATATCCTTCCAAACATTTGTTTACTATCTCAGTTTTCCCATCAGATTGAGGATGATAAGATGATCTATGAGCTAACTGAGTACCAAGACAAGAAAATAATTCTATCCAAAAATTTCCAGTGAAAATGGGATCTCTGTCACTTACAATAATCTTTGGGTTTCCATGTAGCTTTTGAATTGTTTCCATAAATGCAGTAGAAACTGTACTGGCTTTAAATGGATGTGATAATGCACAAAAGTGTGCATACTTGGTAAGTCTATCAACTACCACCATGATGACACTCTTTCCCTCAGACTTGGGTAAACCTGTGATAAAATCCATTGAAACCTCCTCCCAACGTTGGCTTGGAATGGATAAAGGTTGTAATAGACCCGGTGTCTTAATTGTTTCAACTTTATTTTGTTGGCAAACCAAACATTCAGCCACAAACTTTTGAATATCTGATTTAAGGCCATCCCAAAAAAATTCCTTCTTAACCCTGTGGTAAGTTTTTAAAAATCCTGAGTGCCCTCCTAAGGGAGAAGTGTGCAATTCCATAAGAATATTTTGTTTTAGCTGGGAATTCTTACAGAGGTATAAGCGATCTTTGTACCATAACGAATCATTTTTCCAGCTAAATGTATCAGACGTACTGGAATCTTGTTGTAACTTTCGAATAAGTGCCCACACTTCTTCATCATTCTTCCATTCCTCCCTTGCTTTGTTTATCCAATCTGGTTGGATAATAGAAATGGTGCACAACAATGCTTCCACATCCTCATCCTTTCTTGAGAGTGCATCTGCCACCACATTTTGCTTCCCTTTTTTGTAGATGATTTCAAAGTTATAACCCAACATCTTTGTGACCCACTTTTGTTGCTCTTCAGAGGATAATCTTTGTTGTAAAAAGTATTTAAGGCTATCATGATCCGTTTTTACCTTGAAGTGTCTACCCATTAGGTAGGGTCGCCATTTCTTAAGTGCATGGAGTATTGCCAACATTTCCTTCTCATAAATAGCTTTGCTTAAAAACTTTCCCTTGATTGGACGACTTTCAAAAGCAATGGGTCTTTCACCAATTCCATTTCCTGAAGCATCACATTCCACAATAAAGGTTTTTGTGAAGTCCGGTGTAGCTAAGACCGGTGCTTGGCACATTGCCTCTTTAAGATGTTCGAAGGCCTTTGTTGCTTCTGGAGTCCATGAAAATGCATCTTTCTTCAATAATGTTGTTAGAGGTGCTGTGATTCTCCCATAATTCTTAACAAACTTGCGATAATACCCTGTCAACCTAAGAAATCCTCGCAAATGCTTTATGGATGTGGGGATTTTCCATTCCTTAATGGCTTTAATTTTGCTAGGGTCTACCTTAACTCCTTCATGAGATACAATATGACCCAAATATTCCACCTCTTGGACTCCAAAGAAACATTTGGATTTTTTGCATATAATTGTTTCTCCTTCAATAGTTGTAGCACCTTGTCAACATGTTCAACATGATCCTTCCAAGACTTGCTGTAGATTAGTATATCATCAAAAAATACTAACACAAATTTTCTAAGGAATGGTTTGAAAATTGAATTCATCAAACCTTGAAATGTTGAAGGTGCATTGGTAAGGCCAAAAGGCATGACCAAAAATTCATAATGACCCTCATGAGTTCTAAATGTTGTTTTCGAAATGTCTTCAGTCTTCATTCTGATTTGATGATATCCTGAACGAAGATCCAACTTGGTGAAGTAAATTGATCCATGCAATTCATCCAGTAATTCATCAATGACAGGAATGGGGAACTTATCTTTAATAGTGAGCTTGTTGAGCTCCCTATAATCCGGACACATGCACCATGATCCATCCTTCTTGTGCACCAATACTACTGGAGCAGAGAAAGAACTTTGACTCGGTTGAATTATACCAGCCTCTAGCATTTCTGCAACCATACGTTCAATTTCACTCTTTTGGACATAGGGATATCTGTACGACCTGATGTTTGGAGGAACACTTCCTGGAATCAGATGAATAGCATGATCATGATCACGCATAGGTGGGAGACCTTTGGGAGTCTCAAATACCTTGGAATGATTGTCCAGGACTTTTTGGAGATCTGGAGAAATAGATGATTCCGATGTGGAAACATCTAGCGAGCATAATTGTGCAATTACACCTCTTTGCTCCTTTTTTAGAAGCTTTGTCATACTATTAGAGCTGATTATCTTTCCTGGTTTTCCTGCAATACCCCTTAATTCAACTTCCTTTCCTTCCGTAGAAAATTTGATGAAAAGTTCTTGAAAATTAAAAGCTATTGTACCCAGGGATTGTAGCCATTGGACTCCTAGTACAACATCAACACCTCCCATTGGAATGGAAAGCATTGGGCTAGTCAATACATATTCTCCCATGGATAGCTTGATATTATGGCACTTTCCAGAGCAATTTATTGTTCCTCCATTTGCAATCATCACTTGACACTCTGGTGCTGGATATAGGAAGCAATTCAATTCTTTTGCTACCTTACAATGAATAAAATTGTGGGTGCTTCCTGAATCAATCAACACTATTACCTTTTTCTTCTTGATTTGTCCTTCTATCTTGATGTCTTGAGGAGTAGTAATTCCCACCAATGCATTACAAGATATGGTCGGATTTATTTGTTCTTCATCTAGGCTTTGTTCCTGGAGTATATCCTCTTCTTTTGACCTTTCTTGCTCCTTTTCTTCTTCCTCTTCACAATCTATGTAGAATAATTTCTTCTCAGCACACTTATGACCTTTAGTGTATTTGCTATCACAACTGTAACAAATCCCTTTTGCTCTTTTTTCCTCCAATTGTTGTGGTGTCAACCTTATAGGTTGTGGAAGACTAGGGGCAACAACACTTCCGTCTTTATAGTTGTGAGTGGTATGCTTCCTGGTTGCCATAATTTTGCTTTCCATTTTTCTTGCTAACCTGAATGCCTTCTCTAATGAATCAGGTTCCCAAAGGTGAACATCATGTTGGATATTATCCTTTAAAGACCCTATGAACACATCAATCCTATGCTCCTCTGGAATATCTTTTACCCTTATGTTCAATTTTTGGAACTCCTCAATGTGCTCCATTATTGAACCCTTTTGTTTGAGACTTATCAATTGGCTAAAAAAAGTGTTGCTTTTTGTATCCTCATAATGTGCTATCAATTATTCCGTAAAAATTGCCCAAGTGATAAATGGTTTACGAGAGCAAAGCCATTGATACCATACAAACTGATTTGGTTCCAAATATAAAGTTGCCATACGTACCTTTTGTGTGTTTTGCACATTATTGAGATCGAAGAATTGCTCCAGCTGTAATATCCATGTGGCAGGATCCTTGCCATCAAACTTCCTCATATCAATTTTTGGAATATGGTGAGTCTTCGATCCAACATTAGCGTCTATGGAATCATGATTAACATTTCTTTTGTTCTCATCATGAGTTTCCTTTAGTACCCTTTCACCCTTAGGGACCATTTCTTGTAGCAACTTATTCATATTTATCTTCAATTCGTCCATGTTTGTCTTCAAATCTATCTTCAAATCATCCATCTTAGCTTCCACGTCAATCATATTAGCTTCTACGCCTTTCTTTAAAGAGTCCATCTTAGCTTCTACACCTTCCTTTAAACCATCCATCTTAGCTTCTACATCTTTCTTTAAACCATCCATCTTAGATTCTGTTCCTTTTTGTGCAAGGGACAGTTGTTGCACTTGATCTTGTAATTTTGATATATCATGTTGCATTTCTTCCTCTTCTTCATGAGTCATGCTAGAGCTTTTAGGTTCCTTACTAGGTGTTTGAATTTTTTTTCCTCAGGGCATCAGTTATCGATAATAATGCTCTACTATTCCCTTTGAATTCCTTCAAAATAAATTTTCAAACCAAGCTTAAGCAAAAATTTAAGAAAATCTACACACCTTTTTTCACTTTGTAGGAGCTTGATATTGCCTCTGATGTATCTCTGTACTTTCTAATCATCTAGCTTTGAATTTGTGAGCTATAGTAGCCCTCTGTGTCCTCCTTCCAATGCCACAAGTCTGACCCAAATTGGATTCTCCAAGAAAGAGTTATGTGAAATCTCCCACAGTGATTTTCTTATAGACTAGTTCAGTAGAGCGAACTTGTACGACGTGCCATGAGTCACTGTTTCGACCTTTGGATCTGAAACATGCATACAAGAAACTACAGTCCATCCTCTTTCTGTACCTTCTTATGAAATTTCAATCTGATCCCCAGAGAGAAAGTTATGACGATTTTCCCCAGGTCACCTGTTTTGAATGTAATTCAAGAGTCTGCAAAAAGGCCAACTTCCTCAGATCATATCTCCGCAAATATCGCACGAAAAGCTCTGAAATTCGGACCCAAGGTTCAGCGTGATTTCTTATCAAATGGGTTTTTTTGTGACTTCTGAAATGTCACAGAAAAAAAGTTATAGTGAAAATTCCATGATGACTTGTTTAGAGCAGCAAAACCCTAGAATCCAAAGCTCTGATACCAAATGTTATGAAACCAGCTCAAGAAAAGATAGAAAAGATAGATCAACACCTTAGAATTCAGCCTCTTCGAGGGGGAAACCTCCATTACATTACATAAATGAACAATTCTTGGATGATTCAAATGACAAAACCTCCTTTCTATATATAGGAGTCTAAGGAGTCACAATATAATCCAGCCGACCTAACAATAATAATATAAAGCCACAAAAATAACAATAGAGGGATTTTATGGGGCACAGTAATAACAATATGGGGACAATAGGGGCACTACAATATTAATAAGGGGTATAACTACAATAGTAATGGGGTAATCACTAGTATTATAGGGACCTAACAGACCACTACTCAATGATGTTGTTGGTAGAGGGACCGACACAAATCCCTTGTAGACACACTAACTCACCATTTGGAGAAAATATAGCCCATGCTATGGAGGATAGGTTATGATTACTACGACTATCACCATCAACATAATCAAAATACGGTTCAAGGAATGCCAACATTTGCAAACCAAACATAAAAGGGATCAATAGAAACCTAAGGAAACTGTGAAGAAACACACTGCAAATGCACTCCACACACCTATATGTAGTATCTACACAATGTACTACGCATTAGATCAAGCATTTGGGTACAACCCATTTCTAGGTTGAACTAGTGGAACTCCATCAAAATTGACTAAATCATAGGCCCCTTTAGCAAGAACACACTTAACAATATATGGACCTGACCACATAGTTTAGAACCTTCCTAATCCTAACTTATCAAATTCTTGATCACATAAAAGAACAAGGTCTCCTTTCGAGAAGACACGAGGCTTGAAAATTTTATCGTATTGTGCCTCGATACATATTTTATGACCTTCATTAGCTACAACAGAATCATGTCGTGTATCATCTAAATGGGTCAGATGTAAAAGATGTTCCTCTTCTATAGAAGTGATGGGAAGAATTTCTACAACTATCTTTAGTGATGGAATCTCACATTCGGTTAGAAGGATTGCTTCCAAACCATAAACTAACTAAAAGGGTGTAAATCCAATAACAGTCCTAACTTAGGTTGGGTACGCCCACAAGGAAACATAAACAAGAAAATACCAGTCTGATTTATGGACCCTTACCATACGCTGAATCATATTTTTAAGAATGTTATTCATATCCTCAACTTGTTCATTAGCCTAAGGATAGTAGGGAGTGCAAATTTCATGGTAAATTCCCAACTTAGCAGTTAGTTCGGACATCATATGATTCCAGAAATATTTTATGTGATCCGTAACTATGGATTGTGGAATACAAAACCGTGTGATAACAATATTGAAAAATAAATACACAACCATTTCATCAGTGTTGTTAAATGTAGGCATCGCCTCAGCCCATTTAGTAAAATAATATACCGCGACAACAATATAACCATGCCCCTCGACCAAGTTAGGGTTACATGTCATGAAGTTGATACTCCATTTCGCAAAATGACCAACGGTGATAGCAGTACGCAATGGAGTGGGTGGAGCACAGGCCTTATGATCATAAATTTGACATGCATGACATTTATGGACAACAAGAATATGGTCATGAAAAATGGTAGGCCAAAAGTAACCGACATGTAGGATCTTCTACATGGTAGCATAACTAGACAAATGATTGCCACATGCCCCCAAGCAACATTCATTAAGGACTTTCGCAACTTCCTCATGTGTGAGGCACCTTCATAAAATTATATCAGTACCACATTGATAAAAGTTGTTGCAAATAATGATGTAATTTTTGGCTTGGTATCAAATACGTTGCTACTTCAAGCCAGAGGTATTGGACCGGAAAGTCTGGGTCTCAAGATATATCATAATGTCTCCGAACCATAAGTCAAATGATGAAATTAGAAACAACGACTTGTCAAGGATAAAATCTTCATATGTTGACTCAAAATCATGGGAAGGAAGGTTGCAGACAAGCTCAACAAAAACTAGGGATCTCTTTGACTTAGATTTGGTGAAATACATGTCAAACTCTTGTAGGATGATGATTCATTGAGAGTATTTTCTCCCCAATAATTGACGTGACAAAATGTATGTCATAGGGTTGCAATATAAAACAACCATAGTTTTCTAGAGAAAGATGTAATAATGAAACCTTTGGATAGCTTGAACAGACACCAAAGCCAACATTTCTACGTGGGTATACCTGATTTTGATATCATTGAGATTTTGACTCAGATAATATATGGGATTTTCATTCACTACATCTTCTTCCTAGACGAATACCATTGTTATATTAGAAATGGCAGCAATGAGATACAAGAAATAGTCACACTGATAATCAAAGGGGTATAAGAGAGATGCTTGAAATAGTACATCTTGTAGGGCATCGAACGCCTTTCGAGAAAAATTGTCCTAATGGAAGGGAACCCCTTTCTTAAGAAGGTTATTTAATCTTTTGTTCAACTTAGCATAATTAAGGAAAAACCTTTGCAGGAAGTTAGCCTTCCCTGAGAGTCGTTGGAGCTGAATAAGAGAAGAAGGAGAAAGCAGATCAATGATTGCTTGTACTTTCATAGGATCAATACAAATTCCATGTTTTGAAATGAAAAACCCAAGAATTCGACCAGAACTAAGACAAAACACACATTTGTGTGGATTTAATCGAATATTATAGTGTCTACATTGTAATAAAATGGTCTTAAGATGCATGGGGTGATCAACGCAATATTGAGAATGAGGAAGGAAATCATCCAAATAAGGTTGCACGATGTGTTTAATGTTGTGGCAAGTGTAATCCATTGCCCATTGAAATGTGGCCCCAACATTCTTTAAACAAAATGGGAGTTTTTGATAGGAAAGTGTACCCCAGGGATAGATAAATGCAGTTTTAGGTTGATCCACTAGGAGAATGTTTATTTGAATTTATCCAGAGAAACCATCCATGAACAAATAGATTTCACATCAAGCTTAGTCATCGATGAATGATGTCGGGTAATTGTCCTTTCAAAAAGCCAACCCCTTGCCCGTGGATGGCTATAAATATATAGATGAGGTAGGTAATTCATGAATTCTTATCCTTTTACCAATCTGGGATTGAGATCCAGTCTTGATGGGAGGATGAACTCAAGGGATAAGGGATGAAAGCTCCAAGGTAGGATATGATAGGATTCAAGGCTTTTATCCAAGGTAAATAATTTCAACAGATCCTGGAAGCTTCTAGAAGAAGAAGCTTCAGGATTCTTTTTTGTTTTCCCGAATTTCTAGAATTAGCAAATTCCCAAGGGTGAGGAACCTGTTGGTGATAAACGTAGACCTAGTGTAGGACAACCTAGTAGTAAACATTGGCCAATGAGGCGCCAAGGTGCATTTCTCCTAAAACTGAATGAAATGAAAGAGTTTCAAGTAGATACTCAGGTGTATGAGAGAGGTATACTTAGGGCTTTGTGTAGGGAGGATGATAAAGTGTTCAAAGGATGTGATCAGTCTTCTTTGAAGGCTTATTGACCAGATGTGACAAACAACATTACAACCTCAACTCAATCATCACATGTGGAATCCATCTATACTTAACAGCCACAACATCATCACCACTAGGTCTAGTCATAAACATGGTTACATCAATGCCAACTAACAATACCATCAAGCCAAACATCCATCACACATGCACATGAAAAGTAGTGCTACGAGCTTGTTGACATCAATTCCAACACTACAATTCCAATAAAATCACCCTTTGGCATTGATGTCAACCTTAATACAACATGTGAGGCTGACTCAACAATCCAAAAAATCTCCCCCTTTGACATCAATGTAAAACGGCCATACAAACATTGAAGAATAATTCCAATAATGTTGGATGGCAGTAGGACTCCCCTTGTCATACTCAACATCATGCTAATGCAAACCAGGAAGTGTCTCCTGCAATATAATCATGTGAAACAAGGAAATCGGTTTTCGGAAAGTCTCAAGCCAATGCCATGCCAACTCTGAAGACTAGACATGCTCCCCCTAAGCATGTGATGTAGCTGCAATAATACACTCTTCCCACTCATGCAACACATCGTCATGTTGCAATGAGCCTCCTTGTGAAGTGCAAGAGATGACTACTCATGGGCCATGACTCTAATTGAATTTTTACATGATACATAATACATTACAATACAATATAATGCTTCATGGAGCAAATACATGGTTGTGGCAAATACACAGGAGCAACATATGAATCATCTATGAAATCTCCTATCACCAACCATGACTTTATGGACCCAAGTTTGCATAATTCACACAATATTTGGGGCTACATCAAAGATATACAAGATGAAGCATGACTTGGACTCCCATTGATCCATACTTAGCTCAAGACATAGTAGACACCATGGGTCTCTCCATGAGAAATTCACCCAAAACATGATATAATGACAATACATGGATTTTACATATGCACATAAATGTGCTGTCATCTATACATGCCCAAAATATTAAATAACATGATTACATGGAAAGTGCATCAAAACATATGGCCTCCATGAGAAATCATATACTATGTCAGTGTGTAGCAGCTACAAGACAGACACTAACAACATCATATGCTAGTGCTTTTCTAGTCAATGCCTTGGCCATCACCATCCCATCAATGAATATTCTGCAGCATAATCATGATAACCACTAGAAATCACCATGCTCCACATGTGCATCAACAAATAATATCAACCGATAGTAGCGGCAACAAGTACATATCCTCATCATGAGAAACAACAATCTCTCCATACATAATCAACCATATGAATCAACATCACTCAACCAAATGAATGTCCAACACATCATAAGAAACATCATATTCAGCCATCTAAAATATATCAGCAACATGAATGATTCATAAAGAAGTAAAAACATAAGCAATGAGGTACATAAACTCTATATGATCCAAGTAGAAAAATGTGACAGTAGTAATAAAAAACATCTTGCATAAAACAATGCAAACATTTTGCAAATCCATTACGAAGAACATATGTTCCCCCCTGAATGTGTGATCCTCCATCACACCTTAACCATTTTCATAAGACAACTATGTGGTTTTCATATCTCTAATAACATCCCAATAACTCAACATACAACTGCTCCAAAAACCATCAGTAACAATATCGCTAAAAAATAATCAACGAATGTTGCAACAAGGATGATAGACATGTCTTTTCCACTCATATACAATAAATACACTAGCTGAAAAATAATGAATGAAAAGGAATAAACATAAAGAATCAAGCCTTGAAAGGCATAGCTCCCTCTGAGCATGATATACCTCATATGAAGTGATCCAGCTAATCTAAAAGTGCATGAAGGAACTGAATCAAGCTACCAATACTCCCCCTAAGACCATGCAAGTCTCAAGCATACTGCTACGGTCAAGTAGATCTAACATGCAAGAATGGAATATAGTATGACTAATCTCATGTTTTTTGAATTTGATGAGGAGGAGTACTCTCTTGGTATCTTCTTACTCTTCTCTCTTCCCTTCAACACATACACATTATCTGGGGTCTTGGATTCCTCTAGCAATCACTCTCTTTGATCCTTCTTTCCAGATGATGCAAACTTTGGAGTTGAAAATCGTTTCCTTTCCTCCATCGATCATTTGTATCACACTCAATATATTATGCTTTAGACATTCAATGAGCCAAACATCTTATTCATTTTTCCTCTTCTCACCAATATTGTATTTACCACTTCCCAACACTCTAGGTGTCTCACTACCTTGAAACAAAACATGACCATTCTTGGTTTTATTAGAAAATAAAATTTTCTCCTATCTCCTAACATATGGTGTTAGCATTAGCTATCTCTATACCAGATGTCATCTTCATGATGAGAACAAATTGTAATCCACATCTTCCTAGTTGTTTCTCTTTCTTCCATGTGTTCCTAGGATGTACATTCTACCTTAACTATTGCTTTCGAACAAATATCCTCAATGTATTAGGCATATTACAATTCTTGGCCATGTCCCAAAATTATGGCACACATAACACTCTATATGACCAAGATATGTATCCAATGGATCTGATCTTTTGCTTCTCACACTTGACCTCCATCTTTTCACACTAGATATGCAATCAATGGCCTGATGCCCAAACATGTTACAAGAAAAATAATGACCATTGAAAGAACTTGTATACCTAAATTTCAGTCCTCCTCTTCATTGATTATACTATTGCATGGATGAGTGCATTCTCCTCCTACAATCAGATACCACATGAACAAAATCATGACAGTTGAAGTAGTCAATCTAGACCATCAAGGGGGAAAATGAGTTTTGACTTCCCCTTTGAAAAATGCTACCTCTAACCATAGGAGAAAATGATCTTCTAGATGTGGAAGCTTATTCTGGTTTTATATTTCTTTGTTTCTTGTGGATCACATTCTTTCTTACAAGATTCTTGGTTCTTATTTGTCATTCTTTCCTGCATGCAAACTTGTCTCACCCTTTTGAAAATTGCTACCAAATTTTCTCATTGGTATGGTGCTCTTCACTTTCTTCAACTACTGATTCTTTTCCTCAAGCTACTTTCTCAATTTTTCAATCACACCTTCAAGCGCTTCAACATAATCCTTCCTATCTCTTTGATTGTTGAAATTGAATTACTCTAATCATTTTGATTCTTCTAGTTGTGTTTTCAACATTGTAATTTCCTCTTGTAGATTTGTATCCTTTTGACCACAATCTTGCAATTTCTTCTTATGCTCCTTACATACATTTGTTAGTGTACCAATTTCACTAGAAAAATCTTCAATAAGAACCATGGAAGACTCATATTGAGCATTAAGAAGCATATAATTGTGATCATCATCTCTATTGCTAACCAAATCTGAATCATTGTCATTACTGCTATCAGAAATATAACTCAAAAGTATATCATTATGGCTTATACCTTCAGATTTGTTGTTCTTTTTCACAACTGGTTCAAGTGGAGTTTCCTTCTTCTTCTTTTTTCTCTTCTCAATCTCTTCATCACTGTTGTTGATGCTGGATCCATATAGCATATGCAATTTGTCCCAAATTTTCTTTGCAGATTTTAAATCTCCAATTTTCTCCAAATATTCACTATGGAGATTTTCGAAAATATATTGCCTTTTTTGAGCATTTTTCATTCGAACTTTAGATGTAGGGAAATCTTCATCATTACCTTCACAAACCAATCTCCAAATGCTAGAGCTACAAATCAATAATTTATTTTTCACATTTTCTTTCCATACTTCGAAATCTACAGCAGTAAGAACCAATTTATTTGGAGAACTCATTTTGAAAAAAGAAATGAAAAATTTATGAAAATATCCAAGATCCACCCTCCAGCAATCAAGCCGCACCTGAGAGCCCTGCTCTGATACAAGTTGTTGGAAACTAAACCACTATTGACAGGGGGGCGGTGAATCAGTAGTCAGAGCACATATACAATTTTCACCAAATTATTATTCTTTTAATCCATGCACAAATTGGAACACACAACCATAGATCAAAGCATCAAAATAGACAAGAAACCATAAAATCGATCAACACAACAAACATAAGTGTTTCTGGTGGAAAACCCTTCACTGAGCAAAAAAACATCTTGCTGCTACTGCATTGCTCAATTATTTTATTATATGATGAAAAAATTATACATGGATTAGCTCACGTCAATAAGCCAAAAGACTCTGCTTCTGTCACAGTATGTTCGCACCTATTAGACAGGAAATTGTTTCTCTCACGGATCTATGGAATATCATCCGCTGAAGGCCACCATGATCAATGATCATCACCCAACTTCCATTGGACTATCCAATTCCTATTGGATGGAGAAATCTCTTCCTTCTACTGAATCTGCCAAGTCACTGTATACTCTGAAGCCTCTGGGCATTCACTTCCTCCATGTGACCCTCGTTTCACATATTTTTAGATTAGACTCCTAATTCACTCAATGTGAGCACTGCAGCAACATAATATCAAAGTAGAATCAAATAAAAAAATTGCAACACCATCTGCAATCAATACCTCCAAACAAAATCCTCAAAATGCTACTCCAATACACACATCAACACCTCACTCACTGCATCAATATGATGGCTGAAACAAACTTCAGCTCACTACTACTACAAAACAATATCCTCAAAATGCTACTCCAATACACACATCAACACCTCACTCACTGCATCAATATGATGGCTGAAACAAACTTCAGCTCACTACTACTACAAATCCAAACCGATTCATAAAATATGCATATAAAACGCACACAACTTGCAGGCTCTTCTCTAATATCAAACTCATTCCACACCATAACTAAACAATCAACCATAGTAGCAATGAGATTTCTCCAATATATGGGTGAACTCAAGTGCTCAACTCAATAATTACATAGAACTATTGAGCTCAACAATCCTATTCATATACTTCATTTGATACAAATTCATCTATTGGCTATGTCAACCACTAACTCTACTTTCCTTTTTGATATTTTCATATCTAATTAGCTTCTAGTGCTCCCATGAACTTTTCCAACCATTAACCGAAAAGTTCTGATCAAGAATGTCCCCACAACATAAAAATTAGCTAATCAACATGATAAATGTAGAGAAAAGGTCACAAAATGGCTCCATCGCATTCAAAACACTCTCTCCATGTGAACGAACATCACAGTCACTCCCATAGGTCTGTCTCCATGCGAATGGATATTTTTAGCCACTCCCACAAGCTTGGGTCCATGTGATTGGGGATAAGGATGAAGGAAACCAATGGATATTAAGTCTAGAACCTCTATTAACTGATGGAACACATTATTCAACATCTGATCACTCCTCCAAACCTCTGTGACAAGTCTGCGAGTGATGACATAGCCCAAGAATAGGTCAATGACATGAAAGAACTATTCTGCCAATTTGAACACTAAGACCAACACCTCCATCTCCTCAAGCAAAAACCACAACATCTCCAAACGCCTCTAATACCTTTCGCATCATCTCCATCTCATGTAGCAACATCTCTAACTCTACACTAGTAGCATCATGTCATCCAACTGCCTCCATAATTGGTAGAAGCATCTCCAATAGAAATAAACACAAATAAACACATGTAGTTGCATATCTAATGCATCGAAGACATATAGAGACATGAAACAACTAGAGAAACATTCCAACCTCTTGTAGAAACAACATCACTAATAAACAACATTTCAACCTTAACTCAATCATCACATGTAAAATCCATCTCTACTCAGCAGCCACAACATCATCTCCTCTAGGTCTAGTCATAAACATGTTCACATCAATTCCAACTAACAAGAACATCAAGCCAAACATCCCTCACACATGCACATGACAAGAAACACCATGAGTGTTACAGGGAAAAGTGTCTACACAGAACTGCTTATCCCACTAAGGTGTGGTAGCTACATTAGAAACAAACAAACTAAAGCTACTTTCGTTTTTCCTTTATGAAATATAGATGAGAGAAGAACAAAGAAGACCAACCTCTGTCTTGTGCTAATCTCCTAGTTTGATTCCTCTCTCTCTTGGTAGTCTTTCGCTACTTGCTTCCTTGTACGCCCAGCTTCACAGAGTACCTGTAGGATCACAGTAGCATAAAACTATACAAGAACATGGATCTATAATCATAAACAATCTAGGATCAGATGTAAATTGACCATACAAATGCATAAAACATAAATGACACAAGAGTATGGAGGAAAACTTGAATAGCTTTTATTGATAAACAAGAAAGAGCCAAGGGAGTTACAACTAGTTGTTCTAACCCAGCATCATCCTCTCAGCAAGTAAGCCCTTCTTCACCTCATACAAAGCTTAGATCACCCAACACTCTGATGTTGTCTCAAGAAACCAACAACAATTCCTTACAATATGCAAAATTCCAGCCTCTGGATCTCTGGGATGAGGGATCCATATATAGATATCTGTAAGGGAGATGAGTCAGCTTGTGATTTGATTAGTGTCTTCCCTCTGATAGTTCTTGCTTCCACTTGGAGATTGATGATCTCGTACTCATCCTTGGTTGAATTCAGAGAGGCAAGTGTCACAAGAGAAGTTTCTGGAAGATTCCATGCCTCTCCACCTTGCGGAATGACACTGCCATTTGTCACTTCTCGCCCATCACACCCCATAGAAGGGAATTTTGAAATGCAATGCACCCACACAGTGTATTTAGGTGAGATGCAATGCACTTTGCCTATGGAGCAGCTGAAATGATCCTGTTTTGACCAGTTCTGAGCAGTTTTTCATGGAGAACTTCTGGGAGAAGCTGTAATCAGTTGACCTTGTTCCTTTAGGGGTTAGAACAACACTTTTAGGGACTTAGGAGCCCTTGGTTTATGGACATTTTATGCTTGGGGTTGCAGTGCCCAAAAATGTCTATAACAGTTGCCCCCTAAAGCATGAGGTCGTTAATCTTTTGATGTCGGGTGAAATGCTTTATTATGAGGATCCGAAGTTCTTTCAAGCTGGGAGGAGACCTGTAATAAGATACAATACAACACATTATTTTCATAATATTTTCATGATCTAGCTGAGGCGGGCATTCCCATGCTTAGCTTTATAAATCCATTTTCATGTACATAGGACAGACAATCGTCTGAGTGTAGACTAATGATTCTGGTAGAGTCATCATCCCTTTGATTGGATGATTATCTATGCAGCAACGATGTACATTTGATGTCTTTATTTCCCTGAATATATATCGCAGCCCGGATGGATCAAACTAGATCTGGGGTCTTCAATCTCGTTCGATCTTCACTCGAAGTACAAGTCTATCCATGTGAGAGATGTTCTGGAGTCGAAAATGGAAAGACATCGCCTGATTACCAGCCAATGATGTAAGCTGTTAACAGGCACGAGAGGAATCACCGATAATGATAATGACCCTCAAGGTACTGCAGTACAATTCACGTGGTGTGAATAAAGGACTTGGCGTCGAACACCACGCAAAATCTTTCGGTCGAAGGCCATTGATTTAAACCTGTCGCCGGAAGTGAGAAATGTGCCATTGAGGCATGCAAGCTTCAAAGTACTGAACGGGGTGTTCCTAGATCGACTTCTTGGATAATGAGCTGATGTCGACAAGAAGCGATACATCATAGGAGGGCCTTGATGAATCCCACATCAATGACACGAAACGGAGCAAATGATTTTAATGGAGGTGAAAATGATCTAGTGATATAAGGTTCAGGGTGGCGGTCATGAAAGAATGGAGTATAAATGTATTGTAGTGGGTGAGACACAGGTGAATTCTCTGAATGACTTCTCTTGAACATATCGGCGACACTGACGTGATGGATTGGTAGCATTAACCACAAATGTGGATGGTGTGATGGGACCATGGTGATGTGACCAGTGAATGAAACAACCCAACCCGACTTGGATGCGGAGTGAAAGTGTCATGTTCAAGAGCGACTTGCTACCAACAAAGTTTTTTCAAGTTTTCTTCCCAATTTTTCCCCAGTCATTGCTAACCAATACCTCTTTATTTTTGTCAAGCTTGAGGAGGATAACATATGCTTGTTCTATAATTTGCCCTTCGGGCAAACCCATCGCTATGTTTTAACGAGCCTAGCGATAGTGAAACTCGTTCTTGTCTGCTATGGACAAGTTTGTCGCTATTAAGTTTTAACGATTTTAATGACAAAGATAACTCGGTCCTTTTCAATTTTAGAGAGTCTGAAAAGGAACGTAAAGGAAACTCCAAAATTCCTTTTTCGTCATCTAATCCCTTAAGTCTGAAAAAGTATAAAATAATACAGAAGGGATGAATTTTCGATACCTTTAATGAGCCGAACAAAACAAGCGCTCGATCTTTTTGTGTAATAATCCCTCAGGTCCAAAAGGATTAAAATCTAAAGGAGGGATAGCACTTCCGGTCCCTTTAACGAGCTGGAGAGGCCAATGGCTCGGCAATCTTTTCATATTTTACGAGTCAGTTGAAAAGAGCTTAAAGGAGACTTGTCTTTTGAGGAACGAGTGATAAAATTGGGTAGCAGTTGATTCCAAGTAAGGTTTGGAATTTTCCAATCACGGGAGTGTTACAAGGATGGCTAGTGGGACCACTCTTCGCAGCTGTTCCTCAAAAGGGGTAAACAATCAAATGGAGGTGAATGATCAGCCAATACAGAGTGGAGGTGATGATGAGAACACGACCAAGGATTTTAAAGGCTGAAGTATTACATTCACGACGGTTATTTACTGGGAAATAGTTCATTTTTTAATGAGCTTAAACGCGGGGAGAAACATTTGCTCATGACTTATGCTTATTTTTTAATGAGCTTGAACTATGTGCTAAAACTGCTCGATTAATCCAGTCGTATAATAAGAATGTCTCATATAAAAACTGCAATTTTTAGAGTTTTGCCCCACATCCTTTCTTTATGCAAGTTAGGAAACGACCAATCCAAAAAACAGATAAATGATCGCTCTTTGCTTGCACGCCAAAAGGTTTGCATGCCCCCAAGTATAAAATAAAGCTTCAAGGTCACCCTTCATTATACCGACGAAACATTTGTTTTATCAGGAAAGGTCTACCTCTTTCAGGTTACCAAAGATTGTTCTATTCACAACGCAAACAAAACATTTCCTCGACAATGTCTACTGAAATAGACAAAGGCAAGTGGTGGAGACGACTCCACTCACATAACTTTGACAAGGGAATCTTATTCTAGTCTAACTCCCTCTTCCAATCATGGATGGGAGTAGAGTCCAGTCATATATCTCTCGCGGAAACCTACCCTATACCCGAAGTTTTCCTACCGAAGTAGACCAGGGTGCATGCCCCCTGGGTTTCAGTCATGTCCCCCGAATCACTCGCGCTCATTAGGTGGATGGACTGGGGATTGATGAGACATTCCTTGTGTGAAAAGACCATTCAGGGATGGCATATGACTATTTGCTATGCGTGATCCGGGAAATGAAAGCTGGTCTACGAGCTTGACCACTCTTCCTTCGTGCGAAAAACACATTACTCTAAAGAGTGATGAGACAATGGCTCCCATGCAATAAATATAGTCTCGTCCAAGGAGCAGATTATAATCTAGGGGTCCTTGAACTACCATTACGTTCATGTGAATGGTTTTCCCTCTCAATGTTATGGGCACATTGGGAAGGATCCCTAATGGTCGACTGGTTCCTTTGTCAAAGCCTGTTAGATTTCTCATCTCAAGCAAAAGCAATGGCGAACCAAGCGCTTTCCAAGCAGTCGAGGAAAGGATACTCACAGAAGCCCCTTCATCTATGATGGTACCAGCCATAACCATTCTATATATTTGAGCAATAATTTGGAATGGTACACTAGCCGGTAAACGGGGTCTGCCTAGTTGATTCCAGTCGAAGGAAACAACTAGGTTGCTTGGAGGTGGGACCGAATAGACGGCCGGGTATGACTCTGACGAAATTCCTTCCTGCGGTAAAGGAATGGTTAAATTGCCCCCATGTTCATCGAAGTCTGTGCTTACAAAAAGAATTTGGATGGTGTCATCCTTATTCTCTTCTATGACTGTATCATCTGAAGATGGAACCTCTGAAGGCAAGACCGGGTCAACTGCCGCCTCGACCTTTTGACTTTCGTCTAGTATGGGTTCAGATGGTTTGTCTTCAATGATAGATGCTTCGGCCGACCACTTGGTTGGGTCAGCCGGATTTTCAACTAGTGACGAACTCGGCAAGAGTTTTTTATATCCAGGAGGAAGTCGTAACGGTGAAACCGGATGATCGTCCAAAACTCTTTTAGCTTCGTCTAAGAAGGGACAATGGTGGATGGCATGATCGCCTTCGCACAGTTTACAAAGAAATCTATATTTTCCTTTTTGTCCTGGGGCTTCACTTTCACTAGTCGACGGTGTGTTTTCAACATGATCATCAGAGGTTGATGACACCGGGTTGTGCAAACGAGGAGACCAGTACCTTAATATCCGAGGGATGCAAGGACAATCTCTATGATAGTGGTCTCCTTTTCAAATGACACATGGCGATTTAGGCCTGGTCGGTGCAGTGTGTGGATTTTCGCTAGATGATGCTTGGTTGCCCCCTTTCGCTTTTGGCTCCTTCTTCTTCTTCTCTTTCTTCTTCTTTCCCTTCTTCTTCTCAGATACATGATTTTTGGCTTTACCAGTCCCATCAAGTGAAGAGGAAGAATTGGAGGAAGTAGAGGGTTGGGGGGTAACTCGAGATTCGTCTAGTTTCTGACTCGATTGTTCAAGAATTGCGGTGTTCTGAACGACAGAGGTTGAGAAGAGCCATACGGGCAAGCCGATTGTCAATCCTGGAAGTGACAATGTGGCCATATGGGGTGCACCAACATCTCCCCAAGAGGAGAAGGGACTAGGATTTCCTCCAAGGGGAATTCCTTGGTTGGCGGGTTCCATTTTCTCAACCTACGATCAATGTAGGAAAGGGTGATGATTATTCCGTTTAAAATAAATTTTAGACGCTTTGACACAACTTGTTTTTTCAATTTTTAAGAGTCGAGAAAATAAAATATGACTCTAGTTGCCTTCGATTTTTAATGAGCCTGAAGTGACAAGTGCTCAGATGGACCTTTTCCATTAAGGAGTCTGAAAAGGAACGAAAAGGACTGCTCCAGAAATCTAGGTAGAGGGATTACCAAACCAATCACAAAACTACAGAATACCTTTTACGTACGGTAGTCAATCTTCCCAAATGTTGTGTTCAGTGCATTGCGATCGATAGGGCGGCAGACATGGCTTCCTATGGATAAAGGATTAAGCCTATTGTGGTCTCCCAAAATATACTCGACGGTATGTGGGAGCACAAGTCCGTACTGGCACTTATTGTCTCAAAGTGGAGGAATCACCCAACCATCAGTGAGAACAACAATTACCAGGCTTTACGACGCCAGAATACGTCTCTAGCCTAGACTTCTAGATGTTGTGCGTTAGGTTCCAAAGCGTTGTTAGATTCATCGAATTTATTTTATAGTTGATCTTGCTTAAGAAATTTGCCTTTCAGGTTCACCATGAGATGTAAATTTACAATTCCTAAAATGCAATCTAAGATGATAAATAGTCTTTTATCTTCTTTGTGCAATGAAAATCCTAGCTACTAAGGAAAGAGGGGCAGTATTCTTTCACAAAGATCAAAGAGCACACACTAAATGCACTGTCCTAAATCAAACCAATCAAACAGTCTAAATGCAAATGCATATGCATGTATTTTTTTTCGGCTTTCTTAGTATGTGAATGGTAAAAAGAAAGCTAATTCGCAAATCTGAATTACTTTTCAAGCGACAATTACTAACAAGTTTCTTTTCAGAATCAAAAATGAAGACAATCACAACACTTTACGATTCGGAAATGAATACTTGTTTTCGACACTAGAAAAACTATAAATTCAGACCAAATACAATAGTAACAGGGTAATCGACCATCAATAGCAACCAAACTCTTTCCTATGACTGAAAATGACACTTGCGACACTTTCAAATCAAAGGACAACAGTACAATTACGTTACTTTTTGCAAAGGAGAACTGAAAATGACTCAATAAATACACAAAAAAATTTACAGTTCTTTGCACATTGGAGGTGGAATAACAGCAAGGAAAAGGGGTTTCAAACAGAGATATATTGATTACAGGCAGCAAAATTCATGAATAGAACTGAAAAGAATGAATCACAAAAACAAAAACTGAACAATGCCTAGTCTGATCAGCACACCTGTAACACAGTGAACTTGAAATGTAGCGCACCTACTACACTCGAGAAGTGCGCTGAATTTCAGATTCACAGAACAGTACCTGCGTTGGGCCAGAGACGAGACTTTGCTTGGGTTCCGGGTCACAGTTTGCAGTTCAGTTCATGGGTTTTGGCCGAGTAAATGGTAATCAGTAATGCAACAATCAGGGGTAGATCTAAGGAGGTTCTAAGAGCTACCACGAGGGCAATCAGAGAGTTTGTGAATTAGTTGTTTAAGTCATAAACAAATCCCAGAGATTGACTGAAGCGACATTTATCTACTTTGCATTTGCATAGCAAATGCAGTTCGAAAGCTACCTAGCTCGACTTCAGGCTCCATCTGTAAGTTTATAAAATAAACAACAAGGAAGATAAACAAACAAACTAATTCGTCCCCAGTGGAGTCGCCATTTTGTTACAGGGAAAAGTGTCTACACAGAACTGCTTATCCCACTAAGGTGTGGTAGCTACCTTAGAAACAAACAAAGTAAAGCTACTTTCGTTTTTCCTTTATGAAATATAGATAAGAGAAGAACAAAGAAGACCAACCTCTGTCTTGCGCTAATCTCCTAGTTTGATTCCTCTCTCTCTTGATAGTCTTTCGCTACTTGCATCCTTGTATGCCCAGCTTCACAGAGTACCTATAGGATCACAGTAGCATAAAACTATACAAGAACATGGATCTATAATCATAAACAATCTAGGATCAGATGTAAATTGACCATACAAATGCATAAAACATAAATGACACAAGAGTATGGAGGAAAACTTGAATAGCTTTTATTGATAAAGAAGAAAGAGCCAAGGGAGTTACAACCAGTTGTTCTGACCCAGCATCATCCTCTCAGCAAGTAAGCCCTTCTTCACCTCATACAAAGCTTAGATCACCCAACACTCTAATGTTGTCTCAAGAAACCAACAACAATTCCTTACAATATGCAAAATTCCAGCCTCTGGATCTCTGGGATGAGGGATCCATATATAGATATCTGTAAGGGAGATGAGTCAGCTTGTGATTTGATTAGTGTCTTCCCTCTGATAGTTCTTGCTTCCACTTGGAGATTGATGATCTCTTACTCATCCTTGGTCGAAGTCAGAGAGGCAAGTGTCACAGGAGAAGTTTCTGGAAGATTCCATGCCTCTCCACCTCGCGGAATGACACTGCCATTTGTCACTTCTCGCCCATCACACCCCATAGAAGGGCACTTTGAAATGCAACGCACCCACACAGTGTATTTAGGTGAGATGCAACACACTTTGCCTATGGAGCAGCTGAAATGATCCTGTTTTGACCAGTTCTGAGCAGTTTTTCATGGAGAACTTCTGGGAGAAGCTGTAATCGGTTGACCTTGTTCCTTTAGGGGTTAGAACAACACTTTTAGGGACTTAAGAGCCCTTGGTTTATGGACATTTTATGCTTGGGGTTGCAGTGCCCAAAAATGTCTATAACAATGAGCTTGTTGAAATCAATTAAAAAACTACAATGCTAACATTTTTCTACCCACTAAAGGACTTTTGGTCATCCAAAGGTAAAAATAATACTACAATCTTGATCTCCATAACGAATGTCTCTAACATGCCACCTGTACTTCAGAGTTAAGAATGATGAATTTGATGCCTGTATCCATATGGAAATATGTAGCTTCTAATACATGTCCATCTTGGATGATTCCAAATAATACCATACTTTCAAATAGTTTATAACACAAACATGGTCAATTTTACAATAGAAGACATACCCCATGCTATCAAAATAAAAGCCAAAATATCATCATTTTGGATTCATAAGTGATGTTGTATAATTCATCAATTTTATAAACATTTTTGCAACATGTGATTACAATGGTGGACATGCTCAACTATATAAAAGGCTACCCATGTATTATATTACCAAGATAACATGATTTCTTCCTGTAGCTAGCTTCCTTGTTGAATTGCTTCATTGGTTTGTTCCTTCACATGTGCTTGCATGTGATTCCTATCCTTCTTTGGGCGTAGCTCTGGATGGGGCTTCCAGCATGTGGATTTATATTTTTCACCCTTGTTTTAATGGCTGGAATGGTTTTTCTTCCTCTATACCTTATTAACCTTCTTTCTTGAATGGTTGTCTTTGGCATCACTCTAGCAAGGAGACCTTTCCTTAGCGCTTCCTTCAAAATTCTAACTATCACTGGAAGGTGTAGATGTGTTGTCAACATATTTCAGTGTCTCAGACATGTCGCTTGAAGACTCTCCTACCTCTTCCTTTCTAACATAGCCCAATCCTGTATATCGAGGGAATTCCACCACTTTGATGCGATTCACAATTCCTTGGCCGTTAACACCTAGGCCCTTTCCTTCATATCCCATCTTCTTCATTAGCCTCAAACAAATCCCTGTAGTGTGCTTTTGAACTGAACAAAAATCATCATCGTAATTAGAACATGAAACCAAAGAATCACTGATACTGTTTACCTCATTTATCGATTTTGGAGTGGGTGATGATGGATTTGTTAAGCCTTCATTTCACTTAAACTTGTCCAAAGAATATTATGTGGCTCATAAATGAAGTTCAAATCCCTACTTCTCCCCTTCTTCTTCTTGTAGTGGTATCCTTATTTCAACATTCTCTACTTGAATTCTTTGATTGATCTCCTCAAGTTCTTCAAGCCATGTAGCGTTTGGAGCTCTTCTCATTTATGGTAAAACACCTACAACAATCTTCTTCTCATCTCCTAGATCATATCGCAGGCCAATTAATCCATCACCTGCAATCCCAATAGTTGCGATCTTCATTTCATTGCTCAAATCAAAAACTAGGTAAATTGGTCCAACACCCATAATCCCAGTAGTTATGACCTTCATCTCACTATCTAAATCAGATCCAAGGTCCTATTGTACTGTAGCAACCATTTTTTTCTTCCCTTTTCCAGCATACTTCTTTGGCTTCAATTCTGGATGCAGTTCCTACAATGATCCTCATCATGCCTTTATTTCTTGCAATGGGTATAAGAGGGATTTGTTTTCCTTCTCTTTGTTATCGTTTCATTCTTTACATGGTTTTATTGTTCATAATTTCCCCTACTTTCAAGGTGAATGGCTTTCACACTAGCTGAATCAAGAGTAGTGGGTTCAAACAATAACAATGAATGTCAAAGATAACTATGTAAAGAACCAATATATTTAATCAAAGTATGAGGTGAATCTAATGGAATACCCAATTCCAAAGATTTCTTCCTAAATTCCTCCATGAAACTTTGAACCTCTTGACATTTTCCTTGCCTCAAATGTTTCCATTCTATCATGTATTTCTGTCATTATCCTAGTGGATAAAATTTTCCTTTTAAAGAGGAAATAAATTCATACCAAGAAGAAGGAGTTTACCCACATTCTTGCTACCTTTCTGAATTTTTGTCTCCCACCATGTAAGAGTTGTGCATCCTAGCCAAAGATATTTTAATTGGATCCTTGCATCATCCTCTTTGATCTAATTTTTTAACAATAAACTTCAATCTGTCTGATCCAATTGTTTAACATTTTAGCATTAGATTCTGTATTAAACATAGGAAAATGAAACTGTAAATCCAACTTAAAAAACATATTTTTATAAGAATTTCTATCTCAATTATTAGAATGATGAGAATTATATAATGAAGAAGAAAAACATTCACTTGAATATGGTGATGGAGGATTAGGAGGTTCTCCTCCATTTTCCCGATTTACCAAAGAATTATCCTTTGCTTCCTCTTCCTTCTTATTTTCCTTTTTCACCAATTTGTTTTCATAATATGCAAATAATTTGTCTACCTTATTTTCTATGTTGTAGAAATCTTTATAAAAAACTTTCTCATTCTCGGTGTGGGCATCGTCATCTCCCATTTTCATTCTTCATGTTTCATCTCCAATATCTGGGTCAAATGACTTAAGTTTTCCTTCACCCCTTTTCAGCTTGTCCCTAGCTATCATTTACACTCACAATTCACATCACCTAGAAGACTACTCTAATGCTAAATTTGATATGATATTTCTCTAATACCATAATTTTCCAATATATTTTCTTCAGTTGATGTTAGCATAATTGCATGAAAGAGCATCTAAAATCCATATGTGCAAATACTCAAAGAAGAATCAACATAAAGGAGACAAAAAATACAATGCATAAAAAAGTTTGATAACAGAGTTCATCCAATGTTGACTACATCTTTAGGCCCTTCTTCAATAGTGGGGAGGCTGCTTCATTCATCTCATAAAAGAGAAATGAAAATACATGGAAAAGTACATCGTTATACCTCCAACCCTGGGAGTGACTTAAAATTTAAATGCTCAAAACACAACAATCACAATACCATAAGTCTATCTCATCCTCTTGAGACTTTTGACTATAAACATGACCTACTTCTAAAAGATGCATTGTTGTCTTGAACTTTGTGTGTGATAATTAATGAGGAATGTGGGTTTTTTCCATAACCCCTAAATTATGTTACTCAGATGCAAAAATAGACTACACCATTGTAATCCTTGTGAGATTCTAGTCAAAATGAACATAAACATGGCTATATTCTGTCATTATCATCCATAGACCCCATAAGGAATCTTCAAGATTCTATAGTAGCATAAAAAGTAATCTTGTAGGAATATTCTCGTAGAATATTCCTTATCTAAAAAAAAGTGCCCACGACTAAGGTATGCCCTCTCGATCTATGCACTCAGAGTTCCGGCGTCGTCAAGGTTCCATGACATCCTTCGTCCATTCCTGGCCTGAGCTCCATTGTTGGTTGTGGAAAGAAAAGGCAGTTTATATATATGAGGTCAATCACAGTGTTTACAAGGTGCCCACCTGGTGTAATGGTTGGTTGGATTTGTTTGGTCATTGGTTATATGGGTGGGCCAGTTCAAACCACTGTGGCTCCCATTTTTGACATAGCACAAATATGCTAATCGTCCACCATTTAATAATATATAGTTTAATCATAAAAACTAACCACCCATCATATTATATAGTGTTAATATGGTTTGAATTAAACCATATATGTATGGTTTAAAATAACCCATGGATATTGATATAACCATTTTTATAAAAGTTGGCATATGGTTATATAATAACCAAATTTAAAGTTTTAAAATAGTCTTTTTTAGATAACCATATTTGTTTTATATGTTTTATTTTTGTTTTATATAGGATTTTAATATATGGATATATATATATATATATATATATATATATATATATATAGGTTCCAGGGAACCAATGACTTGGTGAAAAATGTCAATGACTTGTAGGCCAATAGTTAGCTACCATATAAGCCTATGGGTCCCATGTAATATGTTGTAGGCCCTCCTTTCATGCATGTCTTGTCAACTTCAAACTGCAATAAGTTGGTCATAAGGAGTCGGATTTGAGTGTCATCTATACCACTAGAACTCTAACAATGAGCATTAAAAATCGATGCCAATGTTGTTAATATTTGAGGACTTCAAAATTTGAGCTTTTAGGGATCGTCCTGGATCAAGAACAAAACATTTAAATTTCACGACTGAATTTAGAGGGCCATGCCCTGTCATGGTGGGAAATCCACACAGATAAATTGAGGTCAGATGGAGATCCTTAAGTGACTAAGTGGTAGGAGTTTAAAATTCTCATAAAGGCACAATTTTACCCTATTTGGTATTAGAGGACAAGTGATCCAGTGGAACTACTTCAGGTAGAAGCAGGGGTAGGTTGTACGAGAGTACACCACAAATTTCAGAAATATGGTCATAATCTTGGGCATCTCCCTAATGAACATATATTTACTCAATTATTTAGGGGGTATACACAACCATCTATGGAAGCAAGTGATATTGTTTAAGCCTAGATTAGTGCACAAGGCTTATATACAAGAAAAATACATGGACAACATAGGAAATAACGAACGGAAATTAGATGGATTGAAGAAGGAGCACCATGACACTTTTAAGGAGAGGATGAAGAAGTGGAAAAGGGTAAATATAAAAATATGGTGGTCACATTACACCAATGGAAGGATCCCAACAACCACTGAAACTACTGTAATATTGATGGACATATAGAGGAGAAGTTTTAGAAGTTACATATAGATATTAACTCGAAGAAAAAAAAAAGAAGTCTAATAAGAAGAGGAATTTCATGACCACTAATTTTAGCAACCAGATTGAATGTAACTTTGACATGGATGAGAAAAAATCTATACAATAGTGCAAAAAGAGGTGAATATGAGTAGCCTTAAACAATAGGAGGAGAAATAAATGAACTAACTCCTCCACATAAAGATACAGGTCAAGAAGACAAAGATTGATGCTTTTTTTGATTCCAGACCATATGAAAATGTCAATGTAGAATTTTTTTCAATGAATTTGGATTGGAATTTCATGATCATCCAATCCCATATCAACTGGGATGGGTAAATAAGGATGCAAAGTTAAAGGTAGAACTAGATGTAGTTCACCTTGATGTATTTAGAGTGGTGTTTAGAATTCCCTACATGTACATTTGAGATGAAATATTCATGTGGAGATGAAAAAACTATTAAATCATCAAGGACGGACAATTTTTTACTATCAATGCACACTAAGGCAAGTCAAAAATTTCATTGGTAATTTCCAACCAAGAGAAGAAAAAGATCAGTTCTAGAAATAATTTTGTTTTATTATTTTTAAGATAGAATTAGTCTATAGAAGAGTTAGTTATAGTGAAAGCATTCCTAGAGGGGTGTACTAAGAAACAAAAACAAAAACTCAAAGAATTATTATAATAATATAGGTATTTGTTTCAGGAGCCCCAAGGGTTACCACCCAAGAGAAAAGCGGAGCATGAGATCTAGCTATTGTGAAACTCCCCATCGCTAAACATTGGGATGTTTATGAAGTTTTTTGTGGAAGCAAGTGAGGTGAATAAGTAATTGCAACAACTATTGGAACAAAGTTTAATTCAATCAATTGCAGCACCATGTGGGTTACTCATCATCATCGTACCAAAACCCTTTTATAGATTCATTTTATATTATCTATTTGGATGATATTCAGGTCTACAATACTATCTAGGAGGAGCAAATATCACATTTGACGCAAGCGGTGGGAAATTAAAGAACCACCAATTGCTAGCAAACCTCAAGAAGTCTAAGTTTTCACAATACTTTTTGGTGTATCTGAGTACGTGAGAGGTGTAGGATAGCTTAATGAAGATCTTTACAAGATGGAGGCCATCATGAAATGGTAGTGCCTACTAATGTTTCTAAGCTTAGGAGTTTCGTTAGGGAAACAAAATAGCTGAGGAAATTAATTGCCTCATTTTCCTTAGTAGTTACAACATTCCATGCCATAAGAGAAAGTGGAAAGAGTTTCCAATGGGGAAAGGGTTAGTACATGGCCTTTGAGTAGATGAATAAGAGGAATGTGTAAAGCACCAGTTTTGGCATTACAAAACTTGGAGTATCCCTTCGAAGTGGAGAAAAATACGAGTGGGTATGCTATGGGATTAGTCTTAATGCAGGGACGAAGGCCCGTATGACACCATTTTGAATTATTTTATGGATAATTTACTAAATACCCTACATATGAAAAGGATCTCTAAGACGTAGTGCAAGTTGTGAAGAAGTGGAAGCACTATCTAATGGGGAAGGAGAAAATAATCCACACATATCACCAGGTACTATAGCACTTGTAGGCCTAGAGTAAGCTAAAATACACCAATCATTACATGTCCATGGGGTTTGTATAGTAGTTTTATTTAGTGATCAAATATGAGAAGGGTAACATAAATAAGGGCACCCGTATCAAATATCACAACTTTGATAACTATGATGCACATGGAGCCATTCATCCATGATCCATACAAAGAGGAATATTCATAGGATGAAGAATTCAAGAAGGTGTTTCAAAAGTTACAGAGTCAGAGTCATGTGCACGATGTTGAAAACACCATTGACTACCATCTCTAGGATAGTTTACACAATAGTATGGAAAGTTTATGTGTTCCTAAAGGTGAGTGATTGAAACTTATTTGAGAGGCTTATACCTCCAAGGTTGTAGGGCACTTTTGTGTAGGGAATACAATGGAAAACTTACATAGGCATGTGTATTTGACCAAGATTCAATAAAGGGTAGCTAGGTTCATAAGAGGATGCATTCTTTATTGTATAGACAAGCCTAGTAATAGGAAACATGGCTTATATCATCCATTACATATGCCCACTCATCCATAAGAAAGAATTTATGTCGATTTTGTGGGAGGTTTACCAACAACTAGGAAGGGACATGAACACCTATTTGTGGTAGTTGATAGGTTAACAAGATATGTGTTCAAATTCCTTGTAAAAATATCATCAGTGGGAAATAAGTAGGAAAATTTCTCTTTGGGTAGGTATGGGTACACTTTTGTTTACCAAGGAGAATTGTTTCATATAGGGACATAAGCTTTCTTAGTTATTTTTGGACTACATGCTGGGAGAATATAGACACAAATTTAAATAGGTCTACAACATTCCATCCTTAAATACATGGGTATATATAATATTCAATAAGAATTTGGTGCATCTTTTGATGGGTTACAATAAAAGCATTTGAAAACTTGTGATGGAAATCAGGTTTATATACAACACTCCTATGATAGAGTAGTCAACACTTCTACTAGTAGCTCCCCATTTGAAACTTGTTTTGGATAATTTCCACCTTCAACTTTGGATATTTCATATGGGAAGAAAGTAGGAGTAATGGAGGATCTTACGTGGGATGCTTGGATGGCTAAAAAAATTGTAGAAAAGAAAAAAGAAAAATCCATATATGGTACAAGAAATAATGCGAAATTCACTAGAAAAATAGAAGGTCAGACATGATCAATAGAGAAAAGAGAATTCATTCAATATGGGAGACATAGTATGGTTATAGTTGAAAAAGGAGATGATGCACGGTCCTGGTAAAAATATTGAGGGTCTCCAATATGGTCCCTTTGAGATAATAGAAAAGGTGGGAGATAGTGCTTGCGAACTTAGCCTACCCCCAGATATGTGTGTTTACTTAGTTGTGGATATAAAGAATATGAAACTCTATGGGCCTTCCATGCTATATCGGTTATAGGAATAGTTCCTACCTTCTACGAAGGATTTTGTAATAGCCCTTGCTTGATTTTACATGTAAATAAAATAAAACCAAGGTTATGGGACATGTATTCGAAGATGGATGTTGTCTAAAACATAGTGATGTGAATCACTTGTGATAAATTATTGGCTATGGAAATTGGCAAATGAATTCACAAAGACAAAGTGGTAATAATTGGCATTTAAGGAAGTTAGATCAAGAAGGGATTTTGGGGAGATCGCTGGAGGCCGTAGGAATCGAACCAGGGCAGCCTAGGTCGATGGCCTAGGATGCTGCAGACCAGGGAAAAGGCAGGCTGACGGAGACACGATGGTACGGGATGGGGCAGCTGGCTTTTCCACCGAGGCAGAGGACTGTTAGCCATGTTAGGAGGGGACAGCTGGGTATTCAGCAGAAGGGTTTCTTGGAACGTGTTTGCATTACCTCTCACCGGGCTGTTTTGTTGGTAAAACCATTTTGGAGCTATCGCGGTTGACATTCCCAGGTGGTTTTTAGAAAAAGTAGCAGGTAACGGACCATTAGCGGTGGCTGTTATTCGTTTTTATTGCAGATAATTACCATGGTGAAACCTAGAGAGACAATTGACCTAGACCTTGCACCGGAAGATATCTTGTCGGTTTGGGGAAAGGAGGTTAACGCCCAAAATATTGTCAAGTTTTTCGTGTCATCTAGCAGTCATGCACCCGTGGATTTCGCAGTGGAAGGTTTGTGGAGCAACAGAGTAGCAAAAGGCCTGTTGGAGGAAAGCTTGGAGCTAGCTGGAATGCATAACAAAGGAGGAAGGGGTGTCAAAATTACAGGCCCTCTGGAGAAGGGTTTCCACCTGACTGAAAAACCCTACAGCGCCCATGTAAGTAAGGAAAAATCTCCCTCTAATGCGTTTTTTCTATCTGGAGGGATTGAAGATATCATAAATTTCAAAGCAAACCAGGGAGTCTGGAGGCCTGTGGGTGGAGGTTTAAAGCTGGAAAGTGTAGTGACGGAAGGGGGCAGCTCGCTGGCTGTCACCAGACCTTTAATAACAAAAGGGTCACCCAAGCCCAGCTTGGGAGCTGGAGTGAGTAGTACAGGTCCCGGCGAACCTTTGGAGTTAGGGAAGGAAGGTCAGAAATTAGTTGCTGGCTGGGAGGAAGAGGTTTTTGGCTTTGGCACAGGCATAAAGGAAGGATTCGAAGGCGGACTCCATGCAGCTATCTCAGATAAGGACAGAAAAACCCTAGCAAATAGTGAGTCTGGACCTCAGGTGGATTTGGATAAGGCGGACCCAAAAACTCAAGCTAGTGAGGAAGATCCCGGACAAGAGAGGGCTGGGGGAAAACGGAAAAAGGTGAAACCCCTAAAGAAGAAAAAGATTGAGGGGAATTTGGTTCTAGGCATGGATGTTCAGGTCGAGGACGCTCTAGAGGTGGCGGAATGCACTCTAGTGGGTAGAGCTAGAGGAAGGGTTTTCTCTGGTAAATTCTTGAACCAGTGGGCGGAGCAACAGTGGAAGGAGGCCCCGGTAAAAAACTTCAAGATTGCAGCGCTTGTGAAGGGTTGGTTTATTGTGAGATTTGAAAACAAGGAAGTGGCGGATTAGGTTGCAGGGAGAAATTGGGCTTTTGGGAATCGCCCAGTTCTGTTCAAAAGGTGGTCGCCGTTATTTGATGCGAACAGGGAGAAGGTTGATGAGTTTCTGGTTTGGGTCAGGGCACCCAGTCTCCCTCCCTTCCTGTGGGTAGAGTTTGTCTTCAGATCAATCGAGAACCTTCTCGGCACTTACCTGGAAGGAGATATGTCCTTCCTTCATGCCCATGAAAGAGCCATGGCCAGGATCTTGGTCTGTTTAAATCCTAAAGAAGGGCTTGCGGAATCCATAAATCTACAGTATAAAGAATATGTTTTTGAGCAACCGTTGGATTATGAACATCTTCCTTTTAGATGTCACAAATGCCACGAATATGGGCATCTGGCAAGGGACTGTCCGCTGGGTAATCACAGAAGGAGGACTCAGAAAAAAGGTGAGCAGCGGGTGAAGAAATCGAAGAAAGACAAGGATACTGAAATTGAGATTCAAGCAGAGGAGAATATTACGGAAGCGGTCCAAACTCAGGAAGGAGCCCTAGATAACCAGGCCAGAAAGGACCCGCCAGAAGAAAAAGAGGTCCAGCGCAGCCCGGAGAAGTTAATCAAAGAAGTTATCAATGAGGCCGCAGACATCCCTGTCGAAGACCCAAACGGTATGCAACTAGACTCAAGTAATCCATCTTTATTTTCAGAAACTAAAGATGCATGCTTGAAATCTGGCTCTCCTCTAAATAATTGTTGCAATGATGATCTTTTAAACATCAAAAATCTCACTGCTGCTATCCCATCCCTTGACCTGAACTATGAAGATGCTTCTATTAGTAGGATGGTTCCTGTTCTTTCCACTCCAGTGTGTCATTATAACCTTAGATCCCTCGACAAAAAACATGTCAAAAAGCTCGAAATCCCTGATCCGATTAGTGGGCTAGGCCCAACCTCGTCTCAGGCCTTCAAAAGGAAGGCCAGAGGCAGGAAATCAAACCTATCCAAAGCACAGGTTAAAGCGAAGTTTGATGTGGCTGACGGTAAACAAATGTCTATCCCTGGGGCGCTTAGAGCAGAAAATCCCCTTGAAAATGTTTAAAAATGATCTTCCTATCTTGGAATTGCAGGGGTTTAGCCAGTAAACCCAAAAAACTGGCCTTGAAGGAGTTAGTTTCGAGATATAATCCGGATGTCATCTTTCTCCAAGAGACCCTAGGCAGAAGCTTTGAGGTGGAATCTTCCCTTAGGATCTCTCTCCCTGGATGGGTTTTCTTTGCTATAGATGTTGTGGGACATTCGGGCGGCCTGGCAATAGGTGTCAGGGAAGGAAGGATGCAGATTATTAATCATTGGGGAATGGCTCATGTGTTAGGTTTGGAGATCCATTCTCCTGAGTTTGGATTTCCCCTTTTGATCATAAATATCTATGGGCCATGCGAGGGAAGGGAATCCTTTTGGAATGACCTTTTGTCAAAATCTCTGCTGAGAGATAGAAGTTTGATTATAGGAGGAGATTTAAATTTTTCACTGGGGAGTACAGAAGCATGGGGTCCCTCAGCCAGAGAAGATCCACTCTCAGATTTCTTTTCAAATGCCCTCCTCTCTCATAACCTGATAGATGTAAACCTAATCAAAGTAAAACCTACCTAGAGGAATAGAAGAGCAGGGGAGGAGAGAGTGGCAAAGAGATTGGACCGGTTCCTCTTATGCGAAGACCTGGCATCCAAAATCCCAATGTTCAGGCAATGGGTGGGCGAGGGGGGGAACTCAAATCACTTCCCCATCCTAATGGAATTATCAAAACCTCCCCTTAAGCGAGCGGCCCCTTTCAAATTCAATGCCTCCTAACTGCAAGAGGAATCTTACAATAAGCTTTTCAGGGACACATGGAGACATCCAGACAGAACATCTTTGGAGAACAAAGGGGCGCTTTTCATGGAAAACGTAAAAATACTTAAAAAATCTAACATGGAATGGGAAAAAGCAAGAAAACAAAAGCAGAATGAGGAAATCTCCCAAATTGATGCTAAACTACGGGCTTTGGAGGAACCTGAGGCAGATGGGTATGCTACTTAGGAATCAAAAGAAAAAATTCTGATGCTTGAAAAGCGCAGAGGTAAACTCTTACTAGACAGAGAGGAGGAATGGAGGCTAAAGAGCAGGGCGATCTAGTTAAGAGCTGGGGATGAAGATACGAAATTTTTCCATAACTATGCAAATGGGAGGGAAAATGCAAACACGATATGGAAGCTAAAGGATCATGAGGGTAGAGAAGCCACCTCTTTTGAGTCTCTATCAAATATGGGAAGGACTCACTTTCAGAATCTGTTTACTGAACAAGGAGGGATAACATTAGCATAAGTAATCAGAACAGCTCAATGCTTCCCCTGGTTTGCAGAGGAGGAGGAAGCAGAAGACTTAAGCAGAGAAGTGACAAAGGAGGAAGTGGAAAGCATTGTAAAATCAATGGAAAAATACAAAAGCCTGGGCCCGAACGGGTGGACTATTGAACTCTTCCTTCATTTTTTTGAATCAATTGGAGCAGAACTAACTGAGGTGGTGGAAGAGTCGAGGAGGAAAGGCGAGATATATTCTCCTTTTAATGCAACTTTTATAGCTCTTATCCCAAAAAGGAGGATCCAGACTCCTTTGAAGATTTCAGGCCTATTTCACTGTGTAACTGTGTTTATAAAATCATTTCAAAACTTATAGTTGTCTGTCTAAAACCGATCCTGTCCAAATGCATTTCAAGTGAACAGTTTGGGTTCCTAGATGGTTGACAAATCCATGAAGCCATAGGAGTGGCGCAGGAGACAATTCACAACATTAGACAATCAAACAAGAAAGGGGTTGTGATTAAAATTGATCTGTCAAAAGCATATGACAGGATCAGCTGGACATATCTCAGGATGCTGTTGACCCATCTGGGGTTCAATCTGGAGCTTATAAATTGGGTTATGGGATGTGTAACCAGTGTAAGTTTTGCAGTCTTAATCAATGGGGCCTCATCACAATTTTTCAAAGGTCAAAGGGGACTGAGACAGGGATGTCCTCTATCGCCACTGCTTTTCCTTCTAGCGGCAGAGGGTCTAAGTAGACTGATCTTGGAAGCCAGAAGAACAGGTTTGGTAAAAGGTTTGGAAGTTGCTGTAAATATGTTCATTACTCACCTCCTTTTTGTAGATGATATTTTATTATTTACAAATGGGAGCTTGAATGAAATTAAAGAACTAAAAAACATTCTTGATCTGTTCATGAAAGCCACAGGGATGCAAATTAACCTCAGAAAGTCTTAGTTAATTATGGAAGGATTCAATAGACATGAAAAGATCCAGATCTCCTCTATCCTGCCCTTTGAGGTTTTTAATATGGAGAATCCGTTCAAGTACCTGGGCTTCTGGCTGAAACCAAATGCATACAAAAAGCAGGATTGGAACTGTCTGGTGGCCAAAATAGAAGCAAAAATCACTCATTGGAGTTTCAAGTGGCTATCTAGAGCCGGCAGACTGACCCTAGTAAACTCTGTGTTGCAAGCCATGCTGGTTTTCTGGGCAGCCATGACTTGGATTCCAAAAGGGATTCTTCACAAGATAAAAAAGATCTGCAGCAGATTCCTATGGTCAAGATCAAAGGAGGACTCTGTTCTTCCCTGGGTTGCTTGGGAGAAAATTGCAAAGCCAAAAGATTGGGGAGGATGGGGAATAAAAAATATTTATGATTTTAGTATTTCCTTGGTAGCCAAGTCTGGATGGAGGATCATCAATTCTGAGAATCTGTGGATGAGAGTGGTGAAGCGAAAGTACATAGATCCTGTTCCTCTAGAAGAATGGATCCGTAACCCAAATAAGAAAGGAAGGAATGTTTAAGTGGTATGGAAAGCTACTACTGAGGCATTTAAAATCATAGAACAAGGATTGGCATGGCAGGTAGGGAACAGAGAAAATTTGAGGATAGGGAGGGATCCATGGGTGGGCTGCAATGAATTGTTCACTTTGTCCCCAGGACTGATCAGACACTTGGAATCAAAAGGCATCATATATTTGAAGCAAATTGAGAAAACAGGTCAGTCCACTATATGGGGGCAAGCATGGAAATCTGGAGAAGAAATAGAGCTTAGACCTCTTTGGTGGAATGAGTGGCAGGCTTTCATCCAGGAAATTTCTAGATCCAATGTAAGATTAAAGGATAGACCAGACCTTCTGGTATGGGCTCATGCAGACTCAGGAGACTACTCCCCTAAGGTCGGTTATACGTTCTTAATGACGAAAAAAGGATGGGATGAACCAGAATGGTGGTCAAAACCTCTGTTGAAACTAAAATGTCCAAAAAAAGCTAGGTTGTTCTTTTGGTGTGTGTTAAAAAAGAAAATTCCAACATGGGATATCCTTCAATCTAGATACAAGCAAGGGCCGGGGAGATGCTCTTTATGTATAGCTGACTCTGAGACCATCACTCATCTGTTTTTGGTCTGTCCATTCGTAAAAAGGGTATGGGAAGAGGTGCAAAAGTTGTTAAAAAAACAGTTAAGCTGGGAAGGGGAAAATTTATCTGTAGCATGGGAAAAATGGTGGAGACTTAGCTCAGAAGGGAATATGAGAAACCTTCCTCCTATCATCTGTTGGGGGGTTTGGATAGCAAGAAACAGATGCATTTTTACTGACAAATCTACCCCAGCTGAAACTATTGCAATTCAATTGTTATGCTCTTAACCTGCAAAGTAATACCCAAACACAGAATATGCGAAGAAAAGATACCCAGAACACAGAATATGTGAAGAAAAGATACCCAGAACACAAAATAGCAATTATTTTATGATTCAGAGAGAAATGTTCACAGGCCTCTTCGAGGGGGCAACCTCTAATAGAGCAGAGCTCGATTACAAAAACAAGACACGATACTCCTCGCAGGGAGTCTCTATCCTTTATATATGACTCATACATGCAATACCACGGGCCAATACCGTGGGTTTTATTAATACCATCTATCTAATACTACCGCCCATTTGCAACTAACTGTGGTCCCGTCATTAATTGCGGGTTAACCACTTACAAATATTAATATGGGCTTTATTGACTCTTGACTATGACGTGATCCCATGACATAAATAAGGGGGTTAGGGTGGGACCCTAACATGCCCTCCCCCTTAAGACTAGCCTTGTCCTCAAGGCTGAAGCTGCGGAAACTGCTGAAGAATAGTGGCTGGTTCCCAAGTTGCATCTTCCGGAGAGGTGTCTTTCCATTTGACGAGGACCTCCTTAATCATGCGGCCGTGCAGGTGCTTGTCTCGTGTGTCTAGAACCTGTTCGGGTTGAAGCCAGATTGACCCTTCTTCGTCTAATTCAGGTAGACTGGTTTGAACTCGGCAATTGTTCCCAATCACTTTCTTGAGGCATGATACATGGAAAACTGGATGGATTTTTGCCGTAGGGGGCAAAGCCAACTTGTAAGCCACTTCTCCAATGCGCTGAAGTACTTGGTATGGTCCATAGAATTTTGGAGCGAGCTTTTGACAACCCTTATCTTTGAGTGATGTTTGCTTATATGGTTGCAGCCTCAAAAAGACCTGATCCCCTTCTTGAAATTGGCGCTCTGAGCGATGTTGGTCGGCCTGTTGCTTCATGTGGTTCTGAGCTTGATGAAGATTCTCGCGAAGATGGGCGAGCATGGTTGCGCAGTGTTGTAGGAGTTGATCCACTGCTTGTACTTTGGAGCATCCCTTGAGATAAGAAGTAGGGGAAGGCGGAAGTTGACCATAGACTGCTTCATAGGGAGTCATTTTGGTGGTGGCATGATAGTTGGTGTTATACCACCATTCAGGCAGAGGTAACCACTGTGCCCAAAGGTGTTGCTTTTCGCAAGTGAAACACCTAAGGTAGGTTTCTAGACATTTGTTGACAGCTTCGGTTTGACCATCTGTTTGTGGATGATATGAAGTACTGAGTTTGAGTTGAGTGCCTTGTATTCTGAAGAGTTCCTGCCAAAAATTGCTGGTGAAGATCGGGTCGCGGTCGGACACTATAGAAGTGGGCATGCCATGTAATTTGAAGATCTGATCCATGAAAGTTTGAGCAACCAAGGTTGGTGTAAATGGGTGGGGTAGGGCGTAGAAATGAGCATACTTCGACAGTCGGTCCACAACCACCATGATGACTGACTTGTTCCCTGACTTTGGAAGACCTGTAATGAAATCCATAGAAACCTCCGTCCAAATTGAGGCCGGAATGGGCAATGGTTGTAAGGTGCCTGGTGTGTTGACGGTTTCCCCTTTGTGGCATTGACAGACATCACATTCGGCTACGAAAGTAAGGACATCCTTTTTCATGCCTGTCCAAAAGAATGATCTTCTGGTGCGAGCATACGTCTTCTGAAAGCCCGAATGTGCTGCAATGGGAGATGAGTGCAATTCTGCCAAAAGGCGACTTTTGAGGGTAGATGTTGGTGATATTACGACTCTGTCCTTGTAGTGAAGAATATCATTCTGCCATGAGTAGCCCTTACTGGAATTAGGATCTACCTGCAATTGAGAAATGAGTTGGGAGAGCCCTGTGTGTGAAAACCATTCCCTGTGAGCCTCTTCCATCCAGTCTGGAATGGGAAGGGAAATTGCGAACAGAGTACTTTCCTCCTCAAATTGGTGCGATAATGCATCTGCTACACTGTTGTCTTTCCCTTTCTTGTAAATGATCTCATAATCATATCCCAGCATTTTGGTTAACCATTTATTTTGTTGTGGGGAGGATAGGCGTTGCTCCAAAAAATATTTAAGACTGTGATGATCTGTGCGGATTTGGAAACGTCGCCCCAATAAGTAAGGTCGCCAGGTCTCGACTACATGTAAGATGGCCATCATCTCCTTTTCGTAGGTAGATTGGCCCAGATTCCTCCCACTGAGTTGTTGGCTTGTGAAGGCCAATGGTCGCCCTTCCTACATTAAGACCGCCCCAATACCTGTACCCGAAGCATCACATTCAATGACAAAGGATTTGGTGAAGTCAGGTAGTGCTAAGACTGGAGTGGTACACATGGCGTTTTTGAGAGCGGTAAATGCCTGTTGTGCTTCTTCGGTCCAGAAGAAGGAATTTTTCTTTAGGAGTTGAGTGAGGGGCTTCGCTATGCGGCCATAGTTGCGGACAAATTTACGATAATAGCCTGTGAGACACAAAAATCCTCTCAAGCTCTTCAAAGTCTTAGGTTGAGGCCATTCTTGCATTGCCTGGATCTTTTTGGGGTCCACCTTGACACCTTCCCGCCCCACAATGTGGCCCAAATACTCAACTTCTTCCATGCCAAATGAACACTTAGACATCTTGACAAATAATTTGTGCTTGTGGAGCAGTTGCAAGAGTAGATCTACATGCTGAAGATGTGCTGCCCAAGTGCCACTATAGATGAGAATGTCATCGAAGAAGACAAGGACAAATTTTCTGAGATATGGTTTGAAGATGTGATTCATAAGACTCTGAAAAGTAGAAGGGGCATTACAGAGACCAAATGGCATGACCAGGAACTCATAATGGCCTTCATGAGTTCTGAAAGCCGTCTTGGGAATGTCGACTTCCTTCATGCGAATTTGGTGGTAGCCGGAGCGAAGATCCAACTTAGTGAAGAATTGAGCCCCATTGAGTTCGTCCAGCAAATCGTCAACCACCGGAATGGGAAATTTATCTTTGATGGTCAACATGTTGAGGGCCCTGAAGTCGGGACACATCTGCCACTCCCCATCTTTTTTGAGGACCATGACCACTGGGGATGAATAAGGACTAATGCTGGGACGAATGACACCTGCTTCCAACAATTCCTTGATGATTTTTTCTATTTCATTCTTTTGAGTGAACGGATATCTGTATGGCTGCACATTTGGGGGTTGGGCCCCTGGAACCAAGGTGATGCTATGATCATGTTCCCCTCGGAAGGGTGGAAGCTCATGAGGCTTGTCAAAGACCGTCTGATGGTTATTTAAAATCTGCTGCATCTCAGGATGAATTAGCAGAGACCTGGTTTCGACTACCTGGATGGCATTAAATTGAGCTACCACTCCATGATGGCCCGTTTTTAACAATTTTTCCATCCGATGCAAGCTGATGACAGAGGGGGCTCCCGCCTGGAGGCCACGGAGGGTATGTGTGGAGTTGTTCTACTTAAAACTCATATATAACTCCTGGAAATCCATTGTGATTGGCCCAAGGGTGCGGAGCCATTCAGCGCCTAGGACAATGTCGCATCCCCCCATGTGTATGGCAAACATGTGGGTTTTCAACTGATAATCCCCCATTTGAAGTTTGACATTTTCACAGCGGCCTTCACATTTCATTGTGCCCCCATCTGCAATTTGGACTTGGAAGTTAGAAACTGCCCGTACAAAACAATGCACTGCTTCGGCGATTTTTTGATGGATGAAATTATGGGTACTGCCACTATCAATCAAGACTATTACTGGGCGATGTTTAAGAAAACCCCTGATTTTGAGAGTTTGAGGGGAAGAGATTCCTGCCAACGCATTGAGCGAAATAACTGGTTCATCAGATACAATCTCCTTTTGGTTGTCTTCTTCGATCGCCTCTGGTTCCTTAAGAGGTGGATCTTCCTCGGTGGAGCTGTAGTCAGTGGCATCTATTTGAAAAAACTTGGGCTCCTTGCATTTATGACCAGGGGAATATTTTTCATCACAGTAGTAACATAGTCCTTACTTCCTTCTTTCAGCCATTTCCTGAGGTGACACCTTTTGGACCTTAAGTGTCTGAGTCGTGTTGTGAGCTTGTGGGGGATGACCTTTAGTGGGGAAATTGGGGCGGCTGTATTGGGCTGTTATGGCACGTTCCACCTTACGAGCTACCTGGCAAGCCTCCGTCCATGTGGGAGGGTGGTGGAGTAGAACTTGAGCTCTGATGGCTTCTTTAAGACCACTGATAAAACATTCCGTGTAGAACTCATCTGAGAGATGTTGAGTGCGGAAGGCTAAGGCTTCAAAAGTGGTTATATATTCATCCACTGTACCCATCTGTCAGATCTTAGTGAGACGGCCCAAAAAGGAGTCTCCCTGTTCAAAGCGATCTCGAAGAGCTTTGGCAAATTCGGCCCAACTTGGAAAAGGTCCATGGCGACGTTGATGCCATTCCACCCATTGCCATCGTTCATTGTCCAAGTACATGGTCCCCACTCCAAGCTTTGTCCAATCATCTTGGAGACGATTCAATTTGAAATACTGGTCCATTTGTGCTAGCCATGCGGACGGGTGAGAACCGTCAAATTTCCACATATCCAACTTGGGAGGTCGCTGACTGGGTGGTGAATGGGTGTGCCAGAGGTGAGGAGAGTGGCTAGACTAACCCTCATGGTGTTCATGGTCATTATACGGTTCCTCGAGAGCTGGCTCCTTGCCCTTATCGAGTGCTTGCCGGACCAGGCTAGTTAGTCCGTTAAGCGTAGTTTTGAGCTCGTTCATATCTGTTTCAAGTTTGTCTAGCCTTTCATTGGCCATTGCTTGAGCTCTAGTTTCTACCATACACCAACTTGATGAAAAATTGGGACTGCCAAATTTTTTTTTTCTAATAAATTGAATGGTACCACCATGCTCTAAGGGTCTGACAGTAGTACTCGGCCCAATGTTTCAGGGCTCTAACTAAGGAGGATCGACCGTACCCTTAGCCGTACAACCCGACTACCCTATCGTACGGACGAGTACTGTAGCCACAAGACGGCCGAAGGTTTATCTATGGCGAGGTTTCAAGGGAGCTAGGGGGCTTCCTATATACCCAGAGGGTACGTGGAAGACAGTCTGTGCGCGGTTCTGTCTAATGCGCTACTACTTGAAGGGGTACCCACAGGGGTTACAAGGGAGTCCAACAGATGTGACCACCTCTTGTATTTCCTGCGTGCATGCCTCCCAAAATCCGCAGGTTTATGCGCTTAACGACAGATCCCGTGGTTTAAATACGTCGGAACACGTCTCTAGCCAAAAAAAATTTTGCTAAAAATTGGAGATCCCACCAAGCCCTGGAAAGTGCTCTGATACCACTTGTTATGCTCTTAACCTACAAAGTAATACCCAAACACAGAATATGCAAAGAAAAGATACCCAGAACACAGAATATGTGAAGAAAAGATACCCATAACACAGAATAGCAATGATTTTATGATTCAGAGAGAAATGTTCACAGGCCTCTTCGAGGGGGCAACCTCCAATAGAGCAGAGCTCGATTACAAAAACAAGACACGATACTCCTCGCAGGGAGTCTCTATCCTTTATATATGACTCATACATGCAATACCACGGGCCAATACCATGGGTTTTATTAATACCATCTATCTAATACTACCGCCCATTTGCAACTAACTGTGGTCCCGTCATTAATCGCGGGTTAACCACTTACAAATATTAATATGGGCTTTATTGACTCTTGACTATGACGTGATTCCATGACATAAATAAGGGGGTTAGGGTGGGACCCTAACATCAATGCAAAACAATCCTGTCTAGCATCCCTGAACCAGAGGAGTTAAGAAAATCAACTCAGAGCAGGGAAGAACAAATCAGACCCGGGATCCCTTGGGCTTATTTTGATGGGGCTTCTCAGAATAACTCAGCAGGGGCAGGGATGATCATTCATTTAAATGATTCTCATTCTTTAAAAGCTTCAGTGGGCCTTGGAACTGGATCAAACAACTTTGCTGAACTTTCTGCATTAAAATTTCTTCTATGTTGGCTTATCCACAGGAACATCTTCACAGTTCAGATCTTTGGGGACTCTTTAAATGTTGTGAAATGGGTTAATTGTCAAAGTAGATGTTAGAATTACATGTTGAGGCCTCTATTAGAAGAAATCTTGAATCTAAAACTCTCTCTTAATGTGTTTTCAATTGGACATATTTACAGGGACCGAAATGAAGCAGCGGACAGGCTTTCTAAAGATGGTCTGCAGCAAGCTATGGGTAGTTCGATATTAACAGAGCAAATCCATGATCAGATCCGTGTGTCGGATCATCCTCCATATGCTTAATCTCAAAATTATCTGTTGTTTTGTGTTTTTTGGTATTTTCATATATTATATAGCTGTTGTAAAAAAAGATGATTCAGACTTTGTGTTTGGACATGTTGGAATTTTTGTTGTCACTGCTCTTATCCAGGATAACTTGTTTCCTTTTTGTGGGTTTTTTTCCTCTATGAGGAGACCCAGGAATCGAAACTCGACCTGTGATATCGCGTCTCTGCTGGTCTTTTAAAGGACTGTTTTTAGCGATCTGCTGGAATGGGTGAAGTTACTGTCTAGACTCAGGAGAACAGAGTCTTGCTTTTTCCCAGTTTTGTACAGAGGAGATAGTTTCTTCTCTGGGGCCGCTGTAGGTTTCATCCCTACAGCAAAGTGAATGCTATGCATCTGCTTGTAACTTTTTATTTATCTTATATAAAAAGTTCGTTTTTTTCTTTGGAAAAATAATTGGCATTTAATTTATAAAATAAAAGAAGAAAAGAGGAAAGGGAGACGAAAGGTCACAAATTTTCATGAGAGAAAAATTAAAGGAAAAATAGAGGAAATTGAAGAAAATAGAAGCCTCAATGATAAAAAGGATTTTGAGGACCAGTTGCTAGCTTTCTATCAATTTTAGCTTGGATCTCTCTCCCATTTTCTCATTCTATCAATTTTAGCTTGGAGCATTCTTGGAGCATGATTAGAGCACTCTAGTTTTTACTTGGATTGGAGAAATAGGGTAAGGGAAAGCAAGAAAGAACAAGGGAACAGGTGGATTAGTAGCCGCAACACGATTACTTTGCAGGAAAAAGGTTGCATGTGTGATTCCCTTACTAATTTATGGATGCATGGTATATGCATGTGGTTTCTTGGTTATGTAGTATCATTCGCATGGAGGATTTCTTGGATTGATAGTGGTTTTAGCCTTGCCTTGCAATTTGCTGGATAGACATGGTGTCGTGGGTTTTTCCACTTGAGTGTTTTCTAGTTGGTGCTCATAATTCCTTATGGTTGTGGGTTGGAAAAAATGCTCTAGAAGCCCTAGAACAACTTGGGTTGAGTTACTAATCTTCGAGCCTAGGTTGTGAAAACCACTATGGAGCCCTTGGTAGGTTTAGTTACTAGTCCCTAGAGCTGGGTTGGATAAATTCTCTAGAGCCTTCGAAGGCTATGGGTTGAATTACTAGTTCCCAAAGCCCTGGATAACTTAGGTAGAGACCATTTTGTTTGGTGTTAGTGATGTACAACCATGAGGTAGAATCACTGGTTGAGAGTTGAGGTGGTTTTGCCTCTAGAATCCTTGGTTTGGTTTTCCTTGGTTTATTCCATGATATCCCACATTCATGCTTGGAATATGGCATGGGGGTGATTGGCAGAAAGAGAAATTTGGTTTATCCCAATCTATGGTTAAGTGGTACATGGAAGTCCCTGACTTGGTTGGTATCTTCATATGTTGGTTATTTTCTAGTTAGATGCTTTTCATATGATGTGTACCCTCTATGGCTTTTGTCATGAATTATTCAGCTATTGATCAGTTGTTGAATGTATGGTCTACTAAGTGTTGTTACAGGTATTTGGAGAGGGCATAGGGCCTTCTCAGTGATTCTTATATGAATCTCATACTTTTATGATCAAATATCCATTCACGACCTGTATCTTACATGTTTGCAATGTGTTTGATAAAATGCCTAGTCTGTTCTTCTCAATCTAGGTCAAGTATTTGTTTTTAGTTTGAATACCTAGCTTTGTTTCCATGTCAATAATGATTTTTAGAAGTCTTAGGAAGTTTTGTGCAGTGGTGTGGAGGCTAACCTATAATTGTGGCCCAGATCTCAAGATTGTGCCCTCTGAACTAGACATTATCACAACTGCACTCAAGTAGTGTTGTGCATGTGGTTGGAGGCCTATAATTGCATAGAAGCCTTGTAATGCATGCAATTTGGGGCTAAGTTATGAGGAATGGATCTCAAGATTAGGGTTTGGTCACCTGGGGTGGTTCTTTGGTCCTTGAGTGTCCTCTAGCCTTGAATGATGTTGTGAGTTATCATTTCGTGTTGAGTTGTATGCACCACTCCCTTAACTAGAGCTTGGAGGTTGGGTCATGTCATAGTAACTCTTCATCTCATGTTTACCGTAGAAGGCTAGTGAAATTGGGTAGATGTTAGAGGGGTGATTATAGGTTGGTATCAAAGCTCCCAGGTTTAAGCACTTGGAATAGATGAGCAAAATGTGTTTGTAATGAATGCATGTCAGTGTCTATGTGGTAGTTATGCATGCATGGTCATGTTTATGGTTCTCATGCATGATGTTGTTGCATGTTGTTGGTGTTTTCATGCATGATATCGATATATTGATATGATTATGTATATACATTATTCATGCTAATTAAGATTGCTTTTGCATATGAGATAACCTCCCCTGAACTTCAGTGAGGTATGTTTGATCATGGTTATATTTGGTTTATCTAACATGATATGTTTTCAGGAAGAAGAAGATCAATATGAACAAAAAAATGGTGGACTACAGTTCACATGATTCTCTGTACAAATCAGGTGAACAACATGGTGATGAGTACTCCCCTGACATAGTAGACACAATGAGGATCTTGAAAGCAGATATCATATTTGTAAGGAAAATAATAACAGACTCATTCAGTCAAAGGAAAGACATTCCAGGGCATAAGAAAAGAAATCACAGGGTAATGCAATCATTCCTCAGAGTCTATCATATTTATAGAGACATGGACCTCTTATGATCAGTCATGGATAGGAGGAAAGGACCAATGGGGCATATGGAAGTAGGTCTCAATTAGGATACAAGTTTGACAGGGATGACACAGTCAAAGATGGAAGGTTCTTGGATACGCTTGACAAGAGGGGTAATGAATGTGGGTTCTATTCTAGTTCTAGTTTAGAGAGACAACATTTTCATCACCACCACCATCCATATAGGATGAGTGAGAGGTAGTACTTTGCAGAAGAGTTCAAGAAAGAAAAGCATACTACATTTGATGGAGAAATTAAGAAGTCACAAGATGCAGAAGCTTGGTTTCTTGGGATGAATAAGTTTTCCAAATTACATTATTATTCAGAAAATATGAAAGCTAGCATAACTACTTTCAATCTTAAAGGAAAAATAAAAATTTTGTGGGAAGATGTGAAGAATGTCAGACACGTTCAAGAAGAGGAGCTCACTTGAATTTAGTTCAAGAGAATTTTCAGGAAGAAGTATCTATCTAAAAGATACTATGATTACAGGGAAAAGTAGTTCTATGAATTGAATATGAGTTCTATGACTAATGAGGAGTATACTAGCAAATTATTAGAGTTGTTGAGATATCTTCTTTATCTTAAGGAGGAGAAATAAAAGTTAAGTCCCACTAGCACAACCGATTGAGGATGGGCCTCATTAGCATGGTGACCTAGGATCAAACCTCATGGGGGATGGTTGTGCCCTGTGTTAGGGGGAGGAGACATGCTAAAAAATCTAGACAACTTAGGAATGGTGTAGCCCAGGCTACGTGCGATCCCCAAGTGACTTTGACGGATTATATTCCCATGGGTCGTAGTTTCTAAAGCCACAGGTCAATCCTGGAGGATCACAGACAACTTCACAAACAAAATAAAAGGGGAGGAGAAAGAAAATATTCAAATATTCATCAATGACTTTCTAGTATCATTCAAAGACATAATTGAGTTTGATGAGCCTAGATCGTTAGACGAAGCCATCAAAAAGTTGAAGTATTGTTATGAGAAATCAAAGTGCAATACTAACTATAAGAAATAATGGAAAGGTAATGAGAAGAATAAAGAAAAGTGGGTTGGGAATAGAGGAAAACCTCAGCAAACATATGACAAGGAGAATGTAACAGCACAAAAGAAATTTAATGTGGTTGATGGACGACAAGGATTTCAATCTAAAGAGTAGAACAAGGTTGATGGAAGGAAGCCTTTGTAGTGTTGGAATTGTGGAAAGGATCATCGTAGGAGATATTTTCCATAACATTAGGGTGGAAGACCACAAATTTATAGTGCTTAGGAGATACACACATTCAGGAATGTTGGATAGAGTATTCCATGGATTTATGCAACAATGGATAACATGAAGGTTGATCATCAGGCATATATTATCGAGATGGAAGCTAAGCATTGTGATCAAGTTGTTTCTATTTTGATTGAACTTGGATATAATTATAGTTATATCATTCCTAACCTGGTGGATAAGTTTTCCTTGAATAAATAAGTGCATGCAGAGTCTTGGTTAGTGTAGTTGGCTACATGTACTAAGAAAAGAGTTCATCATTGAGTAAGGTCTTGTGCATTTGAGCTAAATGATATTTGTACATAATTGCATCTAAATATGCTTCTTTTGGGATCATACAACATGTTGGTGTGTATGGATTGGTTTTACATTCATGGGACTAAGGTAGATTTATATGATAAGGATATTGAGTGCCTAGATGATGATGGAAAGAAGAGAATCTTGCAGGGTAAGAAGAAGCCTACATTGGTGAGAATGGTTGCAACTATGCATACAAAGTGTAGTAGCAGGAAAGAATGAGTATTGTTTCTGTTTCATATTTCTAGTGACAAAGGTAAGGATGTTGATGATGTAGAAGTCTTGAAGAGTTGTCTAGTTTTGCACTAGCTTTAGGATGTATTTACAATAGAGATCTCAGAGCTATCGCTTCATAGGGAAGTGTGATTTTATATTGAGTTGATGCTGGGAGTAGCATGAGCATCGAAGAAACCTTACAGGATGAGCACTCCAGAATTAGTGGAACTAAAGTCGTAGTTGAAATAAATTCTTGATAAGGGTTACATTAGGCCAAGTGTGTCACCTTTGGGTGCACCAATATTTTTTTTGAAGAAGAAGGATGGTACTCTCAGGTTATGTATTGATTACAGGAAGTTGAACAAAGTGGTTATTAAGAGCAAGTACCCTTTTCACAAACTATTGACTTGTTTGATCAGTTGAAGGGAGAAATAGTGTTCTTGAAGATTAATTTGAGGTCAAGATATGATTAGGTACACATCAAAGAAGAGGAAATATGCAATAATTCCTTCTAGACCAGGTATGGGCATTATGAGTTTGTTGTGGTTCCTTTTGGTTTCAATAATGCTCCAAGTACTTTCATGTGATTGATGAATAATGTGTTGCATCCTTATCTGGGAAACCTTTTAATAGTATTCATTGATGACAAATTGATATATTCTAAGAAAGAAGAAGAGCATGCAAAACACCTAGTAGCAGTGTTAAGACTGTTGAGAGAGAAGAAATTGTATGCCAAGCTTAGTAAGTGTAATTTCTTTCAAACAAAGGTACATTACTTGGGACATGTGGTTTCCAAGGAAGGTATAACAGTGGACCCGAAAAATATCATAGCTAACATGGAGTGGGAAACTACTAGGAATGTGGATGAGGTCAGATCATTCATGGGACTAGTAGGTTATTACAAGTGGTTCATAAGGAACTTCTCATGGATTTCCTATCATATTACATCTTTGCAACAAAAGAGAAATAAGTTTGAATGGAGCAAGGAGTGTGCAACTAGTTTTAAGAAGTTGAATAAATTTCTTACAAATGCTCCAATTCAAAATATTCCAAATCCAGATAAATATTTTTTTGTATGTAGAGATTCTTGCAAGAGAGGACTTGGTGGAGTGTTGATGCAGGAAGGATAGGAAGTATGTTTTGAGTCAAGGAAGTTAAATGAGCATGATCATAACTATGTGACTCATGATATTGATTTGGTAGCGATTATTAATGCATTGAAGATGTGGAGACATTATCTTCTTGGTAGGAGGTTCATTCTAATGAGTGATCACAGTGGGATAAGGTATTTGTTTTACTAACCTAATCTAAATTCAAGGAAAGCTAGGTGGTTAGCTATGCTTAGTGGGTTTGAACTCTAGATCAATTACATTAAGGGTAAGGAGAACAGGGTTATATATTCTCTTATCAGAAGAGTGTAGGGAAATCACATTGCAGCTATGAGTTCATATGGATAGGCTTGCAAGAGTGGATCTTGTAGGTAGGAAAACATGATGATAGGCACCAACAGTTGAAGCACAGGTTACAACAGAAGGGAAAAAGTGAATACAATGTGTATTATCATCTCAAGGAAGATGGTTTGGTCATATTTAGGGGCATGATCTATGTGCCAGACAATAGTGAGCTCAAGAAGGTTATCTTGTTGGAATTTCATGGTAATCCATATTTAGGTCACCCAGGATATTAGATGACATTTCCAATGGCTAAGAAGTTCTACCATTAGATGAAATTGAAGAAAGAGGTGGCTAAGTATGTTATGAGATTTTTGGATTGTCAGCAGCTAAAAGCAGGGTGTAAGCATCCAAGTGGTTTATTGTAGCCGATTTCGATTCTAAAGTGGAAATGGGAGGTCGTTTCCATGGATTTGATTTTATGTTTGTCGAGGAAATCTAGACAACATGATTATGTTATGGTTGTGGTTGATAGATTGACTAAGGGAGCTGACTTCATTCTATTTAAGTCTATGAATTCAACTAGTGAGGTAGCTCAGATCTTCATCGGGGAGATAGTGAGGTTACATGGTATTAGCAGGAAGATTGTGTCAGAAAAAGATGCCAAGTTCACTTCTAGGTTTCGGAAAGATTTGTTTTCAGGTTTGGGGACAAATTTATCCTTCAGTACAATTCATCATCCACAGATAGATGGATAGATAGAAAAGATCAACATGATTCTTGCGGACATGCAGAGGATGTATGTCATCCATCAACAATGGTAGTGGGAAGAGTATCTTCCAATCATAGAGTTTTCTTATAATAATGGATCTCAAAAGTCATTGAAGATGAGTCCATTTGAGGCACTTTCTGGGTGGAGTTGGAATACTCCCATCACTTTGAGTGACCTAGTGAAAAAAGTATTGATTGGAATGGACACATTGGCAGAGATGGAACAGGAAATGCAACTTATCAAGAAGACTATAAAGTCAACACAGGATAGACAGAAAATTTATGCAGTTCAACACATGGTATTCAAGGCGTTTCAAGTTGGGGAACAAGTGCACTTATGCATCAAGCCAAAGAAGAGCTCCTTGAGGATTAGATCATATGCCAAGTTGGAACCTCAGTATTGTAGGCCTTTCGAGATCCTTGAGATAATTTTAATATTGGCCTATCGACTTGCACAACCTTTGATAGTGAAAGTCCATGATGTTTTCCATGTGTCATTGATTAAGAAGTATGTGAAATATGTTAATCATGTAATTGAATAGTCTGTATTGAAAGTGGAACTAGAAGGACAATTCCATCTGAAACCTCAGTGCATTTTACAGTGAAAAATGCTCATGCTCCAAAATCGAGCAATCGAGAAAGTTAAAGTGAAGTGGAAGTACTTTGGGCCTAATGAAGCTACATGGGAGATAGTTGGTCAGATGTGTGATATGTATCCCTCTCTATTCACTAGTTGAGAAGATGTATTCTAATATATGATTTGATGTTGTGTTTTGGTTATGTCTATATATGTATATGTATGTAAATACCACATTGAGATGTGTTATAAAGCTCCAATAAGCGGTATGGTGTTGATTGTATGATGGTTATCGTCTCAGCAGTTTGGTATGATGTAAATGTTGCATTTAGATGTGTTATAAAGCTCCATGGGAAGCATGTGCTTTATGGGTTATAAGTGTCATTGAACACTGAGGACAATGTTCCCCCAAGGGGGAGGCGTTTGTAATAACCACTGGTTGATTTTCCAAGTAAATAAAATAAGACCAAGATCATGGGATATGTATTCCAAGATTAATGTTGGGAAAACCATAGCGATGGAAATCAATTGTGATTAATTAATGGCTATGGAAATTTTCAAAGGCATTGGAAAAGGAAAAGTGGAAACAACTGGAATTTTATTTATAATATAAAGGAAAATAAGAGAAAAGGGATATGAAAGGTCACAAATTTGCATGATAGGGAAATTGAAGGAAAAATAGAATAAAATGAAGAAAATAGAAGCCTTGATGATAGAAAGGCTTATAGGGATCAATTTATAGATTTATGTCAGTTTTAGCTTGGAGCTCTCTTTCATTCTCTCATACTCTTGCACACTTAGAGGAATCTTGGAGCATTCTTGGAGAACTCTAGTTTTTACTTGGATTGGAGAAAGAAGGTAAGGGAAAGTAGGGAAGCACAAGGGAATAGGTGGATCAACATCAATAGTGGGATCAATTTTTAGGTAACATGTTGCATTTCTGATTCCCTTGCTGATTTATGGATGCATGGCATATGCATGTGTTTTTCTAGTTATGTGTTTTCAATGGCCTGGAGGATTTCCTGGATTGATAGTGGTTTTAGCCTTTCCTTGCCATTTCTTTTATAGCCATGGTGTTGTGGGTTTTTCCACTTGATTGATTTTTGGTTGGTGCTCATAATTCCTTATCGATGTGGGTTGAAACAAACATTATGGAAGCCCTAGAACATATTTGGTTTAGATGCTACACTTGGACCATGCTCCAAGAAGAGAATTATTAAGTTACTAGTTTCTTGAGCCCTAGACAACTTAGGTAGAAACTGATATGGTTGGTGTTAGTGATGTCTGACTGTGAGGTGGAATCATTGGCCGATGGTTGAGGTTGTTTTTCCTCTAGAATCCTTGGTGTGTTTTGTCTTGGTTTATTCCATGAAATCCCACATTCATGCTAGGAATATGGCACGGGGGTGATTAGCTGAAAGAGAGATTTGTCTCATCCCAATCTATGCTCAAGTGGTAAGTGAAAGTCCCTGACTTGGTTGGTATCTTCATATGTTAATAAAAGATATTATTCTATTGTGGTTCACGTATATTTTTTCGAAATGAGTTTGTGATATTATAGCTAGGTTTCCATGGTTTATCTGTTGGTTATTGTTTGGTTGTATGATGTTCATTTGATGTGTATCCTCTATGGCTCTTGTCATGAATTGTTTAACTATTGACCGGTTGATGAATGTATGGACTAATAAGTGTTGTTTCAACTATGTGGAGAGGGAATAGGGCCTTCTCAGTTATTACCTTATGAATCTCAAATTTTTATGATCATATATGCATTCATGACCTGTAGCTTACATGTTTTCGATGTGTTTGACGAAATACCTAGTATGTTCTAGTCAGTTTAGGTGATGTTTTTGATTCAAGTTTTAATGTGTAGATTTTTTGTCATGTCAATAATGATTCTGAGAAGTCTTAGGAAGTTTTGGGCAGTGGTCTAGAGGCTGGCCTAGAATTGTGGCTCAAATATTTGGACCACACTTTGAACTAGACATTTTGGGTCACAACTGCAATTAGGTAGTATTGTGGATACGGTTGGAGGCCTATAACTGCATGGAGGACTTTTCGTGCATGCATTTGGGGGTTATGTTGTGAGAAAAGCAGCTCTAACTGAGGGTTTGGTCACCTGGGGTGGTTATTTTACCCATGAGTTTCCTCTATCCCTGAGGGATATTGTGAGTTGTCAATCGATGGTCAGTTGTAGGCCACACTTCCTTAACTGGAGCTTGGAGGTTAGGAAATATCATAGTAACTCTTCATCTCACATTTACCCTGACAGGCCAGTGAAATTGGGTAAATGTGGGAGGGGTGGTTACAGAATTGGCACTAGATGCATGGTTAGAGTTGAAAGAAGATACAATTTTATAGAAGAGTTCTAGAACTCAAATACACGGTGTCACGCGGAATGAGTGCACTTTGCGGACAAAGTCCACCTCCCTAGAAGCCTAAGACTTTCTAGTGACAAACAAGACAAATAGGAGCAATCCTTCTCTAAATATGCATTTATACTATGAGAAATCAAGTGTTTTAGATCTTACTTGTAACCCAACGCTGTTGTAGTAGTCCAGCTTCGTTGATCCGGATGAGCTCCTCCTTCTCTTCGAAACCTGCATTCATTAACAATCAAATGATTAAATAGCACCTGAATATCACATAAAATAAAACATATTTAACATATAGACCAAGGAGTATATGAAACAACTCATAAATAACAAATTGTTGAGAAGAATGGACTTATTTGTATTAAAAGGTAACAAAAGAAACCATTACAACCTGAGCCTTGGTGTTGTGCAAGTTCCTCCCAGGGTCCACAAGAGTCCTCCTTTACTCTGATCAGCTCACCCACTTCCAAATACAACAAGTAAAGATGGTAATCTCTCCTCACAAGCTTATACAAGGAAATCCTAATTCCAGCAACATCTACCCTTAGGAATGTTCAGCTTTCAACCTCTCCTCCCTCTGGCCCAATGCCTGTATTTATAGTGCTCTAGAGGAAGTTAATCAGGTCCACCATCAATGGGATAAGCCCCTCTTTGGGTGGGTTAGCTCCCCTCTTGATGGGATAAGTTCCTCTTCTATAGGGATACATGAACCATCTGGAGGCGCTTCATACACATCAAACAAGCTTCTAGAATGCTCTAGAAATGACCACAAGTAACTTTTTTAAGATGAAACTCGCGCCTTTTTCCTTTTACAGGGGTACGCACCCACCCCTTTACATACAGAGCGTACAAGTACGCAGGTATTGTGAACTTGGATTGCGTACCCGCAGGTGAGGCTGAGAGAAACTGCGTACCAGAGATAACTTGACTTTAAATGACTTTTCTCTCTTTCTTTGAGTTTGACATGGAAAGCAGAGGTATGAGACTTGCCAAGGAGGATAGTATGACAGGTGATGGAGCCATACAAACTACAAACAGTCATGGTGACATTTTTTAGTGTAACAGATTGCCCCCTAAAGTGCGAAGCCTGTAGTAGATTAGGGTTTTATATGATCTAGGAAGGGTGAAGTACTTTATCATTTCAAGGAGTATCTTGCGGAGAGCCTGGTCAGAACCTGCAAATATTCAACACAAAATACATCTATAAGATGATATCATCGCTGAGGTAGGCATTCCCATACTCAGATTGAAAACTTTAACTAACAATCTAACTACTGCTCTGATACAGGAATGATTTTGCAGTACATTACAATCATAGACTCTTGTAGACACAGTATGGACGCAGCCATCTGTTTATGGTTAGTCTACTAGATAATGGAATACAAAACTCCTCGCAGCTTGGATGGTGGAAACTAGATCCAGGCTCTTCATTTCTACTTCCCGAATTGGTACGATTCTATCCATGCGAATAAATGAGTTGATGTCGAACATGGTAGAAACCACTTGATTACCAGTCGATGATGTAAACTGTTAACAAGTGTGAGAGAGACCACCAGTGATGTCAACGGTTCTCAAAGTACCCAGTACAATCCATGAAATGTGAATGAATGGGTTGATGTCGGACACGTCACGGAATCCTTTGATTGAAAGTCAATGATGTAAACTGTCGTCAAAGGCGAGAAATCTGCCATTGATGCATGCAGACCTCAAGGTACTGACGATCTCTAAGTCATCTTTCTAGATAATGTGCTGATGTCGATAGAAAGCGACCCGTTGCAGGCAAGCCCACAACACGAAATCATTGTTCAAGTTGAAGAAATGTTGCTGTAAGGACTGATTCAGGGATGGTCAAAATGGATGACAAGTATTTTGCATATGAATGGTTTATTTGCAGAGACCTCTTGAACACATAACGACACGACAGATGGCTTGGTGACGATTGACCCAAAGTTAATACCCAGAAACGGTTGAAGACTTTCAGAGTGGTTTGATCAACTTTAAGGCAAAGGATTTTCCAACCCAGGTGAATGAAAAGTGTCGTGTTCAAGAGCAGTGATAAGGTTCTTCTGTAACAAAGGATAACAAATAGGTTCATTCTTCTCTCTTTTCCCCCACCATTTCTGGCAAGTACCTCTTTATTTTTTACAAGCTTGAGGAGGATAACATATGCTTGATTATAAGCTCATCCTTCGGATGAGTCCAACTTAGTTTAGATTCGGACCCTAAGAAGGAGTGGTTCGTTCCTATTTGTAATCGAACAGGTCCTTTACTGTGAAATTTTAACGAGTCCAGTATAGGAGAAACTCGGCGTTTTTCAATTTTAGAGAGTCTGAAAAAACTAAAGAAGACTCCAAGGTGAACTTTTTCGTAAATTTGTGTCTCTCAAGCCCGAAAAAGTATAAAATCATACCTGAGAGAACCGCTTGATCTTGCGACCAAGGAGTACTTTCATGTTTAGTGTCGTTGACCTGAAAAGTAAAAAGCGATCAAAGACACGTCGTTTTATTTCCAATATCGAGTTTGAAACGACAAAAACCCGGCAATCTTTTCGCGTTTTTACGGTCGGAAAAGGGCTATAAGAAGACCGTCTTTTAATTCCATTTTAACGAGTGTAAAAGAAATGCTCGGCAATCTTTTCATGTTTTAGGAGTCAGAAAAGGGCTTAAAAGATGACTCTGACGTGAAAAATGATAATTTACCCTAAAGTCCCTTTGTCCTGCACAAAAACAACACATTACTCATACCTGTTTAAGATGGGCAAAAATACATTGAAAAATATCCTTTCACGGTGAAAAATAAACAAACTTAACCTTCATTTATCTAAAAAACCTATAAAAAGACTTTTTACCATGTCATTTTTACCATTTTATTGTTGAGGGAGAGAAAAGGGCTTTTGACAAGAAACTTCCCGTGAACATTGCGGAGAATCCGACCGTCGAAATTGAGCGCCGTATCTTTCAGGTATTTCACAACATCCTTCTCCTCAATTTCATCCGTTTAGAATTTCATTTTAAGTTTTAGTTTGATTTTTTAGAGGGTTTTAGGTTTTAGGGTCCGCTTTTCGGGGTACGCAGGTGCCCCATGGGTGACCTGCGTACCCCGACATTTTCCTACATAGGAAAATGGTCAGAGTACGCAGCCCACCTTCAGAACAGCTGCGTACCCCCGCTCTGTTTTCTGAATGCGGGGTGCGTACCCCGTGAAACGCGGATTTTCAAACCCCAAACCCTAAATTTAACCAACCAAATTTATTTTAATGAATTCTAATTATTATTTTTTGGTGTGTAGATCACTCACCATGCTAGATTGGCATGAAAGAGAACACGAGGACGTTGATTTGGCCGCAATAGATCATCAACCTTCCATTGATGCTTTAAAGGCATGCGGTCTTTACAAGTACTGGGCCATACCTGGCATGAGGGCTCAGGTGCCATTCCTAGAGTGGCTGGTCCAAAGGTGGAATGTTCAGGACCAATGCTTCTACATCGGAGAGAACCAGCTCGAGATAGAGCCCTCCGACATATATTTTCTCACTGGCTTGCCTAACAGGGGCGAGCAACTGTCTCTATTCGGGACTAGGCCGGGTGGCCAATCCCTTGCTAGTCTCCGGCTAGAGTGGTGCAACAATCAAAACCAGGAGAAGGGGATAGAAATCAAATACATATCCCGGCCTGAACTTATGGTAATTGCCTTTACGGTTACCAGACTCTGCGGTGCTGCCGCTTTGCACAATGCCACCGGGTCCCAAATGCGGATGGCTATAGATTGCTTCCGAGGCACCATTTTCAACTGGTGCGATGCTGTGCTGGCCAATATGAAAGGCCAACTGACTAGGGCAAAGAACGTACAATTGAAGACCTTTGGATATGGGCCTTTGGTTGTGAGCTTTGCCCTAGAGAGAGTTCCTATGCTGATCCCCCAGCAGCTTACTGTTCCAGTTGGGGCTCCTCGGGAGCCTAAGTTGACGAGATGGGTTGCGGTAATGGCCCGGCATCCTGATGAGGGCGCGACAGTTGTCCGATTTCTTGATGGTTACTTTCACTGGTTGGAGAACCAGGTCTTTGCTATTTAGGATTTTCCTTATGTCGGAATGGATTTTCGGAATGATCCGGACATGGTTCTTCCACAGGGAGAACAATGGGATGACAGAGGTACTTCATTTTTCACAAGTTTTTAAATTATCTATTTTTTTTTGTTTTTTATATATATCGTCTCAAACTGACAGTAAAAATGTTCAAAATGCAGATGTAGGCCCACGGCGTCCAGCCAATCTCCGGGCTTTTGAGAGTTGACATCCAGTTGCACCGGCACCGGCCCCTCAGGACGCGGTCGTAGAGACACTAGCTGAGTTGGAGCAGGATCTAGAGCGTCTGACGGCGGGTATACCAGAGACCACTATAGATGATATTCCTATCAGACTTCAGCGCTATGTGGTTTCAGTCCCGGGACCTTTTAGGAGGTTTTTATGTAGAGTGGCCCATGTAGTGGTGTCTTATAGGGAGCATCACCAGTGATTGGATGGTCACTTTGTAGACACATGTGACATTTTGATTTTTTGTACTTATCATTTTTGCCGATCATAAGGTGTTTTAAACCTATGATCGAAGACGATGTATATTTTTTGACACACTTCTATCTATATATATCATTATTACCGGCTTATTTTGTTAAACATGTATGATGGAATGTTTATAAATTTACAATTATTGCAAATATCTATTTAACACTCGAGACGAAATTGCATCTGCTAATGTGTTTAAAGACCTTGGAATATGTTGATATTCAATGTAATCAAATTCACGTTCCAAGAGATCCACCCTCAAAAACAATCTTAATAACACTGGATTTCTAATGGCATAGACTCTATTAAGCTGTAATACAACGAGTTCAGAATCTAACCTCACTATCAAACTCCGAATCCCAAATGAAATAGATTCAGATAATAACTCAATCACTGCACTGTATTCTGCAATGTTGTTTGTTGTTTGACCGAGGCTCACCCCATGCATAGAAACTAACTCGTTAGAGGGCGAATAGATAACCCAGGCTGTGGAAGAGATATTCCGTGTACTACGACAAGCACCATCAGCAAATCCAATGTACGTTTGGAGAGGCGTCGACATCTGCAATATCAAGAGTAAAACCAAGATAAGCTAGAATAACGACGAAAAACACATTCTCTAAACTAAGCACACTGTCTAAACTAAGCACACAGTCTAAACTAAGCACACATACCAGCTAGAAAGAAAAACCTATCCTAACTAAAATCTCCATACCCATCATTTAAGCATAATACCTTTTTAGGTAAAGTCCATTTCCGGGTTTACCCAAAGAGTCCCCGTCAAAGTCTACCAGCTCATAGGCCCCTTTTGCTAGCTTTCGCTTAACAATGTAGGGCCCATGCCACATAGGAACGAATTTTCCAGCACCTAACTTATCATTAGCTTGATCATATAACAACACTAGGTCTCCTTCTGAAAAATTTCGAGGGGTCACATTCCGGTCATACTGATCTTTCATCCGTTTTCTGTGAGTCTCGATTGCTAAGGCAGCTTCACATCGAGTCTCATCTAATTTAGCTAAGTATAACAGACGCTTCTCCTCTTCGGAAGTAGCTGGGAGAAATTCGATGGCCATTTGTAGTGACAGGATTTCGCATTCAATGGGCAGCACGGCTTCCAAACCATAAACTAGTTGGAAAGGAGTGAACCCTGTTGATGTTTTCACTGAGGTTCGGTATGCCCAAAGCGCTGAGAATAACATGTTGTGCCAATTCGACCGATGAATACCGATGATCCGTCGGATCATGATAACTAGAACTTTGTTGATAGACTCAACCAGATCGTTTGCTTGGGGATAATAAGGAGTAGAACTATCATGACGTAAACCAAGCTGGCCTGTAAGTTCTGTCATCATAATGTTTCGAAAATGGCACCCATGGTCAGTGATTATCGCTTGTGGGACACCAAACCTAGCAATAATGTGATTGAATACGAAAATTGCTGTTGTCTTTCCGTCTGCCTCGAATGTAGGCATCGCCTCGGCCCACTTAGTAAAATAATCAACCGCAAGGATGATATACGCATGCCCCCTGGCCGAGTGAGGGTTACAAGTAGTAAAGTCGACACCCCATTTGGCGAAAGGACCGACGGCAATTATAGGGTGGAGAGGAGCTGGTGGTGCACGCATCTTGCGATCAAACACTTGACAGTTGTGGCATTTTCGGACCGCAATGATACAGTCTTTAAACATGGACGGCCAGAAATAGCCAGCACGCAACACCTTCTGAGCTGTGGCATACCCAGACATATGACCGCCACACGCCCCAGAGTGACAGTCATTCAAAACCTTTTCTGCCTCTTCGTGAGTTAAGCAACGTCGGAAAACCAAGTCTGCCCCACGGCGATAAAGAGTGTCCCCAATAATTTTGTACTGTTGGGACTGGAATCGAATTTTTCGACGTTCCGACTTTGAGATTTCGGGCCAAAAGGATTGGGTCTGGAGATAGACAATTATATCCCCATACCACGGATCTAAAGTGCTGATAAGAAACAAAGATTCGTCCGCAATGGGCTCCTCTGCCACTGTTTCCGTGTCAGCACGTGGGAAATCACACATTAACTCGGCAAAGACTAAGGATTGCTTAGACTTGGACTTCTCGAACTCCAAATCGAACTCCTGCAGGATAACGATCCATTTGGAGTACTTGCCCCCTAGCAATTGTTTAGTCAGAATATAGATCATAGGGTTGCAATCCGAAATCACTGTAGTTTTACGAAGAAGAATGTAATGACGAAATCGCTGGACAGCTTGAACGGCTGCCAGTGCCAACTTTTCCACATGTGAATACTTTAGCTCGGTTGGATTTAACGTCCGACTAAGATAATAGATCACATGTTCCGTTCCGAATTCGTCTTCCTGAACTAAGACCATTCCAATGGTGGAGTGGGAGGTGGCGAGATACAAAAAATAATCCTGGTTGTAGTTGGGAGGATGTAGCAACAATGCATGGGTCAACGCGTGCTTAAGCGCATCAAAAGATTCCTGAGCTATCTCATCCCAAGAGAATTGAGCATTTTGTTTCAACAACCGGGTGAAACCCTTTGTAACCTCGGCATAGTTAGGAATGAATCGACGTAAAAAGTTTGCTTTCCCCTGCAAACTTTGGAGTTGGCGCAAACTCGAAGGAGGAGGCAATTTGATGATAGCTTCTACCTTCGAGGGATCGACGCGGATACCGGCTTTTGAAATGACAAATTCTAGCAATCGTCCCACTTCTATGCAGAAGACACATTTGTGTGGGTTCAACCGTATTCGATAATGCCGACACCTCAGAAAAATAGCTCGTAAATGGACAAGGTGGTCAGCTCGACGTAACGAATGAGCGGGAAAATCATCGAGATACGGTTGCACAATGTGCTTGATGTCATGAAACGCGTAAGACATTGCCCGCTGGAAAGTGGCCCCGGCATTCTTAAGTCCAAGAGGTAATTTTCAATAAGCAAATGTCCCCCATGGACAAATGAAAGCCGTTTTTGGTTGATCGGCAGGTAGAATATTGATTTGATTGTAACCGGAAAAACCGTCCATAAAGGAAAATATTTCACTGCCGGCACAATCATCAATTATTTGATCGATATAGGGCGTGGGATAGTTGTCTTTTGGACAAGCACGATTGATATCCCTATAATCGATACATATTCTTATTGTTCCCTGTTTTTTGTTAACCGGAACAATATTCGATACCCAATCCGTTAACGGGATCGGATAAATGAAACCTGCTTTCAACAGCTTCTCTACTTCTGCTTTAATCGCAGCCGCTTTCCTAGGGTGTATCTGACGCAGACGTTGCCGAACGGGTTTAGCGTCCGGGTAAGTCTTGATTTCATGAACAACAATGGAGGGATCAATTCCTGGCATTTCCTCATAGGACCAGGCAAACACGTCGCGAAACTTTTGAAATAGGGCCTTGTATGTTTGAATTTCATCATCTGTACACGAGGCACCTATATGAATGTTCTCAATAGTTCCGGTTTTGACTGAAATGTCAATGGCAATAGTTTGGGAAATATTTCCCAAATTCAACTCTGAATCAGGATGTTTCATGGGATTCTGAGCGTCCTTGACATATTCAGCTGTAAAGATTGATGAAAAATCATTTTCAAATTCATCATCCTCAGGTAAAAACGAAGATCTATGATGGAGATCTTCCCATGGTAGATCGTCTACACTTAGGATTTCGCGAAGTTGTTCGTCAGATGACACAACTTTAGGAAACGCTATCCGTTCTGAGGTTGATGTGAAAAGTGACTCTTCACCGACCACATTCATTTGGTCAATTTGGGTTGAACGCGGGTTGGAAAAAGACTGCATGGCTTCATAAGCAATTTCATATGGACTCAAAGGCATAGCATCACCGAATGAGTCTATCTCAGATTCAGATGGGACAATCCAAGGATCATCGTAAATAATAGTGTCTGAAGTAATCATATGAATGAAAGCCAATGAAGGGTCTGCGTTGAGTGGAGGAAAGGGAAAAGTTCCCAGTAAACCGGAATCTTTAACTAATCCTACACCAACATCCTTGTAAGGGATAGTCGTTTTACCGACATGTTGGATACTCTCTGAAGAGGCTGGGTCGGATGAAAAATAAGCCAGCTGGTCTATCGTCACGATCTTGCCATTGTGTGGAAACTTTATAACTCTGAAGACCGATGACACGACCGCTGTCATAGCATAAGACCAACTGCGACCCAAAAGAAGGTTGTAGTCTAGAGGGGCATCAACCACTTCCACATCCAGACTAACGGTTTTTCCTTCAACCCCTATAGGAAAATCCTGTAGAATGCCAAACGGATGGAACCCACGGCCATCAAAGGCCTTAAGAATCGTCGGGGATTGGTTCAATGAAGGAGAACCAAGCGATCTCCAACATTGAATCGACATAATACACGTAGAAGCTCCTTCATCAATTACAGTCCGATGAATAGGCCTGTTTTTTACTATCACTGGAATCTGGAAAGCCATTTGATGAGGGAGACGCGGTGTACTATTTTCTAGATCAAAGATTATCAAGTTCGGGTCCTGAATATCAACAGCTCCTATAGCCGACAAAAGTAATTTTCGTTGTGCTGGGCATGATTGCAGCACTTCTAAAGCCGACATTGCTGAGGGAGAAACAGCTAAGTCCTCAACAATGTTATAATTCTGAGTTTCTCTCGCATGTGGATTGAAAGCAGACTTTCGAAGTATACCCTTGGCGGGCGGTTTGATTACCAAGTCCGGGCTAGGTTTCTCGATCTGTAGTGGATCGGAACCGGGAGCTGAGGTTGATGGATTAGAATGAGAAGATTCTGCTTCTTTGCCATCAACAGGACTCTTACTACCGTAATCTTGCGATCGAGTCGCAATCCGTACATGAGACATCATCAATATGGGTTCTTCACTGGCACTCGAGGAAGAACCTATCATTTTACTCTCCTACTTTGGAAATGGATCTTTCAAAACAGCAGGAGTTGGGGAACCTTTAACGATTTTCACAACCTCTGCCCGATGAGGGCAATCTCTTGTGAAATGATCTTCTTCACAAATTAAACAAGGATAGCGAGGTTTGCGCTTCTCGTCATTAGATTCCGACTTCTCTTTTTTCTCCTTTGGAGCCTTGTCTGCTTTATCCTTCTTCTTGCCTTTCTTCTTACCACCGTTTTTTGATTTAGCCGTAGATGACTCTACAGCATGAACGTCGGCGGTAATTTCAGGAGAAGACTCTCCTGTTGGGGAATCTGGTAAGGTTATTATTGGAGAAGAATTCTTTGAGGATTTCTTCTTACTTTTAGTGTTCACCGTACCAATCATGCCATCGGCAGCATGAGACCCCGAAGGAGCAGCAGCGATTTGATTCGACTTAGGAAGATCTGGGATCTTCTCGTGCAACGTACCCGACTAAGTGTAAACTAAGTCAAGGTACTGGGCTTGAGCAATGACTTGCTCCTCAGTAACTACTCTGGCCTTAGCTACATCTTCAGTAATCTTCGGTAATAATGATTTGACAAACCATTCAGCTAAGATTTGGTCTGGGATAAAAACTTTCACTAAACGTCTTCGACGTCTCCATTCATGGATATGATCAGAAATATAAGTGGACGTCGATTGTTTTAAGGAATTTAATAACTCGGTACCATTATCGTATCTGACCGGCAACTGAAAATGAGTTAGGAACGAGGTATCTAACTGGCTAAAGCTATAAAAAGAGGCCCGTGGTAACTCAATGTACCACTTGGCCGCGAGACCAATGAGCGTACGCTGGAAAAGACGTAAACGGATCGAATCATCCGAGATGGAATTTGAAGCACACCAGAGGTGGTAAGTCATCACGTGATTTGATGGATCCTCTCCAGACTTACCTTCGAACTTGGGTATGTCACTGGGCAACTTATTTGGCATTGGCGGCCAGAACGGAAGATAATTTATTGGATCATTCGTTAGGCGCGTCAAGTCTGGTAAATCCAAAGTTGCGATAAAAGGTAACTGCTGATTCGGATCCCTAAAACTCTGGGTCACAAGACTAGTCCCAGGAGGAGGATATCCAGGATAACTTGGAATAGGAATCGCATTCGGGATATTATATCCTCCTGGAAAACCAGGATTAACCGGACCGTACTGGGGTTGCTGAGGTTGTTGATAAGTGTACCCAGGATACGGTTGATACTGGTAAACCAGCTGTTGGACAGCAGGCCCGTATTGGTACTGTCCCTGGTACGGTTGATAAGCGAATTGTGGTTGACTAGTGACAACCGTACTTAAACCAGGCTGCCCTACAGGCATCTGGACCGTGGTTTGAATCGTAGATCCAGACAACGGTAAAGATGTCTGAGGGGTGGTTGCAGAGACAGTAGAAACCGGAGCTGTCGATACTCCAGAAGTAAGTGGGGTAGATTGAACAGATGTTGCGGCAGTTGCTGCAGTCGTTTGGGATGGAGTACTAGGTGCAATTGGCCCAGACTGAGAAACTACCGGAGGTACAGAAGTTTGAACATTAGACTGGACTGGTTGCTGGGGTGAACCAGAAACTAAAGGTTGTCCAGTTTGAGATGACAACTGTACACTTGGCTGCAACACTTGTTGAACTTGCGATGGAACCCACGTTACATTCATTCCGGGGTATTGACCCATAACAGGTTGAGTATATTGAGATCCATAGCCGGATTGAGGGTAGGATTGATAATTGAGAGGTACATTTCCCGTACCTTGAACATATGATTGACCTTGAGGTGGTTGATAACCTTGACTCGAGTATTGACTTTGAGGTTGATAACCTTGAGGTAAATACTGATACTGGGGTTGACCTTGACCCTGAGGTTGATACCCTTGAGGTAAATACTGATACTGAGGTTGACCCTGGGGTACATATTGAGGCTGGGGTTGACCTTGAGGAATGTATTGTACTATGGGTACATACTGTCCTTGAGGTTGCCCCCCAGACGCAACTTGTGTACCTTGGGGTTGCCCCCCAGGCGTTACTTGAGGCTGACCCCCAGGCGGTAATTGGCCACCTTGAGGTTGAGAACTGGGAACTGAACCTGACATCATATAAATGTCTCCTACACCCAACGGTCTATTACCATTGTTTCCAGCTAATAACCCATGTTCAACGGGTTGAGGAGATGTGCCCACAAAAGTACCAGACAATGACTGATACCCAGAGGGAACAGAAGGACCGCCGTACAAGAAATATTCAGGATATTGAGTGAATACGAACGACTGACCAGACATATTTACAGGAGTATAAATACCTCCGGATGGATAAGGAGTACGAGGTGGAGAAAACCTTGACCCTGAATTGTCCAAATAATTAGTTAACGAAAGATACCAAGTAGTACTTCTAGGAGGACTGTAAAAGATAGATTCACGCTCCCTTAGATCAATAGTAGGTTGATCTTCAGGGATAGGGATGCCTACCTCTTCTTCTGGAGCAAGTTCTTCAATAGCTATCAAACTAGAAGGAAGATTTTTGGTTATGACTCTTTCTACCCTAGGTGAATCGGGAACACTAGAAGTTGGAGTAACAGGTTCAGATATTTCAGGTTCTTCACCTATATCACTAGCAGATGAAAAACTACCAGCAAGCTCAGAAACTACAACAACTTCGGGATTATAACCTGTTTCTAGACCTTGGTAATCTAGATGGACTACCAACGACAACTCTCCTTCTTCAGGTGATCCTACTTTACTGCCACTAGGAGGAGTTACAAGGACTTTTAAACCTTCGTAATGTTCCGGGATGTCTTCAGGAGGTTCACCCCGAATTCTACGGGATTTCCTCAATAGATCAGCCACGGTAACAATCTCAGGAGACTGGCCCTGAAGTCTACGGGACTGTCTCGGTAATTCCGCCACAGTTAAAACTTTTAACTACTGCACACGCAAACAAAATAAAATCTCAAAGCAAACCACCTAAAGTCTCTAAAGAACCAAACAAATTTGAATCACACGCCTAAAGAATCTAGGGCGTCAAACCATGCACAAACAATAGCCTTCTGGACCAAAAACGCTAGTTGGAGATGAAACCCAACATCGCCGGATTCAGTACAGAAGTGGCGGGTGGAACAGTTACCCCGGCAACCTGCTTAATGAATAGACCGGCACAAGTTCCTCCAATTTAACCGTCTCGAGTGAAGTGAACCCCCTGGAAAATCCAAGTGAGTCTAGCCGACGTCTGCTCCAGGTACAGTGGGATCTTCCCTCCACTGTCACCTCGGTAGAATCCTAAATATTATGGTCACTAAGGTTACCAACAGCAACAAATACACCTGGGGGAATAGTCTAAACTCCGACAGCATGCAAGGGCAGAGTATCAAGCTCAATCCCCTTGCCGGCTCCTTGACAATAATCCAAGGTTTACCGACAAGTGACCCCTGGCTCCTCGACAATGGTTAATCCGAGGTTTACCGTTTGTAATACATGCGTGTCTGGCGTTGTTCCCAACGAGGGAGGATTGATCCCCTCACTGGTTCGGACACGAGCTCGTGCTTCTCCTTTAAGAGGAGCTTTCCCAGAGTATAAATGAAACAGCTGGATTTAATCTATCACAAGATAAGCTACTTGTTTGGTTTTGTTGTCTTGGAGAGTTTATTACTCTCCTACTCCAAGACACTAGCCTGATCTATATTGGTGTTTCAGAGCCCTAGTAAATAAAAGTTACTAAGTTGATTTTACTTTAAGCGTTAATTTTATGGCTTTCTTTAAGACAAAAGGTAGCGGAGATGAAACTGGTGGTGTGTAGACTCGACTCGCAACCACTACAAAGATGCACCTAAGATGATTTACACTACTTTTCTTTTTCAATGAAACTCCTAGCTAAGAGAGTTGAGAGAATGCAAATTTTATAGAAAACAACTTTCTTGGCAAAGACAATCAAAGAAACAATTCTCTTTATCTTTTCAAAACACACAACTCATGACCACTAGTTACTTCACGAAATTTCCTTTCTCTTCAAAAGACTACAAATGCTACCAAAGCAAACTTTTTCGAAAAGAATTTTTATATTTTTATATATTAATAAAGCATATAAAACTATTTATCAAAAATCAAATTTAACAAATCTAAGACAATCAAATCAAATTCACTCAAAAGCAAATCAAAGGGAAATTTACCTAAAAGTAAAACTAATGAGGACAAAAGCCTACAAAGATAATTCCTGGATGTTTTACTCAGTCAAAATGTAACTAAGGATCAGCCTATGCAGAATCATAAACTGATCAAAAACAAAATCGAAATCTTTTTGTTCTTTTTCTCAAGAATGAAATTCAAAGCTTCAAGCAACAAACTTTTTCGAGATTTGCAAAGAGAAGACACAACAGGTAGGTCTCTCACAAGGGCGAATTCTATGACAGGCCTGACTCCTAAGAGGGTTGAACAAAACTAGGGAGATCCAAAGTTTGACAACCTCTAATGCCAAAGTCACTACAAGACCAGTTAAAAATCAAACCCTAAGGAAAAAAACTCTATGAATTCCACCAAAACCCTCAACACTAACGGAACAAGTTCAGGTGAAGATCTCTGACAGTAAACCAATGGATCTGGGTAGGAAAAACAAATTAAAAGCAAAATCTAAAGAGCAAAAAGCAAAAATTGAAATTTTCTCAATTTTACACAGGGTACGCAGGCAACCTGTTTACACAGGTGCGGGTACGCTCTGTGCACACAGTAGCAGTGCGTACAAGTACGCACTGTGCTCAACTCAGAGCCTGCGTACTTCTAGCAAAACTAATAAAAATGGAAATCTAAATTAACCCTAAGCTAACCCACCCAAACACACAGTTAGACAGCCAAAAACCAGAAAACAAGCGATTTTTCTCAAATCAAAATATGAAATCAAAAAGAACTCAAACACATTCATGGATTCCCCAGTATGGTTGCCATTTTGTCACGCGGAATGAGTGCACTTTGCGGACAAAGTCCACCTCCCTAGAAGCCTAAGACTTTCTAATGACAAACAAGACAAATAGGTGCAATCCTTCTCTAAATATGCATTTATACTATGAGAAATCAAGTGTTTTAGATCTTACCTGTAACCCAACGCTGTTGTAGTAGTCCAGCTTCGTTGATCCGGATGAGCTCCTCCTTCTCTTCGAAACCTGCATTCACTAACAATCAAACGATTAAATAGCACCTGAATATCACATAAAATAAAACATATTTAACATATAGACCAAGGAGTATATGAAACAACTCATAAATAACAAATTGTTGAGAAGAATGGACTTATTTGTATTAAAAGGTAACAAAAAGAAACCATTACAACCTGAGCCTTGGTGTTGTGCAAGTTCCTCCCAGGGTCCACAAGAGTCCTCCTTTACTCTGATCAGCTCACCCACTTCCAAATACAACAAGTAAAGATGGTAATCTCTCCTCACAAGCTTATACAAGGAAATCCTAATTCCAGCAGCATCTACCCTTAGGAATGTTCAGCTTTCAACCTCTCCTCCCTCTGGCCCAATGCCTATATTTATAGTGCTCTAGAGGAAGTTAATCAGGTCCACCATCAATGGGATAAGCCCCTCTTTGGGTGGGTTAGCTCCCCTCTTGATGGGATAAGTTCCTCTTCTATAGGGATACATGAATCATCTGGAGGCACTTCATACACATCAAACAAGCTTCTAGAATTCTCTAGAAATGACCACAAGTAACTTTTTTAAGATGAAACTCGCGCCTTTTGCCTTTTACAGGGGTACGCACCCACCCCTTTACATACAGAGCGTACAAGTACGCAGGTATTGTGAACTTGGATTGCGTACCCGCAGGTGAGGCTAAGAGAAACTGCGTACCAGAGATAACTTGACTTTAAATGACTTTTCTCTCTTTCTTTGAGTTTGACATGGAAAGCAGAGGTATGAGACTTGCCAAGGAGGATAGTATGACAACTGATGGAGCCATACAAACTGCAAACAGTCATGGTGACATTTTTTAGTGTAACACAAGGGTAGCATGACCTTTGGTAGATTGCGTTGAAAGGAAAATTTCCAGGTAAGGTTAAATGGTAAATCCGAGAAATGGTGGAGAAAAAATTTTGTCACCTAATTTGGTAGAAGCTTCTAGGGACCAAGCACCTCCCAAAATGGGGAGGTCTGATCTGAAATTGATCATGGAATTATTTTTCATCCATTTCAATGCTTTTAGAGTGGAAAAAAGTGGAGGAACTAACTCATAGGACCATTCTTATCGATGGGACTAGGTTTCCAAATTTGGGTCTGAAAGCTTCTAAGAACATTTTTAGGGATAAAACAATATTTTTTGAGGTAATTGTTTGTTTGTATTTATTGAAACTCTTTTATTTTCCTATTATGCACATAGATAAGTTTCCAAAAACCCAAGAATCACCTCAACTGAAGTTTGTATACAAACATTATCCCACTTAGAATTTGACCTTCTTGTTTTGTCCACCATAATTCAAGAGGATGCAATGTCAACCCCAATTGCTGAAGGAAAATGGACTAGCCACTTGATCATGATGAAGAATAGTATAAAATATTGAATTTTGTAACTTGGGTTAGGAGTTGAGGGAGTCAAACCTAACCACTAACAGGCTATTAGGATGTGTTATAATCAAGCCACTAGGAAGAAAAGTGGTTCCATTATTCTAGAGTGCCACTTTTTTCCATAGTTGAGAAGAGTAGCTAAGAAGAATAGGAAGAGAGCGCTCAAAGATCATTTTTGCACCAAGGTATCTGACAGGCCATATGCCTTACTTCATTATACTTGCTACCATTTTCTACTCAAAGAAATAGAGCAAGTTGACCTCATCTTCTAGTTGGGTTTTCTCCCAAAAGAGTTCCCCAGGTTATATATTGTGTCAAATCATTTTTTGTGAGATTTTATTTTGTTTTCCCAATTTTATTTATAATAATGTGCAATCATATGAAATAAATAGTAACTTAAAGATCCAAAAATTGAAAGAGAAATAAACCCTCATAGTTTAGATTTTGGATTTTTAACTATAATTTATCAGATCCATTGTGATGAACAGTCTCGTGGAATATCCATGACTATTTATGGATCAACAAGAAAAGTACGAGTCTAAAAAATATTGAAGTTATATTAATGCCATATGTCAAAAAAATATTAAGTCTTACATGTTCCTAGTGGTTTATCAACTATGAGTTGGAATTTCAATGATGATTTAATGTAATTAGAAGCTCAATGTATGAAAAGGAACCAAGGAAAAAATAATACATATTCGATAATTATTTATTAATTTTCAATGGTATGGTCAATTTTATCCACATTGTTGAGAATAATTGGTGGTATCTTATCCACCGGTTGAGTTTATTGTGTTATTTAACAAATATTATTAAAAGGTAGTAAACCAATCATTTGATTAATACTTGCCACCTGTTACACCTTATTGGGGGTAATTAAGCCCCAAAAACTACTAATGAGATGAAAACTTTTCTTACTTGGCCATTCCATCTGGGTGACACTTGTGAATCCACAATGGTAGGTTACATGGCACTCCTAGGTCATGAAAGGGTGCAATGTGTCCCTAGAAATTTGTTGAACAAGAGTAAAACTTCCAATTATGATCAGACATCATGAGCACTATATTGATGGTCAGGCTACCAAGGAAAAATAATAACAAAATCTTGATAATTATTTAGTAATTTATGATGGTAAGTTAAAATTTATACATATAATTAAAACCACTTTTTGGATTTATACACCATATGTAGTAATGCTACAACAATGACATTGTGCTTTGTTTTTCGATGAATTAATGAGTATTTTTTTTTCCCTATCTAATGGTAGTGGATGTGTGACCATGTGAACATATGTGCTATTGAGAATCAATTATATTACCTAGTAAATGAAATTTATATTAAGTTTAAATTCACTTTATCTACAATACACATTGTTAGTTTGTGAATTTATGGTTTTTCCTTATCATTTTATGATTTTCTAAACAATATCTAGTAATAATGGGAAATGACTATTCACTACCATTCTCACTGCATTCGTCAACATATTAGATTCAATATGCATCCCTTTGATAGGATTTAAAACCATAAATAGATTTACAACTTATAATAATCAATATTAAGTTTTCTGTTGAATTTCATCCATTGATCTAATATTCATTTTACAGTAGTCTATTTCCTTACAATAACAAATATTGTATCTTTTTTAGTGTCAAAATAGTAACTAAACATATTATAAAAACCTTGGGTTATATTTCCATGTAGAAAGGAATAAAAATCAAACAAGGTCATGAGACACGTATTCTAAGCTGAATGGGGAGATACATCAAATTGGGGATCACTTCTGGTTAATTAATGACTATGGAAATTGGTAAAGGCATTGTCAAAGGAAAGAAGGCAATAAATGGCAATTAATATAAGAAATAAACGAGGAAAGGAAGATGAAGAGAGAATAATATGCATGAAAGGAAAATTAGAGATAAAATAAAGGAAAATGAAAGAAAAGAGGAAAGGGAAAGTAATATACACTAGACATCAATGATAAAAAGGCACCTAAGAAACCGTTGACATTTTTTGGGCTCATCTTTTGATTAGTTTCACAAATATAACTTCAAGATGATATGGAGAGCACTTAGACATAGATAACTAAGCAAGAAAAGGACAAACAAAGGAAAGAAAAGAAGTGCAAGGGGAAGTTGGGCAGCGATAGGTAAGGGTAGAAAATACTTGTGGATTTGCATGTAGGGATTTCATTCATGTTGCATGCATTGGTTTATAGTTTATGTTTGTTGTCATTGGCATGGGGTTTTTCTAGATTGAAATTGGTTTCATCCTTTCCTTGTCATTTCCTGGATAGCCATGATGTAGTGGGTTCTCTATTTTAGTTTAAGCTTTGAATGGCCTATAGATTTAGATCTTGGTGAGGTGGTCTCATGAAAATTCCCAAGGGTCAAGGGTGGAGATGATATTTCTCATGAAACTCTTGAAAAATGGGTGGAGATAAGAAAATTCCTCTGGGTATGGTGAATAAGTCAGAGGACTCCAAGCTTGTTTTTTTTTTTGTGATTTCTAGATTGACTTAGGTGAAATCACTATTGTTGAGGGTTGAAGCGGTTCAGCCTCTAGAACCCCTAGATGGTTCCATTTTGGTTTATCACATGTGATCCCATATTAATGCTTGGAATATGGAACAAGGGTGATTGGGATGAAAGAGACATTTCGCTCAGCCCCAATCCATGGTCAACTTGTACATGGAAGTCCCTGACTTGGTTGGCATTCACATTTTGTAATGTGTGTTATTTCTTATTGAGATCTATGAGCACATGTATGGGTTATTATGTTGGTTTTATGATTGGTTTGTCATTAATTCAGTCTAGTTAAATGTTGGTCATAGGCATGTTACATTCTTGTTGTATATTGTTCTCTTCTTATGGATATTTCTTATGGATTGATAACTTATTGAATGATTATATGAATGTGTGAGCTAATATGTGTTTGTACAACTAGTAAGAGAGGATAGTGAGGCTTCTTGATGATCCTCATATGATTCAATGAATCAATTAACATATATGCATTCATGAGCTACAAATTATTTGTTCACAATGTGTTTACATAAATGAATATAGAGTGTTTTATAAGTTTGACTATGATTAGAGCCTAGAAATTGATTTTTATGCTCCTGTAGTTACATGATAGTATTATGGAAAGTTCTAGGTAGTTCTAGGCAGTGGCATGAAGACTAGCCCCAAAATCCAGATCTGAGTTGTTAGTTGTGATGGGCCTCTAAATTAGTGACATATTAAGGCCCATCTAACCTTTATTAGGCACATGAAGGCTATATTAAACCTCTCCTTCTACAGTTAATAATTTTTTTTTCTTTAGTATGTTCTTAGGAAGGTTTAGAAATGGTTGTATATTATGTGCCTAATATTTTTATTTTTGAAGAATATTGTGAGAATATTGGGTAGATTATGAAGATTTAGAGGAGGAGATAATCTAGGGAGTTTCTTCCTGCTATAGGAGGATCAATATTGGATAATAAATAAATAGGATATTATGAAATTATTGCACAAATTTTGGAGCTCTGGTGATTGAGAAAATATAAGAATGTGCTCCCTGTCAATTAGTGTAGATTCCTACTGTTGGGAACCACATCCACTATTTGAGGGATTTTGGAGGGGAAAGCTTCCTCCTTTCAAGGAGAATTATTCCTCATCATTTTTTATAAGTACCAATTCGAAATTCCTCTACAGGCATGTATTTGTTAGTCTTCTTGTGGAGACAAATTGTTCCTTAGTAGCTCCACTTTCATTTCCAGTAGGGATGTACTTGAATTGATTCAAATAATGAAGTTTGATGCCATTTTTAGCTTATAAAGCTTGATTTCATTCATAGGAATCTATTTTTACTTCTCCTTTTCCATCCCAGGAGCCTCAGATCCCTATTTTACAATTTATTTATGTCCTTTGAATGTCTTTTTCACTAGCATCTGTTATATCTGCATTTACTATTCATGCTTCTTTTGTTGTAGGTTACATTGGTTAAATGATAGAAGTGAGTTATTTTTTAGGTTATTTATAGATTCGCAATAATTATTCATCCTTATAATAGCTTTCAAAAGTCATATTGATCATTGAGCTACTTGGATTGGTCTACTAGTTCACAAATCTAGACTTTCTGGAAATCAGTTATATCAAAATAGTAGTAATTTTATGCTATTTTTTAGAACGTGTTAATGAGATTCATTTGAGTTGATTCCACTTGTATTTGGTCATAAAAATATTCAATTTAGTAACAAAATCAACTTTATATCATTTTCACTTTATTAGGTTAGGAATTTTGTAGGTTAACTAGCTCACTAATTCTTGAATTTCCAGTTTTTAGAGTAGTAATTTTCTACTATTTGTTAGCACATGTTAACAGGGGTATTTTGGAGTGATTCCAATTGTAATTGAGTCCTAAGACATCCTAATTAATAATAATAAAATCCCCATCCCATTTTCATTTTATTTACTTGGGAATTAGGCAAGTTATCTCCTCTTGTAGCAAAATAGGGCCTCCTCTAGCACCTCTTATAGCACTCCTGCAACCCTCCTATAGCACATGGAAACTTGACCATATTTTCTCCAAAATATTGGTTTTGGTCTCTTAGGATTTAATAACTAACCCTAGGCTCTAAATACATGATTAGGGAAGAATATAAATCACTTAGGACTTTGCTTTTTACAAAGTAGATTAGGCATTTTTCTTTGAATTCATGCTCTTAGGATTTCAATTACAAATTATTGTTCTTGCATAGGATTAGTTTCTTTTGAAGGAACATTTCACATTCTCCAACTAGACTAATTATTCAAATTGTTTCAAGTACCACAAGGTTTACACTCTTCAAATAGATAAGTGCTTTTCATTCCTGCAAATAGAATAACCTTTACCTTCTTGCAATTAGGATTAATATTTACATTTGAGCAAGTAGCATTTCCAATTCTTGCAAATAGAGTAACATTTCCATTTTTGCAATTAGTTTAGGATTTTATTTCATGAAATTCACTCCATTACATCAGAACAATGAAAGAAGGACACATTTTATGTTGCGCATATTGTTTCGACACCTCTGAATTTTGTACGAACCCCGAGTTGATAATTTAAGTTAGTAGCCTTGGGATTTGCATCATTTTGGTTGAAATAATGGGGCTCATCAAGGTGAACCCTCTAAACTAAGAGATTTAGGATGAAATCACATGGAGGAAGGTTGGTGCATGTGGATGGAGCCTTCCAACCATATGCACAACTTGGCATGCATGCATCTAGGGTATACGGTAAGAATAAATTTAGTTCCAGGCCAGGCTAAGGTCATTAATATATGTTGTTTGGTATCTGCATGATGAAGAGCTCCTTGGAGGTTGCAACATATTTTTGGTTTGTATACCCCACTTCCATAATGTAATATTTTATTTTGGGTCATGTATAGTAACCCGCAGCTCATGTTTACCCTAGTGAGCTTGTAAAAGTGGGTAAATGTGGGGTGGTGTGTTATAGAGTGGGATTAGATAAAGGATGCAACAATGCACCTCAGGGTAAAAGCAGGTTTATAGGTCTGGAATGCATGCATGAATGTTAATTTTGGTTATATGCATTGCAGTCACATCCATGTTAGTAATTTTTTTGATTTTGTGGTTACATGTGTTGTATTTCACAGAGACAGCCTCAGACTGCTTACAAGACTAATACCTGGGCACATCTAGATTGATGTGTCTCAAATGATTTACAGGAAATTGGAGACATCAGTTATATTATCTATATATATATAGGAAATGGGTTGGTTCATTTATCCAAAAAAATAAGACATGAGTTTCTGGTACTTCTTCAGAGGTTCATATCTCATAAATATGCATATAAATAGTGAAGTCTGAGTATTCCAATGGTTTACAACTTAGTAAGCTTTTGTAGAGCATATGAGAGAGGACAAAGAGAAGGCAAAACTGATCACATAGAGCATAAGGCTTCAACAATTCTACCCTTAACACATAGAGCTTGAGGCATTAAGGATTTCAATATTTATTTGAGTTACAGGGAGAAATAATGGATGAAGGAGGGGTTGAATGCTATGATTCAAGTGTTGCATATTTAAAGATATAATTTCAATAGTCCACACAGGTATATGCATCAAAAATATTGAGACAAGTGAATCTGTGATATAATTACAAGCACTTGCATTCACATATCAATACAAATAAATCTATGAGGAAGCTTGAAATATTTCTGGCAACTATAATTGCATGAATACAGAGAAGAAATATGAACACAAAATGGGTTTCAACAGAGGGAACACATATTGTAATTCTTGAAGAGGGAATCACCACCATTCCCTTGATATTCTAAAAAATTTGTGTTACAAAGAGATACAGTCTGAAAATAGCATGTAATGTTTTCTATAGAATTTCTAAACCTTTTCTAAGTCTTTCTTTCCCTTATTTATCTGGAGAGGGGAGCAAGGACATTCATTACAAAAGAATATCTTTAGTCTAGACTCTGCTATCAGGTCAAATAGATGTCTCAGTCATAAATGGCTATGTGGCCCAAAAATATTACAAAATTAAATGCCTCCTTGGAAGGAAAGCAGATTGGAGGACATCAAAATAAATATCAGTCAAAGAGAAGCATTAAACTGTCTTAGTGCCCATCCCGGTAATAGCTTTTGTTACAGATTGTAGTTGGCTCACTATATGGCCTCTCGTGCTGCTCAGCTGGCTCCCATCACTTCTGCTTTTACTACTCGAAGGCCTTCCTCTGTGGAGTAGGGGTTGGGTTAACTATAAGTGCCCGTATTTGTGGTCCTTTGTTGTGTAGAGGGATGGGGCTCCATGTTGAGCCATTAATCTTCTTGGGTCTCATGTACTGCTCCATTGTTGTGCCATGCTCCATTTAAGTCTTTAGCTGCTAGCAAATATTCCCATTAAAACTATTTTAGACATTATTGGAGCTTTGAAAAACTTGGTTTTGTGTATTATGATGTAATAAAGATGACCTTTGAGCAGGGGCTTTTAACACAGGAACATTGTGAAATAGGCGATCCCGACTGCCCTTTAAGCCCTTATGCTTTCAGCCTCTTTGTGCTTCTTCCTTCATGTGATCGGGGGCTCAATCCAAGTGCTTAGCCCTTTGGATGATAAGGCTTTCAACTATTGTGCGGATGTCTTTTCCTTCATAATCTTGAAAATAATTTGATATCCCCTTACACCACATCGGCCGATATCCCGAACGCGGAAACCTTATGAAATATGACCTAATAAATATCACATCTAAGGTCCTTTTTCTTTGTTACTCGGAATCTCGCATCCCGGTGTTGAATGCAATTTTCCTTAAGTTTCTCCCCTAGGAAGTTGTGATCACCGATATGCAAGATAGCATCATCGTTTCCACATGTCACCCTGTGAGTGGTGACATGTGTCATCTAGAAATGGCCCCATAAGACCCCTGAAAATGCTAAAACTAAGTGACACTTGTCATCTACCACATCAACATTCATACTACCACATGTCCTCCATACTGCCATGTCATTTATGACATCAACTGTCCTATCAGATTTGAGGACCAATCATATGACGCCACGTGGCCCCCTGTGTGAGAGAGAGAAAGGACTACTCGACCCTATTTTAGCAGGCATTTCCTTTGTTAATGAGTTTCAGCTCTCCTGAGCGATTTTGCACTAAATCTCAATATCACAACCCCACAAGGTTTTTGGGGAGGTAGCCCCTCTGTTCTTGTGATTGTCGATAATGTGCGATTGCGGGATCCAGGATTACCCATCATCGATATGCCATACTTCCACATGGAGGAGAGAGGAAGGGGCGGACCTACCTTGGTTTTACCATGCTTTTCCTTTGTATTTGGTTTTCGGCCTCCCAACGCTTTAACACTAAGACCCAGATTTATCGGCGATTCTCCCCCCCATAATTCCTTAAGGATGGCCCATCAGGTATTATCCAGGCCATGCGGGATACAGGGTGCGGGACTGTTGTGCCTGCAGGACTACAGGGTCCTTGAGATGTGGGATGTGGGACCTGTTGGATTGTTGTGATTGCAAGACTATGCGGTTGCTGAGATGTGGGATTCACTATGCCCAGGCCCCCTGACCTCCGATAAATAGTACCGCCACATGGAGGAGAGAGAAAAGGCCCACTCGTCCCTGTCTTTGCATGCATTTCCTTTGTAAAATGAAATTGACCCCTCCCCCAATATTAACACTATCGGCGTATTCCCCCCCCTGCAATTCCTTAAGAATGGACCATTGGTATTGTAGGGGTCATGCGGGAGTGCGAGATACAGGGTTTTCCCGTCGCCAATAAGCCTATGAACTCCATGGGCCTGCCGTTATGTCTAATAAGCTGATGTGCGGGATTGTGGGGCTACTGATATGTAGGATTGTGATGTGCAGGGCTTATTGTGCACGCGGCCCCCATTATGTGATATTTTTCCTCATACTTAGTCATTTTCTTGGTTTTGAAGGCTTTCTAAGTGTGATCTTCAACATGCTCTAACTTCTGATCTAGAAGTCTCTTCTTGGACTTCTATATACCATTGGAAAACTCTTTCTAAGTACTAGGCAATGGATAGGCTCTGATTAAGCTCTGGGATCTTCTGTGGCTTGGGAAAGTGGCTCCAAACTTCACTTCTCTTGGGCAACCTTGACCAATTGAAACCCACAATGCAGTGAGTGACAACATTGGCTCCAATTGGGGACAATGCCTTGCTGGCAAGGTGTTGAGGACCTGTAGACTAGTAGCTTTTCCTTCCATTGGGCATGGAGTCATTCTTAAACAAAATATAATTCTGTGAAAAATGACTTTTTTGATAATAAACTGAAAAATTCAAATAACAATTTCAACACACACACTAGATATTTACAATGAGCAAGAGACAAATATCTCTAATTTTGAAAATAAAATTTTAGGAACTGACCATTTACAGGCAGTTCCAACAGTTCCCCATCCAAGTTTTTGAGCATGTAAGTTTTATTTCCCCTTTCTTCCACAATCTTGAAGGGGCCAAACCATAACGAATTAAATTTCCCATGTTTGCCTTTGTCTTCTCGCCAGACATCCCACCTGAGAACTAAATCTCCTTCCTAAAGAGGTATGTCCTTAGCCTTTTCGTCGAATAGAGATTTCATCCTTTGCTAGTAGTTTGACAATTTGGTCCCCGCCTGCTCTTTTTTCTCGTGAAGCTCCACCAGTTGATTGATCCTTCTAGTCAAAGTGCTTGGCTCTTCCTCAGATTCTTGTAGAAACTTAGCTACTGGCATTGCTAATTCAATCAAGAAGACAATAGCCTTGCTATATACTAGCTCAAAAGGTGATTTCCCAGTGGATATTATGGGTGTTACATGGTTATCCCATAGAGAAAACTTCAGTTGGGAGTCCTAGTTCCTTTTATTTTCAGTGATGGTCTTCTTTAGAACCCTCACCACAGTTTTATTAGAAGACTCAACCAAGCCATTCCCTTGAGGATAATATGTAGTGGAGTGTCCAATAAGGATATTGAATTTATGGAAGAAGTTGGTGAACTTGGCAGATTTGAAGACTTTTTAATTATCAATGATGATTTTAAAAGGACACCGAAATCGGGATAGTATATTCTCCTCCATGAATTTTATCACCATTGACTCGGTATCATTTCTAGTTGGGATAGCCTATACTCACTTGGTGAAATAGTCAATGGCTGTTAAAATCCATTTGTGTTGGCCACTGGATGGTGGGTTTATTTCTCTAATGAAGTCCAGTCCCCACTGTCTAAAAGGCTCCTCTATGTACATAGGAATCAGGGGGAGAGGAGCAAACTTTTGTCTTTCAGCAAACAATTGGAATTTCTGGCCTGACCTGACTTGAGAATAAACATCTCCAAATAGCATGGGCCAGTAGAATCCTTCCTTAAGGATTTTATGTGTTGTTGTATTCCAACTGTAGTTTCGTCCACAGACTCCCCCAAGGAAATCCTCAATCACTTCATGGGTTTCTCCCCCCACCAAACATAGCAGTAATACCCCCACAGGGTCCTTCCAGTAGAGTAGTCCATTAGATATAATGTATTTTTGTACCCGCAATCTTAGACTCTTGTATTTAGATCTATCCAGTCCCAATGATCATATTAGGAATAAGAGGTAATGAACAATGTTCTTACACCTGGGCGATCCCTCATATTTGGCATAGATATTTTTCTCAACTGTTTTAATGTTTTGCACTCCTCTGTGATGAGGCTTATCCCTAGAGATTGGAAGTTGGATTCAGATAAAATATTGGCCAACCCCTGGTCTTTGATGAGCTTGGTAGGCTTTATTTCTAGCTCATATTCTTGTATTTTAGCTATCCACCTACCCCTCTTTCCTTTGTTGTCTCCCTACACTAGGATGTCCTTGACTGCAGTCATTGGGATGAATGTTGTGATTCCTAATTGCAGCACATACATATGGAATGACTTCAATGCCTTGACTAGTGCATAGGCCTGTTTATCCAATATATTGTATTTCAGCTCAACATCCCTTAGGACTTGGCTGAAAAAGGCAATGGACTGCTTACAACCTTCTCTATTTTTCTATAATAGGACAGTAGTGATAGTATGTGGAGAGGCAAAAGAGAAGATGTAGAAAGGCATTGAATAGTCGGGGTTGAATATCATTGTGGCCTCAACCAAAGCTTCTTTGATTCTAGTGAAAGAAACATGGGGGACAGAGCACCACTTGACTTCATTCTCCTTCTTGAGCATGTATGTAATACCTTTGACTATCTCAACATAGTTGGGTATGAATCGCCTTAAAAAAGTTATCCTCCCCAAAAATTCTTGGATTTCTTTCTTATTTCTAGGCAAGGGAATATGGCTGATGGATTTGACTCATTCAGGATCAATATTTACTACTTCTTGTGCTACTATGTGTCCAAGCAACTTCCCCTCACTCAGGGAGAACTAATATTTCTTAGGATTCAGAGAGAGACCATACCTTGTTCACTTCTCGAAGGTGAGATTTAAATGGAGGATATGCTCTTCATCAATCTTAGAAAATATTGTGATGTCGTCTAAGTAGACTACCACGAATTTGTCTTTCTCATCTATGAAAGCTATTTCCATAGCTCTCTGAAATGTGGCCCTTGCATTTATCAACCCGAATGGCATGTGGGCATGCATGAATTTTTCCCACAGGGTGGTGAATGCAGTATTTTTCTGGTCCTCAGGGTGGACTGCAACTTGGTTATATCCAGAGAATCTATCCATCATGGACATTCTGGCTGCACCCACTACCTTCTGCAATATATTATCCATCTTGGGTAGAGGGTAGTTATCTTTTAGAGACACCCTGTTTAGAATCTGAAAGTCCACAAATAGCCTTATCTCTCTGTTCTTTTTCTAGCTAGGGACCAAATTGGCTACCCACTCAGAGTATCTTAAGGTACTATGAGTAAGAGTGGATTTATCTGTCCGAGTTTCTGTTTGCATGGCTTTATCCCACTCTTCAAGGGAATATTATGTTGAATGATATTAGTATCAAATGATTTCAAATCATTGTAAGACCAAGCAAATACATCTTTGTAAGTTTTGAATAGATCTAAATACCTTTGTTTGTATTACAAGTGTATTTCTTTGAACAACTTGATCGTTCGGGGTTCCTCCTATGATCCAATGTTTCATTCTTATACTTTCTCATCCTTCTCTAGGTACATTTGTTTGGAAGCTATGTCATATTTATTAAATAGTCTTTCCAGTGGAACAAGTCCACGAGGGATGGTGTTCCCTTTTAGTTAATTTTTTTTCCCAGCCACTTTGTATTTCCATGAAGTGGATTCTTGTTTTTTTCTTCTTCTTCTTGATCGATGGTGGAGTGGGTGAACACCCCAATGACCTCTATAAATATTTTCACCTACTAGTCATCTTCGAATACCTACCAGTGTTTGACATTATCAAGTATTGAAGGCTTGTGTCTGACTTCTATCTCAAATATGAGGAGTGGATTTCGTGGGGGCCTGAAAGTGCTTGCAGCTACCATAAGAGTGCCAGCCATCCTATTTTCTTCCCTAGGTATAAATTGGATGTTAAAGGCTAGGAAGAAATTATCGATTAAGTCCCAAAATTTATTTCAGTATGTCCTCAGCCTGGGGTGTTTGTCCTAGTATTGATTTCTGATTTTCCTTACGACCAGTTCAGAATCTCCATAGATTGTTAGGCATTTGGTATTTATATATTTTGTTGCTTGTAGTCCAAGGAGTAGTGCCTCATACTCCGCCACATTGTTGGTCACCTCAAATTCCATTTTGAAAGAGAGGAGTATCAGGCAGCCCTTCAGAGAGACTAAAAATATTCCAGCTCCATTCCCATGTTTTGAGTTTGCTCCATCAAAGTATAATTTCCGTATTTTATTTTAATTTTCTCAAAATTTCTCTGACTATCTTGTTAGGTGTACTGATGTTTCCTCTACGAAGGCCTCATCCTCTTCTAGGAATAGACAAGAGATGTCGTTATCCTTCCCATGCACTAGGGAGTTTTCTGAGCCTTTAGCTAGGGTCACAGTTTTCACAAACTTGGATTTTCTGTACAACCTCCTTTGCTCACCTCCAAGCGTGGAAGTGGTGGCATAAGTCAGATCTAGCTTAATAGAGCCACCCACCTTGGAACACCAAGATCTAGATGAGAGAATTCCAAAAAGAGGAGGTATATCAGCCACCACTATATCCATTACCGCACTTTTCACCATGATTAGAGCCAAGTTACGAACAGATCCTTTGTCATGCCTAAGCATTTGACTCTCTTGGAGTCAAAGGAGTACATGTCCTTGTATGGTTTGGTGATATTGAAACCCAGTTGTTCCATTACTGATAATGGCATGAGGTTGTGTGAGGAAATGGAATCCAACATGCAATTATGCAACAAAAGGTCATGGATCACCAAAGTCGCAGAGAAAGGCATAGTAGAAGGGTCCAACTCTTCCACATGCGACCCAAAAACAACCATGGGCCTCTCCTCTTGGAGGTTCAAACTATCCTCAGTTGGTGCTGAGGTGACTGGATGCATGAATTGAGAGACTTCAACTTTGTAATTAAGCTACTTTATAATCTCAATCAAAGGAACAAGATTTTTTACCTTTTCCAGCTCCTTCTAGAGATTGAACATGGGTTGGGCCTTATCTATATCTCCTAGCTCTGTTCTTTCTCCCTTCCCATTGGAAGTTTTAGGCAGAACAGGTGCCTCATTTTTTTTGTGTCCCTTAGGACCATTTTTTCCCTTATCTGCAAAGACTCCTATCTTAGGTGGGTTAGGATGGAGCTTACCTTCCCTTTATCTGGTGCGGGAGGAGCAACTTGGGGAGCACTTCCTTCTTGTTTCTCTAGTTCTCTTGACCTCTTCTTTGATGATCTTAGATTATGCTTACTTTGGAGATGTGTTTGCATGAACTCTGCAAACTGTTTGGAATAATAATCCATATCTTCATCACCTTTTGTTGCTTCTCCATGATGATTGGCCTCTTGGTGAGCCATATTCTCATGTTCTTCCCCGACAAAAGTAGAATATATATTTCCCTACATCTCCTGTGTATCCAACGATTGTTTGTTAGGAACATATTCCAAGTATAAGGGATGAGGGATCTAATCAAGATGCTCCTTTCCTTCCCTTGGAAGTAGTTTTAGTGGACGCCTTCTATATTGTGGGTTATAGCCATGGTTGTTGACTTGAGCATTCTATTTGGAGATTTCCAATCTTTTGTGATAAACTCCTGATGATTTTTTCCAGATCATCCTACTTCAAGTTTGATGATTCTCTATCTTAACTAGAGGAGGATGCCTATTCTTTCCCTCTTTTGGGTTCAGTAGGTCCTTGCTTTACCCTGGACTTCACTTCCAAGGCCATATTTGCTTCTACTTTGAGAGCATCGATCTGAGGTTGGTCCAAAGTGAGAGACTTCCTTTCTATCAGGGTAAAAGCAACGTCATACTCAAAGGCTCCCAAGAAAACCACATGAGCTGCAGCTGGTGTAGGATTTATGTCAGATGGCAAGTTATTGTACTTCATATTGAATCTTTTGATAAATTCTGAAGTATCCTCCTTCAGTCTTTTTCTTATGGCATTAAAATCAGTGAGGAGGTACTCGTGATTTTTTTTCTCCCCATTTCTGGGTGAAAGCATTTTCCAGCTCCTCTGAGGGAGTGATGGACGCATTTGGCAGGCCTTGGAACCACTTTCTGGCTTCTCCATCAAGACTTTGTACAAAAAGTCTCATGACCACATCCAACTGTTCCACATTCAAGTTCTCAACAAAGGAACAAAAGGTTTCTATGTGTCTCTGTGCTGTGTTGTCATATTCCCATTGAATCTAGGCAGAATCTTAAGGTAATATTTTCGTATGACACTTAAGGGCTAAGGTAGATCAAGAGGTGCATACTTATTTAGAAAAAATCCTATAAGAGCCATATAGATTAGTGGAAGAGGGTTCAAATTTTCTGGAGGAATTGGGGTCAATACCACAATGTTTGGAGGGGAAAGAGGGTATGTCAAGGCCTTAGGTGTAAGTCCTGAATAATGAGAAGCAACAAGCTTAGAACTGGATGAGGGAACTTCAAATGCTGGTGAGATGGTAGCACAATCAGGGGCAGTTTTGGAAATTAATTCTTCAGGGTCAGATACAAATGGGCCTTTCTGTTAGGATGTATTTGAGCGAGTATGAGGCCTTTTAAAATCCAGGATTATGAATGATAATGAGGGGGGTATGGAGTCTCCATGGTGATATTCATGCAATCATAACACACTCCGCTTACCTACACAAAGGGTGCTGAAATTGTCATATCGCAGGGAAAAAATCCTTCAATAATCTACCTGACAATGGCGCTAAAAGATGTTGTAGCTCCGAGAGACAACCTCAAATTTCTTACAAGACCGGTGCCTCGGCACATCTAGATTTGTGTGTCTCAAATGGTTTACAGGAAATTGGAGACATCATTTATGTTCTATATATATATCTATATATCTATATATATATATATATATATATATATATATATATATATCTATCTATATATTTATATATGGCACACACACACACACACAGACATATATATATATATATATATATATATATATATATATATATATATATATATATATATATATATATATATATATATATATATATATGTATATATATGTGTGTGTGTGTATACGAAATGGGTTGGTTCATTTATCCAAAGAAATAAGACATGAATTTCTGGTACTTCTTCACAGGTTCAGATCTCAGAAATATGCATAAAAATAGTGGAGGCCGAGTAGTCCAAGGGCTTACAGCTTAATAAGATTTTGTAGAGCATATGAGAGAGGACAAAGAGAAGGAGCAACTCATCACATAGAGCATAAGGCTTCAAGACTTCTACACTTAACACATAGATCTTGAGGCATTAAGGATTTCTATACTTATTTGAGTTACAAGCAGAATAATGGATGAAGGAGGGGTTGAATGATATGATTCACTTGTTATGGATTTAAAGATATGATTTCAATATTCCACATAGGTATATGAATCAACAGTCTTGAGACAAGTGAATCTGTGATATAGTTACAGGCACTTGCGTTCACATATCAATACAAATAAATCTAGGAGGAAGCTTGAAATATTTCTAGGAGCTATAATTGCACAAATACAAAGAAGAAATATGAACACAAAATTGGTTTCAACAAAGGGAACACATACTGTAATTCTTCAAGAGGAAATTACCACCATTCCCTTGATATTTTGAAAAATTTGTTTTACAAAGAGTTATAGTCTGAAAATAGCATGTACTGTTTTCTATAGAATTTCTAAAACCTTTTCTAAGTCTTTCTTTCCCCTATTTATCTAGACAGGGGAGAAAGGAAATTCATTACAACAAAATATCTCTAGTCTAGACTCAGTTGTCAGGTCAACTAGCTGTATCAGTCATAAATGGCTCTGTGGCCCAAAAATATTACAGAATTAAATGCCTCCTTGGAAGGAAAGCAGATTGGAGGACATCAAAATAAATATCAGTCAAAGAGAAGCATTAAATTGTCTTAGTGCCCATCTCGGTAATAGCTTCTATTATAGATTACAGTTGGCTCATTGTATGGCCTCTCGTGCTGCTCAACTGGCTCCCATCACTTCCGCTTTTACTACTCGAAGGCCTTCCTCTATGGAGTAGGGGTTGGGTCAACTGTAAGTGCCCGTATTTGTGGTCCTTTGTTGTGTAGAGGGATGGGGCTCCATGTTGAGCCATTAATCTTCCTCGATCCCATGTACTACTCCATTATTGCATCATGCTCCATTTAAGTCTTTAGCTACCAGCCCATCTGCCCATTAAAACTCTACTAGACACTACCAGAGCTTTGAAAAGCCTGGTGTTGTGTATTATGATGTAATAAGGAAAACCTTTGAGCGCGGGATTTTAACACAGGAACACCATGAAACAAGTGAGCATGTACTCCCTTTAATCCCGTATGCTTTCAGCCCCTTTTTTCTTTTTCCTTCATGTGATCGGGGGCTCGAACTAGGTGCTTAGCCCTTCAAGCACTAAGGCTTTCAACTGTTGCTCGAGGCCCTTTTCCTTTATAATCTTGAAAATAATTTGATAGCCCCTTACACCACATTAGATGATATCCCAGATGTGAAAAATGTATGAAATATGGCCCATGAAATATCACGTTCGGGTCCCTTTTCTTTGTTACTCGGAATCTTGCATCCCACCGTTGAATGCACTTTTCCTTAAGTTTCTCCCTTGGATAGCTGTGATCACTGATATGCAGGATGATGTCATCATTACCATGTGTCACCCGAAAAGGGCTCGATAAGACCCTTGAAAATGTTGAAGCTGAGTGACACGTGTCATCTGCCATGTCACCATCCGTACTACCACATGTCCTCCATACTACCACATCATTTATGATGTCAGAGTCCCTGTCAACTCTGAGGACCAATCATATTCCACCACATGGCCCCCTATAGTAGAGAGAAAAAGGCCTGACCGAACCTATTTTTGTAGGCATTTCCTTTGTTAATGAGTTTCAGCTCTCCCTTGCGATTTTGCACTAAATCGTAATATCGCAACCCCTCAAGGTTTTGGGGGAGGTAGCCCCTCTGTTCATGCGATCGCTGATAATGTAGGATTGTAGGATGCGGGATTGACCATCACCGATATGCAGTACCACTATGTGGAGGAGAGAGAAAGGGGTGGCCCTGCCTTGGTTTTACCATTCTTTTCATTTGTATTTAGTTTTTAGCCTCCCGATGCTTTAACACTAAGACCTAGATTTATCAGTGATTCTTCCCCTCGCAATTACTTAATGATGGCCCATCAGGTATTGTAGGGGCCATGCGAGATGCAAGACTATTGTGCCTGTGGGACTATGGGGTCGCTGAGATGGAGGATTCACTATGCTTGGGGTCTCGACCTTAGATAAACTATACCGCCACATGGCGGAGAGAGAAAGGGCCTGCCCATCCCTGTATTTGCATGCATTTCCCTTGTAAAATGAAATTGGTCCCTTCCCTACTATTAACACTATCGACATATTCCCTCCCAACAATTCCTTAAGAATGGTCCAATGGTATTGCGGGGGCCATGTGAGATTGTGGGATGCAGGATTTTCCCTCTGCCAATTGTCGATAAGCCTATGAACTCCCGAGGCCCGTCGATACGTTTGATAAGCTGATGTGTGGGACTGTGGGGCTAACAATATGCGGGATTTTAATGTGCAGAGCTTATTGTGTCTGGGGCCCCGATATGTGATATTTTCCCTGATACTTAGTCATTTTCTTGGTTTTCAAGTCTTTCCAAGTGTGATCTTCAACATGCTTTAACTTCTAATCCAGGAGTCCATTCTTGGACTTCTATATACCGTTGGAGAGATATTTCTAAGCACTAGGCAATGGAGAGGGTATAATTAAGCTCTGAGATATTCTGTGGTCTGGGAAATAGGCTCCAAACTTCACTTCTCTTGGGTAACCTTGACCAATTGAAACCCACAATGTAGTGAGTGACAACAACATGCATGATAAATACTAGATAATTAGTATGACCCTACGCACATGCATCAGTTATTCATGCATGATAGTTAATTTGTTGTTATATGCATTATGGTTGTATGCATGATTAGTATTGTCATTGTAGTTTCTTGCATGACAATAAAGTTCTTGGTATTATTATGTATCATGCTAATCTAGAATGACTTGTGTAGATGTAATAGCCTCCCCTGAGATATATTGAGTGTTAGAAAATTATATATTACAGAGAAATGGAACACATAAAATATATTGCAGAAATATAAACACATAAAATGCATAAAACAAGAGAGAAAAAAATATACGTGGTTCACCCAATTTGGGCTACGTCCACGGAGAAACAAACAATCCTTCCTTTAATATTATCTAGCAAAATGAAGAGATACAACCTACAGCAGATCCATTGTTATTACCTCTTCTCTCTCACACAATCTCCTCTCTCTTTCTCGCTTAGAATATAGATCTACATAGACGCAATACAATTCCCTCATATCTAGCAAGGGGTTGCCTTCTAGGGAAGAAAAAACTAAATTAAACATAACTTCTATCACCAGATCTTTGCCTAATGAATGACCCAGATTGACTATGAAATTACAAAATTTTACAAGGAAATTTTACATCTATTTTTAACTTCAGGGGTGCTTCCCCCAATCCCCCTCCAGGGGGGGATCCAAATAATCGTCATCACCCCCTCCATGGACCCCCCAGGTGGCGCACATTTTACAGGTGGTGTTGCTGCCACATTACGAACTGGGGTACAATGTTGCGATACCTTTCAATAAAGAAGGTAATCAAGCTCCACACCCAACATTCAGGTATGATTTTGATTATGTCTCTTATTTGGTTTATCTAACATGGTATGTTTTTAGGACAATGGAAGATTAAAGATGAAGAGAATAATAGTTAAGTATAGTTCGTATGAATCTCCATAAAGGTTGAAAGAGACATTAGTTGGATGGGAGATATCAGTCGAGGAACATGGAGAGGGAGACTCTCTTAATCTAGAAGGTAGATTGAGAAGTTTGAAGGAAGAGATTGTAAGTTGGAAGGAAATTAATAACAAGTTGATTAAAGCACAGGAAAGGCTTGCCAAAGCTCAATAAAAGAAATTCAAGGTTAATGCACTCATCCTCTAGAGAATTTTAGATTTACAAAATTAGGGACAAATGGGGATCAATCATGGGAATAACCAATCAGAAATACTAGTGGTGCAAATGGAAGTAGGTCTCAGAAAAGGTACAAGATCGACAATTATGATATAGTGCATAGTGGAATGCTCTTGAATACACCTAAAGAGGAGGGATAGCACTTGTGGACTTTATTCTAATTCTACTTTCAGGAGACATCAACACCATCACTGTCAACATCCTTAAAGGAGGCATAAGATGGGGTACTTGCCAGAGGAGTTTAAAAAATACAAGCCTACTAATTTTGATGGTGAGTGGACTAAGTCAGAAGGTGCAAAAGCATGACTACATGGGATTGTGAGAATCTTTAGGAAGAATTTCCTATCTAAGAGATATCATGATAGAAAGGAAAAGGAATTTTATGAGGTTAAGATGAGATAACATAGATCCAAAGGTTCATCAACATTCTACCAATATCATTCAAATATTAGATTGAGTTTGATGAGCCTCAATCTTTGAAGGAAGCCATCAGGAAGTTGAAGCATTGTTATGAATGGTTAAGCGCAAGCTTGAGTTTAAGAAAAACTGAAAGGATAATGAGAAGACTATGGGAAGATGATCTGTGAAGAAAGGAATATCTCAAGATGTAGGCGACAAGGAAAAATTGGCACCTTATAAGAAATTCAATGCAACTCAGAAAGGACATGGATCGCAGCCTATGGAGTAGCAGAATAAAGGAAATGGTAGAGAACCATTTTGGTGTTGAACCTATGATGGAGATCATTGTAGGAAGGTTTTCCCTTTATATCAGAGTGGCATGATGGAAGTGTGAAAGCCTCAGATCTACAGTGCTCAAGAGGTGTAGACAATTGTGGATGTAGGTCAAAGCATTCCCGATATATGAAATAATCGATAATAGGTAGGAAGATCATCAAGAATCCATGATGGAGATGGAAGGTTGAATTAGAGGGAGAGTTTCAATCAGAGCCCCGATTCATCCTGTAGTAGAGTAAGCTCATGCTTCAGAATATAGAAATAGAGAAAGTTAAAGTGTGTAGAAACACTTTGCAGATGACAAACCTACATGGAAGATGTCTGATCATATGTGGACATTATAGCTAGTTTCTAGTTGTAGTTGAATTCATCAAGGGAATGGGAATCCCTTGAGGGATGATGTGTGAAGGTGTTTAGTTGTATGGTAGTGTGTTGGGTACAACACGAAAAGGTAACTAGTATATTGTTATATTTATTTATGAACTAACATTCGTGTGTTTATGGTGGTATGATGTAGGGAATTTCATGGGAAAAGAGACTGCCATAGATCTTGAGGAAGGCTTAGACTGATATTTCACTGATGAAACCTTGGAAGCACTTGGAGTCTGTGTGGGTTGAGTCATGGTGTCTATTGAAATTATTTTTCTTTCAATGTTTTATTTGAGGCATCATATGCCTTGGCTAAGTTAGGAAATGTTGTTCTTAATGTTGTGCATGCATTTCACGTTTTAGCATTAGGTTTGTACCTTCATGTCAAGAGAGGGATGTCAATCTATCCTTTTTCAAGTCATAATAATGAAAATGGGGTGTTGTGTTCATCATAAGGTTTGTCAAACCTAGGGAAATGTGTCATTTATATCATAAGGTTTGTCAAACCTAAGTTTACACAAAGTTTTACTTGATAATATGACCTATAGAAAAAATTTGGGCAGCACTACCAAACATTTTTGTAGCACGATGGTACAAAAAAAAATCGTAGCTCTTTTCAAAAAAAAAAAAAAATTTATTTTTTACCCATTAAGTTGTCCTTTTTGAGTATCCAAGTGGTTTTTTTTCAAATAAAGGTCCTCCCCCTACATGAAGTGACATTTTCCAATACTTTTGAGCTCATTTGAGCCATTTTAACTAAACCCTAGTGTTAGGATCCTATAATTTATAAGCTCTCAAGGTAATTGAGTGATGTATCCCAGGAATCTTATTTTATTAATACTTGTCAATCTGCTAGTGATTTCCAAATAAAAGAAAAAATAGAATAAAAAATGAAAAGAGGGTATAAAGAAGAAAAATAAAGAGGAAAAAGCAACAATATTTAAAAAAGAAGAAAAATTAAACCCCATCAAAAAGAAGAAAACCAAAATAAATAATATTGAAAGTGTTGCAAGTCTAAATGCCACTACTCATACCTAGTTTTTGCATCCTTTCTGGAAAATAAAGTTGTGTGCAGCTTGTTCAAAATGCCACAATCACTACCTTTATTTTAATCATATTGTTTAATCATGATTAGACTTCTTTAAATTTCTATAAATTAGATAGAGAATAAAGGTTTATCCAACAATTTAATCTACGTAAATAATTAGTTAGGTAGAAAATGACATTGACCCAACTGTTTAATTTGGGTCAATAGGAGAAATAAGGGATAGGTTAGATAGTTTTTCTTTCTACATAAAAGAAAATAAAAATGGGTTTTCTAGTCTAAGTGCACCCTAGAGATCAAAATAAAAATGCTAGTCTAGCTAAGGGTAGGTAGATTAAGTGGTTTTCTTAAATCTTAGCATTCATGAATTTTATCCTAAGTTTGAGGATATGGCAAAAAGGAAAGTTGCAGCATAATATGGTTAAAAATATTTTATTATTAATCCCTTATCCTAAGTTCAAAGGATAAATATGTGCATGGGGATAAAATACTTCATATCCTATATTTCCCCCTTATCCTAAGTTTGAAAAGGAAATGATACAAGTGCAAGTGGACAAATATTTTGTGTCGTTTATGATTAACCCTCGATCGCATTCAACACCTCGGGATCTAATCCCATGATCCATCCATGGCCCTTGTTCTTCCCCCCCTTCGCCCTCGTATTCTACCTTTACTACAGTGGGGGGGGTCCAGAAGGTGGTTTCTCCTGCCAGGCCCTACCCTGTCATGGTGATTTCGCACCCCCCCCCCCCCCGACCGATACTAATTACTACCCATCACCCCCTCCAGAAACTTCCTGTCCCTTATCTATTCCTACTGCACCCCCACCACTCACTGTCCACCACTTGTCTAGACTATTAGGCCAATTAAATGCTTTCCCACTTAATACCCGTTTCTCATTTAATTTTTCCTGGATAACCATTTAGTAACTGTCCTACGCCATTTCGAACAGGACTCTGTCACAAATTTTTAAAAAAATATAAGGCCCATCATTCTAAGTATTTCACTATTTTTTCTATTCATTATTTCTTATAGCGTTCTTCATTGGAGCATCTTTGCCACCGGCACTCCGACATTCACTAACCTATCTTTCTCCTTTTCACCTGACAAGCTGTCATCGTTTCTGAGCCCAATAAGCCTCCTCTAGATATTTATGTTGTTCAGAAAAAATTCTATAGTCATGCCTCCTAAAACTAAGACCCAGGACAAGGCCATTAACCCTTTAATTCCACCTTCTATAGATTTGGATCATACACCATTAGAAGACAGGGGCTACAGGATAACTGAAACTCTTTGTGACTGTGATTTCCTGAAGTTGTATTTCTGGTTAGAGGATAAACACACTGATAAGATTTATGAGATAGGACTCTGGGAGTCAAACTTCCCCACTATATCTTTCCCTTGACATTCCAAGCCTCATAATCTACCAGAATATGTCAAGCTTGTTATGTCCCTACCCAGAGAGCCATAATTTCCCTTGCAAGTGAAATTCTTTTCACTATTATAGCCAAATCCATTGACCAAGTGATGCTGGCCCCTTTTTTGGAAAATGTTGCCCCTTTCTGCCTAGAAGCCCTCACCCAACTTTATCAAAAGTTGGATTTTGCTACCAGAGCTAGAATTTTTTAGATTTTCTTACTAGAGAATGCCCAATTGCCCAAGAAAAATCCTCCTTATCCTTCCTCCATTTTCAATGATCATGCCAAACAGATTATTCCATCGTTTCTTACATTCTAGGCTATCATTCTGATCAGTGGGTAGTTGAGCCCCTTTTAGGATTCCTCTCCACATTTTCCACAGATAGCAAGCCCTCTACAATTTTTAATTTCAGTCAATTCTTGGCTGACAATATCCATGAGAAATTCATTACGTTTCCTACAGAGCAAGTGTTCAGTTACACCTCTATTTTAATTTACATGTTCATCTACTATTAAGCAGAAAAGTTTAGTTTTGCATTGCAGAAGTTGGATGATGCAGGGGACCAACAACTAGTGATCTTTTGGACCTGATTGGTCATGAAAGATCAACAAGAATTCACATACAAACAATTTATTAAAGACTTTGTTCATCTAGCTATGAATGTTCTCAATAGTGCAGTACAACCCAGAATCAGTGATGAGATCAAAAGAATTTTTCATCTATCAAACCAAGCAAAGACTGGAGATTGGTACTATATTAAAACTACACATAGATTAGAGTTTATGGATGTGAATTGCCCCCCTATAAACTCCTCAAGTACCTTCCAATGAGGATCTTTGCACTGGAGTATATCAGGCAGATGTTGAACTTAGATGACATCCACTTTGTAGTGGCCAAAACGAAGGCACAATTCAGAAATAAAACATAGGTGGGCCCATTTGTGTGCAACATAAGGGCAATAGGTGAGGAGGCAAATAAGATATTGAAGGAAATGAAGTTCAGCTTGAGCTTCACATTGTCTTGTGACCCCTGTGGCATCATTTCAAAACTCAGAGTGGACAATAAAAACACTCCCTACATCCATACTTCTAGTCCAGACATAGAGCAATATGCCAACCAGTTGGAGTGGGTAGAAAATACCCTGCAGGAAGTTGAAGAGTATCTTGTTTCTAATTTTAGTTTTTAGACTCCTGTTCCTTAGGAAAAATCTAGCAAAAGGTAGAGGGAGGAAGGGTCATCATCTACCACTGGGAGTGAAGCTAAAGAATTTAGAATCAATTATAGAAAGAGAACTAAGGTAACTCACAAACTGAAAGTAGACAAAGAGACTAAAGAACAAGCATCTATCATCATCATAGATTCGCCACCCGCAACCACCAATTTCACTACATCTCCTTCTGAACCTTCATTTGCACAGGGTCATAAGGATACTGAGTTAGAATCACACACTTTCCAAACAGAAAAAGAGAAGACAATGTTTGATAGGTACAAAGAGATAATGCTCAGGAATTAAATCTTGAAGAATAACACTTATAGCCAATTCTGGAAGCAAACTTCCAGCTCACAAAGTAGACTTCTGTTAGTGTTTGATACTAAGCATGGTAAAATGCAGATGGCCTTTCTTGAGGCCCAAACTTCATAGCCCAAATCAGCAGCTAACTACAAAAGCACCACCTTTGAGTTCAGTACAAAGGACATACATCCCATTGATCAAATGGAGATGCACAAACAAACTGGTGAGATGATATTCTCCACTTTGACTAGCACTACCATGTACTTATCCAAAATACAGGTTTCTTTTGTGAATGTACAGTCACAGTTCAAAATGGAGAAGGTCTCCTCCTTGGCCAAAGATAACAAGATCAAGTCTTTGGAAGACTTGGTGATCAATATAGGGTATGACCCTAAAGATGTTATTGCTACTGAAGAGATTATTAAGAAGAAAAACTTGGACATTGCAGTTGTTATCACTCAGAAGTCTTCCCTAGAAGTTACCAAAAGAAGGAATAATCCAAGGTAACCACAAACCTAATCTTTTAGACTTAGGTTCTAGCCAACCTAAGTCCATAGAGGGCTCTCTCTTTATAATTTAACTTTGTTTTGGGTGAGATTTTAGGCTAGTTCTTAGTGTTCATAAGGTGTTGAATTTGGTTGGGTGGTGGAATTCTAGGAACAGATGGATGGAACAAGGCCTTCAAGCCATTGGGATATGGAGTCAAACAAAGGGTGGCTTAACTGAACCAAATCACTAAAGAGATTGTTCACAGGGTAGGCTAGCAAGGCAAAAGGCAAATCTTTAGGTTCAATGGGTGAGATAGTCCTAACTAGGGTGAAAGGGCAATGAAGAATCCTTAGACCAGGATCAAGATGAAGAGCAGGAGGTGATCATGAGAAAAGGGCAACTAAGAATCCTTTATTATAGACCTAGGGGGAAACTACGGAAGTAAGGGAGCAGTTAAGAATTCCCTAACTAAGATAGTTTAGCAAAAAACACTAAGAATGTAAATAGTCAAGACAAAGAGCATTAAAGCCAGTTCTGAAATATCATTCCTAGTTTACCATTCAGATTTCATAGAAGCACATATGATTATTATTAAACATGAAGAAAAACGATAAAACACATGAGAGAAAATACTTATTTGATTTCTGATTTACACAAAAATCCTATGAAATGTCTTTACTTTATTCCTTGATCCAGCAAGCCAATCCAGTCTTGATACAGTCGCACTTTAACTTGAGAGGATAATTTCTACATAAATGTCTTTGAATCCACACTAAATACTTCGAAAGGTGAAGTATTTATACAAAAAATATTTACAAAATATCTCATAATAGTTTGAGAATTAATCTAGGAAATCAAAATATCTTCAAGCATGAAGATAGAGATAGATGGAAAACAGCATCATGCTATCCCTGTTATTGTGATAGTGTTGGCTGTTTGCAGTTCGAATTTTGAGCTCTTTAAGCTGACTGATATTTGTATGCCGGAATCACCATTGTCTTTAATATTTTATTGATACTCTTTAACCTGTTACTCTTTGACTATTATTTACTGTGTCCTTTTACCTTCACTATATATTTTAGGTTTTTACTCTCTATTTCAATAGTAAATCATTTAATTTCATATTTCCTCTACTTGTCTTTTAACTGTATGTTTTATTTCCCATCTTTGTTTGAATAGATTTGATAACAATCTCAGCGTAAACAGGTCTTATGACTAGCATTAAGATTGTTTATCCAAGGATGTGGTCTTTTGATCGCTTGTTAAACAAAACAAACTATTAGGAAAACGTTGGGTTGACAAGGGGGGTCATTAATGGCTTTATCGAGCTTTATAGGTCTATGGAGTGAGTCCAAAGTGATTTCGGGAGGTAAACCATGCTTGAATTGGCTAGTAGAGGCTTCAGGTGGTGCAGAAGGGTTACACAGGTTTTACTACAAAAACAGGCGAAAACAAGCAACACTGGCATTTTTGTGTTTAAACAGTTAAACGTTTGATTTGTTTGAATTTTGGCACAAAGTGAACAATAGACGGTTTGTCGTGTAGCGGGCGACGGTATGTAGTTTTCTTCGCACCGCTTTTGTGGGCTGGGTGGTTTTGGGGGAAGGCTGCTCGATCCCACTCATCAGGTGCCACGTAGCATCGAGGCTGAAATGAAAATAGCCCATATCGAGTGGGTAAAGTTTAGGTGTTGGAGGCTGCCCAATATGTTTGACAACCATTGGATTAAAGGGGAGGAGATCACATGGTGATCGGGGTGGGGAGTTTGTACAAAGGGTAATGGATGGGCCGGGCTAATATTTAAGCACGGTGGGTTTTACTTAAACAATGGATTAAGGCGGGGTTAGGGTGTCAGGAGTGATTTCATTGGCAGAGGGTTTTGATTATTAATTAATTGCTCGCTGATTAATTAACTCATTAGTCGGGTTGTGGTATTAATAAAGTTTATGTTTCAAACTTTAGGGGACAAGGTATTAATAAAAAGGGTTTATTATAACTTATATGGGGAATGGTTATTTCTTTTCTTCGGGAATTATTATATACGTAAGTGTTAGAAATTAATACGAAAATGGTAAAGAATGGGTTTAGGTCTAAGTGTAATGAATATAATTAATTTTCTTATCATAAACACATTATAACTTAGCCTAAAAAGTATTTTTTGGGTTTTTTGAGAAAACAAGTTTCTTTCATGGGGCTAATCACTTTCCTAGGATAACAAGATTGTATCCTTTAGAAAAAAGGGTTTATTAGGGGAGAATGACTTTTCCTTAGGAAAATGGTGTTTCTCTTAGGAAAATGGATTTGTTTGGGGATATGCGTGAATTGAAGGGGGTGAATGTTTATGAGGGGGTTTTTAGTACTTAGAACCTGTAAGTCATTGGGCTGATGGTCCAGTCCCTCCAGAAGTCAGAGAAATGCTCTAAGTCCCTTTGACTTAAGATTTTGGGTACTTAAGACTTCTTATTGGAAATTAGTTAAGTGAAAGGTGTAATGAGTGAGGGGAGTTAATCAATTTGATTTTTTGGACTTGATGCATGTCCAATTTTCATCCATACTTAGAACATTGATGATGAAGGTGATCAATATGCTTTTATCTAACAATCATCACAATTCTACAACCTTTCTTCTACTTACCCACCTACTCATCCTACCATTTTACTTCTCTTTATTAGGGTGCACTTAAGCTAGCAAACCCTTATCAAAACATTTTTTGTTCTTTTACAATAGTAATCTAACTAAGTCTAACCTTATTACATCCAAGGGCTTAGATTAAACAGTTGAGCTCCTTTTATTCACTCTACCTATCTACTTATCTGCCAAGATTAAACAGTTTGGTCAGATTTTATTCTCTATCTATAAGCATAAAATTGAAAACATGAAATAGTCAAGTTTAAACATTTTGACTATCATGGATTGTGGCAAAGATAACAAGCTGCACACAATCATTTATTTTGTACAAAAAGTAAATAGTAGTGGCATTTTGACTTGCACACTTTCATGGTCTTTTCTTTCTTGGGGTTCATATTTTTCATCTTTTTTGACCTTTTTATTCTTTTTGTCCTTTGATTTTTCTTTTAGGACATACCCTCTTTACATTTTTTAATTTTTTGAATATGGAAAACATTTGCAAAAAACAAAGGTATGTACATATTACAGGTTTAATCTCAGCCATTCAAAAATTATGACTCCTATTGGTATAGGAACCTAACAGTGGCTCCACTTGGGGATGGCATTTCCTGGTGAAATGTCAAGAACTTGTAGATCAATGGCCATTCTAAATTGTTGTGATCTTACTCTACAACTTTTCCCTTTCACTTTTCTACATTATTGCTATTTATGACAGTAAAACTTTTGAAACTTAGGGCCTTCTCTTTGGGCTTCAACTCCAAAAATTCACTATCCAATCAACTATAAACTTTTGAAAAATAGAATATGTACAAGTGATTAGTGAAATTAGTAACTAGGTTCTATGTAGTGTTTAATCATTCGACCATTAACTGGTCCTCCTTCTGCTTCCGTGCCATCTAATTCTTTGAGGAAAAAAGCACTATTGCCTCTAAAAGCATAAATGATATAAGGGCCTTTCCATAGGAAGTCAAACCTCCCATGTTTACCTTTATCCTCTCTTCTTGAATCCCATTTCAAAACTTTGTCTCCTAGGTAAAAATCTTCTTCCTTAGTCCTTTTGTCAAAAGCTTTCTTGATCCTTTCCTGCATAGCTTGTGATCTGATGTAGACTTCTTCCCTGGTCTGCTGTAAGTGAATTGTCTGGTTGAATCTCCTTTGAATATCATTTGGCTCAACCTACACCTCTTGGAGTAATTTCTTCACTGGTGTTCCCAAGGAAGACGGGAAAACAACCTCCATTCCATAAACTAATTGATAAGGACTGGTACCAATGGATTTCTTTGTGGTTAGCCTATCTGCCCACAAGGCATTTACTAGCTTCTTGTTCCAGGTTTTCTTGTTATCCTCCAACAATTTTTTGATGGTATTCATTAAAATTTTGTTGGAGGACTCTGTTAGTCCATTTCCTTGGGGATAATAAGCTATGGAGTGACCCAAGGTTATATGGTACTTATTATAGAAATAAATCATTCTTCTGGATTTGAAAGATGCTGCATTGTAAGTGATGATTTTGGTGGGGCATTTGAATCTGGATAGGATGTTGGCCTCAAGGAAGTTTATTATGACAGTGGCAGTGGCTTGTCTTGAGGGTATGGCTTCTGTCCACTTTGTGAAATAATCTGTAGCAGTCAGGGTCCATTTGTGTTGGGCAGAGGAAGGTGGATGGATTTCACCAATGAAGCCAAGACCCCACTATTGAAATGGTGCTTCGGAAAATATTGGTTTCAAGGGTAAGGGCAAAAGTTTTTTCTTTCCTTCAAAAGTCTGATATAATGACATGAGGTTACAAATTTCTTTACATCAGAAAATAGAGTGGGCCAATAAAAATCGGCTCTTAGAATCTTGTCAGTAGTGGTTTTCCAGTAAAGATGTCCCCCACAGTCACCTGCATGAAACTCTTGTAACACCTTGTCAGATTCTTCTTTTAATAAACAGTTAAGAAGGATACCTTCATGATTCCTCCAAAACAGAGCATTGTCATTTATGCAAAACTTTAAAGATTTCGTTTTTAAGAACCTGCTTTTAGTCCTAGATAATTCTAGAGGAGCTTGTAAATTTTGTAAAACATATATAATGTCAGCATACCATGGTGATTCAATAAAGGTCAGGTTGGTTGGTGGAGTCACTATCTCCTCTGCAATATCCATTTCTGCAATAAAATTTATGTCTAAGGCTTGACAGTTCAATTCAACCATAAGCTTGGCTAAACCTTGGCCTTTGATCAACTTTGTAGGTTTGATATCTAGGTCATATTCTAATATAGTAGCTATCCATTTCCCTCTCTTTCCATCTGGACCATCCTGAGTTAGGATGTATTTGACCACAACATTGGGAACATAGGCTATTACATGAGAATATAGAATGTAAACTCTGAAATCTTTGATAGCTTTGACTAAAGCAAAAGCTTGTTTTTCCATTATATTATACTTTAAAGGGGCATTCCTCAAGTCTTTGCTAAAGAAGGCAATAGGTTTTTCAAAACCCTCATCATTCTTCTATAGTAGGACTACAGAAATTGTGTGTTCTGAGGCAAAAGAAAATATAATGAAATCCCTATCAAACTTTGGACTGATCAAAACTGGTGTTTGTGTTAAGGCTAGCTTAATATCTTCAAAAGAGCTTTTAGCCTCAACTGTCCACTTAATAGTTGAATATTTCTTCAACATGTTATTTAATAATCTAATTAATTTTGCTAAGTTAGAAATAAATCTTCTAAGAAAGTTTATTTTACCTAAAAAGGCTTGTAGTTCTCTGATGCTCCTAGGATGCTGTATCTGTAAGATGGCTTCAATTCTTGCTGGATCTATTCGGATACCATCTTTAGAGATTATGTGGCCTAATAGTTTTCCCTCTTCCAACCAAAATAAATATTTTTTAGGATTCAAAGAAATTCCATACTTTCTACACTTGATAAAGACCTGCCTTAGATGATCTAGGTGTTGTTCATCAGATTTAGAGAATATTGTGATATCATCTAAGTATATTACAAGGAAGTCATGGATTTCCTTAGCAAAAGTTATATCCATAGCTCTTTGAAAGGTGGCCCCTGCATTCTTTAACCCAAAAGGAATATTCACATACATGAAAGTGCCCCAAGGAGTAGTGAATGCAGATTTAGCTTGGTCATCTGGGTGGACTAAAATTTGGTTATAACCAGAAAACCCATCTAACAATGAGATTCTCGTTGAACCTACTACCCTCTATAATATGTGATCCATTTTGGGAAGAGGGTAGTTATCCTTTAGTGAAACTTTATTGATATTCCTAAGGTCAACACACAGTGTAATTTCACCAGTGTTCTTTCTTGTGGGTACCAAATTAGAAACCTAATCAGAGAATCTAATTGGTGCTATGATCTTGGCTTCATACATTCTTTTGATTTCCTTTTCAATAGAAGGAAATAGAATGGGATTAATCCTTCTAAGCTTCTGTCTAAAAGGTTTCTGTTTTTCTTTTAAGGGGATGGTATGTTGTATTATGCTGGTGTCATAGGATTTAAGGTCCTCATAACTCCAAGCAAAAACATCTTGGAATTCCTTTAGCGGTTCTATGTATTTTACCTTTTCATTAGGAGGTAAAGACTTTGAAATTTTTATCAATTTAGGATCTTCATCAGAGCCTATGTTACACTTCTCTATGTCCGATTTTAAGGGTTCCATTTTCAGATTTCTAGGGACATTGTTTGAATCAAACAAATCCTCCAAAGGAGTTAATCCTTTGGGAAAAAAATTGTCTTTGAGATTGATGATTTCAGAGTCTTCGTCAATTATCTCATCAATTTCAATTTGCTTTAGGTTTTGAATATCTGATTTTGTAAACTTTGTGGGATGGAATCTATCTATCTCTTCATCTTCTAATTTTTAATTTCTATTTTATCTGTAAAATCAAGATCTAATGTTATGTTAGTATCTATGTTGCTATTTACAAATTCCTCATCTAAAGTTAAAAAATTGTTTATTTGTTGGTCATTAGTGAATACTTGCCAGTTTTTCAAGTTGTCTGGGATAGTAGGTCTGTGCCTAACCTCAGTAGTGTACTGATGGTTAGGTTGAAATGGTAACTTACAAGTGCTGGAAAACATCGCTAAACTATGAGCCTACATATTGTGTTTTCTTGGAATGACTACAAGCTTAGTTTCTAGAAAAGTATTCAATATTTCTACAACTGTTCCTCTATAAAAGCCTAACCTAGGATCTCTAGTCATATATACAGCGTTGATTTGTTTTATGACCAACTCAGAATCTCCCATAATAGAAACTCTTATGGCTCCTAACCTTTTAACCAATTTGAGACCTAAAAGAAGTGCTTCATACTCAGCCATGTTGTTAGTGCATTTGAAATTCAGTCTGTAGGCATGGCCCTCTGAGTAATCATTCTCTAAATTGTAAATCCACACTCCTGCTCCTACACCTAGTTTGTTCACTGACCCATCAAATTCAAGATGCCATAGTATTTCATGTTCATAATTCTTATTGTCTGGGGGAACAAAATCTTCTTTGATTAAGGTATCTTGATCATCTTTTGTATCTGAAAGCTCTTGAATTTGGAAAATTTGATTTTCTGCTACAACTGCAATTTCTTTTGGTTCTGAAGTAATGCTATTTGAAGTATTTTCTTGGTTTGGTTCAGCACTATATAGGATGAAAGAATCGATTTCAGAATGCATGGAATATATAGGAAACTTTTGAGGTCTTTCTTGGCTACTCACTACATACTTCATCAGGGTCTCTCTGTATAGTTTTTTAGGATGTCCAAAGACTGAAATTGTGGCATATGACATGTCAAGTTGCAAATATCCTTGGAGTTTGGCCCCCCATGATCTAGACAACAGCATGCCATATTTAGGTGGTATATCAGCAACAACTATGTCCATAAGAATGGTCTTAGCAGGGTATTGCACTAGGGAAACACACAAGTCTTTTATAAGTCCTAGGCACTTAACTTGACTTGAATGAAATGAAAACAGGTCCTTGTAAGGCCTAGTGATATCCATGTTTAGTTTATCCATAACAGATTTAGGCATTAGATTGTGTAAAGCCCTAGAATCTAGCATAGCATTGTGTAGGATTTTATCATGAATGTTAAGGTTAATGTAGAAGGATGGTATCCCTCCTTCCACTGGTTTTCCATTAACATCAGGACCAAAAATAAGCTCAGGTTGATCATCAAATAGGTTAATAGAGTCTTCATTCTCAACGAAATTTAAGGATTTGCTTATTTGATATTTGTAAATTTCATGTTTAATCAGCTCTGTTAAGGGAACCAAGATTTTCAATTTGGCTACCTTTGCCCCCAAATTGAAAGGAAAATGGGATTTCTCTATTTGAAAATTTGGAATTTTAACAGTAGGGTTTGGAGTAGTTTGTTCTTCTTTTTCAGTGTTTGGAGTCTTTTTTAGTGGATTTTCTAATACAATTTCTGGAGACTATTCCATTGTTTCCTTGGAGGGAACTGAAGTGGAAGGTTGCTCATTAGAAGGTTGGTCATTGGTTACATCTACAATGGTGGGACTGGGAGGGTTCTGATTTGATCTAGAGAGGATTTGGAGAGTTTTTGTAACTGGAACTACTTTAATTTTCTTAGGCTGATTTGGTATTGCTTTCTTGTTTTGGTCCAGAGCATCAATGTTCTTTTTTCTCCTCAAATTGTACTGTTTATGCACTTCGAAGATAACAGAATCATACCCTTGCTTGTAATCGAATGATTCTCCAGATTGGGTCTACAACTGCTGGAGCATGTGTAATTCCTGATCATCTTGAGTGAAAAAGACAGTTTTCTCATCATCTAATCCCATTAAATTAATCTAAGTGTCTTGTTCAGGGTCTTCTGAATGGAATGTTTCAGCATAGTTTTGTTGAACAAGAGGTCTAATGCTCTGATCGGGTCCATCTTTTCTAGTGTTATGATTTTGATTCTTTCGAAAGTTTGGATTTCTCACTGGAGGTGCCTATTGATTATCCCAGTGAGGCTTCCTTCCAATGTTCTCCATCCTATCCATTAGTTTTTCCATTCCTTTGGCTAGGGAATGCATTTTAAGGTCAAAGGGTGAGGCTTCATCTTTCAAGGGTACTCTCCTTTTGTTCCTAACCCTAGCTCTTTTTGCTAGCAAATTAGCTTCTACACTAACTGCTACACTCTGCATATCTTCTAGAGTTGGTGGGTTTCTCTCTCTAAGTTGGAATGCCATATCAGTGTCAAAGCCGTCTGGAAATTTTATGAGTGCTAAGCCAAGTGGGGGTCTAAGGTCAACTAGTATTGCATTATATACACTGTGAAATCTAGTATAGTAGTCCTGAACTATTTCGTTTGGTCCTCTCTTGATGTTTTCATATTTTGAAAGAATCTGCAAAGGATTCTTTTTCTTTTCCCATCTATTTAAAAATTGTTGGTAAAATACTTCTAAACTATCTATACTATTGTTAGGTAAAGATCTAAACCATGTTCTCACATCGCCAGCTAGAGTTTGGGCAAAAATTCTCATTTGGACATCTCCAATATCAATTTCATGCAATTCAAAATGATCTGTCATCTTTCTTGTATGTTGTTGTGCTGTGTAGGATCCTGTGCCATCAAATAGGACAATTTTGCTCTGGTAGTCTTGTGGCATGGCACCTCGTGGAGCAGGTAACACAAGAGGGGCATATCTATTTTCCATGGCTCTAAGTTGGGCAGGACTGAGAACTGGAGTTGGGGTACCAGGGGGTAATATAGAGGTTGATGAGGAACTAGGGGTGATAGGTGACTGATGTGTAATGGTAGGTTGGTGGGGAAGTGAAGGTATAAATGGAGGTGAGGAATGAACTTCAGAGATGGAAGGGAATAATGGTGAACTAAAGGAAGTTGAAACTGTTTCAGAAAGTTTAGGGATCTTAGCAGTAGTGAGGGATGACTGAGGGGAATTTAGAATGTACTAATCAATTGACAAGTTTTCCCTTTGGACTTCAAGTTCTGCTATAAATTCTGGATCTAGAACTATGTCATCAAGTGCACTCTCAGACCTGGTTCTAAATAGGGAAAGGTCAAAATACTCATCAAAAGGGAGGTCTTCTAAAAACAACCACTCATCCAGGCAGGAATCTGCTTTAATTGAAGGCGTAGGACTGACTGAACTTTCTTGTCTTCTGGATATTCTTGAAATCAGATTAGGATTATCAAATACTGGGGGAGGGTTTGGATCAGGGTTGGCCCTAGTATAGTGAGTTCTCCTTGAAGCCAGATTTCAAGCTTTTTCTAATTATTTATTTTTTGTGAAATTTTATAAATAACTTCTAATAAACCCTTCAAGAGGCTTGAAATAAAAATTTGAAATTTCTCAAAGGTTTATTAAGACAGAGGGTTTGATTCCCCAGTATGGTCATTGCTATGTTATCACTCAGAAGACTTCCCTAGAAGTTATCAAAAGAAGGAATAATCTGAGGTAACTGTTGAAAATGCAATAAGATGATGGAGCTTAGTGGAAAGGAGTCGCCTTCACTAAGTGGGCCTGCAGGCTATTTTTGGCGCAAAGTCTATTTTTACACTATGTTTATTTGACATATGGATCATCGTCTATGAGTTGCAGGATGCTATTTGTGGATGATTGGTCATGTTGGTAAAAATAGATGGACTTATATTTTTAGACATATGGGCGATTTCTATTTTTAGACTGCCAAGCTAAAAATAGAACAGTCGAATATTATTAGCTCTTAATAATATTTGGACTATAAACATTATCTTATCCTCTTGGAGCACTTCAGTTTGAGCTACGGATGTGGCACATGCAACTGCCAGAAGGAAATACGCTTTTCTTATGGGTTAGTTGAGCTATTTCATGAAGGACTTCAGTTAGAACTCAAGTGGTTGAGTTTGGTGGAGTTGATTGAGGAGTTGATGGAGTTGTGTTCAGTTTGACTTGGTTGAACTAGTTGTATTTTAGTCTAACTAAAGAATACACTAGTGATGAGTTATGTGAATTAAATATTAATTAATTCACTAATTATTAACTCATAAAGCAACTGAAGAATACATCAGTTAACTCAGTGCATGGACAGTTCAGTGGAGACAGGCGTTAGAGGTTGAGATTGCTATCAGTTGTGACTATAGTTGTGCATGAGATCTTGCACAATATGTGGGATTGAGTAATGCCAATGAGGATTGCGTGGTTCAACCAAGGAAATACGAGTTTGCTTCAGCCATTCATCATTATTCTCATGCAGGATTGCGCAGTGGAGGAGATTTGAGGCATCAGATCTGAGCTAGTTTGTGTGTAACAGGTGGAGATAGTACTAAGTACTTGTGAGGAGTATTGTGCTATGTATTGTTACATGTTCTCAATCATTATAATATACAGATAGTGTGGGGTTTTCATCTATATGCTTTCACTGGGTTACATACTGTGTTAATGTGTGCATGCGATTGATGTTTCATTGTTTTTAATTCTGCAAAATTGATGATCAACGTAGAGGAGGTTATGTATTGTGCATGTATTCTGAAATAGTGTATAATCAGGATAATATCTGTGAATAAGTGTCATATTATTCAAAATTTCTACATGGTATCAAAGGTGTTGATCATTAGATCTATTATTCAGAAAGTGTTTACATTTTATTTCTTCAGGCAGAGTCTGTAATCGGGCCAGGTAGCCTCTAGATTCATCCTTCCTTTGGAAGGTGAGATATCCGGTAAAAGCCCATACAGTCAATCTCTGTATGAGAAATACTTTGTTCTCATGAATTCTAGATCAGAGGCGGTTGAGTTTGGCACTGGTGGAATTCGAATTTGCAGCAGTGTTTTCTTGGTGTCAACATGGCAATGTCTTTCAACGAATTGCGATTGGAGTATGCTCTTGAGGGTAGCTCGAACTATATTGCATGGAAGGATAGGATGGAGGCAGTGTTAGATGATAACGGGCTGAAGGAGTTCATAGAGGCTAATGTCCCAAAGCCTACTGATACTGTGCAAGTTGATGCTTGGAAAAAGAAGACAGCAAAGTGTCGAAGGATTCTATTGGAGGGCGTGAAGGATCACATTGTGTCCAGCCTGCATGGAAAGGCTTCTCCATACTTGATGTGGAAAGAGTTGACAGATCTATTCCAAAGCAAGAGCGATTAGAGGAAGCTCGCGCTCAAGGATAAACTCAGAAACATTAAGTGTGAGAATGGAGACAGTATGCCCAGGTATCTCACGAAGTTCACCCAATGCCAGGGTGAGCTGGGAAGTGTGAGGGTAACTGTTGATGATGAGGACTTGGTGAGCTTGGTTCTCCTTGGTCTTCTGAAGAGTAGGCATTCCTATCAGGACTCTGTCAATGGTCGAGAGAAATTGCAAGGATGGGAGAGACTTTGGTCAGATCTTGTGCAGGAGGAGATCAGGCAGAATACCAGGGACGGATCTTCATCAAAGGCATCTGATGAAGAAAATTTCACTTTGGCTACCAAAGAAAAGAAGGGGAAGGAGAAGGGTTCTCTTTCCAAATCTAGTTCTTCCAATGATGGGAAGAAGGTTGACAAATCGAAATTGCGATGCTTTCGTTGTCATGAGGTGGGCCAATATGCTACTAATTGCCCAAACAAGAAATCCAAGAAGGGATCCGGGGAAGGATCTGAAGGTGAGGCACTCGCTTCATAGTTTGAGTTGGAATTCACACTCTTCGCATGAATGGTTTCATCCATGATGGGAAGTGGTTGGTTTCTTGACAGTGGAGCTTCTTTCCACATGACCGGTGACAAGAGCTTGTTCAGTACTTTGGAGGAGAAAGATCTCCAGATACTCATAGGGATGGGTAATGAAGAGAAGTATAGTGTCTCAGGTGTAGGCACGATTATTTTTCAGAGGGATCACAGAGCTCGCCTTACCTTGACTGATGTCAAGTATGTACCAGGACTGAAGAGAAACTTGGTGTCAATTGCGATGCTGGAAGACGGAGGCTATGATGTAGTCTTCAGTTAGGGAAAGGTTTTCCTTAGACACATCATCACTAGATAGGTGAAGCAGATTGGTTCACGGGTCAAGAACATGTATGCTCTTGAGGTTCAAGATGCATGCAAAGCCTTGAGCAGTGAGGCAACTGATGGAGACTTGGTGGTTGAGAGGGAGTGTATATTACCTCTCAACATGCAGAGCCAGAAGAAGTCTCAGACGATTGTGGAGGAGCCACGATTAGTGCAGCAACTTCAGGAGGTTGTGGAATAGCCACAACAAGGGAAGCTGAGAGGATATCGACTAGAGACATCTACCCATGTAGAGACCTCCAGTAGGGGGAAACTTCGAGCCAGGTGGGTTGAGGGATCACATGCAGCCATACCTCCAGGTAGGAGGTGGGGTGATATAGAGTGATCGTCCCAAGGAGGAGGGGCAAGATCCTTGAGGTACCCAACCTCTTGGATGAGACCTTGCTATGGGAGCCTCGATGTGGAGTAGCAGGAACTGACTGATTGGGTAGAGACAGATGCAGATGGAGCAGCAGAGAGAGTGACAGTGTATGGAATCCCAGGACAGCACATAGTTAGCAGGCTGCAGCAATGCGAAAGGCACAAGTGTTTTGCACAATGCTAGGTGGCACAGAGAGGTGTGCAATGGTGCGAGATGCATGGAGATGTTGCAGTAGCACTGTTGTAGGGAAAAGTATCCGATTCGGATGACCCTATCCCACTCTAAGGGTGATAGTACCTCAACAACAACTGTAAACAAAACTACTTAAGGTTTACTTCTTTATGAAAGCAAGAGAGAATGAAGAAATGCACTAACCGTTGCCTTGCGCTTAATATTTGCTCCAATCTCTTCTCTTTGCTGCTTGCTCCTAGCTCTTTGCTCTTTTGCTGGCCCAGCTACAATGAGATCCTGCAAAATAACAAAGAAGGAAACTACAAGAAGCATGCATTCATAACTGATTCAAGGATTAGCACGAATCAAATATACAATCATCACAATACATCATTGAAACAAATGCATATAGAAGAACCTCAATAGCTTTTATTAATGGAAGAAGTAAAGTTCTGAGAAGGTTACAACCATTGAAGGCTCCAATCCAGCAACACCTCCCAGTAGAAAGAATTTCTCCTCTTCACCTCCTTCAAGCAATCACCCAATAGTTCTATAGTGAAACCAACAGCATGTCATTACTTTGCACAAAATTCCAGCCTCCTGAGCTCATAGGAGAGAGCTCAATATATAGATGAATTGAGAAAGGATGAGTCAGCTTGCAACTGATGTGTAGCTGCCTTGTGTCCTCTCTCTCTTCAGTTGATCTTCAGTTCTTGAGTCCACTTGGAGAACCTTGCTTCCACTTGGAGAAACAGAGCCTCTGACTCATCACAAGGCGAAATCCCTGATCCAAGTGTCATTTTTGGAAGATTCCAGAGCAATGACTCAGTGTGCCACTTGTCCTATCTCGCTCAGCGCAGGTGGCCTTTGTTCTACCTGCTTTGCAACACAGGTACACCATGGAGGAGTTGAGTTTCAGCGCAGAAGCCTAGTGGAGCACCTGCTTTGATTTCAGGATTGCTTGTTTTTGAGTGTTTTCAGGTGGAGAACTGATCTGAGAGCTGTTGGTTTGCTGACCTTGTTCCTCTAGGGGTAGGAACATCATGTTTAGGGACTTTGGATCCCTTGGATTATTGACAATTCATGCCTGATGCTGCAAGGCACAAAATTGTCTATAACAGATGCCCCCTAAAGTATGAGGTCGTTTATCGGGTGAAATGCTTTATTAGGAGGATCCGAAGTTCATTCAATCTGCTGAGAAGTGTCCTGTAATAAGATACAATACAATACATTATTTTTCATACTTTTTCATGATCTAGCTGAGGCGGGCATTCCCATGCTCAGCTTTATAAATTCATTTTGGTACATAGAACAGACGATCGTCTGATGGTAGACTGATAATTCTCTGCTGAAATTATCATCCTTTGAGAAGGATGATCATCTGCTGCAATGATGTACACATCAAATGTCTTTATATCCTGAATATATATCGCAGCCCGGATGGATGAAACTAGATCCGGGGTCTTCAATCTCTTCCGATCTTCACTCGATGTACAAGTCGATCCATGTGAGAATTTCTTGAAGTCGAACATGGAAAGACATCGCTTGATTACCGGTCAATGATGTAAACTGTTAACAAGCGCGAGAGGAATCACCGATAAGGATGATGACCCTCAAGGTACAGCAGTACAATTCACATGGTGGGAATAAAGGACTTGGCATCGACCACCATGCAAAATCCTCTGGTCGAAGGTCATTGATGTATACCTGTCATCGGAAGTGAGAAACTTGCCATTGAGGCATGCAAGCTTCAAAGTACTGAAGGGGTTGTTCCTAGATCAACTCCTTGGATAATGAGCTGATGTCGACAAGGAGCGATCCGTCAAAGGAGGGCCTTAATGAATCCCACATCAGTGACACGGAACGGAGCTAGTGATTGTGATGAGGTGAAAACAAACTGTGATGTATGATTCAGGGTGGCGGTCATGAAATGGATGAAGGACAATGTATGGCAGTGGATGGGACACGGTTGACTCTTTGCAGAACAACTTCTCTTGAACATATAATGACACTGATGTGATGGATCGGTAGCATTACCCCAAATGTGGATGGTGTGGCGAGGACCATGGTGATGAGACCGGTGAATGAAACAACCCAACCCGATGTGATACGGAGGACAAAGTGTCATGTTCAAGAGCGACTTGCTACCATTAAAGCTGTGAGGTTCTCCCAATTTTTCCCCAGTCATTGCTGACCAGTACCTCTTTATTTTTGTCAAGCTTGAGGAGGATAACATATGCTTGTTCTATAACCTGCCCTTCGGGCAAGCCCATCGCTATGTTTTAACGAGCCTAGCGATAGGGAAACTCGTTCTCGTCTAAAGACAAGTTTGTCGCTATTTAATGAATTTAACGAGTCTAACGACAAGGATAACTCGGTCCTTTTCATTTTTAGAGAGTCTGAAAAGGTACATAAAGTCAACTCCAGAATTCCTTTTTCGTCATCTAATCCCTTAAGTCCGAAAAAGTATAAAACAATACAGAAGGGATGAATTTTCGATTGCTTTAACGAGCCGAACAAAACAAGCGCTCGATCTTTTTGTGCAATAATCCCTCAGGTCCAAAAAGATTAAAATCTAGAGGAGGGATAGCTCTTCCGGTCGTTTAACGAGCTGGAAGGCCAAAACTCGGCAAACTTTTCATATTTTACGAGTCAGGAGAAAAGAGCTCAAAGAAGACTCGTCTTTTGAGGAACGAGTGATAAACAGGGATAGCGGCAGATTCTAGGTGCAGGTTGGAATTTTCCAATCACGGCAGTGTCACAAGGATGGCTAAGTGAAATCACTCTTCGCAGCTGTTCCTCAAAATGGGTAAACAAACATATGGAGATGAACGATTGGCCAAATGAACGGATGGAGGTGAGACTGCAAGAATACGACCAAGGGCTTTAATATGGCTGTCAAAGGTTACATTTACCAAGGTTATTTACCGGTTCATTTTTTCTGGGTGAGCTTGAACTCTAGGGGAAGATTGCTCACAACTTATGTTTATTTTTTAACGAGCATGAACTAGGTGCTAAAACTGCTCGGATCTTGCGTTTATTTTTTAACGAGCATGAACTGTGTGCTAAAACAGCTCGATTTTTGCATGCCCCCAGCATCATAATAACGCATGTCAAAGGAGGGTGCCCCCCAAGCTTCATTGCATTCAACTTGGTGGTTGGAATGAAGGTTTACCTTTGAATTTTGAAAAGGGGATTTGTTTCATTTTTTAATGAGGTTGACACAGTAAAAGAACTATCCTCATGATTCCTTGTTTCATTTTTTAATGAGGTTGACACGAGATAAGAACCGTCCTCGGAGCCCACTGTATTTACAGTATGTCCATTAGGGCGATGATCCATGCTGACAAAATATTTAGGAATCTTCCGAATTCGTTGGATATAGAAGATTTCATATTGTAGGTTTCCACTGTGGCTACTTCCGCCAGATTCCCGGCCGGTGGCAAGGCAAAAGTACCCATTAAGGCAGGGTCTTTTAGGAGACCTACTCCAATATTTTGGAGCGATTGATTACTTTCATGGATCATTGTGCTGCTTCCCGTAACTTGAGAACTGTTGGGGAGAAATGTTTGTTGGTCGACGATTGTAACTTTTCCTTGAAAAGGAAATACAATCCTCCTGTAGTAGGTCGACACAACTGCAGCCATGGCATATATCCAAGGCCTTCCCAGTAGGATGTTGTAATCAAGGCTCCCGTCGATTACTTCAACATCAACTTCTACTGTTTTGCCCCCTAGTTCAACTTGCAAGTTACTTAAAATCCCGTATGGAGTGTATGATCGTCCATCAAATGCTTTTAATGTCGTTGACGATTTCGACAAGGGTGGTGAGCCTAAATTTTTCCAGCAACTCATCGACATAAGACATGTAGATGCCCCCTCATCAATAATTGTTCGATGAACAGTTTTGTTGAGGGCTTTCACTTGAATAAGGAAAGCTAGTTGAGCTGGTATCTGAGGGTCATATCCTTGATGATCAAAGGCCACAAGATTGGAATCCATTGGGCCAACCCCACCTATGGCTGATAATAAAGCTTGCTCTTGGGAGGTGCAATTTTGTGCTACCTCAAGTGTCGACATAGCGGACGACGATTGGGCCAGGTCCTCTATTATATTATAATCCTGTGTTATTTTTTCACGAGGATTAAATGTCGATTTGTGTACTACTCCCATTGGCGACTTTATCATTGGTTTAGGAACGATGGGTGGCACAACTTTGGTCAAAGTTGTTGTTGAACTACTCGATTGTTTATTTTCCTTGTTGTTCAACTGCTTTGGATTCCTGTAATCTTTATTCCTTGTCAAAGCATTATTCTGCTGCTTTGAGGTGGACAACATGAGCACTTGGGATCGGGAAGCATTTCGATTAGCAACCAGATTTTGGCCTGGGTTAGGAAACGGATCAGTCAATATTGCTGGGGTTTTCGAACTCTTAAAGAGTTTCTTAACTTCAGCTATATGTGGACAATCTTTCCTCCAATGATCCTCATCGCATATATGACACCCTGTCGGGGGTTTCCCTTTCCTTTTCTTTTTCTTCTTGCCCCCTGGTTGCTTCAGTTGTTTGCCCTTATCGGTCGACATGGCATTTACTTCTGAGGCAAGAAGTTCCTCATTTTCATTTTGACTAGAAATTTTGCGTTTGCCAGTCACGTCATTACTGGCGTGAGAGTCAGTATTCGATTTAGGAGGGGGAGGAATTGAAAATTCAGGTCCAGGGGCGTCAGGTATTTTGTCGTAGAGCGTGCCAGACTGAGTATATACTAAGTCTAAATATTGAGCATGAGCAATGACTTGCTCCTCTGTTACGACTCCTCCCTTGGCCGCATCTTCCGTTATAGCCGGAAGTAACGACTTTATAAACCATTCAGCTAACAGCTGATCGGGAACGTAAGTTTTCACCATCCTATGACGACGTCGCCACTCATGTATATGATCAGATATGTGAGTGGCCATTGTCTGTTTGAAGTTGGTAAGGAGTTCTGTTCCCGTTTCATACCTTATCGGTAATTGAAAATGGGTTAAGAAAGTTGTGGCTAAGGAGCTGAAATTGTCGAAAGAGGCTCTTGGCAATTCAATGTACCATTTAGCCGCTGGACCTGTCAATGTCCTCTGGAAGAGGCGAAGTCTTATCGAATCATCGTTTAGAGTGTTCGATGAACACCACAGATGAAAATTCATGACGTGATTCGACGGGTCTTCACCTGGATTTCCATTGAATTTAGGAATGTCCGATGGAAGTTTATGCGGAATTGCTGGCCACCAAGGGGCATAAGCAATTGGATCATTCGTCAGCCGGTTTAGATCTGGTAATTCTAGAGCTGCTACAAAGGGCAACTGTTGGTTCAGGTTAGGCGAAGCATATCCAGGATAAGATGGTATCGCCTGAGCAATGGGTCTTTGCAGACCAGCATAATGCTGACAACTCTGACAAGGTTGATGGGTATAACCATTATAGCATAGTTGCCCATTACTTACAAAGACTTGTTGCTCAGGTCCTTGATATGATTGCTGGAATGGCGGTTGTTGAGATTGAAACAGCTCTGGTTGTTGGACCATTTTCTGTTGACCAATACTAGATGATTGACCAAGATGAGGAGTCACAGTACTTGTTTGAGCCTGAGTCGCTCCAGATAAGGAGGCACTACCCTGAGATTGTGATTGAGCCACTGAGACAAGAGGTTGTTGTATTACAACAGGTAGCGCTTGTATTTGCGACGCATTCGCCATAGCAGGTGTGGTGGGAATATTCGACTCAGGGTGTACTGGTTGCATTGAATATGCAACTCCTGATCGTTGAGGCAGTATTGGTACCCAACCGCTGGATGTAATTCCAGTTTGACCTAATCCTTGTTGTAAACTCTCATATGGTTGTTCTCTAGGAGGGAACAATGAAAGAGCATACTGCCCTCCACATGGTGGAAATCCAGTACTTAAAGGGTAAATTGGCCTTTGAAGACACATTGGATCAATTTGTTGAGTTTCAACATAAGAAGTACCAGATGATAACCCGGATGAAGAAATAGGAACTAACCATATTGTCGTCCCTGATTGGACTCTGGCTTGTTGTTGACAATTTGCCGGGACAGATGGTATACCAGCGAACATCGTTGGAGTAGCAGCAGGAGGTTCTCCTGCTGCTGTGTCAGACGACACAGTCCTAGATGTCGACGGTTGTTCAGACATATCTAGTCTATCCAAAAGATTTCTTAGCGATTCTACAAGAACTTACGATACCAAAAGACTAACTTCGAAGATCAACGCAGGAATAGGAGGTGATTATGTTCCGTTTAAAATAAATTTTATTAACGACGCTTTAGACACAACTTTGCTTTTTCATGTTTTAAGAGTCGAGAAAAAGCTAAAGATGACTCTAGTCTCCTTCGATGTTTTAACGAGCCCGAAGTGACAAATGCTCGGATGGACTTTTTCAGTTATAGAGTTTGAAAAAGGCCAAAAGAAACTACTCTGGAGTTCTAGGCAGAGGGTGTGCCAAACTTTTCGCGAAACCACAAAATACGTTTTACAGTACGGGTGGTCGATCTTCGTGAATGCTGTGTTCACTGCATCGCGATCAGTAGGGCGGCCGACACGGCTTCCTATGGATAAAGGCTTTGTTCCTATAGGGGTCTCCAAATATATACGCGACGGTACGTGGGAGCACAAGTCCGTATTAGTGCCACCGACTCTCAGGAGGAATCACCCACCTTCGTAGAGATCGACAGTCACTATGTTTAACGACGCCGGAACACGTCTCTACCTAGACCTCTATGTGTTTGCGTTATGTTACAAAGCGTTGTTATGTAAATTGAATTTATTTTAATGTTGATCTTGTTTAGTAGTTTGCCTTTAAGGATCACCACGAGATGTATGTAACAAATTCCTGAATGCAGTCTAAGATGAGAAGCAAACTTTTCAATCTTTCAACTTTGAAAAATCTTAACTACTGAGGAGAAGAAAGGCAAATCTTTTCACACAGATCATAGAGCACACACTAATGCAAAATTTCCTAAATCAACATGCAAACAGTCAAATGCAAAATGCACAATGCATGTATTTTCTTTTCCCTTTCTTAATGTTGATGTATTACAAAAAGAAAGTTGTTATTTAACTTTGATTTCGATTTAAAGCGAAAACAAACAAGCTTGTCCAAAATCAAAAGACACCTTAAGATTTACTTGTTTAATCACTGGAAATACATGAAATCAAACCATAATGACGAAAGTAAAAAGACTAATCAGCTATGGACAGCAAACAAGCTAACTCTTTAGACCAGCAAAATGCCTAACACAGGTTCAGATCTAAGAGGCCAAAGCAAGACTAGTTCACTTTCGTTATGGGAAATTGTAAATGATGTAAGAAATACAAAAGAACAAGTACAATTTCGTTATATAACAGAGGCGGAATGATGGCAAGTAAGGTTGGTTTCAGATAGGTACTAAGACTGACAACTGACTGCAAAACTATAGTGAAAACAGGCAAGAAAAAGGGAGGAAACCCCAAATGCACAAGGCAAAATTGGGCCAACGCAGGTGCTGCACAGCCAGTCTGGCTCTCAGCGCAGGTAGCCCCTTCGAGACCTGCGTTGCAAAGTAGGTAGCCTGTGTACTACCTGCTTTGGAAAATGAAAGTTGCGTTTTCTCAGTTTCAGGGTCACAATTTTCTCAAAAATTCACAGTTTTTGCTCAAATCAGAAGCTATCAGTCAAGCACACACTAAGGGATGACAAGGAAGATGAAAAGCTATCGCTAAGAGCTTACAAGGATCCTTGTAGATCAGTTCTTCAAATCATGAACATGCTCAGAAATGAGCTAGAGTAGCTGCCCTCTACTTCGCTTTTGATATAGTCAAAAGCTTTTCGATTTGGTACTCTTTTGTTCAGGAAATGAATAGCAAAATACTACAAACAATCAAACAGATACATTCCCCAGCAGAGTCGCCATTTTTGTTGTAGGGAAAAGTATCCAATTCGGATGACCCTATCCCACTCTAAGGGTGATAGTACCTCAGCAACAACTGTAAACAAAACTACTTAAGGTTTACTTCTTTATGAAAGCAAGAGAGAATGAAGAAATGCACTAACCATTGCCTTGCACTTAATATTTTCTCCAATCTCTTCTCTTTGCTGCTTGCTCCTAGCTCTTTGCTCTTTTGCTGGCCCAGCTACAATGAGATCCTGCAAAATAACAAAGAAGGAAACTACAAGAAGCATGCATTCATAACTGATTCAAGGATTAGCACGAATCAAATATACAATCATCACAATACATCATTGAAAAAAATGCATATAGAAGAACCTCAATAGCTTTTATTAATGGAAGAAGTAAAGTTCTGAGAAGGTTACAACCATTGAAGGCTCCAATCCAGCAACACCTCCCAGCAGAAAGAATTTCTCCTCTTCACCTCCTTCAAGCAATCACCCAATAGTTCTATAGTGAAACCAACAGCATGTCATTACTTTGCACAAAATTCTAGCCTCCTGAGCTCATAGGAGAGAGCTCAATATATAGATGAATTGAGAAAGGATGAGTCAGCTTGCAACTGATGTGTAGCTGCCTTGTGTCCTCTCTCTCTTCAGTTGATCTTCAGTTCTTGAGTCCACTTGGAGAACCTTGCTTCCACTTGGAGAAACAGAGCCTCTGACTCATCACAAGGCGAAATCCCTGATCCAAGTGTCATTTTTGGAAGATTCCAGAGCAATGACTCAGTGTGCCACTTGTCCTATCTCGCTCATCGCAGGTGGCCTTTGTTCTACCTGCTTTGCAACGCAGGTACACCATGGAGGAGTTGAGTTTCAGCGCAGAAGCCTAGTGGAGCACCTGCTTTGATTTCAGGATTGCTTGTTTTTGAGTGTTTTCAGGTGGAGAACTGATCTGAGAGCTGTTGGTTTGCTGACCTTGTTCCTCTAGGGGTAGGAACATCATGTTTAGGGACTTTGGATCCCTTGGATTATTGACAATTCATGCCTGATGCTGCAAGGCACAAAATTGTCTATAACAAGCGCAGATGTCAGAGAGAGAGCACTTGTCAGCAGCAGGTAGAGCTTCAGCATCAGAGTATGTTCCTAGCCCAACAGAGTGGTCAGTTGGGAGTGTTTTTGTTCTAAGTGTTGTTGGAGCAAGTGGACCGGGCAAATGTGTTGCATGCAGAACATTCTAGAGTTGCAGGATAGGGGTTGCAGATAATCCATATATTGTTGAGAGGGAGTGTTGAAAATGCAACAAGATGATGGAGCTTAGTGGAAAGGAGCGCCTTCACTAAGTGGGCCCGCAGGCTATTTTTGGCGCAAAGTCTATTTTTAGACTATCTCTATTTTTAGACATATGGATCATGGTCTATGAGTTGCAGGATGCTATTTTTGGATGATTGGTCATGTTGGTAAAAATAGATGGACTTCTATTTTTAGACATATGGGCGGTTTCTATTTTTAGACTGCCAGGCTAAAAATAGAACAGTCGAATATTATTAGCTCTTAATAATATTTGGACTATAAACATCATCTTATCCTCTTGGAGCACTTCAGTTTGAGCTACGGATGTGGCACATGCAACTGCCAGAAGGAAATATGCTTTTCTTATGGGTTAGTTGAGCTATTGCATGAAGGACTTCAGTTAGAAGTCAAGTGGTTGAGTTTGGTGGAGTTGATTGAGGAGTTGATGGAGTTGTGTTCAGTTTGACTTGGTTGAACTAGTTGTATTTTAGTCTAACTAAAGAATACACTAGTGATGAGTTGTGTGAATTAAATATTAATTAATTCACTAATTATTAACTCATAAAGCAACTAAATAATACATCAGTTAACTCATTGCATGGACAGTTCAGTGGAGATAGGTGTTAGAGGTTGAGATTGCTATCAATTGTGACTATAGTTGTGCATGAGATCTTGCAAAATCAGTGGGATTAAGTAATTCCAAGGAGGATTGCATGGTTCAGCCAAGGAAATACGAGTTTGCTTCAGCCATTCATCATTATTCTCATGCAGGATTGCGCAGTGGAGGCAGGAAAACAGTGGAGGAGATTTGAGGCATCAAATTTGAGCTAGTTTGTGTGTAACAGGTGGAGATAGTATTGAGTACTTGTGAGGAGTATTGTACTATGTATTGTTACATGTGCTCAATCATTATAATAGACATATAGTGTGGGGTTTTCAGTTGTATGCTTTCCCCGGGTTACATACTGTGTTAATGTGCGCATGCGATTGATGTTTCATTGTTTTTAATTGCGCAAAATTGACGATCAACGTAGAGAAGGTTACGTATTGTGCATGTATTCCGCAATAGTGTATAATCAAGATAATCTCTGTGAATAAGTGTCATATTATTCAAAATTTCTATAGTAACCACAAACCTAATCTTTTAGACTCGGGTTCTAGCCAACCTAAGTCCAGAGAGGGCTCTCTCTTTATAATTTAACTTTGTTTTGGGTGAGTTTTTGGGCTAGTTCTTAGTGTTTATAAGGTGTTGAATTTGGTTGGGTGGTGGAATTCTAGGAACAGATGGATGGAATAAGGCCTTCAAGCCATTGGGCTATGGAGTCAAACAGAGGGTGTCTTAACTGGACCAGATCACTAAAGAGAGTGTTCACAGGGTTGGCTAGCAAAGCAAAAGGAAAATCTTCAGGTTCAATGGGTGAGATAGTCCTAACTAGGGTGAAAGGGTAATGGAGAATCCTTAGACCGGGATCAAGATGAAGAGAAGGAGGTGATCATGAGCAAAGGAAAACTAAGAATTCTTTAATATAGACCTAGGGGGAAACTACGGAAGTAAGGGAGCAACTAAGAATTCCCTAACTAAGATAGTTTAGCATAAAACATTAAGAATGTAAATAGTCAAGATAGAGAGCATTAAACCCAGTTTTGAAATATATTTCCTAGTTTACCATTCAGATTTGATAGAAACACATATGATTATTAATAAACATAAATAAAAACGATAATACACATGAGAGAGAATACTTATTTGGTTTCTGCTTTGCACAAGAATCCTGTGAAATGTCTTTACTTTATTCCTTGATCAAGCAAGCCAATCCAGTATTGATACAATAGCACTTTAACTTGAGAGGATAATGTCTACAGAAATGTATTTGAATCCACACTAAATACTTCGAAAGGTGAAGTATTTATACAAAAAATATTTACAAAATATCTCATAACAGTTTGAGAATTAATCTAGGAAATCAAAATATCTTCAAGCATGAAGATAGAGGCAGATGGAAGACTGCATCATGCTGTCCTTGTTATTGTGATAGTGCTGGCTATTTGTAGTTTGAATGTTGAGCTCTTTAAGCTGGCTGATATTTGTATGCTGGAATCACCTTTGTCTTTAATCTTTTACTAATACTCTCTAACTTGTTACTCTTTGACTATTTTTTACTGTGTCCTTTTACCTTCACTGTATATTTTAGGTTTTTACTGTCTATTTCAACAGTAAATTATTTAATTTCATGTTTCCTCTACTTGTCTTTTAACTGTATGTTTTATTTCCCATCTTTGTTTGAATATATTTGGTAACAGTCTCGGAGTAAACAGGTCTTATGACTAGTATTAAGATTGTTTATCCAAGGATGTGGTCTTTTGATCGCCTGTAAAACAAAAAAAACTGTTAGGAAAATGTTGGGTTGACAGGGAGGGTCATTAATGGCTTTATCGAGCTTTATAGGTCTATGGAGTGAGTCCAAAGTGATTTCGGGAGGTAAACCATGCTTGAATTGGTTAGTAGAGGCTTCAGGTGGCGCAGAAGGGTTACACAGGGTTTTACTGCAGAAACAGGCAAAAACAAGCAACACTGGGGTTTTTGTGTTTAAATGGGTAAACACTTGATTTGTTTGAATTTTGGCACAAAGTGAACAGTAGACGGTTTGTCGTGTAGCGGGCGGCGGTATGCGGTTTTCTTCACACCACTTTTGTGGGTTGGGTGGTTTTGGGGGGAGGCCGCCCGATCCCACTCATCAAGTGCCATGTAGCAAGGGGAGGCGATCGCATGGTGATTGGGGTGGGGAGCTTGTACGAAGGGTAATGGATGGGCCCAGCTAATATTTAAGCATGATAGGTTTTATTTAAACAATGGATTAAGGTAGGGTTAGGGTGTCGGGAGTGATTTCATTGGTGGAGGGTTTTGATTATTAATTAATTGCCAATGGATTAATTAACTCATTAGTCGATTTGTGGTATTAATAAAGTTTATGTTTCAAACTTTAGGGGACGGGGTATTAATAAAAAGGGTTTATTATAACTTATATGGGGAAGGGTTATTTCTTTTCTTTGGGAATTATTATATACATAAGTGTTAGAAATTAATATGAAAATGGTGGAGAATGGGTTTAGCGCTAAGTGTAATGAATATAATTAATTTGCTTATCATAAACACATTATAACTTAGGCTAAAAAGTATTTTTTGGGTTTTTTGAGAAAAGGGGTTTCTTTCATGGGGGTGATCACTTTTCCTAGGATAACAAGATTTTATCCTTTATAAAAAGGGGTTTATTAGGGGGAAATGACTTTTCCTTAGGAAAATGGTGTTTTTCTTAGGAAAAGGGATTTGTTTGGGGATATGAGTCAATTGAAGGGGGTGAATGTTTATGAGGGGGTTTTTAGTACTTAGGACTTGTAAGTCATTAAGCCGAAGGTCCGGTCCCTCCAGAAGTTAGAGAAATGCTCTGAGCCCCTTTGACCTAAGATTTTGGGTACTTAAGACTTTTTATTGGAAATTAGTTAAGTGAAAGGTGTAATAAGTGAGGGAAGTTAATCAATTTGACTTTGTGGAATTGATTCATGTCCAATTTTTATCCATACTTAGAACTTTGATGATGAAGGTGATCAATATGCTTTTATCTAACAATCATCACAATTCTGCAACCTTTCTTCTACTTACCCACCTACTCATCCTACCATTTTTACTTCTCTTTATTAGGGTGCACTTAAGCTAGCAAACCCTTATCAAAACATTTTCTTTTCTTTTACAATAGTAATATAACTAAGTCTAACCTTATTACATCCAAGGGCTTAGATTAAACAGTTGAGCTCCTTTTATTCACTCTACCTATCTACTTATTTGCCAAGATTAAACAGTTTGGTCAGATTTTATTCTCTATCTATAAGCATAAAATTGAAAACATGAAATAGTCAAGTTTAAACATTTTGACTACCATGGATTTTGGCAAAGATAACAAGCTGCAAACAATCATTTATTTTGTACAAAAAGTAAATAGTAGTGGCATTTTGACTTGCACACTTTCATGGTCTTTCCTTTCTTGGGGTTCATATTTTTCATCTTTTTTTACCTTTTTATTCTTTTTGTCCAGAGATTTTTCTTTTAGGACATACCCTCTTTACATTTTTTAGTTTTTTGAATATGGAAATCAATTGCAGAAAGAAAAGGTATGTACATATTATAGGTTTAATCTCAGCCATTCAAAAATTATGACTCCTATTGGTATAGGAACCTAGCAGCAGCATTAAGGAAACAACTTAAACTGCCAGCTACAAAAGATCCAATGACCAAGAACATTGAAGAAGGTGAAGCTCAGAAAGAAGACATGATGAAACTAATTATTGACCAAAATATGCAGATCGGGCAGATGGAAGAAGAGTTGGAAATATGGATAAAAGAGAAGGAAGACAATTTGAAGATGGCTATTGTTCCCTTGGATGTTGTACCTCTTTCTCAACTACCATCAATAGGAGCAAGTACTGAATATACTACAAACCAGAATCCCAGTGCTGAATAGGTGACATAAACACTGCAAAACATGCCATTACAGTCAAAGGAAATTGAGACTTTGTAGGACCAACTCAAATATTTGGAAGTCGAGAAGGCCAAAGCTGAAGCTGCTCGGACTACTGAATTGGAGAAATCCCAAAGACTGTGGGAAAAGTTCCACTAGGTAGAGAGAGACACTTCAATTGGCCAAACCTTGGCCCAAGCCAAGGAAACCATTTGGATGAACATACTTGACTCGATGAATAAGATTTGGCCTTCTATCCAAATCATATTTGAGTAGAAAGAGTTAATAGAGAAGGCCACTGAAACTATTGTGCAAGGAAGGTAAAATCTGGGAGAAATGCCAACAGAAGTTCCCAATATCATCAGGTTCTTAAACTCAAAGTCCATATATGACCTGAAGGAAGTGGGAGTCAGTGATAAAACAACTACTATTCTGGAAGTCAAGAAAGTCTTCACAAAGATAAATCTCATTGATTAGTTCGAGGAAAGGTGGGAAACCTTCGAGCTGCAGGTGAACAGATTTACAAACAGGATTGAAGCCTTAATGCAGAAGGGATTGCCCGGTATCTATGTCAGAAATGACAATTTGATCACTTAGGAGGACTATATTATGAGGATGAAAGAGGTGACCAAAAGTAGCATTAAATTCAGTGGCATCAAAGGGAGTATGACAGGAAAGGCATTTCTAGAGACCATGTCAAATGAATTTCATGTGAATAATGAGGTAAAACATATTTTTACCATGAAACCAACTTTTTCTAAATATACAGAGGTAGATGAAATCTAGTGCAAGGTAAAAAAGTTAACAGTGCTAGATGAAAAGAGATGGGAAGAGTTACTTGATTTACTAGATTAAGGAATAAACTAGAGTAGTAAAACTATTTTTCCAGCACAGCAGATAGCACGAGAGTGAGGTTAGCATCACATTCTGATTTGAGATGACTCAACAACTGAAACCATCCAAACAGGGCCACCGTTCTCCTCAACAGCCTACATGGCCTATTCTTTTGCCAAGATTAGATGATATTAGTTTGTAATTAGGTTAATAATACACTATCGGTTTGACAGGTATTGTGTAAAGCATTATTGTAATTTTTACTATAAATACTTCATTGTTTGAAGTATTAGTGTTGATTTCTGAATGTAATTTCTTCTGCATATTGTAATTTTCAAAGTACTGGAGCATCAATAATACAGGGAACTTTCGCAGGATTCATGTGGTGTGTTAAATGGTGATGTGTCTCTTCTGTCTATTTGTTTAAATGCTATTTTTCCTTTCTCTGTTATTCTGAATTTCTAAATTAGTCAATAGAAAATCTGGTAAATAGGATTCGTTACTTAGAGCGCCCTATTTTGCCTATTGTTAATTTTAATGTTTTCCACTGAAGTCCGATCGAGGAATTCTTAATTTCTCTTTGGTATTGACTGAACCCTACACTTTTGATATTCCACCATCCATTTAAATTCTGAAAAGATCTATTTACTGCAGCCTAGCTTTCCTTGTGAGAACTCCTCTAAAAATTGATGCAAAATCCAGTTTAATTTATAGACTCCATAGCCCAATGGAATTACAACACTCAAATCAACCAAACCTTTCAAAACAAAACATCCAAGTACAATCATATCTAGCCTAAAATATTCATAAAACCAAAGTTAAATTAAAAATGGAGATCCATCTCTGAAGTTGGCAAGGCTAGATCACAACTTCCAAAGTTGTTTTGATGATGTCCTATGTGTTTACTCCATCAACCTCAAAAATACATAATGAAAACATAGTGGTGACCATACTTGGGAAGAATACCTTTTAATCCAAAACATTATTATTCCCTAGTTTTCATTAGTATTTCATTAAACAACTGTGATATCATTACTATGAAATACATGAACTGAGGTTGTTATTTTATAAATATTCTACTGTGTCATTGAGTTGATTTTATTTGTTTGATGTTTTTTAATAGACCTAGCTCCCAAAAGAGTTTTCACTAGATCTCACCCTGATCTGAACCCTACTAAATTTGTAGACAACCCTGAGAAGTTGGTGAGAAAGAAGAGTTTTATAGAGAGTCAAGGTAGTAATATTCCATTGTCTAGATTCAATTCTCTTCCTGAGAATATTTCTTTGTCAAAGTCTAATTCTCTTCCAGAGAAATTTGGAACTATACAAGGTATAGAGTTTGATTTTCCTTTCTAGTAAATTTTGTTTAGATCAAAGTCTGAGGCTTTTGTAGATCAAATTGTCATAGATAAAGCCATACTACAACCATACATAACCCAAACCCAACTCTTTGAAACTGATCTTGATATTGAATCTTTACAACAATTTGACAAATTACAAGGTCTAGTTTCAGTGTTGGATCACGCTATTGAAGAATCCTTTATTCAACAATCTTTTGTATTTTCTACTTTAACAGTTGCAGCAGCCTCTTTGTCTAGTCAATCCTCCTAGTCAGTACATCTAAAGCCTCCCAGTCCTACTCATTCCATAGTATCAACCTCCTCACCTTTGATTTCTCAAACAGTTATTCCTACTGTCCATGTAGTTACCAAAACTACACCTCCATTAGGCCCTTCTTCAAGTCAATCTTCCAGAACAATTATGGTAGGTAGGTATGCACCTTTGGTGTTGCCAGGCTAGCTGAATGCTATGCCTGGATATTATCAATCTAAAATTGTGACCTTTGATAACATTGGTGCTTATAATTCTCAGCGGCATGTTGATAGGATGAATGATTTGTTTGACCTCCAAGAAGTAGATGAAGCTGATGTTAAAATGAGATTGTTTGCCCAAAGTTTAGGAGGTGATGTCAAAAAAAAGATTAGGGGTTTACCCACAGGAAGTATAGCCAACCTTGATGCTTTCCATCAAACTTTCTTAGCTAGATGGGAGATCAAGAAAAATCCACTTCAATTCCTAAATGAATATAAAATACTGAAAAGAAAACCAAATGAAAGTGTGGAAGAATATTGTGAATGGTTTAATGCTACTTACAATGCCATTCCATAAGACATCAAACCCTCCCCTAGCATAGCTCTGATTGATTATCCAGATGGTTTTTATGTAGACATGGAATATCATGTTAGGGAGAGAGACCCAACAACTTTGGAAGAAATTCAAGAAAATACAATTAAAGTTGAAGCTAACATCCTGGCTGGAAAAGCGAAAATGAAGTATGAATGCAGAGTTACCATAAAAGAAGAACCTTCTACTTCTATTGTTGATCATAATATTCATAACTTAGTAAGAGTAGTGAATCAAATGATGCAAAGAGTGAACATTAATGACCAAACTCAAGTAAGATAAAACCAAAATGCCCCTCAAACTAGAAACCAAAACTTTAGAAGGAATGTCCCCAAATAAAAAAAAGAGAACAAAACGGTCCAGACGAGTAGGTTTGGCCTCCTTTTTAGGAAAATTACACAGCTGATGAGGGGAATATTGTGGAGGATTTCGAAGATAATCAAATAAATTTTCTAGGGATAAATGATGATGAAACAATTTTCCTCACTCAAGAGGAGTAGGAACTTTTTCTCATAGCCCAAACTGAACTAGATTTTGAAGAGTCAAATGAATAAAAACAAGGGTTTGAAAATTCCATAATGGAATTCCATAGGCAATATAACCTTAGAAGAAAAAATAATCCAGACACTTTAAATGCCAAAATCTCATAAAAACATGCTAAAAAGTCATCTGAAAATGAACTTAGGAAAACCACAGATAATCTTCCTAAGAAAATTGTGGATAATCCTCGTAAGAAAAAGGTATAAATCCCTGTCAAGAAGGTTGCTGACAGTGTTTCTAGAACTACTCAAACATATGTCCCAATCACCAGTCAACAAAAGGAGCCTATGAAATTTTTTTATAGAAGAACCTAAACTTCCCAATTTAATCGAGATTCAAACATCGTACATTGAGAATGAATCGGAAAAATTGAAAATCCCCATTCCTCTCACAGAGTTAATGAGAAAAAATATGTATAGACTCCAAGTAATGAAAGCTTTAAACGTTGGGGAAAACACTGACTCTATAAATTTGAATGATGACCAGCCTGAACTCTTATTTGGACCGGAAGTTGAAGGCAAACCACAAGGAGGAGGAGTTCCTCCATTCTATGTTAGCCTGAATATTCATGACAAGATTTTCCATGATGCTATGTTAGATTCAGGTGCATCACACAATTTAATGCCTAAAGTTGTGATGGAGAAATTAGGACTCGATATTACTAGACCTTGCAAAGTCTTGTATTCCTTTGATTCCAGCAAATTTAGATTCCTAGGTCTTATCAAAGACCTATGTGCTACTTTAACCCAAATCCCTGCTAAAAGTCTAGTAATGGACATAATGGTTGCAGACATTCCCCCTAAGCATGGCATGTTGTTTTCACACTCACGGGGAGAAAAATTAAAAGGGACCCTACAAATGGACATGACTTATGCTACCATACCAATTTTTGGGTAGAAAAGGAGACTGTATAGGGAGACCTTAATGAAATTTATGGTGAGTACTCAAGACAGAGCTCAAAATTATTTATATTCGTTTATTTTGTAGAATGATGGGGATATCAACAATCAAGTAATCAATGCTGAAACAAAAATTTCTAAATCAGACCCAACCCAAACACAAATAACACAACTGAAAACTCCTCTTGAACCTCTTTGGAACATGAGTTTTGAGGGCTCTTGCAGCAAAGATGGTGCTAGAGCAAGAATTTGGGTAGTCAATACAGGAAATAATCATGCTAAGGGTCATTCATATTGGCTTAATTTTCAATTCACTAATAACATAGTAGAGTATGAAGCCCTTATTCTAGGATTGCAATTGTTAAAAAAGTTAAGTGCAAAAAGAATCTCTATACAGGGGGATGCTAAATTAATTATTAAGAAAATTAAAGGGGAATATTAAGCTAAACATCCTAGGATGAGGGCATACAAAAATTTTGTGCTGGCCTTCTTAGAAAGTTTCCTTGAATATGACCATTCTGCAATTCCTAGAAAACAAAACATCATTCCAAACAATATGGCTTTTTCAGCCAGTTCTTGTAAAATGCCTTATCCTAATCAAGAATATGTACTGGAGGTAAAACATCGACCAGTTGTACCTGATGAAATGAGATATTGGCATGTATTTGGAAATGATAAACAGATTGAGAGTTTCTTGCAATCCAAAGATGAATTTCAAGATGATAGTATTGATTTGGAATTTGAAGTAGATAGTCAAATTGTTGAACATTCTAATCCAGAAAGGAAACTAGATAATTTAGATGTAAATACTGAGATAAAGTTGTGAATAAACCACAATTGCTTGAAATAGACCCAGAAAAAGAAGAGTTTGAAACACTCCAACTTAAAGATAATATTTTGCCTAGGGGTCTAGCTCCATTAGAAGAATTATTTGATTTCAATGATGTGGCTAAAAAGCATAAGATTGAGCCCTTGGGATTAGCTGTTGAAGATTGTAATTTGGGTACACAAAAAGACCCGTAAAACAATAAAATTGTCTAAATCAATCCCAGCAACTAAAAAACAAAAATATATTGCTTTATTCAAGGAATTTAGAGATGTTTTTTCCTGGAGCTATGAAGATCTTAAAACATATGACACTGAAATTATACACCACAAAATTCCAATTAAGGAAAATCAGAAACCCTCTAAACAAAAACTTCGTAGAATAAATCCAGTTCTGATGCCTTTAATTGAGAAACAAACTAAAAGAATGTATGATTCCAAAATCATAGTTCCGGTTAGGTACTCTAAGAGGGTTTCCAACATTGTACCAACTAGGAAGAAAATAGGTGAAATCAGATTGTGTATAGATTTTAGAAACCTAAACAAAGTATCCCTAAAAGACAACTATCCCTTACCTAAAATGGATCATATTCTGCAAAAGGTAGTTGGATCTTCTAGGATTTCCTTGTTAGATGGGTTCTTAGGTTATAATCAGGTCTTAGTTCATCTAGAGGATTAGGATAAAACAACCTTTACCACTCCATGGGTTACCTTCATGTATGTGAAGATGCCTTTTGGATTAATGAATGTTGGACTAAATTTCAGAGAGCAATGGATATTGCTTTTGCTGGTGAAATTGGAAGATTTATTGTGATCTATCTAGATGAAGTAACTGTATATTCTAACTCTGATGAATAGAATCACTTACACCTAAGAAGAGTTTTTGAAAAGTGAAAAAAGTTTGGGATCTCATTAAATCCTAAGAAAATAGTATTTGGCCTTGAAGAAGGAAAACTTCTTGGTCAAATTATATCTAAGGAAGGTCCGGGTGCACTTTGCTAGGTCGTATAGTGGCCATGTTATGTAGACTACTTGGCAGACCTGATAGTACTATGTTCTCCCCACAGTGGTTGCTATGAATAGATGCAACTGTTAACACAGCTGTAATGAATTGGGCACAAATTTTGTCTGACAATTTAGCAAAAACAGTCATTGAGTATACAAGGAAAAGAAGTGTTCCTTCAAGGGTTTACCCTCCATTTTTTATGAGCGCCTATGTCATGGACGCAATTTGTTTTAGTTCAAAATTCCCTATCATGGGATGGAAATGGACTGTTCGAAATCCACTTCCCATTCACATATACCACAAGGACATGTGGGAATCCAATTTTCAACCACATTTTTTCAATATTTGTCATGGAGTTATGCTCCCTATTCACAAGCGGCTTTATAATCGAGATGCCCCTAGGTTTTCCCAAGAAGGTGAAGCAGACATCCTCCTAGTGGCTAGATGGTTTGGGGAGGAAAAATTTACATATATCAGGGTTTTTGGCAGCATCACCTCCCCCCATGTCCTCCCATACTATGTTCCAGACAAATTGATGGCTAGAGAGATAGCCTATCAAACAACTAGTGAGGGAGGAATGAGCAAGACATTAAAGGAATAAAAAAAGGCCATCTGGCCTACATTCCCTATACAGTGTGGAGCATTTTCACTACATGACCTAGCACATGCACTCAAAGAAGCAGAGAACATGTTGTCTCTGCGATTACATAAATTCCCTAGAAGGCAATATGACCCGTTCGGCACTGTCGAAAATTTCACCACTCTAGTGAAAATAAATGTATTCCATAATGAGGCGGATGCCTTTGATGAAATATTTTTGTAGAGAAACACATTCACATGGGTGAAGCATATTGCACAACTACTTTTTGACTGTGAAGATCTCGAAAATTGTTACAGTTATAGAGAAGGGAGGTTAGGAAATGTCCCATTGGACCAATTATTGATTGAACCAATAAGGGAGCCTTCTCCCAATGTGACTATAGAAGGTGGCTCCAAAGAAAATTCCAAGACCGATTCTGGAGCAGAATCTCAACAGAAATCTACCAAGGAATCACAACAGTCATCGCAAAATGGGAAAAGCAGAAGCATGGAGTCAGTAAAGGATATAGCCCAATCTACACAGAAGATAGCTAAAGAAACTTTAGCTAGGAAGCAGGTTGAAATTGCTACTACCTCTACATAGCCAATAAATCCCTTCGTAATCGATTTAGAGGAAAAGTGGGACAATTTTAATAAAAGTCTCAACACAGAGGAACAGGTGCCAGAGTTGCAAACTCCACAACATAAAACAACTCTGGAAATTACAGTGGAAGAGACTGAAAATACACAAGAGGAAGAGCACATCCCTTCCACCCCCACTTCCAAAATAGTTTTGAGAATTGAAGAAATTTCCCCCTCTAGATGTGTTTTATAACCCACAGCATAAGGCTGTGGTGAGAAGACAAAGAAAGAAAAGGAAATTGGACTCTACAACTGCTACTACCCCTGAAAATGAACCAATGGATGTTCTATGGAAAGACACACCTATTGACCCAATCACCAACCTTACTAGCCTCTCATGGTTTGCAGGTGCTTACACAACAGTGACCATGGAAAAATCAATAGAAGTACAAATGTTGCTTAGAGGAAAGGAAGATAAAATAACATCGCTTAAGAAACAATTACAGCAAGTAAAATCCGACCAGTAGGAAGAGATACAGTTGGATAAGCTACAACAGGTATTCGAACAGATGCAAATAGAACATCAAACTGGCTTAGCTGAGAAGGAAGAACATATGTAGGCAATAACTGATCTACACAAAGACGATCCAAAAATTGATCAGTTTGTTACCGAAGAACTCTGTCTTAACTCACTGCTGATGCACCAGAAAGAATTATTCTACCAAAATATTTCGTAGTGGAAATCTTATTACGAAACAAAAGATAAACTGACAAGTCAAGTCGTAGGAATGAGATTTGAATATGTTGAGATCTTTAAAAATGTCTCTGATTTTATCACCTGGTAGAATAGAGAAGATGGGAGAAAGGTCAACCTGCCCAAGCTAGAAGAATCGTATAAAGAAACCTTATTTGCGAGCTGGGATTCTCAGCTTAAAGAAGAAAAAAAGGCAACAACAAATGTTGGAACAACAACAAAAAGTGTCATAGAAAACATCAATGAGAATTTACATAGTGCCAATCTTGTGGCAGAGTCCATTCCAGGTTTCCTTCCTAATGTGAAACAACTTGAACAACAATGGAAATAGGCAACGGAAGAAAAAACAAAAGTGATAAGGCAAATGACCAGGCTAAACTAGGAGGCATATTGGCAACATTTGGTAAAACCTCACAGTCAATGGATGACCCTGTGATGCTTAACCACTTCTATGGAGAAAATGGTGCAAACACTAACTGATGCAGTATTCGCTCGACAGTTGAGATCTAAAGTTGGCCAAACAACACAGCTCAAGCCCATGATGGATATTTGCGATCTAAAGGATCAAATGCAGGATAGTTAGTCACCTTGTTTATTTCCATTTTGATTTTATTTTTGCACAAATTGAGGTAGGTCATTTAAACCTCCTCAACTATTTTTGTAATAATCTATTTTTAGTTTTATAGCAGGATAGTTAGTCACCTTGTTTATTTCCATTTTGATTTTATTTTTGCACAAATTGAGGTAGGTCATTTAAGCCTCCTCAACTATTTTTGTAATAATCTATTTTTAGTTTTATAGTTTAAGTATTTAAACCCCTCTCATGTGTTTATAGAGGGATCCAAAATTTTATCAGAAACAATCTTCAAAACATGCACTTTTGTCCCTTTGAGGAGGTTCTAGTGAAATTAATGGAATAGGATTAATTTTCTATCCGATTTAGCATCTTCTACTGAAATTTCACTTTTTTACTCTTAGATGGTGTTGAATGAACTGAAGATAGATCAATATTGTTGAAACACATGAGTAGGACATATTATAAATGGTACTTTTATCTCATAATCCTTTTTACTTATGTATTAAGCAATGATTTCTTTTCTAATTGTTTATATATGAAAGTCTGAATCTTGAATACCATTATTGCACTTCAGTATGATGATGATCTATATTTTATGCTGAATATATTAATAATTCCTTATGCGATATATCTTTCACAATCGTTTCAGCTAACTTTTTATACGAAATGATTATTGTTAAAACGGATTCACTTCTCATCGCAATTGAATGATATTTATTACCAATTGCTTTAAGATATTATTGTAGATCGCATGCATCCATTTAATCCCAGATATATTTATAATTATATAGTGCTTAAATTAGGATAAAATGCATGTGATTGTTAGTTAGTATTAGATTACTTTTAGCTTAGATATTACTTTAAAACATCACATATCACCCCATTAGCACAAGAATTAAATAGTTTGGGAATTTGGTCGCATTATCCCCAGTCAGAGCCACTACTCCAAATGGAAAAGGAGTTGCCAACCAAGGTCCAGACCGGGTGGTTTTCCCCCATGTTGAAGCAATGATTTTCGAGGCTTCAACATTTTGGCACTAGAAGGAGGGCCTGACTATGAATGGCAAGTAAATCTAAATTAACAGGCCATTCTAAGAGTAAAAATCCCTCACCATCACCTCCAACTTCTCGAAAGTCTTCCAAATCCCTTGATCCTAAGCGAGAAGTTACACAGAATATTATACAACCCGTTGCTGAAATCCAAAACAAGCCAGATCATTCTTCTTTTACTAAAGCCCCTGAAGTTCAATCTTTGATTCATAAATTATAGGGGATTTCACTATCTCAAGAAGAATCTGAGTTATCCCAGGATAGTGTTACCTCTCAGTTCACTCCATCTCAACAGTTAACTAGAGCACAGAGCGAAAAGTTTAGAATTCCTTTGTTTGAATTTCCTCTGCCAAGCTGAAAGAAAGCTAAGAAAACACCATCCGAATCTCACAACGAGGTTCTATCATCATCTTCATTCATTCCATATATACCCTCATAAAATCAATCATCCACCTCACCACTCTAGATTGTGATTCACACAGGTATAGGAGCTACATCTTCCTCTACCCAATCACCTTCAAACACTACTGCTACACCTTCCCCTACCCACATACCAGTAATGGCACAGAATCCTCCAAGGCCATGGACAAATCCAGGGGCTGTTAGGATGGCTAGACCTTTACATCAATTACCAACACACCCAGAGAAATGGTTGCCCAAATTCAATCTTGATAATGGCCTATTAGCTGAGGAACATATAAATAATTTTATGTTGTCCATTAACTTGAATGAAGTAGAGGAAGAAGACGCAGTTGTAAGATTATTCCCATATACTTTACAGGGAGCAGCAAGATCATGGTACTTTTCATTACCATTAAGTTCTATTAACAGTTGGGATGCTTTTCAAGAGCAATTTTTAACTAAATTTGGAGATGATAGATCTACAACTACCCTAATCAATGATCTCTCCAATTTAAAAGCTGAACCGAAAGAACCCATTAAGGACTTCAACTCTCACTTCAATAAATTATTGAATAAAATACCAACGACATCTAAGCCTAGCGATGAGGTCCAAAATGAGTGGTACATCTCTACTCTACCATCAAACACAACTATCTTCATTGATAGAGCTGCCAAACCAACTTTGGCAAAAATATGAAACAAGCAATAACTGTGGAAAAATGCATTTTAGCTGTGGAAAAGAGAACGCATTAGAAGAATGGAAAACTAAGAAGGTAACTTTCATAGATGACTCTAAGAAGAAACCACCAAAAGATCCTTTTGATTTTGAAGGGTTATAGAAAGTCCTCAAGACCATGTCTAAGGAAATGGTTGATATTAAAAAACAGGTAGTAGAGACTTCCTCTAAAAAGATTTTTAGACCATTCAAAAGGAATTCCCCTACTGATCCTAAACCCCCAAATTCCATATCAAATGCTGACTCAGATGGAGAGGAGGACAAAGTTTCAACAAACGAAGAACAAACAGACGATGAAGAAGTACCAGAGTTACAAGGGATGTGGGATTTTATACTTCCCAATGAAGAAACTCAAGAAGCATTACTTGTTGCTACCCGAAGTAAAAGTCCTGTTGAATTGTCACAAACAAATCCGAAACAGAAGGCTTCAATGCCACCCCTAGGGACAAAGAAACAGGTAAGAAATCTATACCAAAATCCACTCAAACTACACCTACTCAGTTGGATCCTCCTCCTTCATCTAAAACTTTGATAGTTTCTGATGAAATGGAATATAATATTGTATATGATATGAAGAAGACTAGGAAAAACATCACATTTCATGAGCTTAGTAAATTGAAACATTAGCAGAAGTTACTTCTCAAAGAACTTAAAGCAATACCTATTGCACCGCTTCCTACTGCTGTGATCTCACAAGCTGCCCAAGAAATGGGAAGACCCCCTAGTGCTTCTTTGAACAAGATTGATCCAACTGATATAGCTTTAATTGGAGGAATATCAAAATCCCACACTCTGCCATTTCTCCTTACTTTTGAAGTCTTTAACAAAAACTTACACAATTGTCTAGTTGATTCTGGAGCTTCATCTAACATCTTACCCAGAATAGTTTGTGCAAAGTTGAATGTTCAGCCTCAAAAATCTACCGTACGAATAGTTCAGTTAGATCGATCTCAAGTCATATTTTTTGGGAAACTTATCCAAGTAACCATTAGACTTTTATCAAACCATAAAGTTTCCCAAGTCATTGACATACTTGTAGCTCACATTCCTGAGTTCTATGGCTTAATCCTTAGTAGAGACTAGTTAGAAAAACTTCATGGTTATTTTTTAGCTAACTAGTATCACATGTGGCTTCCCTATAATGGAAAACCAAATCAAATAAGGGTTGATCGTGAGAAACATCAAAAGTTCATAGTGACATAATTAGAAGGAGAAAATGAACCAGTCACGTATAGCAACAATATCATCAGAAATTATTCTATAGAATCGTTTCTAGGGAATTTGAATGCTCATACTTCACCTTTCTTAGAAAACTCTATTGTCTCTCAAGTCGAAATTTTTTCTCAAACATACACTTCTAAATGTGTAAATTTTGTAGATAAGACTGTAGTTAGATCTTTATTTTGGAAATTATTTTTTGATGGATCTAAATCCAATGATGGAGCAGGAGCAGGTTGCATCTTAGTCAGTCCAAAGGGGGAAAAAACTATGTTAGCATGCAGACTTGAATTTGATTGCACAAACAACACTGCTGAATATGAGGCACTAGTTCAAGGTTTGTATAAGGCAATTGGCCTTAATGTTAAATACCTCCAAGTATTCGGAGATTCAGAGATTGTCATAAAACAGGTGAGAAATAATATACACTGTTTGTCAGGACATTTGAAACATTATCAGTCATTAGTCCAAGACCTGACTCTCCACTTTACAGCATTTAATATTTCCCCTATTCCAAGACTCTAGAATGCTAGTGTTGATCTTCTAGCTAATGTCGCTTCCAAGCTTATCCCACCTAAATATTACAGCCTAGATCGATTTTCCATTGAATTAATTTTTAGGCCTTCTATTCCTGACAATATCACCAACTGGAGAGTCTTTAATAATGATCTAGATATCATAAGCTTCCTGACCTCAGAAGGCTCTTACGATGACCAGATAGTTGATGAGGACCAACATGATAACCAACTTAAACAAGAAACAATCATTAATGCTATACCAAAATTTGTAGTTAAGTTGGAAGATTTATATGACCTTAAATACCTTCAGAGTTCAACTCTGAGGTTTGAATTGGTCAATCTTGGGACTGATTTAAAACCTCAAAATATTAACTTAGGTATCAGTCTTATGTCAGACGAAAAAGCAGCTTTTATAGGTTTGTTGAAAAGATACAAGAATGTCTTTGCATGGAACTATGAAGATCTCAAGACATACGACACCTCTATTATTCAACATATTATTCCCATGATATCTGACGAAAGACCTATACAACAAAAATTGAGGAAGATCCATCCTAATTTAGAAAGTCAAATTAAATATGAGTTGAATAAACTGCTGAAAGCCAAAATTATTTTTCTTGTCAGACACTCCCGGTGGGTTTCCAATCTTGTCCTAGTCAAAAAAAAGAATGGCGATATTCAGATATGTATAGATTTCTGCAACCTCAATAAAGCTTGCCAAAAGGACAATTTCCCATTACCCCCTATGGAACAGATTTTGCAATTAGTAGCAGGCTTAGAGCTAATGTCTTTCCTAGATGGATTCTCACGTTATAATCAAATATTTTACATCCAGATGACGAGATGAAAACTACATTCAGGATAAAGTGGGGCACTTACGCCTATCAGAAGATGCCATTTGAACTGATCAATTTTGGTTACACTTTCCAGAGCACTATGGATATAGCCTTCAAAGTTTTATTAAACAAATTAGTAGTAATCTACTTAGATGATATAACGGTATACTACAAAAAATGCAGTAATCATCTAAGATATTTAAAACAAATCTTTGAACATTGCCAAAGGTATGGAATTTCTCTGAAACCCAAGAATTCTTTTTTCACATTAAGTGAAGGAAAGCTCCTTGGAATCATTATGTCCAAAGTAGGAATCCATATTGACTCTGACCGAATTAGAGAAATTTCTGAAATACCTTTACCCCATAACAAAAGATCAATGCAATTTTTCCTAGCTCAAATAAATTTTGTTAAAATATTTGTCCCTGACTTCTCAAGAATTGTTTTACCTCTTCAATCAATGATAAATAAAAATTCTCTGTTTAAATGGGGACATTCGGAACATGAAGCTTTTAGCTTGATAAAACAAGCAATTATAAACACCCCATCTTTAGCAACGCCGAATTTTTCCAATCATTTCATTCTATATACTTTCACTTTCGAGAAATCATATGCGGCCATATTGACACAAGTAAATCAAGAAAAAGTTGAAGCCCCAATCTCTTTCTTTAGCTCCAATTTGCAAGTAGATGAATTAAATTACTCAAATGTTTAGAAGCAAGCTTTTTCTATTTTCAAATCTATAAAAAACTTTAGACCTTTTCTCCTCAAAACCCACACTAAAGTAATAGTACCATTCTCAGCAGTGAGAAATATTTTAATACAAAGGGACATAGGAGAAAAGAGAGCTAATTTGGTGGCAACCCTGCAAAAATATGACATAGAAATTAAGCTAGCAAAAATTGTAAAAAATTAAGGTTTTTGTAGGATGCTGGCAGGAGCATCGAATCTATCAGAATTGTAGCATCCAGGTGACGACATACAAATCTATGAGGTCAGCCTTAACGACATGGAATCAAGGTATGCTGATATCATATTTTAAAAAATGGATACGTACCAACCCAACTATATTACACAAAGAAAATATTCTTGAGATTAAAATCTAGGCAGTATCAAATTATCGAGGATGTGCTTTTTCGAATAAATTTTGATTCTGTTTTACTTAGATGCCTTGAAAAATCTGAGAAAGAGAAGGGTTGCAGGAACTTCACGATGGACTAGCTGGTGGTCACTTCGGAGGTGATACTACATCAAATAAAATCTTGGACACCGGCTATTACTGGCCAACACTGTTCAAAGATGCACACGATTATGTAAGGAGATGCAAGATTTGTCAAACAACTGTTGGAAGACAGAGAAAACCCATGCTACCATTACAGCCCATCAACATTGATCAACCATTTGAACAATGGGGATTGGACATAATAGGTTAGATCGTTCCTCATTCTTCTAAGCAACATAGATACATCCTTACAGCCACTGATTATTTCACCAAATGTGTAGAAGAAATTCCAGTCAAGGCAATGCTATGACAGAATTTGACCTTAAAATAGGTTTTAAGCTTAAGTATTTAGCCAATTACTATATGCAAGGAAATGGATTAGCCGAATCCACAAACAAAAATCTCATCAGGATTATTAAACGAACTGTTGACCAAGGCCAAAAGAACTGGCATAAGTCTTTAGTGTTTTCTCTATGGGCAGATCAAATAACTCAGAAAGCCTCTATTGGCACTTCTCCTTTTAATTTGGTCTATGGGAAAGAAGTAGTCTTGCCAAAAAATGTAGCTATTCCCTCCTTAGCCTTTGTTCAATTCATTGGAGAAACTCCTTCCTCATCTATGCATGTTAGAAAATTACAAATTCTTAAGCTTGAAGAGGAAAGAGAAAAAGCCAGGACCACGCATGCACATCATCAGCAGTTAGTCAAAGCCTCCTTTGATTCAAATTTTGTAACTTCAAAGTCTTTTCAACTCGAAGACCTAGTACTAAAATGGGATAAAGCCCATGAAGAGAAAGGTAAGCATACCAAGTTCCAACAAATGTGGCTTGGCCCATTTTAGATTGTGGAACAATTAGGCCCATCGACTTTTCTGCTACAAGATTTATCAGGTAAGAGAGAATCTCTACCTGTTAATGGACAGGTTCTAAAGAAATACTTTCCATAGAAGATGATCTCTTCTGTTCACTATATATTATTTCCTTTAGTTAAAATTTTCCTTTAGAAATAATAATACCAATTGAAAAGCATTTACTTTTGGTTTTACAAAGGATAGTCTCTTTTTAATTTTGACTTTTCGCTTGTATAAGTAAAGATTGTTATGAAAGTAATCTTCACATATGAAATATATAGTTAAGTCCTATTGCTCTAAAATACCTGTTTTTTGCCTCAATTATCTGATTTTTTATGAAACTTAGCTTTAAGAAAGAAACTTCTCATTTACATCCATCCAGAAATGTATCTATAACAAACCAAAGTCCCTCTCCAGAAAGGCATCTTTAAAACTCTGCAATCATCGTCCAGAAACTCTTAGAGAGCCAATGATTCTCCCCACTTAATTAGCTTTCATTTTTAGAGTGTAATTCTAAAATATACTTAAACTTAAAGGATAAGAGGTCTCATCAAGAGCCGACTTACCATGATCATAAGATTATAACTAACTGACATTACCAATACTGCATATCAAAACAAGGTAATGGCTAAAGATTATAGTAATCAAAAGACAATGGGTCTCATCACGAGCCAGCTTGTTCAGTTAAGTTACAAATCAAGTGAATGGTGTTATCAATATTGGTCGCGAAACCAAGACATCGTCCTTTAAGAAATAAAAAAAATGAAGAGTTGAAGTGACAATGAATTACTTCAGAAAATAAAGAAAGCAATAAGTACACTTATGAGCTTACCTTTAAAATTACATTCTGGTTTAAGTGGGATATTGAATCATTGTTGGTTAAAAGGTAACCCTGTCGAGGCTATGAACGCCTGCTGGCAGCAGAGGCTCTACCTATGACAACTGAGTATACCAAAAAATTGATCTGAGGAGAGACTTCTTGCTTTTATCTTTAAAAAACCAAGTAAAGACTGATGTAGACAAAGTGACTTTTTATGAGAAAAGAATAATCAAAAGAATGGTAGTTAAGTAGATGTTGTTTTATTAATAAAGAGTAGTATTACTTACCTTATATTCCATGTAACTTATTTTATTTTCAAAACTATCTTTATTTTGGAAGTTTTAGAAATTTCAAAAAACTCTCAGAGATAATTGGTTCTTCCAAGTGAATCGCCAATTGTTGTGGTATTCAACAACCCCCCATTTATTAATGATAGTAGTTAATATTACGTTAATAAATGGGGACCCTTCAAAAAATCTATCCAAAAAACAAAACTTAGCATTTAGGCATTTCTTTTATTTTTGGAATAAAGCAAAGATAACAATCAAAACCCCCCTTTTTTAGAAAACTACTAAATACTTACCTTCTCACATATAGCATGATTAAAACCCACCAAAAGACCTTTCTAAACCTCCAAAATCAAGTAAAATGATTAATTAAGGACTCTATGCTCGAAACTATCATAAAATCCGACATAAACTAAGTCCTTATGCTTTTTAGGCTTAAGTCTCATATCACATAGCACCATTCATAAAGGACCCACTTTAAAAAGGTTACTGTGAAACATGCAAGATGCGAAACTGTGATGGCATTATAACCTCTATCACATCGCATTTCAGGCATTCAAATGAACACCATGTACTTACCACCAGCCGATATTGCGAAATGCGATTAAGACCTGGACCCACTCCTTAAATATCATAAGCAAATGTTTTGGGTCCACCACTTGGTAAAAGGGGTCTTTTACATAAGATAAACCTAGCAATTAGCTACGTTTTGAAACAACTAACGAGCGGCTCGCATCTCACATCTCGCAGAAACATAGCAGGAGGTAAGAAAGGTAAAAAGGCATATTGCGATATTGCGATCTGCGATATTGCTTCGCAAATTGCACAATCGCTATCATCGTAGTTCAAAAGGCTCACCACCCTAGAAGCTTTCTTCTTGTTTTATGATGCAAACATTTATGAGCATTAAAGCTAAGGGATAACAAATCATTAGTGGGCATTTAGTAAGAGATAACTGCATTTATGTGTGAAAAGTCATTTAGCATGATATGATATCTTCTTACATGCGTTCAAATAAAACTCCTTTTATCACCTTTACAATCTATCTGCATTATTTCGTTTTACATTCATCTTTGTGTATCTGATAGTTGTTGTTCTTCACTTTCAGGAAAAATCCACAGAGCAAAGCGTTGAGAACAATGGTGAAGAAAGGCAAGGCAATCACCTCTGAGAAGTCAGAAATGATTCATTTGTTTATGGATACTACATGAAACAGAGAAAGAGGAACCTCTACATGGCAGGCTATGTATAATATACTAGAGGAGGAGCAACCGAGGATTATGAAACAAAAATTACAGTTTATGGACATGATTCCTTAGACGCTTCCATGTTAGAGATGAAAACCTCATTTTTGCATCACATAGCTGTTGGCATTATGATACAGGTGTTGTCCTTGATGGCAACTCACTCAGAGGTATGATACAGGTGATGGCAACTTAATCAGATGATAGATCTAGTGCATTAGGTCAAAAGAAAGGTATACGCAGGTTAGACTTGATGAAAGTGCATATACACGCGGGTGAGCAGAGAAAAAGGCACGTATACGTACACACGTAAGTTCACAGAAGTAAAGGTGCGTACATGTTGGAAAACTAAGTTTTGGTCCGTGGTACTTGGTCCGAAGTGTTGACCCCAGGTATTGGTTCAACATGGTTTTGGGCCATGGTATTGAGAGAAGCCTAAACCTATATAAGAAGAAGATAATTAGGCCGAGGGGATGTGAGAAGGTGATGAATATCTGATGAAGTGTGAAATCTAGTATGCTGGTTATGGGTTTGTGATGCTTAGCTTGATTTAAATTAAGGATGCACCTATGCGGATGATGATGGATGATGGATCAGGATATTAAGGCTTGGAATGTTTATGATTATATGGTTTGATTATGGATAGACTAGATCTGAATTATTGATGCATGTTTATTCTGTAAATGTTATGTTCTAATGTCTGAAATAGTTGCAAAGTTATAAGTTAGAATTTGTAGATCTGTACGCAGGTTGTCTTTGGTGAAAGCGCGTATACACGCAGGTTGGGTTCGTTCGAGTAGCATATACAGTATGAAGTATGATATTTGTAGTTGCAGTTGGATCTGGTTGTTGTTGCAGAGTTATGTTGTCTATTCTGTGTTTTGGTGACTGTGTTGAGATTGATGATGCAGGTGTAGTTGATGATTGTATTGCAATGGTGATTGTTTTATGGATCCAGTATGAAAATGTATGGAACGTGGTCCCTGGAAGATCGTAGAGTTCAGTAGGCCGACACCTACGTACTGGTAAACATATCGGCCCGTTCAAGAGCTAGGGGGTTGTAGCTCCCTTCCAGGAGCAGCTGGAAAATGAGTGAAGGTTGGAGCCTTCAGTAGGCCGGCACCTACGTACTAGTAAATGGATCGGCTAGTACAAGAGCTAAGAAGGTTGTAGCCTTCTACAGGTAGAAGCCTGCGTACTGGTATAAGACTACACCAGTACTATTGTAAAAAGAAGTTTCTTATTAAAAGAAGATAGAGACAAATTGCAGCTGGTGGTTTTCACCCACATTGGGTTTCCACCTTATATCATGGTGTTCATGTGTGCTCCTTATGTGTGATGATCTATTCTGTTTTACTGCACCTGCTTATTGTTCATGTGGTTAATGAAGTTCTGATGCACTAACTAAAGATCAACATTTAATGGGTTAACTGAATCATAAGTATTCTGGATATATGCTAGTTTCATTAGACACAGTTGTGTATACACGCTGGTTCACTTAAATGAAGTAGCGTATATGTATCTAAGTATGGAGATGAAAAAGTTTTATTGATTTTATAATACTGATTCACACCCCCCTCTCATAATTATTTCCAACAATAGCCATGCGGCTAAAGATAATCCCTTATACCGACATGGTTAAATGGGTTATTGATGAAGCCAACATCTCAGACAGAGAATTCAAGACAAGAAGCCAAGAGGTTATGGGATCTTTTACCCGAGACAACCTATGGCTTATGTACCACCTTCTAGAGCCACAAGTCACCTACAACAGGCAATTCGTGGAAAAGTTTTCCAAAGAGAATGATGACCCAATAGACTGCACCTAGACCTGGTTGAATAATGAGGAAAAAATCAACAAAGAAAAAAATGGTATGTACACTACTTCGTCTATTTGTCCCCCTCATAGTTTTGTAGCAGCCCTGTTATGTAGACTATTTTGGAGGCCTGATACTACTAAGTTCTCCCTAGAGTGGTTGATGTTAATAGATGCAGTTGTTAACGCAACTGTAATGAATTGGGCACAAATTTTGTCTGACAATTTAGCAAAAACAATCATTGAATATAGAAGGAAAAGAAGTGTTGCTTCAAGGGTTTATCCTCCATTTTTTATGAGCACATATGTCATGGACGCAATTTGTTTTAGTTCAAAATTCCCTATCATGGGATGGAAATGGACTATTCGAAATCTACTTCCCATTCACATAGACCACAAGGACACGTGGGAATCCAATTTTCAGCCACATTTTTTCAAGATTTGTCATGGAGTTATGCTCCCTATTCACAAGCGACTTTATAATCGACATGCCCCTAGGTTTTCCCAAGAAGCTAAAGTATACATCCTCCCGATGGCGAGATGGTTTGGGGAGGAAAATTTTACATATATTAGGGTTTTTGACAGCATCACCTCCCCCCATGTCCTCCCATACTATGTTCCAGGCAAATTGATGGCTACAGAGATAGCCTACATTCCCTATACAATGTGGAGCATTTTCACTACGCGACCTAGCACATGCATTCAAAAGAAGCAGAGAACATGCTATCTCTGCGATTACCTAAATTCCCTAGAAGGCAATATTACATGTTCAACACTGTCGAAAATTTCACCACTCTGGTGAAAATAAAAGTATTCAGTAATGAGGCAGATGCCTTTGATGACATCTTTTTGTAGAAAAACACCTTCACAGAGGTGAAGAATATGGCACAACTACTTTTTGACCATGAAGATCTGGAAAAATTTTACAGTTACAAAGAAAGGAGGTTAGCAAATGTCCCATTGGACCAATTATTGATTGAACCAATAATGGAGCCTTCTCCCAGTGTGACTATAGAAGGTGACTCCAAAGAAAATTCCAAGACTGATTCTGGAGAAAAATCTCAAGAAAAATCTACCAGGGAATCACAATAGTCATCACAAAATGGGAAAATCAGAAGGATGGAGTTATTAAAGGATACAACTCAATCTACACAGAGTATAGCTGAAGAAACTTCAGCTAGCAAGCAGGCTGAAATCCCTACTACCTCCACATAGCTAATAAAACCCCTGGTAATTGATTTAGAGGAAGAGTGGGACAATTTTAATAAAAGTCTCAACACAAAGGAACAGGCGCCAGAGTTGCAAACTCCACAATAGAAAACAACTCTGGAAATTACAGTGGAAGAGACTACAAATACACAAGAGGAAGAGCACATCCCTGCCACCCCCACTTCTGAAATAGTTTTGAGAATTGAATAAATTCCCCCTCTAGATGTGTTTTATAGCCCACAACATAAGGCCGTGGTGAAAAGACAAAGAAAGAAAATGAAATTGGACTCTACAGCTGCTACTACCCCTGAAAATGAACCAATGGATGTTCTATGGAAAGACTCACCCATTGACCCATCTACCAACCTTACTAGACTCTCATAGTTTGCAGGTGCTTATGCAACAGCGACCATGGAAAAAGCAACAGAAGTACAAATGTTTCTTAGAGAAAAGGAAGATAAAATAATGTCGCTTGAGCAACAATTACAACAAGTAAAATCCGACCAGCAGGCAAAGATACAGTTGGCTAAGCTACAACAGGTATTCGAACAGATGCAAATAGAACATTGAACCAGCTTAGGTGAGAAGGAAGCACAGATGCAGGCAATAACTGATCTACACAAAGACGATCCAAAAATTGATCAGTATGTTACTAAAGCACTCGGTCTTAACTCCGAGTTGATGCACCACAAAGAATTATTCTGCCAAAATATTTCACAGTGGAAATCTTATTGCAAAACAAGAAATAAACTAACAAGTGAAGTCGTAGAAATGAGACTTGAATATGATGAGATATTTAAAAAGGTATCTAATTTTATCGCCTGGCAGAATAGAGAAGATGGGAGAAATACCATCTTGCCCAAGCTAGAAGAATTGCATAAAGAAATCCTATTTGCGAGCTAGGATTCTCGGCTTAAAGAAGCAAAAGAGACAACAACAGACGCGGCAGCAGCAATAAACAGTGTCATAGAAAACATCAATGAGAATTTACATGGTGCTAGTCTTGTGGCAGAGTCCATTCCAGGTTTCCTTCCTAATGCAAAACAACTTGAACAACAATGGAAACAGGTAGTGGAAGAAAAAGCAGAAGTGATAAGGCAAACGACCAGGTTAAACTGGGAGGCATATTGGCAACATTTGGTAAAACCTCATAGTCAATGGATGACCCTGCAATGCCTAACCACTTCTACAGAGAAAATGGCGCCAGCACTAACCGATGTCGTATTCGCTGGATAGTTGGAAGCTGATGTCGGCCAACCAACACATTTCAAGCTCATGATGGATATTTGCCATCTAAAGGATCAAGTACATGATATTTAGTCACCTTGTTTATTTCCATTTTGATTTTATTTTTGCACAAATTGAGGCAGGTTGTTTAAACCTCCTCAACTATTTTTGTAATAATCTATTTTTAGTTTTATAGTTTAAGTATTTAAACCCCTCTCATGCATTTAGAGAGGGGTCCAGAATTTTATCAGAAACAGTCTTCAAAACATGCACTTTTGTCCCTTTGAGGAAGTTTTGGTGAAATTAATGGAACATGATTTATTTTCTATTTGATTTAGCATCTTCTACTGAAATTGCACTTTTGTACTCTTAGATGGTGTTGAATGGACTAAAGATAGATCAATATTGCTGAAACACATGAGTAGGACGTATTATAAATGGTACTTTTATCTCGTAATCCTTTTTACTTATGTATTAAGCAATGATTTCTTTTCGAATTGTTTATGTATGAAAGTCTAAATCTTGATTACCATTATTGCACTTCTATATGATGATGATCTATATTTTATGCTGAATATATGAATAATTCATTATGCGATATATATATTTCACAATCGCTTCGGCTAACTTTTTATACAAAATGATTATTGTTAAAACGGATTCACTTCTCATCACAATTGAGTGATCTTTATTACCAATTGCTTTTAGATATTATTGTAGATCCCTTACATCAATTTTTTTTTCTTTTTTTGGTAGGTAAGCACCCATGGGGGATTTGAATCGGTGACCTATCGCAAGGAGTGCCTTAACAGTGCACCCATTCATCGTCAATCCAAAGCCCCGTGGGCTACATAAATTTAATCCCGGGTATATTTATAATTAGATAGTGCTTAAATTAGGATAAAATGCATGTGATTGTTAGTTAAGATTAGATTACTTTTAGCTTAGACATTACTTTAAAACATCACATATCACCCCATTAGCACAAGCATTAAATAGATTGGGAAACTGGTCCCATTATCCCCAGTCAGAGCCACTACTCCAAACGGAAAAGGAGCTGCCAACCAAGGTCCGGACTGGGTGGTTTTCCCCCATGTTGAAGCAACGATTTTCAAGGCTTCAACAGTTAGATAGTTTTTATTTTTGCATAAAAGAAAATAAAAATGGGTTTGCTACTCTAAGTGCACCCTAGAGGTCAAAATAAAAATGCTATTCTAGCTTAGGGTAGGTAGATTAGGTGGTTTTCTTAAATATTAGCATGCATGAATTTTATCCTAAGTTTGAGGATATGGAAAAAAAGGAAAAAGTGCATGTTCTGCATAATATGGTTCAAAATATTTTATTATTAATCCCTTATCCTATGTTCAAAGGATAGATATGTGCGTGGGGATAAAATACAAGCACAAGTGGACAAATATTTTTTTTTGTTTGTGATTAACCCTCAGTCGCATTCAACACGTTGGGATCTGATCCCCTGATCCATCCACAACCCTCATTCTTTTTCGCCCCCCCCCTTCGCATTCTCCCTTTACCACTGTGGGGGGGGGGGGGGGGGGGGGGGGGGGGGGGTCTAGAACGTGGTGTCTCCCGCCAAGCCCTACCCCCTACATGGCACGTTGCGGTGATTCCCCCCTCCCCTGCCCTGACCGATACCACTTACTGTCCATCACCCCCTCCGAAATCCACCTATCTCTTATCCATTCCTGTCACGCCCCCACCACTCTCTACCCGCCACCAGTCTATACCGTTGGGCCAATTAAATGATTTCCCATTTAATACCTGTTTCTCATTTAATTTTTCTCAGGTAACTTTTAGTAACGGTCCCATGTCATCTCCAAAGAGACTCTGTCACAAATGTTTAAATAAATCCAAAGCCTGTCATTCTCAAGCTTTCACTATTTCTGATATTCATAGTTTCATGAAACGATCTTCATTAGAGCTTCTTCACCACCATCACTCCGACATTCACTAACCTTCCTTTTTCCTTTTTGCCTGACAGACTGTCATCATTTGTGAGCCCGGTATGCCTCGTCTACATATTTATATTGTTCAAAAAAAATTCTAAAATCATGCCTCCTAAAACTAAGATCCAAGGCAAGGCCATTAACCCTTTAATTCCACCTTCTATAGATTTGGAACATACACCATTAGTAGAAAGGGATTACAGGATAACTGAAACTCTTTATGACTGTGATTTCCTAGAGTTGTATTGCTGGTTAGAGGATAAACGCACTAATCAGACTGATGAAATTGGACTCTAGGAGTCAAACCTTCCCCTCTATATCTTTCCCTTGACATTCCAAGCCCCAGAATTTACCAAAAGATGTCAAGCTTGTTATGTCCCTACCCAGAGAGCTATAATTTCCCCTACATGTGACATTATTTTCACCATTACAGCCAAATCCATTGACCAAATGATGTTGGCCCCTTCTGTAGAAAATGATGCCCCTTTCTCCCTATAAACCCTCACCCAGCTTTATCAAAAGCCGGATTTTGCCACCAAAGCTAGAATTTTTGAGATTTTATTGCCAAAGAATGCCCAATTGCCCAAGAAAAATCCTCCTTATCCTTCTTCCATTTTCCCTGATTAGGCAAAACATATTATTTCCATCCTTTCTTACATTCTAGGCTATCATTCTGATTAGTGGGTAGATGAGCCCATTTTAGGATTCCTCTCCACATTTTCCACATATAGCAAGCCCTCTACAATTTTCAATTTCAGTCAATTCTTGGCTTACAATATCCATGAGCAATTCATTAAGTTTCCTACAGAGCAGGTGTTGAGTTACACCTTTGTTTTAATTTACATGTTCATCTACTATAAAGCAGAAAAGTTAGGTTTTGCATTGCAGAAGTTGGATGATGCAGGGGGCCAACAACTAGTGATCTATTGGACCTCACTTGTCATGAAAGATTAGCAGGAATTCACATACAAACAATTTATTGAAGACTTTGTTCATCCAACTATGAACGTTCTCAATAGTGTAGTGCAACCCAGAATCAGTGAGGAGGTCAAAAGAATTTTGCATCTATCAGACCAAGAAAAGTGTAGATATTGGTACCTAAATCAAAACTACACACAGATTAGAGTCTATGGATATGAATAGACCCCCTATAAACTCCCCAGGTACCTCCCAATGAGGATCTTTGCACTTGAGTATATCAGGCAAATGTCAAACTCAGATGACATCGAGTTTGTAGTGGCCAAGAAGAAGGCACAATTCAGAATTAAAACACAGGTGGGCCCATTTGTGTGCAACACAAGGACAATAGGTGAGGAGGAAGATAATATATTGAAGGAAATGAAGTTCAGCTTGAGCTTCAGATGGTCTTGTGACACCTATGGCATAATTTCAAAACTTAGAGTGGACAATAAAACACCCCCTACATCCATACTTCTAGGCTAGACATAGAGAAATATGCCAACCAGTTGGAGTGGGCAGAAAATACCCCATAGAAAGCTAAAGAGTAGCTTGTTTCCACTTCTAGTTTGCAGACTCCTATTCCTCAGGAAAAATCTAGCAAATGCATAGGGAGGAAGGGTCATCATCTACCACCACAAGTGAAGCTAAAGAATTTAGAATCATTTATAGAAAGAGACCTAAGGTGACTCACAAACTGGAAGTAGAAAAAGAGACTGAAGAATAGGTACCTATCATCATCACAGATTCACCACTTGCAACCACCAAGTTCACTACATCTGCTTATGAACCTTCATATTCACAGGGTCATAAGGTGACTGAGTTAGAATCATACACTGTCCAAATAGAAAAAGAGAATATAATTTTTGATAGGTATAGAGAGATAAAGCTCAAGAATGAAATCTTGAAGAACAACACTTACAACCAATTATTGAAGGAGACTTCTAGCTCACAAAGTAGACTTTTGTCATTGTTGATACTGAGCATGGTAAAATGCAGATGGCCTTTATTGAGGCCCAGACTTCACAGCCCAAATTAGCAGTTGACTACAAGAGCAACACCTTTGAGTTTAGTACAAAGGAAATACATCCCATTGATCAAAATGGAGATGCACAAACAAACTAGTGAGATGATATCCTCCGCTCTGACTAGCACGACCATATCTTGATCCAAATTATAGGTTTCTTTTACAAATGTATAGTCACAGTTGAAAATGGATAAGGTCTCCTTCTTGGCCAAGGATAACAGGATCAAGTCTTTGGAAGACTTGGTGATCAAGATAGGTATGACCCTAAAGATGTTATTTCTATTGAAGAGATTATTAGGAAGAAAATTTTGGACATTGCAACATTAAGGAAACAAATCAAATTGCTAGCTACAGAAGATCCAATGACCAAGCACATTGAAGAAGGTGAAGCTCAAAAAGTAGACATGATGAAACTAATTATTGACCAAAATATATGTATCAGGCAGATTGAAGTAGAGCTAGAAAAACAGATAAAGGAGAAGGAAGATAGTTTGAAGATGGTTATTGTTCCCTTGGATGATGTACCTCTTTCTCAACTGCCATCAATAGGAGGAACTACTGCATCTACTACTTAAACCCAGACTCCCAGTGCTGAACAGGTGACATAGACACTAAAAAACATGTCATTGCAGTCAAAGGAAATTGATGCTTTGTAGGGCCAACTCAAAGCTTTGGTTGTCCAGAAGGCCAAAGCTGAAGTTGCTCAGACTATGGAATTGGAGAAATCCCAAAGGCTGTAGGAAAATTTGCGCCAGGTAGAGAGAGACACTTCAAGTGGCTAGAACTTGGCCCAAGCCAAGGAAACCATTTGGATGAACATACTTGACTCAATGAATGATATTTGGCCTTCTATCCAAATCATATTTTAGCAGAAAGAGTTAATAGAGAAGACCACTGAAACTATTATGCAAGGAAGGGAAAAACTAGGAGAAATGCCAATAAAAGCTACCAATATTATTAGGTTCTTAAACTCAAACTCCAGATATGAGATGGAGGAATTGGGAGTCAGTGAGAGAAATGCTACCATTCTGGAAGTCAAGAAAGTCTTGACAAAGAGAAATCTCATTCACCAGTTGGAGGAAAGGTGTGAAACCTCGGAGTTACAGGTGAATAGATTTACAAACAAGATTGAAGCCTTAATGCAGAAGGGACTGACTAGTATCTATGCCATCAATGACAAGTTGATCTCTAAAGAGGACTATATTCTGAAGATGAAATAGGTAGCGAAAAGTAGCATTAAATTCAGTGGAATCAAACGGAGTATGACTACAAAGGCATTTCTAGAGACCATGTCAAATGACTTCCATGTGCATAATGAGGTAAAACATATTTTTACCATAAAACCAACTTTTGCTAAATATACAGAGGTAGATGAAATCTACCGCAAGGTAACAAAGTTAATAATGCCAGATGAAAAGAGATGGGAAGAGTTTCTTGATTTATTGGATTAAGGAATACACTGCAACAGTAAAAAGATTTTTCCAGCACAGTAGACAGCACAAGAGTGAGTTCAACATTGCATTCTGATTTGGGATGACTTAGCAACCGAAACCATCCAAACAAGGCAAACGTTCTCTTCAACAGCCTACATGGCCTATTCTTTTACCAAGATTAGATGATATTAGTTTGTAATTAGGCTAATAATACACTATCGGTTTGATAGACATTTTGTAAAACATTATTTAAATTTTTATTATAAATACTTCACTGTTTGAAGTATTAGTGTTGATTTTCAAATGTAATTTCTTCTGCATATTGTAATTTTCAAAGTATTGGAGCATCAATAATACATGGGCCTTTCACAGGATTCATGTGGTGTGTTAAATGGTGATGTGTCTCTTCTGTCTATTTGTTTAAACCTTGTTTTTGCTTTCTCTATTATTCTGAATTTCTGAAATAATCAAGAGAAAATGTGATAAATAAGATTCGTTACTTAGAGCACCGTATTTTGGCTATTGTTAATTTTAATGTTTTCCACTGAAGTCAGATAAAGGAATCTTTAATTGCTCTTTGGTCTCTACGGAACCTTACACTTCTGTTATCCCACCATCCATTTAAATTCTTAAAATATTTCTTTACTGCAACCTAGCTTTCCCTGTGAGAACTCCTCTAAAAATTGACACAAAATCCATTTTAATTGATAGACTCCATAACCCAATGGAATTATAACACTGAAATCAACCAAACCTTTCAAAACAAATCAGACAAGTATAATCATAGCTAGCCTAAAATCTTCATAAAAACAAAGCTAAATTAAAAAGAGAGATCCCTCTATGAAGCTAACAGGGCTAGATCCCAGCTTCTAAAGAGGTTTTGATGTTGTCCTATGTGTTTACTCCCTCAACCTCAAAAATACAGAATGAAAACACCTATTTTACTCAGTTTTACACAAAAGAATGTTTTTCTAGCAAACCCAAATTTGTTGTTTTCCATTACAAGAAGAGGGTTAATTGTTTTACAGCCCCCTGTTGAGTTATTTCAAGGTTATTAAAGGTGTTACAGGTGTTGGAGCTTCGAAACATGGGTCTTTATAGCCATGTGAAGTGGTTCGAACATGATGGAATGTACTTCGAAGCATACCCTGAGATGCTGGACCTTTTTAGAAGTGTAGGTTGGGAACCAATATTTCAATTATTTAATGGATACAACCTCAGCTAGTGGAATGAATTAATCTTCTCTTTTGATGGTAATGTAGCTGAAATCAGGACATTATTGTTCCCTATCACCGAGGAGTCAATTGCTGAAGCAACTGGTTTTCCAATAGAGGGAGAAAGGTGGTTCAAGAAGTAAAGGTTGATGAATGTGGATTTATATTTCTTCATGAAAGAGGGCTTCCAAAATCAAGATTGGATGTAGGGGTGCTCCAAAGCAAGCTGAAACCTCTATGGGATATTCCACTTAAGGTTTTCCAGCTCTTCTTCAATAGTGAGGGTAGGTATTTTAAAGCTTACCTATACCACATGAGATTCCTTTATCACTTAACAACTTTTAGGAAAATTAATTTGCCATATTTCCTACATCAAAATTTGTTGAAAATGTGCACTAAGGCAAGAAAGAGACCTAAGTTACAAGCTCATGATATTTGTCATCATAGTCTTATTAAGATTTTATATACCCATGAGTTAAATAAGCAAGTGGAACAATTAAGGCAAATTAAACAGAGGAACCCAATCCCACCTATACCTAGAAGATCAAAAATAGGCCAAAACAGAGTTTCCCCTCAAGCAATTGTCGATGAAACCAAAGGAGAAACTAGTCAACCCATGTTAAAAAAGATTAAGAGGTCTCTGTGAAAATTCCAGAAGTTGATGTTGAGGTTTATGAAGGAATACCCAAAAGCCAAAGAATTCAATAGAAGAATTTAGAAGAGGAGGAAATAAAACAGGAAATTTCAAAGAACAAAAAGGGTAAATAGAAAATTAAAGCAGGAGATAAGGAAGCCAAGGCAGTTAGGGATTTAGGTAAGAGGCCTCACACTCGACCTACTAACAAACCTAGGTTGAAAATAAAGAGTAGAATGAATCCCAAATACAAATAAGTAGTCATCAAACATGATGAAGAAGAAAAAACAGAGCAAGTTTCAGATCGTAAGAAAAATTAAAGAAAAACAAAGTATGCTAAGAATAGCTAAATCGAAACCCTAAAAAATTATAAAAGTTCACAAAAGACAACTAGGAGGGTGAAAAGGAGTCAAGATAAGTTGGATATCCCTGATCAAGTTGTAGAGGGCATAAGGAAGTGATAGGTTGAATCAGGAGGCAGAGTATAGTATAAACCCTAATTTTTTTATAGTAAACCATAATTTTGTTGCACCAAATCCTAATATATATTTAACATTTTGGTTTTCTATGGTTAAATGATCAAGCAATAATAATTTTGAGTATACTGTGGTAAGATATCAGATATTTTTTGTGGCATGAGGAGTATGAGTCAACATGGGGAAAAAAGTAGTAAAGAGGGCAGTTAGTTACGCAGTTTTGGCATCAATTCCAGGTTCATGCATTAGTTGGCTACAAGGAGGGAATGTAAGTTTAGCTACAAAGATCAAGCCTGTAAAGCAACAAATTGTTCCATATGCTATCTTGCAGTAGATAGCTCGTTATTCTTCTAGGATACTATCAATAGGAGTGTCTAATAGCCTTGTGCTCTGATGTACCAGATGAGTGATCTGAATAGCTCAGAGGATAGGGTTTTTTATATTTTTTTCAATTAAACATTCAAATATTATATAAATATTTTGTAGTTAATGATACCATACTTCAAGGATTTGGACTCTATTGTAATTTCTATATATTGCATCAAGAATATGAAGGGTTTGATTTTCTGAAAAAATAGAGTTCATTGTCTATGTGTTTTGAATGCTTCAATTTCATTTTCCAAGATCAATAGATTCTAAATAATGATATAAAGATTAATGAGATAGTGGATTTTAGTATGTATCTCTATTTTTTTATATTTCTCCCACAATAATCTCATAACTTCATTTTCTCTTGATGTTTGGAAAAGTTAAATTAATTCAGAATTCATTATGTTCTTGATGCTCTGACTTAGTTTTTCAAAGGTTCTCATTCAGATCTTCTAAAACCACCTTAGGATTCATTGTGCATGCCCTATTATAGTGGATTGTTATTCTTCTTCATCATCCATCTATATCAAGTAACAAAGGTATAGGATATTATATCCACCTTTCCTTTATCAATCCCGATTAGACAACCAGTTATCTCGGTAAAACTATTTAAAACCTAGAGATTTGACTCCATCACCCAATGAGATTTTGCTTTTAGGTCCAACCAAACCCTTCATCAACACAACCTATCTAAATATCTAGCCACAATGTGAAAGTCAGAGAGATACCTCTTTGGATTGAAGGAGCTAGCCTTCAATCTACAAGTTGGAGTGAAAAGGTTTCCTTGGGAATTTCTCTCCTACAACCAAGAGAAGCTTTCTAAGTGTTGAAATCTTGGCAACCATACTGGATAGTCGAAGGTCACATCTTCCCTAGAACTATCTTAAGGATTAGATCTACATTCTGAGGGAAAACAAGAAGTTAGATATCAATAGTGGTTAAGATTTTTTCTTTGGTGACTCCACAATGTATGGTTTGAGGCTATTTAATTGGAAATTCTGGTATATACAAGGATTTGTACATGGATCCATCTCGATCCAAATCCACCAGATATCTTGACAATCCCTACAAACTCTCCCGGAAAAGGAAATCTACAAAAGAAATAGGTACCTTTCTTTTAGAAAAGTCCCTTTCTTTCTCTTCCTAAAGAGATAAAATCTATTGAAGACATTCAATTAGATTTTGAATTTGAGCACAGTCTATTCAACTCTAAATCAAAATCTAATTTTTCAGACATAGTCCTTGATGAAACCAAGCTAAAACATTTTACTCCTACTATTGTTCAAAGAGTAAGTAATTAAGAAGAAGATAAAGAGATTTGGTTGTAGTTTTATAAGTTAGAACATATGTCTCAACAACTTTAAACAATTTTTTCTAAATATCCCACCTTCAAGCACCTCGTTCCACCATTTTCCGCTCCAGTAGTTTCACTTCCATTATTCATCCCACATAGTTCTGTTTTAGCTACTCCTGTTGGATATATTATACCTAATTCATCAACTATTATAACAACAATTTCACTTCCTCTGTCATCTGCATTTTAGATACTTGTTATTAGTTCAACCCCAACTCATACAATCATGGCTACTAGATAAACCCCTCTCAATATTCCAACTCCTCTACATGACATGCCTTTGAATTATGGCCAGTGTTTACTTCAGTTTCATGGTACATGACTCCTCATAGCTCGTCATCATGTATACATGATAAATGATTTTATTAACCTAGAGGAGGTAGATCATGAGGATTTTAAGCTCAAAAATTTTGTACAAAGTCTGTTACAGGAAGTTAAGAAATGGTTTTGAGATTTACCAGTATCAAGTACAGCCAATTTTCAACAATTTGAACAACTATTATGGCTATGTGGTAAGTGAAGAATAACCCTCTGCAGATACTAGCATAATATGATAATTTAAAGAGGAATCTAGGGGAACCAGTTCAAGATTTTGTAGTCAGGCTCAACAGAATCTATAATTCCATCAACCTCCTGGTTTAGCCCTGTTACATTACCCTCATTGCTTTGATGTTGAGTTAGCTTATTAGCTTAAGAAAGAAATACTACTACACAAGAAGATATGCAAAGCAATTCTATTGGGGTGGAGGAAAACCTATTGGCCAAGAAAGCTAAGATGGGGGCGAAAATAAGAGTAGGATTTAAAGAAGAAGAAGATACTCCCTCATCAGACACAATTTGATGTGATGTTAAAAATCATGGAAAAACTAGTTAATAAGTTGAATCCTGCTAGAAGTGAGTCCTAGCCTCAAGTAAGGAATCCTGGTTTTAGAAGACCATATGGAGTTCAACCTTGCCAGAAGAATCCAGATGAGAAACAAACAACCAGAGCTCCCTTTCTTGAAAGACTTTTTGATGTGGAAGATAATGAAGAAGCCAAATAGTAACATGAGAACTATTTTTATGGTGAAGAGACACATGTATTTCTAACAAAGGAAGAACATGAATGGTCTGCTATAAGTTCAAGAGAAAAAGATGGTGATCTGCTAGTGTTTGATTCAGAAATATATCAGCAGGGGTATAATAATGTTGTTTCTATTTTTCAGAGACAGTATAATCTATGTGGTGGGAATGTGATTGTTGATAAACCTCCTTCGGGAATGGTCAATATGGAGTAGACAAAATTGAGCCCAAGTAAACAAAAGAGCCTAAGAAGACAATGGAAGTAAGGAAGGATGTCTCTAAGAAAGGTGAGGAAATCATAAAGGAAGGAAATTTCAAAGATATAGGAAATCTCCAGTCTTCTTTCAACCTGGAAAATTTAATAAGGAGATTAAAATTTCCATTCCTTTTGCTGAATTGTGGGAGAAATAATAGTACAAAGAACAGCTTGTCAAAATGATAAAAAACTCACTAGCTGATAAAATTTTGAGCATCAGTAGTCAAGATTCTCTGAATATCCAAGATGATGCACCTGAGTTCTTATTCGGTGTATGCTACTGAAGTAAATGAATATGTGCCACGTTTTTATGTAGGCTTTAATATCCATGACATGGTTTTAATAATGCAATGCTTGATTCAGGGGCTTCACACAATTTGATGCCCAATATTGTTGTGGATAACCTACGACTGGATATCAGTAGACCATACAAGGCTTTGTTTACATTTGATTCTAGAAATTTATAGTGTCTTGGGTTTATCAAAGACTTGGTGGTGAATTTAAGTCAAATTCCAGCAAAGAGCATAGTAATGGATGTTGTAGTAGTAGACTTACCACAGGATTTGGAATGCTACTTTCTCGTGCTTGGGTAGAAAAAGTAGGTGGTACTTTGCAGATGGACATGTCATATGCTTCCATCCATTTTTTGGAGAAACAAGGAGACTGTACAGGGAGATTCAAGTGAAATATGTGGTAAGTAGTAAAGAAGAACCAAAAAATCATCCAATTTATGTTGTAGACACTAATTTAGGATCAACAATTATGTTTAATGATTTGAATTTGGAAGAAGAAAATCAACAACAAGTGGAAGAACAAATTCAAATAGAAAGTGAATAGGTTGATATAGATATGACATGGAGTTTGATATTTGATGGCTCTATTTGCAAAGAAGGAGCAGGAGCTAGTATATGGATCATGCCACGTGAGGGATACAACCAATTATATTCTTTTAAACTAGATTTTGATTGTTCTAATAATGTAGTTGGCAATGAGGCTTTAGTCATTGGTTTGAATATGCTCATAAACCATAGAGCTAGGAGAGTTTGCAGTTTCGGTGATTTAGAGCTCATTATAAATCAGATTAAAGGATTATATCAAATAAAGTAGTTTCATGAAGGAATTTGTGGAGGACATTATGCTTGGAAGGCTACTACATATAAAATACTGAGAGCAGGTTTCTATTGGAAAAAATTGTTTGCACAGGTTGGAGAAAAGGTGAGGAGTTGTATCCCATGTCAAATATTTGTAGGGAAATAAATATTAACAACACTTCCCCTTGTTCTAGTTTCAATAGAAGCCCCTTTCTTGCAGTGGGGATTGGATTTCATTGGTGAGATAGTTCCAGCCTCTAGCAATCAACATAGATGGATATTAACAACCATTAATTATTTCACAAAGTGGGTAAAATCAAACCCTGTTAATAATGCAATTGATATAGTGGTGATAAAATTCATTGAAGAAAACATTTTGTCCTTATTTGGTTGTCCTAATTTTTTTTTTACAGATAAAGCTAAACCTTTTAGTAGTATACAAATGATATAATTCTATCGAAAATATCATATTACATTACATCATTCTACACCTTATTATACAAAGGGTAGCGGGTTGGTCGAATCATCAAATAAAAGTCTGATTAAAGTCATGAAGAAGTATTAGTCAATCATAAAAGGATTTGGGACAATAATCTCAAATATACAGTATGGGAAAATAGGGTTTCACCTAAAAGTTCTACTCATAAATATCCTTTTCAACTTATTTATGGAACATGAGCTATATTCCTTACACAATTAGCATTTCCAATCATGAAGTTTTTTCAAAAGTCATATGAAGAAGGAAATGATTTTTCAAGAAGGATCAATATGATCATTGAGCTGAATCGGGACAGAGATGAAGTTCGGCATAAACTTCGACGATATCAAGACAAGATGAAGAGTTTGTTTGACAGGAAATCCAAGGAAAGAGATTTCAGATAAGGAGATTTAGTTCTCAGATGTGATGCAAGAAGAGAAGAAAGAGGTAAACATGGAAAGTTTGATAACTTATGGTTGGGAACTTTTAGCATTGCAACAATGAAAGGCAAAAACACATTTATTCTAAGCAATCTGGAACGATTATATTTCTCATTTCCAGTCAATGTGAAATACCTCAAGCATTATATTAAATATTAAGTGTTTGAAATCATAGCCATTGTAAATTTATGGTTTTCTTTAAATTTTAGCAGAAAGTGTGATTTTCACAGCACAGACTCCATAGCCCGAGGAGAAGGCACATGGATCTACACATTCTCTGCATCCCGTAGAGGGAAGTAGTCCCCAGATGGAGCCGGTGTTGTAACTGAATTTTACCCTTGTAATGTTTTGTATATTTTTCCTGCAATTTCAAAGAAAAAAGAAAAAGAAAAAAACATAGAAAAAGAAAAATAAGGAAAAGAGAAAGAAAAATAGAAAAATGAGAAATAAAGAAATAAATGAAAGGGGAATAATAAAAAACAAATAAAAGAAATATTTACCCCATGGAAAGTGAGGACATTTAAATGCCGCTCACTATAGTTTTAAAGTTTTGATATTTTAAGTAAATTGTTGATTTTTATTAAGTTGTTGTGACCACCACCCGCAAAGGGTTAACAATCACATATTTTTCAATAGCTAAGATTCAATGTGTAGAGATCAACAGCCCTAGGAATATAACAGGAACCCCCACATTCCCAAACGATAATGGGGTGGGCGGGGGGTGGTGGGTTCTGCAAAGATGATTCTTTGAAACCCACCTTGCCTACATGGCAAGAACTCGACCATTGTGGACACCCTCCACTCTATACCACTTCCCATTTCCAAGCCCCCCGCAAACAGCTCACCCACGTTTCCATCTCTCCTGCAATTTTTACCTCCTACCTTTTTAATCATCCACCAATGTTTCACTACACGTAGGAATCTATATGTCTCCCGCTAAATATAGAAAATGACCATTACTCATTATGTTTTCCCTACCAATGTTCTACTGCATTTAATCCTCCATGCCAATAATGGCCATTTTAACTAAAAACCATTATACACTCTTAATAAAAGAATATTATCCTTTCAAATCGATCATTTGCCAATTTTGTCTATGATTGAAATTCTCAAAACAATACTGCAAGCAAAATCCCAATGAACAACAACCTTCAACCATCATCATTTTTGGGTAACTGTCTCAATTTCCTCAGCAATTTTATTTTTCCTAATGGCTTCTGATAAATGAAAATCAAAAGTTCCTATAGATAATCCTTTGCTACCCACCGTCATTAACTTGGATGAACTCCCATTTGTTGATACCCAATTTAAAATTATAGAGACCAATTGTGAATTCGGCCTGTATGAACTTCACAATTGGGCATTTCAAAAATAAAAGGACACCAACAAAGAATTATATTTTTAGGAATCACTTCTACCTCAGTTTTGTTTCCCTCAAACCCATCATTTTCGAGAATTTATCACCTAGTGTGGAGCATGATATCTTCATAGCAAAAGTGATGTAATTGCTCAGAAAAATGAAACTCTTTTCTATATAACTATTGAGTCAATTTTCCAAGCCCTCCAGCTAAACCCTCAAGACTCTCTACACCTTTTTTCATTTGATTCTCTAATGGAAATCTATCAAAAACTTTCTTTCTCATAGAGAGCTCATATATTTGAGTCATTTTTACTGAAAAACTCAGAATTACCCAGAACAAACCCACATTATCCCTCTGCAATGTTCCCTGAGATTTCTAGGTAGGTTATTTCCTTAGTGTCTTGTCTGTTAGGGTATCCCAATGATCAATGGGTTCATGAAGTCATTTTGGGCTTTCTATCATTGTTTTCTTTTGGTAAGAAATCTTCAGTTATGTTCAACTATACTCAGTTTCTTTCCGATGTAATTCATTATCATTTTTTAAAGTTCAATGTTGAAGGATCATTTAAGCATCAGTCAATTTCGATTTACTTATTGTTATATCATCAGTAAGAAATATTCAAATTTCCTTTACAAAATTTGGATGTGGAAGGCAAACCCCGGTCAGTGATCCATTTTACATATTTAGTGAGAAAAACCTTTGAAGAGTTTTCGTTCAGTGATTCTATCCATCAATTCTTGTATATAACAACTTTTTCATTAAACAATGATGCAATTCTAAGGGTTTCAATAGAGATCAAAATAGTTTTACATATGAGTGAGAATACTAAAGTTTTATACTGGTATTTATACCAAATTTTCACTAAACTTAGGATTTATGGCTATGAGCTTCAACCATATAAATTACAATTGTTCCTCCCCATGAGGAATTTTTTTCTCGATTACATTAGACATATGATGAGCATGGATGAGGTTTATTTTGTTTTTAGAAAATAAAAAGCTCAGCTTAAATTGATAACACAGGGGAGTCCATTCATAGTCAATACTAGAGCTACAGAAAAGAAGTCAATGAATTATTATGTCAAATGAAGTTTAAGTTGAGTTTTAGCTGGTTACATGATCCATTAGGAGTAATCTCATTAATGAAAGTTTCTAAGAAATTTTCACCATGTGTGCACATGGAAAACCTTGAAATCAAGAAATATGCCAATAAGGAAGAATGGACAGAGAATACATTGCAAGAAGTTGAAGAGCCAATTTCTAGTCAAACAACATTGGAAACTCCAAGAATAACAAAGAAAGAGATAAAGAGACCAAGAGAAGGTGTATCTCTAGTAGGATCAAAGTTACAAAAAGAAACATTTAAAGTATTCAAAAGGATGAAATTATAAACTTGGATGAAGAATATTCAAAATCTCAAACTTACGAAGAGCTTACTAAAGTTGTACTATCAACACAATCTCCTTTTTCATTACAACGAACTCTAGAAGCTACATTGGATTCTCCTTATTCTCCTTCTTCTTCAAAAAAACAAAGTATTTTGAGAGATTCTTAGAGATGGAGAAGAAAAATGAGGCACTAAAGACTTCCACATATGTAGAATTTTGGAGATAGTCTTCCACAAATCATACTATATTACTTTCTTCCTTTTATAGTGAAAAAGGTCAGTTCCAATTAGCATTTTTGAACTAAAGGTCCCTGTTCCTAAAAGTGTTGAAGATTACAAAACCTCTATGTTTTCATTTGACACCAAGAAAATACATCCTATTGATCAAATTGACCTTCACAATAAAGTAGGAGAAATGATATATTCATCTTTGACAAGTTATGCCATGGAAACTTCTAAGCTACATGCTTCTTTCAATAACATTCATTCCCAATTAAAACTGGAAAATATGTATTCCCTAGAAAAAGATACTAAAATCAAAGGGCTTGAATATTTGGTTATAAAAATAGGATTAGACCCTAAAGATATAAAGGCAACTAAGGAAATAATCAAAAGAAGAAATTAAAAGATATAGACATTAAGGAAACAACTGAGATTACCAACTATTGAACATCCTCAAGCACAAGAAGTAGGTCAGCTGGAGAAAGAAAAAGAAAATATGCTTTGAATGATTGTAGAGCAAAACATACAAATTTAGAAAATGGAAGCAAAGATGGAAAAATTGATCAAGGAAAGAGAACTCCAAATCAACATTGGAGTAGGAACATCTAGAGAAGTAGTTTCTATCAAACTAGTGTCTACATTAGAAACAGAGTCTCCCCATAATAATCAAGAAGATCAATTATCAAAAGCTATGGGAGACTTGTCATTAAAAGATATGGAAATTGAAAAACTCAGAACTCAACTAGAGAAAACTCAAGATGATAAGATAAGGGATGATAATGCATATATTGCTGTAGTTCAGAAAAAATTTAGATTAACCAGACAAATAGATAAATATGAGAATGAGTCATTGATTTCACATACATTAGCTGAGGCAAAGGATAAGATATGAATTGATATAAATTCAACCATGACTGAACTTTGGACATCTATTCAAATAATTTTGAACATGAGGAGTTAGTGCAAAGATCAAAAGTAGTCATCACAGGAATTAGAGACGATTTGGAGCACATGCTTGGAGAAGCTAACAAAATAATCAAAGTACTCAATTCTAAAACAAAACTAGAAGAATTTGGAAATGAGGACATAACTAATATTGTCCTAGAGGTAAGAAGAGTTTTTACGAAAATAAATTTTATGTTACAATTAGAGAACAAGTGTCAAATCTTAGAAGCATGGATTAAAAAGTTTCACAGAAAATTTAATATTCTAAATCAAAAAGGACATCTAGCTCTACGACATTCTAGTGGCCAATTGATTCCACTAGAAGATTATTAGTACAAATTGCACTAGATAGTAGCAGACAGAGCCAAAATTTCCAAAGTCAAAGGGAAAATTAGTGGTAAAGCATTCCTAGAAGGGCTAGAGTATGGTATTTTCATTCAAAATGAAATTAAACATTTGTTCGTCACTAGGACAACTTTTGAAAAATACATAGAAGTCGGTAATGCATATAGGAAAGTAACAAAATTTTCTATCCCATATGATAAAAGATGGGATAAGTTGAACTTATCGAGTAAAACAAAATGTAAGGAATTTAGTGACCAAACACGGGGAAAGGAGGAGCAGTAAGCAGAAAATAAGGAGCATAAAGCAGAAAATTCAATTAAAGGCAAAAATCATCAAACAACATCCTTAAATTGTGTGCTAATTAGTCGAATCAATTTAGAATAGCTAATTTTTCATTTTATTTTTGTAAATCCAAAATAGTTTAAAATATTATTTTGATTTTGTAATAAATTTTATTTTGTAGATCTAGATATTTTGGAATTAAATTCTATAAGAATATTTTAATTCGAAGAAGTCAAGTTTGAACCCTTGTAATGATCCTGAACATGCTTGTAGCATCCTAAGATATTTTTGAATATAATTAAAGGATTTTGGCTTCATTCCTAACAACTTTTTATATTCATGTGAGTTTGTCCTGTTATTCATTTATGTTTTTCATATTTATTTCTGCACATGTTCTAGGTAGCATAAAAGTCTGGGGAAGGCTATATTGAATATAAATCTCCCTGACAAACCCCTACAAAGTTATAATCATTAAAAGAGATTAATCAATTAATCAATTTGTCTTAGTTAATTCCTCTAAATATTTTAATTATTTCCTTCTATCGTCTGTTGAACATGCATTGTTTGGTTGTAGAAACTTTCTGCATGCATCGACTCTATATGATTAATTAGATATTCATTATGAATTTTTAAAGGATTATATATCATCTTAATTTCTTATTTTGAAACCAATTTAAATATTAATCCTATTATGAATGAAAATCAACCTTTTAATCTTCTCATAAATATTTATAATTTACAATTGTTTAATGGTTTAATACGTCGGTCATCCAATTAAATCAAAACCTTAGATTCTATGACATAGTTCCCCTGCCTAGAATTGTCTACAAGGATACAATATAACCATTGGATGTCACAAAATTATTAGCATCGTCCACATAATCTCATAGGTTTTACCTCATTGTTTTCAATGGGAGCCTAGGATAACTCCGTTGGGATTAAATTGTAAGGATGACATGGTGTGGAGGAGCTGCTAGATAAGAAATTTAGCATATCAAGGTGGGAGCCCCCATATATATTTTATAAAATAACAAATGAATTTTCCCTAGAATGGACAGTGTGGTGGGACCCATGCCCAACCTAACTAGCATCATGGCTAGGAGTGACGTGACTACATTTGATAAGCTAAGAGGAGGTTGAGGTTGGTGTGACATGGGGACCTAGGGTAGGACATGTCACCCCAATGATTATTCCCTGGCATTATCCTATTGTTTTGGGTACAAAATTCTTGGGTTTTTATTTTTGGGAGGATGTGGCAAGGTAGGTGATGAGCTCTAGTATTGCACCAAGGATGTTGCAACTCCCAAGGGTCTAAGCTTAAATTATCAAGCTGTTGTTTGTATAAACTTAGAGGTGACAATGTTATATGCACAAAATGTTAGGTTCTCCTCATGTCACCCTCATTCATGAAATCAAATCATGGTGGTCAAAGACCAATTCTCCAACTAATTAGAACGAAAAATTCTTATGAAATCATAAATGAACATAATTATAATTACAAAGGTGAAAATTCCATTCATTACATGTAAACGTTAATTGAAATTTCATGAAAGGAAACATATGATCTATTTGCATAAATAAATCATGCAAGTTTACTTGCACACTGATGAGCACCAGTATTGCAGCAAGAATGTTGCAACTCCCAGGGCTACCAACTTTACTTCCTCAACCGGGGGTTTGTACAAACTTGGAGGTGATAGTGTTGTATACATAGTGGATGCAATGGTCTACTCTTGTCACTTTTCAACTAGGGCGATAGACCACTAGAATTTTTCAAACCAGACTTCTATTGACTAGGAGTCTGACTACCAAATGGAAAAGGGAAAATTATCATTAATGCAAAAAAAGGAGTGTTGCCTACTGTAGGAAACGAAAGACTGAATGCTATAAAGTGACATGGAATCATCTAGCTGCACATTTACACATTTTGCATGCAAAATAAACCTAGATTATCCTTGTTTATAAGATGCGATGATCTAGACTAACTAAGTATGGAATTTGATCTAAGAAGTATTATGACTACTATGTGCATGCGCTAATTTATAAATTGTAGAAAAAGCATTTTTTGATGTTTAGTTTTATGAATGCAAATGCTAATTTTCACTTGTTCTTTGGCAGGGGAGACAATTATGGAGGGAAAGGTATGAACTAGTCTCAAGGTTATGGAAGCCAAGTGGAGGCCTAATCTAAGCTCAGATGACAATTTTTGCTAAATTCAGGCTTAAAACAAGCTGCTACAGGGTTTCCTATACTACTACAGGATGTCCTAGTTCTACTACAGGATGCCCTCTTTTACTACATGAAAGAGGTCGAAAGCTTAGAAGATGGTAGGAAAGGTAGAATGAAGTGTGGGAAAGTTTTCTGATGGGGAAATAAGCCATGGATAAGGTGAAAATTATCCAAGTCTTAGTCATATGCTTCAATATGGTTGGATTTTCTCAATGGAAATGACAAGTTTTCTTACAAAACAGAATTCAGATTTAGGGTTTGGTAGACTTTGGCAGCATGGGTGGATAGGACTTGGATGAGGCGAACGAGATGAGATCTCCCTGCAAATTAGAAGCTCCTGAAACAACATACACTCTTGTCTTCGTTTATGCACGAATTCATCTATACATGGCAATGATTTGTTGAATGGAGGAAAATAGAATTATTACTAGCTAATGGCAAAGTTGATGAATGGAAGTTATTTTAAACCATAGAAAAACTCAAAAGATCAAAACGACAATTGCAAATAATTCTAAGAAACTCAAGGACAATGATCTATTCACTAAGATACACTAGATTATGCAGTAATCAAACAAGAAATATATTTTGGGTTGTGTGAATGGAACCCTCAAGTAATGATCATATAAGGAATATGAGGTGAAAGCCACTATCAAAATATTTTTTGAAGTTTTTAATATCACTATGATACCATTGATCTAACTATGCACAAATCGAAGAAAACTAATTAATCATCCAAATACTTGCAGATTAATAAAATCAAAATCACTTCAACAACTAACTATGAATGTAATCTAAGCATACATGTACAAAAAGAGGAACCTTTGCTACTAGGGTTGGCCCCTAACCCAAGAGCTTTAGCCCTCTGAGTCAACTCAGTGCTGGATCAAGGGAATTCTTCTCATTTTCATTAAAATATAAAAAATATATAAGATTCATCAATCACATTATCTTAGTTTGAAAGTGCCTCTTGGCTACAAAAAGAAAATTTGAATGCTAATGAGGCTCTAGGCCTTCTTATTTATACAACTGAAGATACAAAAAACATCCTTAAATTTAGGGATTCTTGGCTCCCAAATTGAGATCAATTGGTCATGAATTGTCACTGGCTTGGCTACCAATGAACTCAATGGCTCAGATACTTGTAACTCCGAGATGATGAGATCTGGTGGAGGAATCTTCGAGTGAGTGATGATTTAAGGAGGGAGATAAAATCTCCTAAAATCCCTCTTGTTTGTCTAGTTCAAGTTCCTGCACTTTAATTAGCCAAAATTTTCTCCAAAACCTGCAATTTAATGGCAGAAGTGTCCTCAGACACATAATTTTATTAATCAGAAAAAAACAATTACATAATTGATTTTGCAAGAGTTTACACCCGAACAACCAAACACTCTTGCAATGAGCTATTTATAAGCTCCATGTCCTAACTACCTCTAATTATGGATCACTTATTAAATAACAAGTGTCCATTTACATTAAATGCTATTCAAACCAACTAGCTAACTAATCTCCTAAAATAGAGCCTAAGATACGACACATTTGGAGAGTCATATCTTGTTACAACAATATACTAATTTCTAATTGTCTCCATTAAATAATTAATCATTCTAGAATAATAATTATTAATTTAATTTCTTAAATTAATAATTATTTTATTTCAATTTTATAACCTATGATAATAAATTATTTTTGGATCATCTAACATTCCCCCCTATGATCCAAGGATACATTACAACAGATACCAAGTTCATCCCTGAACTTAGTAAATTTTATTATTCCAAGCGGTTTCGTGAAAATGTCGGAGATCTGATCTTCGGAAGGACAATAAACTGGCTTGAGGACATCTTTGGCAATGAGAGATCTGATATGATGATACTTGGTGTCGACATGCTTTGTCTTTGAATGAAAAACTGGGTTCTTGGCAAGTTTGATGGCTGACTGGCTGTCAATGAATAATGATGTAGCTTCTACCTGAGAAATGCCCAAGTCCTGCAAAATTCTGTGCAACCAAACAATTTCACATGCTGCTTCCCATGCTGAAATGTACTCTGCTTCTGCTGAAGAAGTGGCCACTATAGCTTGTTTCTTACAACTCCAAGATACTGCTGCTGACCCCATATTCATTGAATAACCTGATGTTGATGCTCGATCATTAATACTCCCAGCAAAGTCGGCATCAGAATATCCACCAAGTACAAAATTTTTAGTCTTTGTGTAAAGAAGACCAAAATCTTTTGTTCCTTGGATATATCGAAGAACTCTTTTGGCTGCATTCCAGTGGCTGTCTCATGGTTCCTGCATAAAACGTGAAAGAATACTGACTGCATAAGATAGATCAGGACGAGTATTTGTCAAATAAATCAAGCTGCCAATCAACTGTCTGTAAGTTGTACTGTCCACCTTTTCCCCCCCTTCAAATTTTGAAAGTTTCAAGTTTTGCTCCATGGGGGTGAGAACGGGCTTGCAATCTTGCATGCCAAATCGCTGAAGAACCTTTGCGGCATACTTACTCTGAGAAATGAAAACATGATGTGGACGTTGGAAGACTTCAACTCCAAGATAGTAGTGAAGTAATCCCAAATCTGTCATCTTAAAACCTGCATGTAACTCCTTTTTCACCTATGCAATATGATCATCATGATTGCCAGTGATGATCAAATCATCTAGATACATAACAAGAATTACCAGATATTTTCCCTGTTGTCGCACATACAAAGTATCATCAGATTCACTTCGTTGAAAACCAACTTTCTTAAGGTATTCATCCATCTTTGCATACCAAGCTCGGGGAGCTTGTTTTAATCCATATAAAGCCTTGATCAATTTGCAGACTTTACGTTCTTGTCCTTCAACTTCAAAACCTGGTGGTTGGGTCATATACACTTCCTCCTATAAATCCCTGTTGAGAAAAGCACTTTTCACATCCATTTGATGAACTTTCCATCCTTTTTGAGCGGCCAATGCAAGTGTTAATCGGATGGTGTTCCATTTAGCTATTGGAGCAAAAGTTTTTTCATAATCAATGCCTTCCTGCTGCGCAAAACCCTTTGCGACAAGTCGTGCTTTATACTTTTCAAGTTCACCCTTATGGTTATACTTAATTCTGTAAACCCATTTACATCCTATGGGTTTAACATTTGCTGGACAATCAACAAGTTTCCAAGTGTTGTTATCAATTACTGCTTGATATTCTTCAACCATAGCCTGTTGCCATTCTTTATGTTTTACTGCTTCTTTGTATGTGGAAGGTTCAGTAAAATCATTTGCTATCAAGGCAAAATTGCCTTCACTTCTATGTGTCATTCTAGTGCCAGTTTTATTCTGTTCATCAGGCTTTACATCTTTCAAAAGTTGAACTGCCCATTTCGGAAGTTGGTGCTCACTTGTTTGCGCTTCTGTAAAGTCCCCATCATTGTAAAGAGGATTAATATAAACTGATGTTCGTCGTTCAGGTGAAGTATGTGGAGAATCACTGTCAGAAGAACTGTTGCTGCTTGGAGATGCGGATGAACTGCTAGAAGACCCAGATGATGTTGTTGATGGAGATGGACTGGATGACTCATCTTCAGAGGAAGGAAAATCAAGTTCATACCAATTTGGTGAAGTTGGTTGACTTTGCATTTTTCCATTTCTTTTACTTCCTTTGGTTTCTAACTTGTGAAGAAGATTTTCAATTTCTTCAGCACTCTTACTCTCTGTTTCATAAAAAATGACATCCCTGCTCACAATGAATTTTCCATTGGTCAAAAGACGATACCCTTTCTTCTCATCAGAATAGCCAATCATTGTGCATTTTAAACTTCTTGAGTCAAGCTTAGTTCATTTTTCTTTCGGAACTAAGGCATAACACACTGACCCAAAAACTCTAAGATGTTTAACTCGAGGTTTGAAACCAAACCAAGCTTCATAAGGTGTGATTCCGTCTAAAGGAGTAGTTGGAGATCTGTTTCTTAAGTAGACAGCTGTATGGATTGCTTCTGCCCAATATGTTGGACTTAACCTTTTGAAAGTTAACATGGATCTCCCCATGCCTAACAAAGTGCGATTCATTCTTTCGACTACTCCATTTTGCTATGGAGTGTAAACAGTAGTAAGATGTCGTTTGATGCCATTTTCACTGCAATAAGTTTTGAATTCATTTGAAGTGAATTCTCCCCCATTATCTGTCCTGAGAGTACCTATCTTTTCTTTGACTTCATTTTCAACAAGTTGGCAAAAAATTTTAAACTTATCAAATGCTTCTGAATTGTTCTTCAAGAAGTAAACCCAAGTCATTCTGCTGAAATCATCAATGAATAGTAAGAAATATTTACAACCGCCAAATGAAGTTTGTAGTGGACCACAAACATCACTGTGAACTAGTTGTAGCCGCCTGTTTGCACGCCATGAACTTGTTGGAAAACTTTCTCGATTTTGTTTGCCATAAATGCAAGCTTCACATTTTGCATTTTCCCTTTTGAATGTGGGAAGTCCTTTAACCATTCCTTGTTTCTGCAATTGAGAAAGACTCTCAAAATTCAAATGTCCATATCTTACATGCCATAGTCTTATAGGTGAAATACCTGTAGTCACTACCCTTGCAAAATCAGAATGCCTTGGAATAACTGTCCCTTTCATCTGTAACAGTTTTCCATCTTCATAACCTGTCATGACTGTTTTCAAGTTCTGTTTCATTGAATTAATCTTCGCTAAACCATCTTCCATAATCACCTGATGTCCTACTTGTCGAATCGTGACTAAAGAGAGAAAATTTTTCTTGAAACTGGGTACATACCATACATTGGAAATCATTTTTTCTCCAATACCACGAAGAAAAACTTTTACTACTCCTTTTCCATAAGGAGTATGTTTTGTATCATCAGCAAGAAAAATGGAATTAAGTTGGCAATCTTGAAAATTCCAGAAAAAATCACGTCGACAAGTCATGTGCTGAGTTGCCCCGGAATCCAAGATCCAGGCATCTTCATAGTCACTTCTAAGATGGGATGAAATTTGTGATGCTGGTGAGGAAGTAAAAACATATTCTGAGTTATCTTCATCTTGATCATTTGCAAATTGTGCTGAACGCTGCTGAAACTTGGGAATTTTATTAAGTGATGTTCGACGATCTTCAGCATAATGGCCAACTTTGTTACATCTTCGACACACAATTTGACTTAAGTCTCTTCCTCTTCCTGAAGATTGTCCTCTACCTCTGCTTTGACCTCTATTTTGAGATTGTCCTCTACCTTGACTATTATATCCTTGTCCTTGAAAATTGCCTCTTCCTTGGTTGTTTCCTCTACCTTGAAAATTATTTCTTCCTCCTCTGTTAAAATTGTTTCCTCTGCTTTGGCTTCGACCTCGATTATGTGCTGTTTGATTCTGATTCCATCTGCCTCTTCCTCGAGAACTATCTACTGATGACTTACTAGTGCTGGCCTCTGTGAGAAAAACATCTTCACCAACTTTCTTCTTCTTCCCAAAAGTTTTATCATGTTGACTCAACATTTCACAAAGCTCATCAAACTTTAGTTTCTCTAATTTCCCAGTTACTTGTAGAGTCTCTAAAAAATGCGTATAGGAAGAAGGAAGCCCAACAATTACAATTGTGACCATAAAGCTATCATCAATTGCGGGAAAACCAGCATTAATAATTTCTTGCCTGATATTCTTAAGTCTTGAGAGATATTCAAGAACATCACCACCTTCAGTTAATTTTTGTTGCAACAATTTTAATTGTAGATCGACTTTCTTTGATTCAGGGTGAGTATCAAAGAGGTCTTTAAAATTTTTCAAAGCAGTCCATGCATCTAAAGCATTTTCTATATGGACATACATTTCATCATTCACAGATGATTTAATAAGAGCTAAGGCTTTAGCATTCTTGATTTCCCATTTTGCTAGTGCAGCTGCATCTGTGGGTTTATTCGGCTTAACATCTCCATCACATATTCCCTGCCATAATTCATTGTAAATGACTATGCTTTCGATGAGACGATGCCATGTTTTATAAGATTTGGTGCCTTCTAGTTTGTCGGAATCAGAAAACAAATTAATCAACTTAGACATTTTAGCGTTGAAGCATCGCACCAAGAATCATAACAGAAATGACAAGATAGTCAACACAACACGCAAAAAACACGATCTATCGGGGCTTGGCCTTGACCCTCGAATAGTCGTCAAAACAGGAGACAATTGACTGAGCTTTGCACTTGGCTCTAGTCAATTTCTCAAATTTTTACAAGGCAACTTTCAAAATTTGACTTTTTACAATGGTGCTTTTGCACAATATGGTAAAAAAGAAATTACCCCCCCTCAAAGTAAAATTACTTTGAGTTACAATGTGATGATCCCAATTAAAAAAATAGCTTCTTGAAAACAAATTACCAAACACACCTTATCTCTCCAAGTTACAAATAAAATTTCAAAACATCACTCTTATTACTGCAGAAAAACTTCATCTCTCCTTTTTTTTAAAAAAACTTATCTCGCCATTACAAAAAAAGCATTGAATCTGCACCAATTAGCTTCTGTTGTTCCTAGAGGACGACATTTAGCTGATGAAACTCCATTATCCATTTCCACTCAATGAATCAATCAATTGTCTGCACAAAGGTGACTCTTGTCCAGTGCTATATGAATCGTACAAAGGATCTGATAAACATGGTGGAATTTATGAATTTTGCTACTAACTTCAATTATATGTGATGGCGTGAGAAGAAGGGCGCCCAAAAAAGCCAAATAACTGCATCGAATGCACCGTGAAATGTTACAGGGTCGTCGTCGTTTTGCCAACTATCGAAGGATGAGTTGTTTTCTGTAATTAGGATTTTCATTTCGACCGATAGCATATGTTTGCCAATAAATGTAGTATTTTTATCTTTACATCAGACGTGAATGGTATAAAAACAATTAGCTCTGGATCACCATCATTGCGCTCCAAAAACTCAGATGAATTATCCAAACGTTGTTCCCAGCTTTTGAAAATAGACTTTACACTTCCTACCACAGATTCATTTAATGCAGAAACATGGGGCGTGTCAATGTGCTTGTAAAGAGACCATTCGGAGCTGCAGTCGTGGTCAGTGAAGCGGTTATTTGAAATTGTGATCTGTGTAGATCCTCTCACAGTATCAATGCAATCTTTTCCCACTATCTAATGTTCCTCGCTGCAAGACATCAGATAGTCCAAGGCCCTGCAACATGCATACTAGAATAATTTGTGCAAACAAAGGCCCACACGCTGCAGTGCAATTCTTTACTAAACATTATACATCAGTAATACAGTACAAGAGAGGCTGTCGGCTGAACTAAGTTTAAATAACCAGGCAGTCAAAATGGTAGCCCGTTAACCTAGGGCACAAGAACAGTCTTGTATACCAACTTTGGCTTGGCCAACCACAAAATTTATCTCACTCAACCTAAATAAATATATCTCTTTGACCAACAAAATTTATTTCATTTTAATTCACATCTCGACACTAGGATGGCCTTTTTGACCCACTGTTTCCTGTCCAGCTTACAGAAACAAACATATCTTCAGGAGATTGTATTCCAATTAGTTGTGCTGCGTGCAGAGAAACCAGATGCAACGGACAATGTTCAATAATGGCAGAACCGACGACACCGCCATTGTGGACAACAATACAAGCAGAAACAACAATATCATGGCCGCTTCTGTATCCAGTCGCGAGTTTCAGGCCAAACAGTGTTGAAGCGGAGCAGTAACAAAAATTCCAAAAAACAGGGGCAATTTTTGATAATACTAAAAAATGATTTTTAGATTTTAAAAATCTAAAATCAATGATAAAATTTATTTTCTTTTTTAAACAAAAACTGGACAATTTCCATACCAATCATTTGCCGGTCAATTGAATGGAGTTTTCCAGGACTTTGTTGAGCTGGAATATCCTCCTCACATCCACTGCATCATTACTGGAGCTCTGATACCACAATAATGGCAGAAGTGTCCTCAGACACATAATTTTATTAATCAGAAAAAAAACAATTACATAATTGATTTTGCAAGAGTTTACACCCGAACAACCAAACACTCTTGCAATGAGCTATTTATAAGCTCCATGTCCTAACTACCTCTAATTATGGATCACTTATTAAATAACAAGTGTCCATTTACATTAAATGCTATTCAAACCAACTAGCTAACTAATCTCCTAAAATAGAGCCTAAGATACGACACATTTGGAGAGTCATATCTTGTTACAACAATATACTAATTTCTAATTGTCTCCATTAAATAATTAATCATTCTAGAATAATAATTATTAATTTAATTTCTTAAATTAATAATTATTTTATTTCAATTTTATAACCTATGATAATAAATTATTTTTGGATCATCTAACACAATTAATGAAAATTAGACCACAAGACAGGACATATCATATTGAACCTTCTCACTAAGTAAAATATAACAAAACATGTAAAGAAATGTGAGAAAAGTTGATTTTAATAAGTTAGAGAGTGGCATTAAGGTCCATATAATTCACCCATTAATGAGCCTCACCATTACCCCCTTACTGACAATGATGCTCATCCTCTGAGGAACTCAATCGTTGTCCATGTATTTCACTACTCTGGTGGCCTCCCTGACATTCTAGGCTTCTGTTGTTGTATCCTCCTCTTGTGGATAAAATCATGCATGCTTCTATATTTCCTCCCACTACTTACTTTCTTCTTCTTCCTTTATCCCTTCTAACATACCGAAGAGTAATGGTGGACTAAGTTCAAGCTAATCCAATTGATTTTAAGTCTCCACAGTGCCTTCTTATATAGTGGGGTCCTCTCTAGTGCAACCTTCATTCTTTTAGGGGAATGATACTCCCTGATCTTTAGGCTATAGGGTAAGGTGCTTTATCTCCTTTGACATGCTTGCTAGCTTTCATCCCCTACCAATCTCAAAGTGTGTTATGAAACCATCTCACAAAAAGATAGAAAATATAGATCAATGACTTCAAAATCAACCTCTTCGAGGGGGAAACCTCCTTTACATTACATAAATGAAAAATTCATGGATAATTCAAATGACATGACCTCCTTTCTATATATAGGAGTCTAAGGGGTCCCAATACAATTAGAGCCTACATAAAAATAATATTTTAGGGGCACAACAATAACAATAGTGGACTTTATGGGACATAATACTAACAACATGGGGACTATATGGGAACAATAATACAATAAGGGGGTTGCAATAATAACAATAAGGGTTACACTAGTAGTATAGAGACCTAACATGCCCCTCTCCTTCAAAAAGTGTTGTCCTCAATGCTTGAGTAGTTCTGGATGCTTTTGTATAAAATTGTCATCCTCCCATGTGGAATCTTCAGCCGGTAAGTTCTTCCACTTGATGAGATACTCTAAAATTGATCGATTTCGTAGCTCTCGATTTCTTATTTTTGTGACTTCTTTGAGTCCCAATATGATTTTTCCTTCCTCATCAAGTTTTGGAAATATTATTTGAACTAGGAACTTCTTACTTATAAGCTTCTTTAAGCATGAAACATGTAAAACTAGGTGCACTCGGGAAGATGCAGGAAGCTCCAATTTGTATGCCATAGTACCAATCTTTTGTAACACCTTTTACGGACCATAATACTTTGGTGATAATTTATTATCCATATTAGCTCACTTGAGGGACATTTGTTTGTATGGTTGTAGTCGTAAAAATACCTAGTCACCTACATCAAAACTTCTTTCGCTGTGATGTTGATCTGCCTATTGTTTCATTCTATTCTGTGCCGAAGTGGGGTTATCCTTTAAGAGTTTGAGAACTTGTTATTGATGCTCGATGTGATATCCCACTGCTTGAACCTTAGAATTTCCTTTTAAATATGATGTGATGGATGTTGGATGATATCCATAAAGTGCCATAAATGGGGTGATTTTTGCTACAGTATGCAAGGAAGTGTTATACCACCATTGATCTGGAGGCAACCACTTGACCCATTGTGTATGTTTATCATAAACAAAGAAACGAAGATATCCTTCCAAACATTTGTTCACTATCTCAGTTTTCCCATCAGATTGAGGATGATAAGATCAACTATGAGCTAACTGAGTACCCAAATATTCCACCTCTTGTACTCCAAAGAAACATTTGGAGATTTTTGCATATAATTTATTCTCCTCCAATAGTTTGAGCACCCTGTCAACATGTTGAACATGATCCTTCTAAGACTTTCTGTAGATTAGTATATCATAAAAAAAATACTAACACAAATTTTCGAAGGAAGGGCTTGAAAATGGAATTCATCAAACCTTGAAATGTAGAAGGTGCATTAGTTAGGCGAAAAGGAATGACCAAAAATTCATAATGACCCTCATGATTTCTAAATGTTATTTTTGGAATGTCTTCAGTATTCATTTTGATTTGATGATATCCCGAATGAAGATCCAACTTGGTGAAGTAAATTTCTCCATGTAATTCATCCAATAATTCATTAATGACATGAATGGGAAATTAGTCTTTAATAGTAAGCTTGTTGAGATCCCTATAATCCTAACACATGCACCATGATCCATCCTTCTTGTGTACCAATACCACTAGAATAAAGAAATAACTTTAACTAGGTTTAATTATACCAACCTCTAGCATTTTTGTAACCATACGTTCAATTTCACTCTTTTGGGCATATGGATATCTGTAAGGCCTGATGTTTGGGGGAACACTTCATGGAATCAATTGAATAGCATGATCATGATCATGAATATGTGCGAGGCCTTTGGGAGTATCAAATACTTTTGAATGATTGTCCAAAATGTTTTGGAGATCTGGAGAAATAGATATTTCGATGTGGGAACCTCTAGTGAACATAGTTGTGCAATTACGCCTCATTGTTCTTTCTTTAGAAGCTTTTTCATGTTGTTATAGATGATTATCTTTTCATAGTTTCCCTATGATACTCCTTAATTCAACTTCATTTCCTTCCCAAATAAATTTGAAGAAAAATTCTTGGAAATTAAAAGCTATCGTACCCAAAGATTGTAGCCATTGGGCTCCTAGTAAAACATCTGCACCACCCATGGAATGGAAATCATTGGACTATTCAAGACATATTCTCCCATGGATAGCTTGCTATTATGGCACTTTCTAAAGCAATTTATGGTTGCTCCATTTGCAACCATTACTTGACACTCTAGTGCTGGATATACGAAGCAATTCAATTCCTTGGCTATCTTATAATGAATAAAATTATGGGTACTACCGAATCAATCAACACTGTTACCTTTTTCTTCTTGATATGCTCTTTTCTATTGAGATTTTGAGGAGTGGTAATTCTTGTCAATGCATTACAAGATATTCAAATTCATTCCTTCTTTCTCTGGGATTGGTTCTTGGTGCATATCCTCTTCTTTTGATGTTTCTTGTTCCTTTTCTTGCTCCTCTTCCCCATCTATGTAAATTAATTTCTTCTCAGCACACTTATTACCTTTAGTGTATTTTCTATCACAATTGTAACAAAGCCCTTTTTCTCTTTTTTCTTCCAATTGTTGTGGTGTCAACCGTGCAGGTGGTGAAAGGATACGAGCAACAACACTTCCATCTTTATAGCTATGAGTGGTAGGCTTCGTTGTTGCTATTATTTTGCTTTCAATTTCTCTTGCCAACCTGTATTCCTTCTCTAGTGAATCAAGTTCCCAAAGGAGAACCTCATGTTGAATGTTATCATTTAAAGTCCCTATGAAGACTTTGATTCTATGCTTCTCTAGAATATCATTTACCCTTATATTCAATTTTTGGAAGTCCTGAATGTGCTCTGCCATTGAACCCTTTTGTTTGAGATTGATCAATTGGCTAAAGAAGGTGTTGCTCTTTGTATCATGATAATGTGTTATCATTTCCTCTGTGAAAATTGACTTGGTGATTGCTTACGAGAACAAATCCCTCTATACCATACAAACTGATTCGGTTCTAAATATAAAGATGCAATACATAAATTTTGTGGTGGTTCCACATCATATAGATCAAAAATTTTCTCCATCTATAGTATCCAAGTTATCAGATGCTTGCCATCAAATTTCCTCATATCTATATTTGGAATATGGTGGGACTTCAATCCAATGTTAGAGTCTATGAAATCATGATTAACATTTCTTTTGTTCTCATCTTGAGTTTCCTCTACTACCTCTTCAGCATTAGGAAGCCTTTCTTGTAGTGACTTTGTCCCACCTTCCTTCAAACCTTCCATGTCTTTCTTCAACTATTCCAAGTTTTCATTCAATGTTTCTTCTATACCATTTATCTTATTGATCATATCTTTGATCACATTCTTCAAATCATCCCTCCAATTTTGCTTACTAGGTGTTTCTATTTTCTTGATTCGAGTCATTCTTTTTCTTGCTTTTAGTAGCTCAATCTTGAATCCGTTATATCTCTAAAATTTCAGATCTCCAAGGTTTGAAATTGTAGCCTATGATATCCCTCTTCTTCCTCTTTCCAATGCCACTAGTATGATAGAAATTGGATTCTCCAAGAAAGAGTTATGCCCAATCTCCGAAGATGACCCGATTATATACTTTTTCAGTAGAGAGAACTTGTACGAAGTTCCACGTGTCATTGTTTCGACCTTCAGACCTAAAAATAATACACTGAAAATTAAATTCTGTCCTCTTTCTGTAACATCTTATGAAATTTCATCTGATGCTTAGAGAGAAAGTTATGACTATTTTCCCAAGGTCACATGGTTGGGAAGTAATTCGGGAGCCTACAAAAACCCTAAATGTCTTAGACCGTATCTCTGAAAATATAGTGAAATAAGATCTGAAATCTGGGCCCAAGCTTCATCAATATTTTGGCTCAAATAGGTTTTAATTTCAAGGTCTTAACCTTCGTAGAAAAAATAATATAGCGAAAATTCCACGATGACCTATTTGAGATGGAATTCTAGAGCTCGCAAAAACCCTAACTTCCTCAAATCACATCTCCGCCAATATAGTGAGACAAGATCTGAAATTCGGTCCCAAGGTTCATAATGATTTAAGTGCAAATGGGTTTTCATTTTAGGGTTTAAAACTATGTAGAGAAAAAGTTATAGCGAAAATTCCACGATGACCTATTTGGAGCAGCAAAACCCTAGAATCCAAAGCTCTGATACCAAATTTTATGAAACTAGCTCACAAAAGGATACAAAATATAGATCAACGGCTTAAAAGTCAGCCTCTTTGAGGGGGAAACCTCCTTTACATTACAAAAATGAAAAATTCGTGGATGATACAAATGACAAGACCTCCTTTCTATAGATAGGAGTTTAAGGGGTCCTAATACAATCAGAGCCTACATAACAATAATATTGTAGGGGCACAAAAATAACAATAGTGGGCTTCTATGGGGCATAATAATAATATCATGGGGCCTATATGGGTACAATAATACAATAAGTGAGTTGCACTAATAACAATAAGGGATTATACTAGTAATATTGGGACCTAACAAAGTGTCCACAAAATGAGTGACTTCTTGCTCTTGTGTAGCTAGGTATCTTGGTGCAATTTGGGGATCATTGGAGATGAGGTTGTGGGTGCTAATGACAGCCATAGAATTTCTCTATTTTTCTCTGATGTAAAGGGGCTCCATTTCTTCTATTTCCAATACTCTTTTTACTTCCTTAGCCTTGGCCTCCCCATGACTCATCCATGATGCCAAGGCCATCAGTTGTAAGTGCCCCAACTTTAGATTGGGGTCCCACATATTCAATTTTTTAAGGCCAATTTATGTAATTAGAATTTAGATATCTTGGCCCTGTCCTCTAAGGTGCTTTGGTCATAGAGCTCAATGAACTACCTATAGTCTTGGAAAGGCATAGTCCCTCGTTGTGCTAGGCTTTTTATCTGAAAACGGGCCCATTATTCTTTGAGTTACAAGGCATATGATGTTACTGGCATCTTTCACTGGAGTGCCTCCATGGAGAGACTTGCCATAATTTCCAATTGGCTCTCTTTTTCCTGTACTTGCCTCCTTAGTCATGTGTTCTCAGCCTCTAGTTGAGATTTCATCACTCTTTCCCTGTCTCTTATCTCACTCAACTCTCTGCCCATCTCTAATAGCTTGTCTTCCATATGGCCCACATCCTCTACACTTTTTGATTTAGCAATTTTCATCCAATGATGTGTCCTTTCTCTCTCCTTTTCAAGCTCAAAGAATAGAGGGATGGAAAATTTTTGTGGTATTATGCTTCCTCCCTCAATGAATCTTTAATAGGAGCTGAGATTTTCTTGTGGGCTAGGTTCTTACAGCTCTTGGGACTCTCCCTTTACTGTCTTTGGAGTATCTGTCTCCCCATGTACTTGTGTTGCTTCTTCCCTTCCTTCCCTTTGTCCCTGCTATCCTTTCTGCTCCTTTTTCTGTGTTTCCTATAGTTTTGAGGAGTTTCTTGTAGGACTGTCTATGTTTCCCATAGGAGGCTTTTCCATTTTTGAAAGGGGGTCAAATGTTCTTTAATTTTCTTTGCTGAGGTTGACTTGATGATAGGTCTCCTAAAATAAGTGATTAGTGACCTTGAGGAAGCCTGTTTTGATGTGCCCTCTTCACCTCTCATTCCTGGGGAGAATATCTTTTCTTGTTCTCTTGGTGAGTCTTCAATGATTATAGGAGTATTGGTAAGTGTTTTAGGTCTCCCTTGTTTTATCCTGGTAATCATCCCTGTTATAAAGTATATGGGAGTCTACCTCTGCCTCTTTCATGTTGATTTTATGGGTGTACTTAGAGCAATCAAGGCAACAACTGCCTCCTTCTCTATGGGCTCAGGAGACACTCTTGGGGTTCCTCTCCTTCCTTGCTATGTATTTCAAGACTTGATTCATCCTTTTGTGCTTCTTCCCTACTATCCTTTTCTTTTGCTATTTCATTTATATCTACCTCCTCTTCTTCCTCTCGTTCTTCTTCTTCTTATCCATGCTCCTCTTCTTCAAGCTCTTCTTCCTCTTCTTCTTCTTGTTCTTCTTTCTCTTCTTCTTCTGGTTGTTCTTCCTCTTCCTCACCACTAGAAGTTGGGTCTCTTTCATACTCAATGGCTTGAATTACATCTTCTTTGTTCATGTCTGCAAATGTTGACCACATAATAGGGATTCTTAATTGACTTATGGCATATTCTAGTATGAGCTTGATCAGTCCATGATGTGTCAGCTGTTGATCATGGTAAATTTTAGGGGAGAATTTTAGCTGAAGGGTGAAATTTAAGGGGTTTCGCACTTTAGAGGGGCGAAATTTTTATAAAACACCCATTTCATATAGTTAGCCCAACTTTTATTTAAAAATTAAACATTTTTTTCATTTTAGCCCCCTAAAAAAGGGGCGGCTAAACCATGCAAAACTCATTTGGCCCGATTCGCCTGGGTTTGGGAGGTTAAATTCTTGCAAATCACCGATTTTTTGCTTTGAGATGTTAAATTCTTGTAAGTCGCCCATTTTTTGGTTTGGGAGGTTGTTAAATTCTTGCAAATTTCCCATTTTCTGGTTTGGGAGGTTTGATTTTCTCCTAATTACCCTGATTTCCTCGTTCTTCGTTTTCAAAAGGATGGCAAGGGTGATACAACTCCCTGTTTTCAAATCTGGTTTTCATCGATGGCAAGGGTGTATAAATTTGGTAGACAGTTTTTGAATCCTCCATTTCTGATTTCCGAGTTGGCCCCATTTCTAATTTCTGAGTTGGTGACTCCTTTCAAGCAGTGCCAGGAGCAGGGTATAAATTTTGTGAATCAGAGCAGGGTAGTTTGGATTCTACTTCAGTTTGATCCCTTTCTCTCTCACACACAAACGCCCATGACACATTGCTCTCTCCTGGATTCTTAAAATAAGTGGAGACAAAAGTGCATGAGTCACGATTCATTCTTACATTTCAGTGGCACTTCACCTTCACCATAGTCTTACATCCTTCCAGACTTGATGGCACTTCCATTATTTCTTGTTGGATATTGGCATGGCCTCTGCTGGTTTATTGTCTGTTTGATTAATTTCTACCTCTATATTAATATATCATATGGATTCAACATGATTTTTCATAGTTCTTTGAATTTCATCTTGCTTCTCAAGGAACTCGTGAAACAGGGCTTGTGTTGTCATTTTTATGCACTTGTTTTTAATCCCTCTTTCACTCAACGCACATATTATCTCTCGTCCTTTTCCATTTTACTATTGTAACTTAATTAGAGAAACTAGTCCCACTCTCTACAATTTTATTTACAAGTTTTTCCGTGTCCTTAGGTGCTTTCTGGGTGCTTGAGGGAAGCTTAGTGTCCTGATTCATTTCGAGTTTAAAGGCAGATCCACACATAAGAAAAACTGCATACATATGTTTTAGGGACATCCCCCTGTGGATGGAAAAGAACCAACCTGAACGAAGAGGCATCTATCAATGACATGGTTAGATAGTCTATGGTTATCTCGCTAATATGTTCATTCTTTTTAATGCATATTTTGGGATGTTAAGTATTGATCTACACGAATACATAGCAGGTAGAAATTAATCAACAAAAAAGAAACACACATTTATATAAGAAAACATAGGTATTTAGAAAAACACTAGGACAATTCATTACAAAAATCCTCCCTGCAGTAACAAAGAATAGAGCATCTCTCAAGGAACATCCCATCTCATTCAATATCACATGGAATGGAAACCAACTTCCTTCCTTTGACACACTCTCTAACTGATTTAATAGGTCAAGCCCATGCAATAATAGCAATATTACAACACCAATTTCGTTCCATTACCTAAAAGTCCCTGTTTCATTATCAAAGACTTTCCATATTCCAACAGGTTTAATGATATTGCTATTCCTAACAACAGTTGCAGGAAAGTTCATAAACACAAAAAAAGAACATTTTTTATTGATACGAGGGTGATGGACACAAAGCATTACCAAAGATTTGATAGCAATGCACATATATATAATCCATTTGACACAATCTTCTAATCCCTATATGTCCCTGCCTAATTTTATATTCACTCACACATATGTCGACTAGGTATTCTAGAAAAAAGGTAAGAAAGTATATTTATGCATATTTTCTTGCTTTCTAACTGAGAATTTCAAAAAACAATACAAAAATTGAAAGATATGTAGGAATTCTTCTAGAGGTAAACTATAAACATTGTTGCACATAATGTGCTTTTATTCTTAAGTTCAACATGTTATGAAAACAACTCTGGGTCTATCAAAATATCACACATAGGAAAATGGCTATCAAAAATGCACATTGACATTAACGATAGGAATATCTGCACAATAACTTGTTTTTGTTATGTATAATATATCAAGTAGGGATGGGAAATTCACATATCATTACTACTCTGGCCTTCATGAAACTGAGTGATCTTGCAGATTTTTATTTTGTAGCTAGAAAGCATTATAATGTTTAATGAGCCTGTGCCTGAAGCAATCCATCTCTGATCTTCTCAGTAACATCATGGACTGCACTATGTCCATGAGGGATGAATACTGAAGATGATTTTGAAGATGGCCCTATCTCTTTCATTACGTCAAAATATTGTGTCACCAAGATCATGTTCATCACATATTTTGTAGTTGTCTTGGGCACATTGGCTGAGAAAGAAAGTACACTATCCCTAAGGCCATTGACAATTGCTTGTCGTTGATGAGCAATACCCAAACCAGACAAATATTTTGCTTCTACTCCAGCTTCTGCTTTTTTAATTTGCAAGATTTTCTCTACCTCAACTTTTTGTTGTGTTGCCACCCTCCACCTTGCAACTGAAATTGAGATTCAATAGACAAGTTACAGGAATTAAATGGAAACACTGTAAGAGAAATGAGAAGAAAAGAAAAGACAACTAAACCAAAAATATGGAAAACTTGAGCAATAATTGTGAGTTCATGCACTATTTTTCCAAGGTTAAGTATGAGAAGATATTGGGTTTTAAAAGCAAATCTACATTAGCGATGCTATTCACAAAATAGAATTCTATACCAAAGAATCTCTTAATATAAAACAAGGATTTTCTACAAAGGGTACCCACTCCTTTACTTAAAATATTGTAAAGAGAAAAAAATCAGCATCAGGTAGTTGTGTATACAAAATTCCATTCTAACTTCAATATGCCAGAGAATGCTTGCCTGCATTTATTTCATTCATTGCCTTATTCACAGTTTCAGTGGGTACTACATCAATGATGAGAGTTTGCACTATCTGAAATCCATAGTTTGACATAGCCTGTATCCAAAAAGAAGACAAGATTTCAAAGAATGCTCAAAGCTTCTATTACAAAACCAGAAGAACCATTCACAAAATCATAACAGGCAATGCAATAGCCACCCTTGAATATGCAAATAATGTGAAGGTATTTTCTCCACTGAAAATCAAACAAGAAACATGCAAGAATTTTTTATTTTGTATTCATCCTTATTTAAAAACAGAACAAACATGAACTGTCTTTACTCTTTTCTTAGTTTTACCTTTTCAAGTTCCACTTCAATTGCTTTATCAATGTCATTCTTTTGCTTAAAAACTTCATCCAAGTTCATCTTTGGGACGCTTTTCTAAATGACTGAACATGAAAACATGGACATGAGCTCAAATAGCAGTGCAACAGTTATGTAAAATAACAAGGAACACCTTGGACCATTGGATAACCCATAAAGTATATAAATAGACACATCACAAAACCAACTACTAATTTAACCTAAGTCAATGCCGAGTTCTGTATGGAGTTCCTATCATAATTTTCCTTAGAGCCAATTCCCCTTGCTTGATAGAATTCCTATCAAGCAAGATGCTCCCCATTAGTTGAAAGAGATGGGACTAGACAAGATTCAAGCTTGGGGGATAAACACATTCCTCGCCTTTCAAGTTGTCTCACAATTCAGATCTAATTCTGACAAATCGGATCAATGGTTTCAAATGTTAGAAGCAATATGCCCCTCATCAGTTGAAAGAGTCGGGACTAGACAAAATTCAAGCTTGGGGTCTTTTTTATAGAGCTAGGAAGGGTCCACCAGAGTTTAGCAATGTTGAAGGAGTTATGTTTGTATCTGATTCTCCTCATGTCACATTTAAATCAGGCCTTGAGGCAGGATCCAATAACTATTCAAAGCTTATGACTTTGAGGTAATTGCTTTAGTGTGTACTAGAAAGGAGAGTCAAACATATTTAAAATGTTGACTATGCATGTTTTGTCATAAACTGGATGAAGGGAAGTGCTGAATTACATAATATCCTGCTCGGACTTAAAGGAGATCAATTACATGAGATACCAGCCACCTTCAACAAAAAGTTTTTACTCATATGATTAGGGAAATAAATGAGGAAGTGGACACATATCGAAATAGGGTTAACAGTTAGCAGTGTTTTCCATGGCTGTGGAGAAAATAAGAATGGAGTCTTTGTTGCTGCCCTGATTTCTGAACTGTTTATAATGCTTATGTTTCATTTATTTTTCATTGAGTTTCTCCTTGCAATTTTTTTATAATTGTTATTGCAAGTTTTTGATTGGTTGTTTGTGCCCATAAATGTCATAGTGATGTAGGACACTTTTCATTTGGTTTTCAAGGAAGCTTGATCTTCTTTTGAGTAGCCTATTTTGCAGGGTGTTTTTTATGCCTTTTTCCTGTTGAGGCTACTAAAATATATAGTTTTGCAGTTTTTATGGTTCTTTTGGGGGTGGGAGTTTTATCTTCTTTTCAGTAGTGTAATTTACAGTTTTGTAGGCTATATTTACTGTTTTATTGGGACTAGAAAAGTCAAGATTCTCCAATTTGTAGAATGGTTTTTCCCTGCAACTAAATTGTTCATGGAAATTTGTTGTTTTTGAAGATTAGGGGTTCGAAATCAAGCTTAATTTGAAGGTTGTTTGTTCTATTAACTTTTTTATGTGGTTTTCTCTAGGGTAACGATCTGATTCATTTTACTAGTTGTTTTAGTGACAACAAAACGTATTTAGGTTCTGTACGATCTTAAGCAACAAAATGTTGCATTTGCTTTTTTGTTTTACACCTTTTTAGGGGAACATGATCTTGTACTCAGAAGAATATTTGCATTTGCTTTTATGTTTTATACCTTTGTTTTGGGAGAATTTGATCTTGTATTCAAAAGCCTATCTTCATTTTCTTTTGTGTTTTACACTTTTTTTGGGGGAACTTCATCTTTTATTCAGAAGCCTAATTTGAAGGTCATTTTGATTGTTATTTTTTTCAATAGTATGGTAGTTTACATGATCTACTTATGTAAAAACCGAAGTAGTAGAATGTTGGGTATTGGAATCTATCATTTCATGTTTTTTTAGTTGCAATGTGATTTGGTCCAGAATGAGTTTCATTAATTTCTAAAGAAACTACATGTTCATGTATGATAATAAACACCAAAATGATATTTGGATCTCTTGCTTTTTGGTTTTGAACTTTTGATGAGGACTCAGTTTTAATAATTTATGAGAATTTTGAATGACATACTGAAGATTACATGCTTTATAATGCAATAAAATCTCATGTAGGATACTATTATATTAGGATATTGTTTTTCTTCAATTTGGATGTTTTCTTTATTGTCAAGACTTGGTTTCATTAATTTACTGAAAGTGCATGCTTAAGTGTATGAAATCCTTATTACCAACATCTTGTATTCAGAAAATGTCAACTTGAATGTGCAGGACTACAATGCATTATGATAGCTGCAAGAAGTGCACTTTTGGGGGACTTTTTTGGTTATTCTGATCACAATTCTTTTCTATGGGTTATGATGGATGATTAAATATGTATTTTTACAGAGGCCTTCGTTTTATGTCTTTGTTCTACTTCAAGCTCTGGTGGATGACACAGAGGATGGGCTCCTATGGGAGAGATGTCCCATTTGAGTTCACTGGACCATGCAACTTCTTCAACAATTTGTTTCTACAGTGGATCGGTTGGGAATAAATAGTAAGTTTGAACTTCCTTAACATGCCTCAACCTAGCAGTGAGAGGTTCTGTAGGTGAAAATTTTCCAATTCCTGAAACATTGTTTTTTGAAGTTTTTTACAGGAGAAATTCCAAAGAAAATCATAAAGATTATGAAATTCGAGGGACTTTCACTGGAGAATGTTACAAGTCATTTGCAATTATCCATAAAAAAGAGACTATATTTTCAAAGTTACAAAAATCAAATGGTTATTTAAAATTTAAATTTATATTAGCAGGATATCCAAAAAGAATGCAAATTTTAGTCAAGGTGATGTAGAATTAGTGTGTTAACCTTTTCAATCTCAAGAACATAAATGAGCATGCTTTCTATCAATCTAATTGTAGAGTGTCTATTAGATCATGTCTTTCTTGTATTTTAAAAAGTTAAGAAAGAATATTTTCCATGTCTCTAAAAGAGAAAATTCCAAGGATGTACTAAATCTTGTCTCTATGTTTTTGTGTGTGTAGAAATACCGACTGCATCTAAAGAGACTGTATGGGGCCATCTTGGAACAATATTAGTTTCTCATTCTAGGTTGCATATGGTAGAATCTCTAGAGGGATGATAAAATTGCAACAAGGGGAAAATAGTTTTGCTTAGTCATATTGTTCCTTACACTAGGATGAAAATGATAACATACTTGGAGGGATGATGAAATTATAGCAAGGGGAGAAAGATGTTGCTTCATTATATAGTGAAAAATGCTTGAATGTGTGAATTGGAGTAAGTTCAATTTTATTCGTTAAGGGACTAGACACAAGGACTCTCGAATCCCTTCAACAATACAAGGCTTATCGTTACGAAGTCTCTTGATTCCATAATTCTATTTAAAATTATATCCCCCAAATAAACTATAAAGTTTTAGGAACTTATCCTAGCAAGTGTTGATGAATAATGAAATATTACTGATGATGATACCAAAGATCCTTATCGATGTAGTAGAAGAACCTACATAGAGAATGAGGCAGAAGAGAATCTAAGATTGTCTTCTCCATTAACCTCTAATAAGGCCAATAAAAACCACAAATCAGTGATCCACACAAGGGGACTTGAATTTTCTATATATACACAAGTTGGGCTAGCCTAGAATATTAAAATCTGAACACGATTTTAATTATTCTAATTGGGGATGTCTACTAGTTTCCCTTTGATACAGAGGAAAGCAAAAAGCTGACAATATGTATCCTTGAGTGGTCAGCAAAATTTTCCAAATGTAGCGCACTAATACATCTAGCAGAACTATTCAGTCTAGTACAATTCCATTCATAATATTATGCCCTTGAAGCTACTTGCAGAGTAACAATGTGAATTGTTAACTAGAGCTCCCTTGTAGCACTACAGGGGGGAAGAAATAGATGGCATAGGTTTCGATACAATAATGGTCTACCTTTCTTGGGCTGGTAGATATATCATGTGCTGCCACTTTAATGAATTCATATAAATTAGTTGATAGAAGCATTTGTTTAGTTGCTTTAAGGAGTATATTTACCTTCTCCATTCACCAAATCGATAGCAAGGGACTATAAAATTTTGAAGACATTGAATTTGAAAATTTGCATGGCTTAAAAGATTGTTTTCCTATTGGAATGTATTCAGAGATCTCTTATGTCCTTGCACAGGTTGCAATTTCAATGTCCTATGTGTGGAAAATATATTGATAATAAGAATTCCCTTCCATCTAACTATAGGAAGATTAAGGCAAAGCAGTTTCTAAGCAACTCACATATGCATGATTAAAAAACAAAGAGAAAATTGGATAACCATTCAAATGAATATGGTGAGAATGTCATGTGCACTAAACATGACTCTTCTATAATGTTTGATGATTGGAAGAAAAATGATAAATCATCTTTGACATATGCTTACAGTGATGATGTGGACAATGACATAGATAGTTTTGTCAATGTGAATTTTATGGTAGGAAACAAAGGGGATCCTAAGGCTTCATTCTCTGACATAGATGATCCTTTCATAGAGTATTTGAGAAATGCTCTTGAACCCAATTTGAATATACTCAAATGTATCATAGATGGTATATTTTGAACCTGGAAACCCATATGGGAAAACCAACAGGGTGCAATTTCAGTGTCCTGTGTGTGGAAAATATATTTAGAATATGAATACCCTTGCATATAACAATAGGAATATTAATGCAAAGCCACTTCTAAGAAACTCACATATGCATTCTACAAATATAAAGAGAAAATTAGAAAATTGTTCAAACGAATCTGGTGAGAATATCATGTGCACTAAACATAACTCTACTGTCATGTTCAATAAATGATAAATCATATTTGACAGATGCTTACATTGATGATGTGGAAAAGGACACAAATAGTTCTATCAATGTGAATTTCATGATAGAAAACAAAGGGGATCCTAAGGCTTAATTCTTTGGCATAGATGATCCTTTGATAGAGGATTTGAGAAATTCTCTTGAAGCCAACCTGAATATACTCATGTCAGCGATGAAGATGGACATGCAATTACATAAATATATTGAGACCATGAGCCTATACTTTTAATTTATGATTTCAAATGTCTCTAATTGATATCATGTTGCTTCATTTGTTCTTTCGTGCTAAAAACTTGTGTGTTGAATTTTTTTTTTTACACTAAGAATTCTCCTAAGTTTAGTGAGGGAATCAAGATGATGAGATCATAAATGTCACATTGGTATGTGGTATGTTATATTTCAACTTAATGTTTAGTGAAGAAAGACTATTAGTTTAAAATTTTGGATGGTTTATGTAAATTTTTTAATTTTCTAAAAATTTGGGGAAGGCATGTTTTCATATGTATAGAGATGTCTGCTTCGACATTTTAACCACCTTGGATTTTTTGTTGTTGCATATTATCTCCAACGTGCCACGCGGACATGCCCCCCATGTATCTCATGCTATGTGTGGGACCAAGGGAAACATTTCCCAATGTGGGGGACACATTTCCCCAAAAGGGGTGTATCTAGGCACCCCCTCCCCGTCTCCCACCAACTCTAGGAGGGGATGCCTGGGTGCCATGTCCCCAATTTGTTTTGTTCAACAACCCTTTAAAACAAAACAAAAGTATGGGATAGAAATTTGAGGAGTTTGTGACCTTGGAAATTAGTGGCAATATCAAATTCTTAAAATATAAGTGACATTCTCCAGACATTCTCCACACAGTCATAAATGAGACGTTCTCATTTATTTCTACTTTTCTATCCAAACAGTCTCATTTATGACTGTTTGGAGAATGTCCAAATAATGTCATTTTTTTAACACTACCATTAATTTTTTCTGCGTGCTTGAGAGTGTTTCCAACCTCATTGGACTTATATGGAGAAAGTGGAATTTCATATCCCATCCAGGATAATTGATTATGAGATTGACTAGTTATCAAGGCTTTCAGAAGAACATGAACAATAATTCCTTGTCATATTTGCATAACAATGGGCACCAAAATTTCATATTTTTAAGTCCATTGCAGACATAATGATTAGGATTGACATAAATGGAGGCTTTCTCGAGTTCAAATATTATATATTGATAGTTTAAAAAAAGCATGAATGATTGTTGCAAGAAAGGACATTAATGAAAGGTTATTTTAAATTTTCATAAAGTTGCAAGAAAGATTCTGAAATGGACATTAGAGCCATGAGCTTCAAGAACCTCAAAGAGAGCCTATTCCAGAGATAAGTATGTGGAAATAAATGACAGAGGTCATGTAATAGCGAAAGTTTGAAAGGAATCTCTAGTAGTGTAGGCTAGCATGAAGAAACCTATACAAGAGGCTTTGATCTTTCGAGTGACAGAAAGATAGAGGAAAAATAGGGTGCCAACAAGAGGTATGAATTTTCCTAAGAGAAGGCATTTAAATTCCACCAGAAGAGAAAAATTCTATCCAAAGTCAAATAATAACCCATTCTACCCAACAAAATGTCATTAATATTGTACAAAGTCTGAAAAAATCACAAGTATTAGTGACATAAGTAAGATTTTGCTAACCTTTTTGTTTCATAATAAATCTGCACACTAATGGAGTTTTCAATCTTTCTAACAACTTCTACATTTAACTGGCTATTGAAATATTATTGTCAAAAGTCAGAAGAAGTATATGAGAAAACTAGGAAGGAATAATGCTCACTATGCCATCTACAGTACATGACCTCATACCGAGTGCCTCAAGTGTAGGACATGGAATATGCATGGTGAAGAAAAAATTTCATGACTTTTATATGAATATGCAAATAAAACAAGAATACTCATCTATATAATCAAGCTATATGTGTCACAAATACAAAATAGCAGATCAATGGTGGTCACCTAAAAGGTGTTAAGTATGCCAATGATTAATTTTCTGCAATTAATGAAACAATACAAGAGAAAACAATTACACATCAACTCACTTTAACAATTAGTTCCAGATTTGTATGATTTAGTCACTAGACTGGTGCGCTTTGATGGTAACTAGTCAATCTTGTCTAATTCACCAACAATGTTGTCAAGTTCTTTTACAGTTTCTTCTTGAATACCCTCTTGGTGCCAAGATACTGCAACAACCCTTGTATTTCATAGTGATTCACCATTTTGTACTAGTGATTTGCCATTTTGTACTAGTGATTGGCCATGTTTTTACAAGATAAGATAATTTGGTGAGAGATTTGCCAAAAAAATTATATTTAAATATTATATTACTAATAAAATTTCCTTCCATTTTTCCTATGTATCATGGGGATTCGCCCATTTATTATACATATAAATTTAGGGGGTTCTTAAAATTTTCCCTACTACTGATGCTTCCATTCTTGTATCTTGATGCTCATGTCTATCATTGATTGCAACAAAAAGTAGGGCACACTAAGTCTTCTATGAGGAGGTAACTATTCTCCAAATCTCAACTCATGGAGGGACCTAAACTAGTAAACATAGACTATATTGAGCCTTCCCTCACAAGAAATATACTTAAGAATGTGATAGCTTACCTCATCCCAAGGATATGGAATTCTCTCCCTTCTAATCCAATTTTTGTCCTCAATTAGTTCCTCATCCTCGAAGAAAAATTTCTTCTTGGAAAGAGTGCTGCTATCTTTATCCTATTTTCTCCATTGTAAACCTAGAGGAAGTACAGTGATTATGCTAATGCTTTTAGGGTTAAATGTTACTCACAATCCTCTCACTACAATAGTGGCATTGACTCTAGATTAAGGTCTGAGTGACATTGAAATTTCCATAGCTACATCATCATCATATCCTCTCAGTAGCTCGAATAATCCCAACCATTGGTGCCTTGTAAATGTTTCTACCACAGAAGGATGTTGATGTATCCTAATTGTTCTGGTGGGCTCCATTCTGTTGAAACCCCCTTGTGATATTCTCTCTCCATCAATATGATTGTATGAAGTTAGGTGGCTATAGCTTAAGAGATTTCCTAGGTGAATGCGGGTTTAGATTTTAGGAGGGTGATGGCTAAAATTCTCCCTTTACTTTACACAATCCTCCACACAATTCTACCTATCTCTATGCGCACTGTAATTACTAAAAGAAATGGAAATTTATTTTCTTTTTCTCTTTACAAATGAAAGAACAAAGGATATGGAACCTACCTTTCACTGCAATGCCTTGGTCGAGGAGAATTCTTGAATAGATGAGCCCTAGGAACCCCCTTGTAGAATTTTTTTACAATTCTCACTATTTCCTATAGTTTTCCTGTAGGTGCTCACTGTAGGATGACCGAGACTAGCTTTCCTAATTGTTTCTTGTACTTTTCTTGTCTTTCCTCTAGGTGCTCATTATAGGATGGCCGAGACTAGCTTTCCCCTTTGATGGCTCCTCCAAGTGGTCCCAGATATCAAAATCTCAAAATGAATGATGTCTTGCATGAAAGTTAGGGAATATTTCTATTTCTGGTCGATTTCATTAAGCGATGTGCTGGCTGGATGAGTACATAATTTCTCCTTTTGGACCGTTGTCCCACCATTAGTTATCATGTAACCATTTCTGGTAATCATCACCCACTCTTGTACAACATAAATTGACCAACTTTTCGATTTATTTCCTTTGATGTGACCTTGCCACGTGTTCAATTGACTAGCACATTAACTTTTTGTTATCGGGCTGAGTGTGGCCAAATTAATTGGCCATCTTCATCTTATAAAACCAAATTTTTCATATTCCTACAATTTTAATCATATTCATACTTAGGAGAGAGTGTGGATGAGTTGACATACCTATAGTTTCCTTTGTTTTGTTGATGCACGCTGGAGGGTGGATCTATTCTGCTTCTTATGGTTTAGGTACATCTTCTCTTCTACGCTCATTTTTTTTATTTGATTCTGTTGATAGGTTGTCTTGTTGTTGTGATGTGCAGGTGCTTGCCTCTTCTATTGTTGTTGAGCTTTGGAGAGGTTCCATAGTGCTTGTAGGTGTGATCTTATTCTTCCAATGCATGGGTGCTGGAGGATGAGCTTGGAGACTATTGTTGTTTCAATATAGGTTGTTATAGGGTTTCCTGTAGTACTAAAAGAAATCTTGTAGCTACCTCTTTTTGAATTTGTTTGGTCCTTCTTTTACTTATAAGGTGAATAGATGTTGAAGTAGGAGTGGAAGGTGTGGCCATGGAGTGCTAGATGAGGTCGGTTATTGGTGGTGTAGGCCTTCGATTTTTCTTTGTTTCCTCTCTTTTTCCTTTTTGTTTTTTTGTTTTTATATATTTTTTCTTCTTCTAAGTGGATTTCTTGATGGACACAGAGGGTGACATGATCACAAAATGGTGCTTTTTGAGATGTGGGGAAGTCAATGGTCTCCTTTTTCCACCCAAAACAGGTATGGCTCATGATTTTTCAATCAAAATTCCATTCCTGTAGATTTTGAGGACTTCGTGCAGTACTATAGGAAACTCCTATAGTAACTACAAGAAACCTTATAGAAGTCACAAAATTTCCTGAAAATTGGATTTTTTTATGGTTGGAGATGAGTATGGATGAATGAATCATGGTGGTCGTGGAGGAGATTAAATGAATGAATGCAAAATCAAGTTTTGTATTGTTTTTGTCCCTTTGAACTTGGTGTCCAATAATTACTTGAAAACCTGCAAAAACCAAAACCGTTATGAGTTGGCAGGTTTGAGGTCCCTGCCATTAATTTTGTGTTTTTTTTTCTCTCTTTTTTCTCTTTTTTTTGAAAGGAAACTAGGTTACCTCAAAGGAGGTTTTCATCCTCGTTTCCTGCCCTAGGTGCCTCAAATGCGATTTTCACCAAGGGGTCTTCTATTTTTTCTCTTTTCCTGTTTTTCACTCTTGGGCTACCTCAAGGAGGTGTTCAACCTAAAAGTGGGTCTCAGGTGCCTCACAGAGGTTTTCACATAGGAATGTTAGTGTCTTTTTTTTTCAAAGATTCAACAGTCTTCAAGAATTTGGTGAGGTGGAAGCCCAAACACCTTCAATCACCATTACTGCCTTACTGATACTACTGATGAACTCCTCCTTTAACAAAGGATTTTTGCAGGATTTCAATCTATACCCATTGACAATCAAGGGGGTGTCTTCCTTATCAATGGTTCTTATCTGAACAACCCCATTCTAATGGCATTTTTCTATCACATATAGGCCTAGCCATCTGGTCATCAACATGCATTTGAATCCTCTGAACCTGGAGTCATAGAGGAGAGCCCAATCACCTTCTTGAAACAATTTTTCTCTGATATTTTTTTCATGCCAGACCTTTCTTTGTTCTTGAGTCACCTCTGTGTGCAGGAGGGCCTGCATCCCTAAATTCATCTAACCCATTGAGCTGGAGAAGCCTCTCTTGTTGTGCCCTTGCAACATGAAGATCCAACTGTGATGCCATCCTTAAAGTGTTGTAATCAAACTCAATGGAGAGTAGAGCCTTTTTCCCATAGACAAAATCATAAGGGGTTAAGCTAGTGGTTTTCTTCCAAGTTGTATTGTAAGCCCAAGTGGCCTCCTCCACTAGTTTGTGAGCCCAATCCTTCTTTCTGCTGCTCGCCATCTTTGTCAGAATGTTTTCCAATGTTCTGTTGGTAAATTCTACTTGTCCATTGGCCTAAGGGTGGTAAGGAGTGGACTTCATGTGCTTGATGTTATGGAGGCTTAATAAATTCTCAATCATGTGTGAGGTGAATTGAGTACCCTAATCGGTGACTAGCTCTCTAGGGTATCCAAACTTGTAAAACACATTATCCCTCAAGAACTTAGCCACTTTCACTTTTGTGGCTACCTTGACAGCTTTGGTTTTAGCCCACTTTGTTAAGTAGTCATTCCACACAATGATGTACTTTTTCTGTCCTTAGGGAGGATCAATGGGCCTAATGAAATCCATGCCCCACTTGTCAAATGGCTCAAAAGTCATTTGAGGTTGCAAAGGAATTTCATCACTGGGAGTAGGTTTCCACATTCTTTGGCACCGATCACATTGGTTGGTATATCTTCTTGCATCTTGGTAGAGAGTGGGCCAATAGTAGCCAGCTTGTAGTACCTTGAAGGCTATCCTTTTTGTTGCAAAGTGACCTCCACAAGGCCCATCATGGCAGGCTAGAAGGATGTCAAAAACTTCCTCCTCCCTAATGTTGGCATTATGATTCAGGTGTTGTCCTTGATGGCAAACCCATTCAGGTGATAAATCAAGAAGGACGCAGGAAATATGTTCAGCAAGTGCGTCCCCACAGGTATACCATACAGAACCCACGTCCAGGGACGCAGGCCAGCCGTTCAGGAGGTGCGTCCGCCCAGTGCACACATTTCAAGGCAGAGAAAAGCACGTGGGGGTTTCTTGTGTGGTATCTAGCCGACGGTTTTGTGTTTCTATGGTGTCGGCTCGTGGTTTTGTTCCATGTTTTGGGGAGAAGCTTGCCTATATAAAGCAAAGGAGTTCATTTGGATTATGCATCATTTTGGTTGAATATCTTTTGGTGAGATCTAGTCCAGATCTATGAAGGCGAATCTTCTAATGGACTGTGATCTCTATGGCGCATGATCAGATCTGTGGATCTGAGTGTTTGGGTTGGTTCTGAAGTCCTCATATCTTTTATATCTGAAGGGACGCAGGTTCAGTGAAGGGAAAGTGCGCCGGGACGCAGTACAGTAAAGGCTCAGGTGCGTCTCTGAGGCAAAGAACGCGGCGCGACTGTGTTATTGGGTGCGTCTCTGAAGCAAAAGACGCGGCGCGATAGTGTTTCTGGGTGCGCCGGTCACAGCAAAGCATAGAAGAACAGTGCGTCGGCACGCAGAACAGTGGAAGGTAGACTGCGTCCAGTCGCAGGTCACAGAAAGAAAATATGCGTCCCTGTCTTAAGATGATCTGTTGACTGTATATTTCTGTTCATAAGGTGTTCTGGGTTATTTCTGTAATTACTGATCTGATATCTGTAGTGGACTGTATCTGTTGTATACTTGTTGATCATTTGATTCTTCATGAAAAGAAGTAGGGGGTTGTAGCTCCCTTCCAGGAGAGACTGGAAAACGAGAGAGAGTTGTAGCTCTCTGCAGGTTGCAGCCTGCGTGCTGGTAAAGGACCGCACCAGTACAAAATCATTGTAAAAAGAATTTCTTGAAAGAAGATAGAGACATATTGCAGCAGGTGGTTTTCTCCCGCATTGGGTTTCCACCTTACATCTTGTGTTCTTTGGTGTGACTGTCTATTTTCTTTATTCATGCTCATTATTTTATGGTACTGATATGCAAGAATAATTCAAAAGATGAAATAAGGAAGATTTGGTAAATTGCTTGATAATACTGATTCACCCCCCCTCTCAGTATTATTTCCAACAATTGGTATCGGAGCAGGTCCTTCAGAAAAGCTTGATCGCTTGAAGGTAGATCGTTCATCATGAGCAACTACGAGAGAGAAGCATCAATCAGGCCACCAGTTTTTGATGGGACAAACTTCAATTATTGGAAGGTAAGAGTTACTGCATATCTTCAATCTCTTGGTACTGAAGTTTGGGACATTGTAGAAACAGGCTATGCTTTTCCTTCAGCTACTCCTACAGATCCAGCTGAGAAAAAGAAGTATGAAACAAATGCAAAAGCAGTCAGTACTCTATTAGGAAGTATATCCCAAACAGAATTCATGAAGGTAATGCACTTCAAATCAGCAAAAGAAATATGGGACAAAATGATCACAAGCTATGAAGGAGATGAACAGGTAAAACAAGCCAAACTTCAAACTCTCAGAATTCAATATGAGACTCTCAAGATGTATAATGATGAAAGTGTGGCTAATTATTTTCTTCGGGTAGATGAGATTGTAAATTGTATGAAAAATTTGGGTGAAGAAGTAAAGGAGTCTCTAGTAGTTCAAAAGATTCTAAGATCATTATCCCCCAAGTTTGAATCCAAAGTATCTGCAATAGAAGAAAAAGAAAATCTCCGTGTTCTTACTATGTCTCAGCTACATGGAATTCTAACTGCTTATGAAATGAGAAAGGGAGGACCATCAGACAGAAGGGAGGCTGCTTTTAAAGCATCAGGCAAAGAAGATTACTATGAAGCAAGCCATGATCCAGAAGAAGAGGAAGAAGAATCAAATTTTGTCAGAAATCTTCAAAGAGGTTCTGGAAGGTTCAGAGGTAAGCTACCTTTCAAATGCTTTGCTTGTGGAAGAGTAGGTCATTATGCTGCAAAATGCTCTTATAAGGATAAAGGAAAGGAACCAGTTAGATGGAACAAGAAACAAAGCGCAAATAAGAAAAGCTACTACACCCATGAAGATAGTGATGGCTTATCAAACAGTGATGAAGATGAACAAGGTAATAAATATAGGTTGTTAATGGCATTTGAAGATGATGATTATGAGGATGCTGTAGATGTGGATAACCTTTATGATGAAATTACTAGACTCAAGAGATGCATAGAAGAAAAGAACATGATTATTGATACTCTACAATTCCAAATTGATGAAAAGGAAAAACATCTTGAAAAATTAGAAGGTGAAATTGTTGGTCTTAGAAAAGAAATTGAGAAAACAAAAACTATTAATCTCAAGTTTGTCAAAGGATCTGAAACTTTGGATGAGATTATCAGTGTGCAGCGGTCTCCACTAAATAAGACAGGTTTGGGCTATAATGGAGAAACTTCTCAAGCATCCACTTCAAAAAGTTATCTTGATGCAGCAAGAAGAAATGAGCAAGAGCACAAGGAAGATCATCAGGTAAAGCAGGGACAAATGTCAAGCAGAAACTATCAGGGGCAATCCAGCTTAAGGGTGAACAAAAGCCACAACCAGCCACAGGTAAAATCTTCTCAATTTGGTTCAAGAATAGATGAAAATAGAAATTACAATCAGTTGGCTGGTAGATCCAATAATCGCAGAAGCTTCTTCAATGGACAATGCTTTTCTTGCCATAACTTTGGTCACAAAGCAGCTCAATGTGTTGCGTATAAAACAATCATGACTAGGGAAGCTCAAAAACAAAGAAGTATGACAGGGATTACAAAAAGGACCTATAACAACTTTTCAGCTCTTGAAAATGAAGTTGAATGTTCTATTTGCAATAATTTTGGACATAAAGACTTTGAATGCAGAAGCAGGTTTCCGGAAAGAAAGGTACAAGAGCAGAAAAAGGAACAAGCCTCAGGCGCCAAAACATGGAGAATAAAGGAACCTCAAACAGAAAGATGTGGGATAGCATTTTATGCAGAAGGACAAGAAAATCTATGGTACATTGACAGTGGATGTTCGAAGCATATGACAGGTGATAAAGAAAAACTTGAGTCTTATTCTAATTTAGAAAAGGGAAAGAAAGTCTCTTTTGGAAATGATACTCCTGCAACTATAAAAGGAAAAGGTATTGCTCCTTTAAAAGAAGATGTTAAGGCTGGAAATGTTTTGTTTGTTGATGGATTGAAGCATAATCTACTAAGTGTCAGCCAGATGTGTGATCAAAGAACCGAGGTTATATTCAGATCAAATGGATGCCTTGTTCGTGATCTTGATACAGGTAAAACAGTTCTCAAAGGAAAGAGAACTCCAAATAATCTATACATATTTGATGAAGGACAACAACAATGCTATCTAAGCAAGAATGAAGAGCACTGGTTATGGCATCGAAGGTTGGGACATCTAAGCTTCTCACAAATAAGGAAAGCTTGCAAATATCAGGCAGTTCGCGATCTTCCAGATATCAAAATTCCTGACAACACCATATGCAGATCATGTCAGTTTGGAAAACAAACCAGAACTAACTTTCCAGAGAAAGAAGGATCAGCCAGCATGCCTCTTGAGCTAGTACATACAGATGTATGTGGACCATTCAGAAAAAGAACACCTAGAGGAGAGGAATACTTGATATTATTTATTGACGATTTCTCCAGGTTTGTTTGGTTAGGTCTTATGAAGCACAAAGATGAAGCATTCGAAAAATTCAAAACCTTCAAAGCCTTGGCTGAAAATGAATCAGGTCACAAAATTAAGTGCCTCAGATCTGACAGAGGTGGGGAATTTACTTCAAATGAATTTTTCGATTTCTGTGATGAACATGGGATAAGGAGAGAATTCTCTACAGCTAGAACGCCTCAGCAAAATGGAGTTGTTGAAAGAATGAACAGAACAATCCAACAAATGGCTCGTGCTATGCTTGATGAATCAGGAACCCCCGCAACCTTCTGGGGTGAGGCTGCACATACTGCGGTTATTATTCTCAACAAGACAAATGTCCGGGTGAACAGCACTCAAACCCCTCATGAGCTCTGGAGTGGTAAAACTCCTTCGGTAAAGCACTTCAAAATATTTGGGAGCAAATGCTATATCAAGAATACTGAGGAGCAGCTTGGCAAACTTGATCCTAGAGCAGATGAAGGCATTCTTCTTGGCTATTCTCCACATAGCAAAGCATACAAATGCTACAATAAAAGACTTGGCAGAATTGTTGACAGCATTGATGTAGTGGTTGATGAAAAGGGATATATTCCTAGGCAAATACATCGTGAAGACATCGAAGAAGATGAGAGCTACCCTCAAAGACAGAATGATGAAGAAGAAGAACCTCAAGAAGAATCTCAAGAAGAACCTCACGAAGAAGCAGAAGAACGGACAAGAATAGAAGAAAAGACTCCATCCAGATATGTTCAGAAGAACCATCCAGAATCTCAGATCATGGGACAAAAAGAAGCAGGTATACAAACTAGAAGAACAGTTGCAGAAGCTTCAAGCTATTTGGCATTACTTTCCTCCACCGAACCACAAAATGTGAAAGAGGCATGCAAAGATGAATGTTGGGTGAAAGCAATGGATGAAGAACTTGAGCAAATCGAAAAGAACAACACTTGGGAGCTGGTTCCTAGACCAAAAGATAAGAATGTTATTGGAACAAAATGGGTCTTCAAAAATAAATTGAATGAAAATGGAGAAGTAATTAGAAACAAAGCCAGACTCGTCTGTAAAGGGTATGCGCAGCAAGAAGGAATAGACTTTGAAGAAACTTTTGCTCCTGTTGCAAGACTTGAGGCCATCCGAATGTTCCTTGCTCTCTCAAGTTTTCAGAACTTCAAAGTATTTCAAATGGATGTGAAATCAGCCTTTTTGAATGGAGACTTGGAAGAAGAAGTGTACATTGAACAGCCAGATGGGTTCATTCTTGGAAATGATCCAAATCTTGTATGCCGATTGAAAAAGGCTCTCTATGGTCTCAAACAAGCTCCAAGGGCTTGGTACTACCGGTTGGACAAATATCTTCATCAACAAGGTTTCTTAAAAGGTTCAGCAGATAGCAATCTGTATATAAAAGTTGAAAATGACAAATTGCTAATACTTGTTGTGTATGTAGATGACATTATTTTTGGCAGCAATGAAGAAGCTATGAGTCAAAGCTTTGCCTCAGTCATGCAGAAAGAATTTGAAATGTCCTTGCTAGGAGAACTGACATATTTCCTTGGTTTGCAAATCCAACAGAAGGAAGGAGGAATCTTTTTATCTCAAACCAAGTATCTCAAGCAGATTTTGAAGAAATATGGCATGGAAGATGCAAAACCAGTATGTACACCCATGGTCACAGGATGTAGTCTCAGTGCAAATGATGAATCTGCAGCAGTACATCAACCAACCTACAGATCTATGATTGGAAGTTTACTATATTTGACAGGTACCCGACCAGACATCATGCATGCATTTGGAATAGTTGGAAGATTTCAGGCAAATCCGAAGGAGACTCATCTTCAAGCAGTGAAGAGAATTTTCAAATATCTTCAAGGGACTCAAAATTATGGCTTATGGTATCCTAGAGATACAGATCTTACTCTTCATGCCTATACAGATGCAGATTGGGCCGGAAGCGTGGATGACAGGAAAAGCACAAGTGGTGGTGCGTTCTTTATGGGTCCCAGACTGGTCTCTTGGTTCAGCAAGAAACAGAGTTCAATTGCCTTGTCTACAGCTGAAGCAGAATATGTTGCTGCTGCATCTTGTTGCACCCAACTCCTTTGGATGATGCAGAATTTGCAGGATTATCAAATCACTTGTACTCCTCCAATCCCTATCTTATGTGACAACACAAGTGCAATCAGCATCTCAAAGAATCCGGTTATGCATTCAAAAACCAAGCACATACCAACCAAGTACCATTTTCTCCGGGAACAAGTACTTGAACAGAAGGTCAAGTTGGAGTATGTTCCTTCTAAGGAACAAGTTGCTGATATTTTCACCAAACCGTTGCCCAGGGACACTTTTGAATACCTCAGGCAAAAGCTGGGGGTTGTTGATGCATCATCTTACTGTTGATCATCTTCCTATTGGTGGTATAGGCTCAGGGGGAGCACATAATGCATTGTTGGCATTATGGAGAAGGAGATCTTGGAAATAGCTGCAATATGTCTCTATCTCCTTCATGATGGATTTCTGGTTACAGATCTGGAGATGCATGAGCATAGGGGGAGCATACCCTTTGCCCTTGATGTCAAAGGGGGAGAATGAAGCTGAAGATTATGTGGTTGCCATCAAGTCCAAAGGGGGAGATTGTTGGCATTATGATTCAGGTGTTGTCCTTGATGGCAAACCCATTCAGGTGATAAATCAAGAAGGACGCAGGAAATATGTTCAGCAAGTGCGTCCCCGCAGGTATACCATACAGAACCCGCGTCCAGGGACGCAGGCCAGCCGTTCAGGAGGTGTGTCCGCCCAGTGCACACATTTCAAGGCAGAGAAAAGCACGTGGGGGTTTCTTGTGTGGTATCTAGCCGACGGTTTTGTGTTTCTATGGTGTCGGCTCGTGGTTTTGTTCCATGTTTTGGGGAGAAGCTTGCCTATATAAAGCAAAGGAGTTCATTTGGATTATGCATCATTTTGGTTGAATATCTTTTGGTGAGATCTAGTCCAGATCTATGAAGGCGAATCTTCTAATGGACTGTGATCTCTATGGCGCATGATCAGATCTTTGGATCTGAGTGTTTGGGTTGGTTCTGAAGTCCTCATATCTTTTATATCTGAAGGGACGCAGGTTCAGTGAAGGGAAAGTGCGCCGGGACGCAGTACAGTAAAGGCTCAGGTGCGTCTCTGAGGCAAAGAACGCGGCGCGACTATGTTATTGGGTGCGTCTCTGAAGCAAAAGACGCGGCGCGATAGTGTTTCTGGGTGCGCCGGTCGCAGCAAAGCATAGAAGAACAGTGCGTCAGCACACAGAACAGTGGAAGGTAGACTGCGTCTAGTCGCAGGTCACAGAAAGAAAATATGCGTCCCTGTCTTAAGACGATCTGTTGACTGTATATTTCTGTTCATAAGGTGTTCTGGGTTATTTCTGTAATTACTGATCTGATATCTGTAGTGGACTGTATCTGTTGTATACTTGTTGATCATTTGATTCTTCATGAAAAGAAGTAGGGGGTTGTAGCTCCCTTCCAGGAGAGACTGGAAAACGAGAGAGAGTTGTAGCTCTCTGCAGGTTGCAGCCTGCGTGCTGGTAAAGGACTACACCAGTACAAAATCATTGTAAAAAGAATTTCTTGAAAGAAGATAGAGACATATTGCAGCAGGTGGTTTTCTCCCGCATTGGGTTTCCACCTTACATCTTGTGTTCTTTGGTGTGACTGTCTATTTTCTTTATTCATGCTCATTATTTTATGGTACTGATATGCAAGAATAATTCAAAAGATCAAATAAGGAAGATTTGGTAAATTGCTTGATAATACTGATTCACCCCCCCTCTCAGTATTATTTCCAACACCTAACACATCTTCTCATAACTTGATCTGGGCCCATGATCCAGGTGGATATTGGTGTCACCCCCTATTACACTTGGACTTCAGCATTGTTTCTTTCAGTTTTTCAGTTTCCTTAATTGTAGCACAATTTACTATTTTTGGCAGTTTTTCGGGTCCTAAACTTCTAGAGTCATTTTGAGGGCCTAAACGACATTTTTTTTTGTCAAAATTCATCTAGTAATTGCTATGAAATCGCATCGAGAGTTGTAGTCCTTAGAGATATCTTTCCGATGAGGTATCATACATGTCAAACAGAGATAATATGACCAAGTTATGACCCCGAGAAGTTGGCTTCCCAACTAACCCCAACAAGGCCCATAAACACTTGGTGTTACATCTCCTCGGGTTAGGGTTTTGGTTGTTTAGGGTTTTTCTTATTGTTCAATAATAAGAAGGCCCTTGAGCCTCATTGTAACTTAGTTCAGAGGCATGTAGCCACCACATCTATTCTCAAAGATAAGCTACCTTTGCCCGAGCTATCTTATTTCCATTCTATTTGTAAGCATAGTTCAGGATTTTTTTATTATTGAAGTGAAGTTTTTTCTGCTACATCTATGTGTTTATGATTATATATGTAAGTTGTTTCATTCATGTTCAAGTTTGCATCAATGGTATAAGAACGGTCTGCTCTTTCTCCGTCTTTCTTTACATGTCCCCAACAAGGCCAGGGTATAAGGAGTTAGGGCTCAATCTGGTTGAACCATTGTAGGATCAGCCTCGCAAAACCTGATGACCTCCCATTTTGGAAGAAAATAAAGAGGATGGGGCAGGAGATACTTTCAAAATGTTTCTCGAGGAAGCCCTTGAGCAACAAAGGGATGCGATTTTGGATAATTTTGCCCAGATCCTTCGACAACTACCCATAGGAGATGCATCTTCATCCAAAAGCCACTCTAGAGGCGCCACTCCTTTTAAGGTACAGGTCAACTTCAATATTCCCATATTCAAAGGCATGATAGATGCAAATGTCATATATAAATTGTTAAATCTACGGGAAGGATATTTTTCAGTTCATGACTTTTCCATCTGGAAAAGATTACATTTGCGCTTCTCAAAGCCACCCCACACATCAAGGACTAGTGGGAAACCTACTGTGAAGAAAAGGACGTGATTGAACCCTCACTGTTTTCATATGCACCCACATGGAATTCTTTCTGAGATGCCATCAAGGGATAGTATTACCCTACCAGGAGATATAAAGATAAATACATAAAGTGGAACACACTATGGCAGGGAAGGGACCAAGATGTGCCAGATTTCACAAATACTTTCCATAGCCTTCACACAAAGTTGGGCATCAAGGATACTAAGCGGAATTTGGTGCTCAAGTACCGTCGCTGTCTACATAAGTACATCTAGGACGAGATGGAGTTCCTGGACATTTCCTCGCTCGACACGATGTACCAGTATGCTGTAAAGATTGAGAAAAAGTTTAAATAGAAGAAGCGGGACTTTAGATCTACAAATAAAGCAAGGAAAAGGTGTCGTCAAATGACAGAACAGGGGACCAAGCCAAGGCAAGGCTAGCTAGGACAACCCTTTAAGGCCGCAAGAAAATAACAACACCATGAAGACGAAGGACATGGAAAAGTGGTGTGAGTTCCATAAGAGCTCCACTCACAATACAAGTGAGTGTCGAGCCAAGAAGTCACTGGTGGTCGAGCTGAAGGCTTCCAAATCAGACACAGGTTCTGACTTTGAATTAGAACACCATGGCCACCACAAAGATCTAGAAAATTGAGCCTAAAGATCCATAGGAGGGGGAACACCTCTTCCACTCATAGATGTGGGTGAAGGGTTCTCTACTACAGTTCATTGTCGACAGAGGGAGCAAACAGAACCTCATTTCAATAGAAGTCATGAAGCAGTTGGGCCTAAAGACTACAACACATCCATAGTTGTACACCATAATGTGGTTTCACCAAGGACAATATCTTCACATCAGCCAGCAGTGTCGCCTTCCCTATAACATCAAGCCCTTCATAGATTAGGTACTGTGTGATATTTCTCCTCTTGAAGTTTCTGATGTATTGTTAGGACAACAATGCTTGTGGAAGAGACATGTTGTATATGAGTCTAGACCTTGTTATGTGACTATTACTTTGGCTAATAAGTTGTATAGGATACTAGAGGTAGCCCTGCCTACTGCCATATCTTTGATCAATGCAAAGTAATGCAGTAAGATCATTCCCCAGACAAGGAAATTTGTTTTCCTTATGATTCACCCCCAAGAATAAGGTTGTGGCCATAACTTCTATGTAGGGCTCCTCTACACATCAACAGCATATGGATAAGGTCATGGAGGAGTACAGGGATATTTTCACCTCATCCACATGGGTACCTCTACACTGTCAAGTCAAGCACTCCATCTATCTGACCCCGTGTATGCCGCTGCCGAATGAATTGATCTATCGATGCTTTGTTTTGGAGAATGATGAGATCAAGAGGCAGGTTCAGGAACTACTGTAGAAAGGGAACCTCAGGCCGAGCTCATCACCCTATGGGAGCCCGATTGTATTGGTGCAGAAGAAGGATGGGACCTCGAGGCTCTTTATTGACTATCAGGTGCTAAACAAGATCACTATCTAGAATAGGTACCTAATATTGTGGATTGATGACCTTTTGGACTAGCTCAAGGGGGCCAAATATTTCAGTAAGATTGACTCGAAGTCAGGTTATCACTAGCTGCCTATCAAACCCTCTGATATGTGGAAGAGTACCTTCAAATCCAAGGACATCCTTTTCGAATGGCTGGTCATGATGTTCAGATTGACGAACGCCTCTGTAACCTTCATGAGACATATGGAAAACATCTTGCAGCTCTTCACTAATGCATTCGTGGTGGTGTATTTAGATGACATCTTGATCTTCAACCAGAGTTTGGAAGAGCACCTCCACCATATTTGAGAGGTCCTTCAAACCCTTCGACAACACAAGTTGTGTGCAAACTTGGAGAAGTGTAGCTTTGGCCTGACCCAGGTTCAACATCTCGGGTACATCATTGATGAGCAGGGTGTACATGTGGACCCATCCAAGATACCAGTCATTTAGGATTGGCCATCCCCAACCACTCTAACAGACCTACACAACTTTTTGGGTCTTGCCAATTTCTACCATAGGTTCATGTTGGAGTTCTCTCATATCACTTGGCCTTTAAGTCAAGTCACCAAGGGCGGAGCGAAAGAGAAGTTCTTTTGGTTGGAAACCCAACAATGAGCATTTTCCGAGTTGAAGAATCACCTCTGTTTTGCACCAGTGCTCACATTACCAGACCTTCAACAACCATTTGAGATTGAGATAGATGCCTCTGACTATGCTATTGGTGTGGTTCTTACTCAACATGGGCATCCACTAGCTTACCACAGTGAGGCACTTTTAGACACAGTTTGAAAGTACCCCACTTCCGATAAAAAATGGTATTCCATTGTGCAGGCATGCCGTTAATGGAAGCATTACATTCTGGGGAAGGCAACGGTCATCCACATAGACCACTAGCCTCTACAGTTCATATAGACACAAGGGAAGTTGTAGAATGATCATCATGAAAGGTGGTCCACCTATCTTCAACAGTTCCATTGAACATTAAGTATAATAAGGGCAACACCAATAATGTCACCGATTTCCTTAGCTGACCACTGGTCCTAGTGCTAATCACTGTGTTCGATTCCTATGGGCACGAGACATTAGGGTGACCGCATCTTTACAAGAGTGATCCAAAATTCAGTAGCATATACTAGACACTCCTGGAAGGGAAGCGAGTTGCAAATTTTCACCTTCAAGATGCATTGTTATGCCACTTGCGACACATATGTTTTCCTTCAAGTGAGCAAGCCAAGATGATTTGGGAGGCACACTACATTCAGGTTGTTGGACATTTCAGAGTAGATAAAATAGTGGCGGTATTGTAGAAGTATTTTTATTTACTGAAACTTTTTTAGGATGTTTCAAAGTACATTGGATCCTGCACCGCCTACACCATTCCAAACCAACCATCAAGAAGAAAGGCTTGTATACTCCTCTACCCACTCCTAGCTGACCTTGGGAATCTGTCTCCACCGATTATATGTCAGGCCTTCCTTCTACTAAGCATGACAACAATTTTGTTTTTGTGGTCGTCGACAGATTCTCAAAGCAGAGGTCACTTCTAAGCTCTTCTTTAGGTGAGTGTGGGCACACTTTGGGATCGCTTAGTCCATTATCTTAGATCGGGATAGAAAATTCCTGAGTGCATTTTGGTCAAGTCTCTGGTTGATGCTAGATACAAAACTTACTAAGTACAGGGCTTTCCATCCCCAAACTAATGGCCAAATAGAGGTTTTCAACAGGATGATCGTACACATTCTCCGCATGTACAACTCAAAGCATCCATGCACATGGGATGAAAGTATCCCCGATGTCCAACAAAACTACAACAAAGCTCTCCACAACTCAACGGGCCACAACCCCTTTTAGGTAGGGTTGGGATTTCAACCATTATGCCCCATTGATGTGGCCATACCATTTGCCACAACTCAGGTAGATTCGGCTCACATGCAGTCCGAAGATGAAAGGGCTAACAAATTAATTGAGCAAATTTAACACATCCACCAATAGGTCCATGATATATCAGAAATATCTAATGGTAAGTAAAAGCAATGCCATGAACAACATCAAGTGTCGTACAAGTTCCAGGTGGGTGACAAAGTTTGGCTACATTTGCAGAAGGAGCGCCTTGATAGACCCCACCACAAGCTTCATCCCCTCTGATATGGGCCATACACAATCACCAAGGCCATCGGTTATAATGCCTTCGAGCTCAACATCCCACCATTCCTTGGTTTGCACCTAGTGTTCAATATAGATCGCCTTCGGCCATACTTTCCATCATTGTTGGACACATATGACATTGCAGAACAACTCAAACGAACAAAGCTCAACCCAGACTGCATGGAATAGGACACAACTAATTAGATCATGGACACACAGATCAAGAATACTTGGCAATAGAGGATACGACTATATCGAGTTATCAAAGCAGGCCAACTCCTTCACAAAGGCAAATGGCTCACCAAGGACCAAGTTTAGCAGAAGTTTCCTCATCTCATGGAGGAACTCAAGGTAGTGGGGACCATTGCTTCCTAAGGGGGGAGGACTGATCCAGGTGGATATTGCTGGCCACCCACCTATTCCACTTGGACCTTCACCATTGTTTCTTTTAGTTTTTTAGTTTCTTTATTCATAGCACAGTTTAGTATTTTTGGCATCTTTCAGGTCCTGAACTTTCAGAGCTGTTTTGAGGCCCTAAACGATGTTTTTTTGGAAAAATTCCTCTAGAAATTGCTACATAAATCATGTTGGAAGTTTTATTCCTTGGATATATATTTCCAAAAAGGTATCATACATGTCAAATGAAGATAATATGACCAAGTTATGACCCCGAGAATTTGGTTTCCCAACTAACCCCAATGAGGCCCATAAACTCTTGGTGTTACATCTCTACAGGTTAGGGTTTTCTCCTATTGTTAAATAATACAAAGGACCTTAAGCCTCATTGTAACTTAGTTCAAAGGTAGTAGCCACCACATCTCTTCTCAGAGATAAGCTACCATTACCCGAGCTATCTTATTTCCATTCTATTTGTAAGCATAGTTCAATATTTTTCTATTAATGAAATGAAGTGTTTTTTTACTACATCTCTGTGTTTATGATTATATCTGTAATTTTTTTTGTTCCTATTTAAGTTAAGATCAGCCCAGCTTCAAGAGATTTCCCCCAATCTAAGTGAATGGGGGGCTTTTCCTTATAATTTTGCTCCTTTCCTTAGAGGAAGGATTTGGAGGGAACTGTGCAGCTACGAATTAGTTGGATATGTTAGCAAACCACAGAGAGAGACATTAAATGGTGAATAAATTCTCATCTAGAAGCTGGTCATCAACCATTCCTTCCTCACCTATAGACAAAGCTAATCTGGACAAAAAATATGCAACTACATTTTCTCTGCGAGGCTTATCAATGATAGTTAGATCAAACTATTGTAACAAAATAATCCATCTAATAATTCGGGCATTCACATCACGTTTGTTCATCAATTATTTAATAGTAGCATGGTAAGTATGTCAAAGGTCTGGTAACCAGTAATGTAATGTTTAAATTTATTCAAGGAATGGACAACAACTAGGAGCTCCTTTTCAGTCATAATGTAGTTCAACTCAAGTTTGGACAGATTTTTGCTGATGAAGTAAACGACATAAGGTAGCTTGTAATGTATTTGGCCAAGAGCTGCTCCTATAGCTTTATCTGAGGCATCAATATGGATATGGAAAGGAGGAGCCCAATTTGGGCCTCAAAGTATAGATGTAGTAGTCAACTTTTCCTATTAGGGTTTCTAGGGCCTCTTGGTAGCTTTTTTACAATAAAAATTCAGAGTCCTTGGCCAATAGTACAAACAAAGGCAACAATACCTTGTTGAAGTCTTTTATGAATCTCCTATAGCATTCACCTAAGGTTAAGAAACTTCTGACATCCTTATCCTTCTGAGAATAAGGGACCCTCTTTATGACAACTATCTTTTTTGGGTCTACTTGCAGTCCTTCCTGGGATATTGAGCGACCTAGAACAATTTCTGAAGTCATAAAGAATTCACACTTCTCAGGAGTAAGGGATAAGTTCATTTCAATTCATTTGTTTAATACTTTTCCAAAGTTAGAGGGAGCCTCCAAGAAATCACACCCATAGGCATTGAAATCATGCATATAAATTTCCACAGAGTCATGGACTAGCTCTTTAAATATGCTTAGGAATTCCCTCTAGAAAGTGGTAAGGGAATTGCATAACCCAAAAGGAAGGACCCTATAAGAAAAGGTACCCCAGGGATAGGTGAAGGTGGTTTTATCCTAGTCCTATAGGTTGATCTGGATTTGATTATAGCCACTGAATCCATCTAGGAAAGAGAAGAACGTCTTTCCTACCAGACCATTTAATACTTGGCCAATGAAAGGTAGAGGGAAATGGTCCTCTTTTGTATCTTTGTTTAGCTGTTTGTAATCCAAATAGATCCTCCACTTCCCATTTTTCTTTGGAACTAGAACCAGAGGAGACACCGACTCACTATCTGAGATGGGGTAAATGAACCCTGCATCCAACAACTTCTGTGGTTCTTCTTTGACTATATCATTGAGGTCTGGGTTCATTCTCCTCTAAGTTTGGTGCACTGGCTTGCAGCCTTCCTTGATGTAAATTTGGTGAGTACACACCGAAGGGTGTACTCCCTTCATTTCCTTGTAACTCTAGGAAAAGGCATCCAAGTGCTTTCTAGCATGTCACATAACTCCTCTTATTGATGTACAAAGAGAGAGGGGTTGATTTTCAATGTTCTTTCTGGGCCAAATTCTATCATGTTGACATGAGTGGGGCTTTATTCAGCTAGGCATAGATCAGTTTAAGGGTTATCTTCAACTTTCTTCACTAACTCCTCAAGATACATGGTGTTGGGGGGATGATTCTGGAGGATTTTCTCAATCAAGTCATCTTCATTAGGTTGCCCCCTCTTATAGTAACATCTAGGGTACAAATTGGGGAAGAGTATACTTCATCTTATTCCTCCTATTCTAACCATAAAGGTAATTCATGCTCCATAGATGGTTGAGCAGGAGGGTACAATACCAATTATTTGGAAAAATGCCCACTTTTAATTGTCATATTCCCAGCCCTACAACTTATGTAAGCATCAGTAGTGGCTAACCATGTCCTCCAAAGGATGAGAGGATAACCATTGAACTTGGTCTAAGGTGGAGAACTAAGAAGTCAACAGGGTATTCCCATGAATTAATGGAGACCATCACAACCTCAACAACTCACTCAAGAGCTATTGTGGAACTGTTTGCAAGCTGCAAGATTGTTGTGGTATTTCTTAATGATCCCTAGAGATTTAGTTTAAGCATAGTATCCTTAGTCATCACATTAATGGAAACCCTAAGATCAATCAAGGTATGTGGGACAATGATGTCATCGATGTGTACAACTACCACATGACTTCCAGGATCTAGATACTTTGGGAAAATCACCCACCCCAACATTAAGTTGGATAGTTGTCCAATGAAATTAATGGTAGGGGTGTCTTTCTTTCACCTCCCAGGATGTTTGAAACATTTCTCCTTGATTAACTTTTTGTAGATGGGGACATCCTTGATATCTTAGAGAAGTGGTATTTTAATGGACAAGTTTTTCAATTCAACCAGAAATTCAGTCTCTTCTAGGGTGTGCTGGATAGGATGGATTAATCTCTTAGGAAATGTAGGTGGATTTACTTGAGGGACACTCTCCTCCTTTCCTCTACACACTCCTCAGGTGGAGATAGAGGCTAATTATCTGGAAGCACTCCTCCAGACCTAATGTTAATTTTTTGAATTTCCACAACATAGGCAAGGTAGGATGCTTCTCCACTATAGACCAGATGTGCATGTCTATTGTTCGGGTTCATATTTGGTTGACCATGCATCTGAGGTTTCTTAGCCGTAGTAGGTGAAGGAGCTGCGGTTGAGATGGAGATGGAGGTAGTAAAGCTGGAGCTTATCTGTATGGGGGGCTCCACCTCTAGGATCATGCATTCCACTGAGGTTATGGAGGAGCATATGGATGAAATGTTTGGTTGATAGGTTAGGAATGGTATTCAGGTGAAAAAGTCCAGGGATAAGGTGTGGACCATGAAGGATGAGCAGGAGGGCACCAAGGGGGAATGGATGTATTATGGTTATGGTTGTAATATGAATAGGATGCCCCTTGCATGCCTTGTTGGTATGGTCAAGGTCCTTCAGGCCTCTTTTGGTTGATATAGCAGAGTTTTTCAGTCACACCTTTAGTTCCATGATATACATCTTTTAGCCTAGGTAGAGAAGGGCACTTGTCTATGGAGTGGTTTTCCTCACAAACCAAGCATATTTGTATAATATTTAATGGACATTCATTCATAGGGTGCCTCCTGGTGCATCTAGGGTAGAAGATAGCTAAGGCTATCTTTGTTTCCTCTTGATTTGCATGGTGTCCATTTGTAGAGAAAGGGTATGAAACATTTCACTCTTAAAGTCTTCCAACATGTTCCCAATTTCACTTTTTATGGATGTGTTGGAGGAGGATAAACAAGCCAAATATTGACTAGCCCTACCCTTCTTTCTAGTTTCCCTAGAATGATTTTTGAAAACTGTCTTGATGTCATGATAGGGTAACTGATAGATGTCCCCTCCTGACAGCAGGGTTAGGGTTTCTAGGAGATATTCCATGATCCCCTTAAGAAGGACTAGCTTAAGTGATTCAGGATCAAAGTTACACCTATTCCTTTTGTAGTTGAGTTGGAATCTTTCCTCATAATCTTCCAAAGACTCATCATGTGCCAAGGTCATTCTAAACATTTCCTCTTTGGTATATTTGGACTTGCAGTAGTCCCTATACTTATTTTTGAAGGGTTGTTGCATCTAAGCCTAGGTGATGATGTTGTCCCCAGGTAAACCCATAAACCAGTGGAAGGCTGCATCTTTGAGAGTGGATGGGAACAATTTCAACTTCTGGTCATAAGAGGTGTAATCATAAGTTCTACATATGAAAAAAAATTCAAACAAAACGTATCTGGGTCCTCTGAGGTCAGGCCATGGAAGTGAGGAAGGGTAGAGGGGCTTATGTTTTTCATCCTATCATCCCCATTAGTTTCTCTAATCGGAAAAGCCCCCTTAGGTCTATTCTCAGCTCCTTCTCCGTCTGCAATTCCATTTCTATTTTCAGCCATGGTGTAGGTTGGTCGAATGGTCTCTTCTTCTTCCCCAATAGGCTCTTCAAAAATATCTTGTTGTTCGCCTAATGGGACATCAAGCTCACAGTCACAGAGGAAGAGGGAAGTTTGGTTGTTTGATGTGGTGGGCATATTTGGAAAAATATTCCCTAAGTTGTCTCTGCTCCTACGAGGCATGAAGGAGTTTTTGTTTTCTTAGGTATTTATTTTTTCTAGAACTACTTGCAGAACATAAAGAAATAAAAAAAAAAATTCAAATACTTGCTGCTGAATGGAACTACTTGCAGAATTGGAAAGAAAGCAAAAGATTGGAACTATTTGATGAATGGAACTGTTTGTAGAATTGGAAAGAAAGAAAAATATTTTGACTATTTGTTGAATGGAACTATTTGTGGAATTAAAAAGAAAGAAATAAAGAATAAATCACATCGACTTAGACACCTCCCCGACATTGGTGCCAAAAATTGATGAGCAACAATATTGCAACAAGAATGATGCAACTCCTGGGGCTACCAACTTTACTTCATCAACCCAGGGTTCATACAAGCTTGGAGGTGACAGTGTTGTATACACAGTAGATGCAATGGTCTACTCTTGTCATTTTTCAACTATGATGATAGACCACTAGGGTTTTTCAAACCAATGTTCTACTGACTAGAAGGAGTCTAACTAGCAAATTGAAAAGGGAAAAATATCCTTAATGCAAAAAGAGGAGTGTTTCCTACTCGAGGAAATGAAAGATTGATTGCTATAAAGTGACATGAAATCATCTATCTACACATTTACACATTTTTCTTGAAAAATAAACCTAGCTTAACCTTGTTTATAACATTTTATGATCTAGACTAATTTAGCATGGAATAAAATCTATGAAGTAATATGACTGCTACATGCATTCGATAATTTAGAAATTGTAGAAAAATCCTTTTTTGCTATTTAGTTTTATGAATGCAAATGATAATTTTCACTTGTTCTTTGGCAAGGGAGACAGATGTGGACTAGTCTCAAGGTTATGGAAGCCAAGTGGAGGCCTAATCTAAGCTTAGATTACATTTTTTTCTAAATTTAGGCTTAAAACAGGCTACTACAGGGTTTCCTGTAGTACTACAGGATGTCCTAGTTCTACTACAGGATGCCCTATTTTAGTACAGGAAACAAGCCAAAAGCTTAAAATATGGTAGGAAAGGTAGAATGAAGTGTGGGAAAGGTGTCTGATGGGGAAATACGGCATGGAGAAGGTGAACACTATCCAAGGCCCAGTCAGATGCTTCAAGATGGTTAGATTTTCTCAATGGAAATGACAACTTTTCTTACAAAACAAGAATTCGGATTTAGGGTTTGGTGGACCTTGGCAGCATGGGTGGATAGGACTTATATGAGGTGAATGAGATGAGGTCTCCCTGCAAATTAGAAGCTCTTGCAACAACATACACTCTTGTCTTCATTTATTCACAAATTCATCTATACATGGAAAAGATTTGTTGAATGGAGGAAAATATACTTATTATTAGCTAATGTCTAAGTTCATGAATGGAATTTCTTTTAAACCATAGCAAAACTCAAGAGATAAAAATGACAATTTCAAATAATCCTAAGAAACTCAAAGACAATGATATATTCACCAAGGAACCTTGCATTATGCAGTAATCAAACAAGAAATTTATTTTTGGGCTGTGTGAATGGAACCATCAATTCATGATCCTATAAGGAAGATGAGGTGAAAGCCACTATCACAAGATTTTCTGAATTATTTATTGTCACTATGATACGACTGATCTAACTATCCACAAATGGAAGTAAACTAATTATTCACCCAAATACTTTCATATTAACAAAACCAAAATCACTTCAACAACTAACTATGAATGTAATATAAGCATACATGTACAAAAAGAGGAACCTCTCCTGCTAGAGTTGGGCCCTAACCCAAGAGATTTATCCCTCTAGGTCAAGTTAGTTTTGGCTCAAGGGAATTCTTCTCATATTCATTAAAATATCAAAAATACATAAGAGTCATCAATCACAATGTTTTAGCTCGAAAGTGCCTCCTGGCTACAACAAGAAAAGTCGAATCCTAATGAGGCTCTAGGAATTCTTATTTATACAACTGAAGCTACCAACAACTTCATTAAATTTAGGGAGGCTTGTCTCCGAAGTCTAGATCAACTGGTCTTCAACTATCACAGGCTTGGCTCCCAATGACCTTAATGGCTCGACTTCTTGTAATTCCGAGCTGATGAGATATGGTGGAGGAATCTTCAAGTGAGTGAGGAGTTAAGTAAGATGATCCAATCTCCTAAAATCCCTCTTGCTTGTCTACTTCAAGTTACTGCACTTTAATTAGGCAAAATTTTCTCCAAACCCTACAATTAATGCACATTAGACCACAAGACATGACATCTCGTCTTTACCCTTCTCACTAAGAAAAATATAATAAAACATGTAAAGAAATATGAGAAAAGTTGATTTTAATAAGCTGGAGAGTCGAATTAAGGTCCTGTTTTGCTATTCAACAACCCCCCATTTGTTAATAGTAGTAGTCAATATTACATTAATAAATGGGGACCCTTTAAAAAATATTTCCAAAAATAAGTTTAGCATTTAGGCATTTTCTTTATTTAATTTTTGGAATAAAACAAGATATCAATCAAACACCTTTTCAAAAAACTATTAAATGTCTCCCTTTCCCACATATCACACGATCAAGCGTGATTGAAAGCCTTGCTAATCCACCAAATCTAGCGAAAAGCGATCAAAAGAGGACTCCATGCTTTAATACTTTGAAACTAGTACGTTTCTTATATAAACTAAGTCCTAAGGCATTTTATTAAAACTAAAGCCCGCATCACATATCGCTATTCTTAGAAGGCACACCTTAATGAGTTACCTTAAAAATGTGCGAGATGTGAAATTGCGATAACAATATTTCCCTTACTGCATCATATTTCAGACATTTAAAGGAACACCGTAAACTTACCATCTATCAAGATTGCGAAATTCGATTGAAACCTAGACCCACTCCCAGATACGTCACAAAAAAGTATTTAGGTTTGCTAATTAATAAAAAGTACTTTACACAAGAAAACCCAACAAATGGGTTATGTTTTGGAAATAGTAGTAAGTGGCCCGCATCTCGCATATCGCAAAAACAATAAGGAAATCATACATACGTAATGCAATAATAAGATGTGCGAGATTGCTTTGCAAATCGTAAAATCGCCATTTTCATAATTTAAAGGCTAGTCACCCTAGAAGATTTCCTCTTGACTTATGATGCAGACATTAATGAGAATTAAAGCTAAGAGATAATGAACCATTAGTGGGCATTTAGTAAATGTTAATGGCATTTATGTGTCAAAATCCATCCAAGGTGATATGATATCTTGTCACTTGCATTCAAATAAAACTCCTTTCTTATCATGTTTTCAAGTTATTTGTATTATCCCATCTTACGTTCATTCTTATCTCTGTATATCCAATAGCTACTATTTTTCTCCATTTTCAAGGAAAATCCACATAAGGAGTCTTTGGGAGTGATGGCAAATAAGGGAAAGGCAGTTGCGCCTGAGAAATTTGAAATGACTCCTTTATTCACATATAATACATGCAGTAAAGAAGGGGGGACCTCTACATGGGAAACCATGTATGATTTATTAGAATAAGAGCAACCAAGACCTCTGAAAACAAAGGTCACAACTGATGGTGGTACTTCCTCAGATGCCACCATTTTTGAGACGGCATGCTCATTTCTCCATCGCATAGCCATGTGCCCAAAGATAATCCCTTACACATATATGGTCAAGTGGATTATTGATCACGCTGATATCTCAAATAGAGAATTTAAGAATAGAATCGAAGAGGTTATGGGATCTCTTTCACCAGACAACCTATGGCTTATGTGCCACCTACTAAAGCCAAAAGCCATCTATAAAAAATAGTTCCTTGAGAATTTTTCCAAAGAGAACAAGGACCCAATAGATATCACCCAAACCTGGTCGAATAATGAGGGCAAGATCAAAAAGGACAAGGTGGGTATGTACTCTACTGGATCTATTTCTCCTCCTCATAGTTTTACAGCAGCCATGCTATGTAGGATGTTTGGCAAGCCCGAGAGCACTAAATTTTCCCTAGAATGGCTGTCGTTAATAGATACAGTCGTAAGCGTAACCATAATGACTTGGGCCCAAATTTTGTCTGATAATTTAGTAAAGGAAATAATTGATTATAGGAGGAAAAGGAGTGTCTCAACGAGGGCTTACCCTCCATTTTTTATGAGTGCCTATGTGATGGATGCAATTTTTTTTGGCTCAAAATTTCCTATCATGGGATGGAAGTGGACTGTGAAAGATCCACTTCCCATTCATATATATCATAAGGACATGTGGGAGTCTCAATTTCACCCGTATTTTTACAAAATTTGTCATGGGGTCATGTTGCCTATCCACAAACAGGTTTACAACCTGAGACGCCCTTAGATTTTCTAAGGAAGCTGAGGTAGATATCCTCCCAGTGGCCAAACGGTTTGGGAGGAAACATTTACATATATCAGGGTTTTTGGGATCATCATCTCACCTCATGTCCTCCCATATTATGTTCCAGACAAATTGATGGCTAGAGAGATAGCCTATCAAATAGCTAGTGAGGGTGGGCTAAGAAAAGGATTAAAGGAAGTGAAAAAGGCCATTTGGCCTACATTTCTGTTATAGTGTGGAGCATTTGCACTGCACAATCTGGGCCATGCATTCAAAGAAGCTGAGATCATGCAATATCTAAAATTACCTAAATTCCTAGGTCGTCAATATGACCCAAATGGCACTGCCAAAGACTTCACTACCATGGTAAAAGTGAAGGTATTTAGTCATGAGGAGGATGCCTTTGATGACGTATTCCTATAGAAAGAGACATTCACAGAAGTGAAGCACATGTCATCACTACTTTTTGACCAAGAAGAGCTTGAAGCCTTTCATCAATATAGAGAACGTAGATCCTTAAAGCTCCCATTGGACCAATTATTGATTGAACCAATAAGGGATCCAACTCCCAGTGTAAGCCTAGAAGGAATTTCCACAGAAAATTCTAAATATGATTCCCAGGAAGAGTCCCAAGAGAATTCTACCAGGGAGTCAAAGAAATCACAGCAACAGACACAGAATGGGGGAAACAAAAAGGAGTCAAAAAATGATACAGCCCAATCTACAGAAAAGACAACTAAGCAAACCTTAGCTAGAAAACAGGCTGAAATTCATTCCACCTCCACCCAGTCAACAAAACCCCAGGTGATTGATTTAGAGAAAGCATGGGAGCATTTTAATACAAAACTCCATATAGAGAAACAAGGACCTAATCCATAGACTCCGCAACACAAAACAACTCAAAAAAATTATAGTAGAGAAAATTGTAAGTAGAGAAAATTGTAAGTACTAAAGAGGTAGAGCATATTTTGCGACTCCTACCTCTGAAATATTTTTGAGAATTGAGGAGATCCCTCCTTTAGATGTGCTCTATATGCCAACCCACAAAGATTTTGTCAAAATGCAGAGAAAAAAGAGGAAGTTGGATGCTACAACTGCTATTACTCTTGATAATGAACCAATGGATATTGTCTGGAAAGACTCACCCATCGACCTATTATCACTCCAAAATTTCTTCAAAGTTGTCAGAAAATGAAATGATAGAGGTAACCACAAAGCACTTCTGGAGACCAGGACCTAGCCTTCCTAATAACAGAGAGGGCTCTCTCTTTATGATTTAACTTTGTTTTAGTTAATTAATTTTAGGCTAGTTATGGTTGTACTTGGGTTTTGATTTGGATTTGGGTGGTGGGATCACTTACTTAGATGAAAAGGGTTGTCTTTTACCATTGGGCTATGGGGTCAAATGTCAGACAAACAAGACTAGATTAAGTTCTAAAAATAGTGTCTAGAGGGCAAGATAGAGGAGTTACTACAGATCTCAAAGGCTTGAAAGTGAAATAGTTTCTACTCATATCCAGGGGGAAATTAAGGGTTCCCTAGGCCGGATCATGAAGAGAAGTGAAACAGGTCAACCAGGATGGGAGAGCAATTAAGGGTTCTCAAATCTGGATATCAGAGGAAAACATATAAATGACTAACTTTGCAAAATAGAGTGTACTTAAACAAATTCTAAGTTAAATTTCCTGTTAATTCATTCAAATTTAGAAAACAATTAAGTTTATGAAACACATAAGAAGGTAACAAAATCAGACAAAGAAGATACTTCACTGCAATAGCTCATCTCATGAATCCTCTAGTGAAATCTTTTTATTACTTTCTCTAGTCGTTGACTTGAAAATTGGTACAATCACCCTAGGTTTAAGGTCAAAATAACTCTACAAATGTATAGTATTCCACCCTCAATACTTCTAATTATGAGGTGTTTATACAAAAATAATTTACAAAATATCTCAAACTGCATTGAGAACTAATCTAGGAAAAATAAATATCTTCATGCAAGAAGATAGAGACAACTATTGAACTACTTTTTGTTATGCCTGTTATTTAGGTTCTGTTGTCTTTTAGTCTTTGATCTTTTTCCCTTTAAGCTGTTGGCTATTTGGCCTTTGCGCTGGATGTCATATTTACTTATGACCTTTCATCTGATACACTTTCATCTGCCTCCTCTGTTTGTCTTTCAACTGTATTTTTTTTTCACCTTGAATGCTCTGTCACCTGCTCTCATTTTTACCTTTTATTGTAAATCTTACTCACTCTTTCCTACTTCTGTGTTTTTAGTAAAAATGTTTTTTACTATGTAGAATACATAAAGTTGCTTGGAGAGTAGTTTGTAAGAATCCTTTGTTGTGCTGGTTAAAATGATTTCATCTCTATTTTTTAATATTTTATTGTGTAAATTATTTCCTTCCTACTGTGATAATTTTCTTTTTCTTTTGAATAAAGCTTTGTGAATACATTTGCTTGTGAATCCTAGAGTAAACAGGTTTTGGAACTAGTATCAAAACTGTTTATCCAAGATCCTGTCTACTAATCACCTGCAAAATAAAAAAAATCATTAATAAAATCTAGGTCTGAGAGGAGGTGACCAAACGTTGTATTTGAATTAGGAAGAACTATGGACGGAGTTCGGAGCGTGTTCGGGAGGTAGTCCATGGTGAAATTCGATTATAGAGGCTTAGGGTGGTGTAAATGGCTAAGGCAACTTTCACTGAAAAAATGAGTGAAAAGAGTGAAAATGAGGGTCTTCGGGGTTTTAATAGGTAACGGCTAGAATTGGCGCGGAATTTCATAATGTGAACAATGAGTGGTTTCGGCTTTAGCGGGGAGGCGGTTTCGGAGGCCATCGCACTGCTTTTTTCCATCGAGTGGTATTTTCATGAGAGCATGTGAGTTCACCCAATGTTGCCACGTAGCCAAAAGGGGCCCAAGCAAAACCACGAATCTCACTTGCTCTCGGGCCTTTAAAGCTTGGAAAAGAAATGAACGTGATATGGATGTGTGTCGTTAGATCTGGGGGTGAAAGATCTAACGACTATCACACGGTAGAGTTGCACGGAGGTGAATCAGTGGAGATTAGAGGGGCCTGGGGGATAATTACACTTAACTTGTAATTATTTAATGAATAAGTGGTGTGGGTTAAAAGTATAATGCAGAGGTTTATGGAGTGGGACCAAGGTTAACTATGACAGGGTTTTGTTAACCACACCAAACGGGTGGGTTAAAAGGTTTTTATATCGAGAATTAGTGAACTTCCGTAGTTAATTTAAATAAAGCAGGAGGGAGACGAAACTTAGGCTGAAAGGGGATTTATGGGTTTTTAGGGGAAATATGGGAAATATGGTATGGCAAAGTTAAAGTTAAATAAAGCAGGTGGGGGGACGGGGAGAATTTAAACTTAGAATAAGGGTTTTTATGGGTTTTTTAGGTGAAATAGGGAAATTAATAAGGGGAAAGTGTTTTTTTCGAAGGGGAATGGGTTTCACACTAGGGAAAAGGGGTTTTTGGGTAGGGGAATGAGTTTGGAGGGTAATTTGCTAGGGAAATGTGTGAAACCAAGTGGTAAGAGCCAAAATGAAGAGAAAAAGGGTATTTTAACAAGGAATGATGGGACAATGGGGAAATTAGTAAGTATGTAGTGGGGTGTGAAGTTAATTAAATGAGCTTGTGAACATCCTTTCACCTTCCTAACTAGTCCTGCACACTGAAACATGGGATTAAGCATGATAAATGTGCTTATGCTTCAATCAACTTTGTACTTCTACAACCTTTCTTCTACTTACCCTAACATTTTTTCTTCACTTTATTGGGTGCATTTAAGCTAGCAGACCCTTTATTTCCTTTTTATTTTGAAAAGTAACCTATCTAATTATAACCTTATATCTTCCAATGGCTTAGATTAAGCTTATGAGCACATTCTATTTCTCTACCTAACTATTGATTTGCCAAGATTAAACAGTGTAGCTAGATCTTTATTCTCTATCTATAAACATGAAATTTACAGCATGAACTAGTCAAGATTAAATAGTTTGACTGTCATGGGTTGTGGCATTTATCACAAGCTACACACAACCATTATTTTGTACAGTAAATTAAAAAGTAGTGGCACTTAGACTTGCACACTTTCATGATTTTTTTTTGTTTGGGGTTCATATTTTTTCACCTTTTCTATCTTTTCTTATTCTTTCTGTCCTTTGATATTTTTTTTAGGACATACCCTCTTTACATTTTTTAAATTTTAATATGGAAAACATTTTTCAAAAAGCAACAGTATGTACAATATTACAAGACTAACCATCGACAATTCAAAATTATGAATCCTATTATTATAGAACCCTAACAGTGGCTCCACATGGGGATGTAATTTCCTGGTGAAATGTCAAGAAGTTTAAAATCAGTAGCCTTGGAATTGTGACTGCAGTTTCCCTGTAATCTATTTTTCTGTGATTTCTGCCTTATTCATACTTATGATGGTAAAACCTTCAAAGCTCAGGGCCTTCTCTCCAGGCTTCAACTTCAAAAGATCACCATCCAATCCAATCTAAACTCTGGAATGTTATGTACAATGATCAAAGTAAAATGAACTATTGTTAATCAGTGGAAAAATAATGCTTCAGAATTCTACCATTTATAGGTCCACCTAGTAGGTCTGATCCATCTATCTCTCTCAAGAAAAAAACATTTTTACCTCTGTAACCATAAATGACATAAGCCCCTTGCCATAATAAGCCAAATTTTCCTTGTTTGCCTTTGTCTTCTCTTCTTGAATCCGACTTAAGAACTTCATCAGCTATGTAAAAATCATCAGCTTTACTCTTTTTATCCAATACCTTTTCAATTTTTTCTTGGATTACCAATGATTTGACATATACTTCTTCTCTAGTCTGCTGCAAGTGTATGGTCTAATTTATCCTTCTGAGGATATAATTTGGTTCTACCTACAATTCCTGGATGATCTTCATCACTGGCACTCCCAAAGAAGATGGAAAATAACATCCATCCCATTTACTAACTGATAGGGAGATGTGTCAATGAACTTCTTGGTAGTTAGTCTATCTGCCCATAAGACATTGACTAACCTTTTGTTCCATGTCTTTTTGTTGTCTTCTAGTAATTTCTTAATGATATTGACTAGGCTTTTGTTAGAGGATTCTACTAGTCCATTACCTTGAGGGTAATAGGTAGCGCAGTGGCCAAGGGTGATGTGGTATTTGTTACAGAAATCTATCATTTTCTTGGACTTAAAGGCAACTGCATTATCAGTAATGAGCTTTTGGGGGCATCCAAATCCTAACAGGATATTATTTTCTAGGAATGAGATAATGACAGTGTCCATGGCTTGTCTAGAAGGGATGGCTTCTATCCATTTGGTAAAATAGTCAGTGTCTGTCAAAATCCACTTATGCTGGGTTGAGGAGGCTGGGTGTATTTCTCCAATGAAGTCTAACCTCCATTGTTGAAATGGCATTTCTGTGGAGATGGGTTTGAGAGGTAAAGGTAAAATCTTTCTTTTTCTCTCAAATATCTTGCACTTATGACAGGAGGTCACATGTTTCTTAACATCTGCAAAAAGGGTGGGCCAGTAAAAAATGTTGGGTCATGTAACAGGTATAAATTTACCCTTGATTACACTATCTTTTTCCCCCTTTTTATGCATTTAGTTCCACGACATAATAAGGCTTTGATAAGATTTCAATAGAAAATGAATGCAACTGCTTTTGATGCGATTTGACTGACAAAACTAACTTTCGTTGTTTATTATGTAGAAATTGGCGAAGGGAACAATTGATATTTAAAAGATTGGACAACAAAGGCTAAACAGAGGAAACAACGCGCGTCTTGTCCGATCAAAACAAGAAGCAGATCAAGAGGATCATCATAAGATAGAAAGATTGTCTGATAATAGCATTTAGTTGCGAATTCCTCAGGATCTCCTAATCCTGAGGAATCACATTTATCTCTTTTTCTCTTTGGCTATAAGAAGGGAAAGACGCATAGAATAAGGGAGAACTTTTTCACCGTTTACTTCAGTTGTAATTTTAATATACAGAGCATTATTCTGAAAGACATTGTGTTGTAATGACATTTGGATTTGATGAATAATATATAATTTGTGTTGCTATTCATTTATGAGATTCTGAAGTAATCAAGCAGTAATCACTGGCGGCTTGGGCCCAGTCACTGGTGGATTTCACTGTTGTTCCCTATTTTATAGTTTACCTTTCTACAGTTTAATTACTCTATTTTATAGTTTTATGATTGATTTACTTTCACTAGTGTTGAGTTTGTATGTTCATTGCATTGGTTCTTATTCCTGTTGATTATTTCAATTATTTAATATTGTGGATTGAGTTGACTAAGAATAAGTTCTTGTTAATTGAATGCTAGAATTTTATTGATTATATCAGATGTATTCCTTTTATGTAGAAACCTAGATTCAACTAAAAGAGCTCTGTTATCACTACGGTGCACTCAATTGATGTAATTGTAGTTAGAGATTTCGGTTAAGATTGGATTGTGATCTCGCTTAAGATCAAGTTTTGATGCTTGAATGATTTAATTTCCTTGAAGTTACAAATTGGTAGTTTATGGTTTGATCCATTTACTCTTGTATTGAAATCGATAAGTTATTTTAAAGCATTATTCTCTGTAGATTCAAATATTTACATCACTTGCACATATTGTGTACACTCTTGAAACAAAAAGACTTACCCAGGTTGATAATTAATGTGAGGCATTTAAGAGTTCTAAAAGACACCTTATTTGTGCCCAACATTTTGGCACAGTTTCTAGGGAGAGTGTTTCCATTTCACAGAAGGTGATGTGTGTTTTATGTTTGTGTGCTGTGAAAGAACTGGGTATTAAAAACGGAAGGTAAGAACCTGCGTACGAGTAAGTAAAGTGCTTGCTCCCTCGCCCGCTTTTCAGCACAATTGCATAGGAATAGATGTTTGATGTGTGTTTTCTATGAAAGAACTGGGTATTAAAAACAGAAGGTAAGAACCTACGCACGAGTAAGTAAACTTCTTGCTCCCTCGCCCGCTTTTCAGAAAAAATATGTAGGAATTAAAGTAGAAATAAATGTTTGAATTTCTGAGTTAATGACTAAGAAGAAAAGAGTAGAAAAAGTGAATTACTCCACCCAGATCTAAAAAATCTAAGGGATCGGTGCCCCTTGGACAATCAACCTTTATCGACGAAATCATAAGGAAAGCTGAGTCTTAGTCATCAATAGGACCCTGAATCGTTTCTACAAGAAATCCTATTGTAACCCTTCAGGATGCAGGATCACCATCTACAGCTGACGATGAGATTCATAACAAAACTAAAGGGTTTGAACAGAGCTTTCAGAACACTGAAAATTTTCAATTTAGCCCTTTACAAGAAGGGAATTCTTGCAACCTCCATGAAGGAGAAGGAGAAACAGGTAGTGTTGAAAAGATTAATTCATCAAAACCCAAATCTCCTGAGGTAGTAGTTGAATATAGGACACCCAGTATTCTGAACCAAGGTAGTGTTGTTCAAATCATTTTAAAAGTCTCTTCTGACTCCCCTAGAAACAGTGCTCCAACTCCAGAAGTCCCTAAAGAATATTGGCATATTTTTAATCAAATGGCCAATAATCTGCAACAGCCTCATACCTCCACATTGAAATACCCTATTATTGATACAACTTTCAATACTCCCATGAAATCTATACCATTACATAATATTCCTACCTTCCATGCGTTAACTTCAGAGGATCCTGATGCATTCCTTTTCGAATTTGATGTTTTATGTAGGGGATATGATTACACTACTGACCCTGAGAAACTGAAGCTATTCCCCTCTACTCCAAACGGAACAGCTCTGCGTTGGTTAATGGGGCTTGGTGGAGGTACTATTAATGACTAGGACCAAATGAAAACAACCTTTCTAAAGAAATACCAAGATTATTGCTGAAATAGAGAACTGAAGGATGAAATCTTTCAGATGGTAGCTTAGACTAATGAGACTCTTGAATAATATGTAGAACGTTTTTAATATAATATGCAAAGATCTCCTTATCCAAATTTAGCTCCTGAAGTTCTTAAAACTGCGATGATCAAAGGTATGAAAGACAAATGGGTAGAAACCTTAAATTTAATGGGGAAGGGTGATATTTATCAAGAGGATTATGACAATATTATACAATTGGGTATCAGGTGTTCCAGAGGTAGTACAAGGATGAAACCAACCAGGCATGATGCGATCACCAGAGACAGCAAAGCCTCAGGAGGAAGCATTACACGAGTCAAAATCGGCAATCTACTAGAAGATTTCAAGACTGATATCCTGGGGACACTGACCACACAATTGGATATCATGCAAGCCAAACAAAACAAGGCTGAAGCAGAACAAAATCTAGCTATTTTTTATCCACGCTTTAGAAAGAAACACAATCATAGAGAATGTCCGTTAGATACGATTCAAACATGTGCCATTTGCACTAAGGATCACACTACAAAAAGCTGCCCATCACTTCTTAGATTAAAGGCGGTCTTCAAGGAAGCAGAAGAGGAAGTGGAACTAGTATATCTGATGAACCAGCACCATCAATGGAAAACACATCCGATAGGTATGCCTACAGAACCATCTTTGTTCTTCCGTTCTTCGCAATTTAATTCTCAGCAGTATTTAGGAGCAGCATGGAAGAACCAGCTACCTTTCTCTACATGGCCACCTCAAGAATTTTTTGTGCCACTATGGCCTAGCCAATCAAATAATAATTGGCCAAATTCCTCTTACCCTCAACCTTTCTGGAAAAACACCCCCTATTCCTCTCAATGGCCTCCTTTTACCTCGCAAAATCAGAATTGGCAACCAAATTGGCAATGATCTACAAACTAGCCTATGGGAACAGTTCCTCTACCTCAACTAACCTTACCAGCACCTTATACATTGCAGCAAAATCCTCAACCTAATATACGACCACAACTCCCAGCTCAACCCAACCCAAATCCTAACAATAGACCAATCCAATCAGCCCAAATTATTGAGAGTCTCAACCCTGAAATTGAGATGAGAGAATGTAATGAACTTAAGTTAAGATCTGGTCCCGTAATTGCTCCATATGAGGAAAAAAATCTACAACCTAAGGGTAAAGAAACGCATCTGAATAAGGCTTCAACTATAGATGACCAATAAGTAAAACAGGTAAGAGATACAGTCAAGCAGAAATATCCTGAGCAAATTATAATTACTTTTCCCCCATTCCCAGAATGATTGATAATACCTCGACAAATTGAATATCCTGACTTTGATCTTCTAGATGAACTCAAAAATCTCTATATAAAAATACCCCTCCCCTAAGCCATTCAAGACATTCTGATATATGCTAAAACCATTAAAGAATTGTGTGTAAAGAAGTAGGTGAGGAAAACAAAAATAACACCAACTGTACATGTCATTGAAACTTTGTCTGACTTATTACTAGGCAAAGAGACACCTGTAAAATATAAAGACCCGGGAAATCCCATTGTCACAGTACAAATAAATGGCTGCTCTTTTCCCAATGCTTTAGTTGATTTAGGGGCAGCCATTAATATTCTTACAACAGAAACTTGTGAAGTGCTTGGCATCACAGCCTTAGAACCAACCACTACCTTGTTGGAATTAGCTGATCGTTCAGTAATTAGGCCAGAAGGAACATTACAAGATGTGATGGTTTCTGTGGACTCGTGGGAATATCCAGCAGATTTTTTGATTATTAACCCTAGAAATCAGCTAGATGGACATCCCTTAATACTAGGAATGCCTTGGCTAGCAACAACCGATGCTTATATAGGCTGCCAAACAAGCAGTATGACCATAACCAGAGGAAATGATGTAAAGAATTTAGCTTTATACCCTCCTCCTCAGGCAAGCCTAACCATTGTAAAAACTAGGAAATAACCAATAGCATTTTTAAAAGAGAATATTCGTTCACCATTGACTGTGGCAGATGCGCTTGGATTCAAAAAACAAATAGAAGATGATGTCATTAACACCTTTATTAATCACCCTACTGCTGTGTCTAATTTGAGATGTGACATGATTGAAGTAGTCCTTGATAATGAGATTGAAGAAGATTCCTTGAGAGACATTAATGACTAGCCAATACCAACAACCATTGTATATAATAGCAAACCTATTGAAATCGAGCAAGGGAAAATCCTAAACATTAATAGTAATCTGAGTAATGACCAGCTACAGAAACTTATCCAAGTCCTTATGAAATATAAAGGGGATTTTGCATGGGATTACCCAGACATGAAAGGGATTGACCCTCAGTTATGCATGCACCACATCTGCACTGAAAAAGATGCAAGACCCATTCGATAGCATAGATTAAATCCTCATCTAAAGGATATTATGAAAGAAGAGCTTCAAAAACTATTAGATGTGAATTTTATCTATCCTATATCTGATAGTAAATGGGTTTCTCCATTAGTAGTTGTCCCTAAAAAGAATGGAAAATGGAAGATATGCATTGACTACAAAGAACTCAACAAATCAAAACAAAAGACCATTTTCCCCTTCCATTTATCGACCAAGTCCTAGATACACTAGCAGGAAAGAAATTCTTCTCTTTCCTGGATGGCTTCAGTGGCTACATCCAAATCCATATTGCCCCTGAAGACTAGGATAAAACTACTTTCACCTGCCTTTGAGGAACATTTGCTTACAGGGTATTGCCTTTCAGATTGTGCAATGCACCTGCTACATTCCAAAGAGCCATATTGATCCGAATTGGATCCTAAAAAAACTCTCTCAGTTTTCATGACTATTTCAAATTATGCTAAAAGATTCAAGTCCTAGAAAAGATCAAAGCTATCAGAAGGAATCCTTGTAACAGTTGTAGCTGTGGCCAGAGCGGAGCAACGAGGACCCTCGGTTGAGCGCGAAGACCATTGGCCCATGGTAACGCTCACTGGCGCAAATTGGCAAAACCGGAGGCCAAATCAAGAAATAGGGGTGGTTTCTGATACGCGGTTAGTGATAAAGCGCTAATCACATATTCTAAGGTGTCTCCCAAGTGAAGGAAAGCCTCGAAGCCCCCGGACCTGAAATCACTATAAAATTCAGAAAAGTAACTGTTTCGGTTCCGTAGCACGGGATTCCCCAAACTGGTAGGATATTGGAAAGCTTCTAGGCAGTAAGTAGTTTTGACTGAGTCCCGCCTAATGCCACACATCGAGCAACATGCATCTGGTGGATGAGAGAGAAAACCACCCACATCAGATGGGTAAACACCGTGTGACTTGTCCGCCCGATATGAAGGATGACCATAGGATCTGGGGGGCCCAGATCAATGGCGGAGATGCGTCCCGATGACTGACCAGATTTGACAGGTCAAAAAGCAAGATGACAAGGGATTTGAAGTCCGATGTGGATGATGAGTTGGCAAACAATTCATGATTTGTGGGCAATCTTGGAGCAAATGGAATTAATGGCCAATCAAAAATGATTCAAGGAATCTGACACCCAGTTGGTTGCGAAACAGGTGGCCACCTCCCTCCAAGGTGTTACCCAGTGATGATGACGTAGAGAAGAGGAATTCAAATGGACGGAAGTGGGGAAACCAGAAGGTCGGGAAGTGGAAATGAATAGTCGAAGGAACAGACTGGCTTTAAAGCCATGAACTAACAGAAGCAAAAAAATACGAAGAGGCAGACAGGAGTTAGCTAGACACAAGAAGCTAATAGCAGAGAACAAAGAGTAGAAGCCGAGCTGACATGAAGATGGCATCGAGCCAAACAGAGCCAGAGAGAGTCAGAGAGTCTATGTATTCCATTGAAGGCTTGAGAGGTTCAAGCAAACTCCTCGGCATAGGCCTATCATACTACTGTGACCCTCAGAGGTCGAGTTCCAGTAAGGAGAGTCTGTGCACTCCATTCCTACTGACTTCATTCTGTTTATGTGAGTCTCGAAACGAGCTCACTATTGTAAAAACTCTGCTTGAAAACATAATAGAGAGGCCACCACTGAAATGTTGGACCAGGAGACGTAGCCAAGGAGCATTGTGTGAAATCCTTATTAAACTTGTTTTGTTTACATGTTTGACTGTTATGTTTTTTCTGATTGCCTCAGTGTCTATGTATTCTAGCAATCTTATCGATCCGTTGCATAATTAACATAGGCACATCCATGCACATGATTCTGTAATACCTTTAATTCTTTGTCCTGGATAAATTCCAGATTAAGTGGTACCAGAGCTCTAGGTTACTAAGGTTAGACAAGTTTGTGCTGGATTTTGTTGTTGAATGCTAACTAGATCAAAGCCTAAATTAGGAGAAGGAGAATTGGCTGAAACTAACTCGGAAAGTGGAAGAGTCTATTCTAAGAGGAAAATGTCAGAAGAAAATCCCTTGGAATGAGACCCCCAGTTCATGGATAGTTTTATGACCCTGGGATCCATGGTGAAGGAAATGTATAGGGACTTTAAGAAACATAGAGATGAAGATTCATCAAGCTCCAAACAAGACAAAGGAGTAGAAGAATCTCTCCTCCATGACCACTCTAAAGGGAAAGGGAAAGAAGAAAAATTTCTCACGCCTCCTAATAGCCCTGAAAATAAAAAGAAGACATCTTTGATTAAATTAGATGTTAAATTTGATTTACCAATATATGATGGAGAGTTGAATGCAAAGAAGCTGGATAATTGGTTCAGACAGATCGATGTTTATTGCAGAGTGTAGAGCATTGATTCAGACAAGAGTAAGATTCAGCTGTCCAGCCTACGCCTTGGAGGCACTGCCTTTGTATGGTGGGAAGGCAGGACACAAGCTGACATGAAGAAACATGGTAAGATTCTTTCTATCTGGAGTGAATTTTTTTCTGCAATTAAAAAGCAATTCTATCCACTAGCCTACATGCAGCAAGCAATGATGAGCTGGCAAACTCTTTGACAACTAAAAGGGCAAAGTGTACAAGGTTACACCCAAGAATTTAGGAAAAGAGCTTTTATTCTAGGAATTTATTTAGACTCACCTGAGACTCTATTGAAGTATATAGGTGGTCTACACAGCTACATGAGGCACACTATCCTCATGTTTAATCCCATTAGCATAGATGAGGTATCTATTTAGGCTACACATCTAGAAGCTAGAGGTAAGAATGGGAACCCGGAAGTTGGGGGATCATCCCAACCCACTCCAAGCAAAAATAAGGAGAAAAGAAAATAGAAATGGAAAGAGAGGAAGACAAACACTGTATAGAAAGGCAAGTTTTCATGCACTCACTGTAAGAAGGATGGGCATGATGATGAGAACTGCTAGATTCTGCATCCAGAGTTGAAACCTAAGAAGTTCGAGGGCAAGAAGAAGAAGAATGTTGTAGCTATTCAAAAGGATTTGGGGTCAGACTCCAGAGATGAAGCAACAATCGCAGCCATAGGTATAAAAGGTTGTCCGCTTTAGAGAATGTCGAAATTAAGAAGCAGGTACAAGAGCTACTCGAGAAGGGGTTCATCAAACCTAGCACATCACCATGTGGGTCTCCAATTGTTTTGATGAAAAAGAAAGATGGCTCATGGAGAATGTGCATTGATTACCGAGCACTGAATAAGATAACAATAAAAAATTGTTATCCCCTTCCTCGCATAGATGATCTATAGGATCAGTTGAAAGAAGCTGTTTATTTTTCCAAGTTAGACTTGCATAGTGGCTATCATCAGGTCAGAGTTGCAGAACAAGATGCATGGAAGACTGCTTTCAAAACAAAGCAGGGATTGTATGAGTGGCTGGTTATGCCTTTCGGCTTAAATAATGCTCCTGCTACTTTCATGAGAGTAATGAATGATGTACTCAGACTTTTTCTTGATGATTTTGTTATTGTATATCCGGATGACATTCTTATATTTAGCAAAACATGGGAAGAACATTTAAAGCATGTTAAGCAGACACTAGATGTTTTGAAAAAAGAAAAAGTTTTTGTTAAACTCTAAAAATGTGAATTTGGCAAAGCATATTTTAATTATTTGGGACATATAGTAGGGGGTGGTGAATTGAAGATAGATCCCTCTAAGGTTGCAGTTATTATAAACTAGCCTAAACCCAAATCTGCCACAGAAGTTAGAAGCTTCTTAGGAGCAACACAATATTGGAGAAAGTTTATTTCTAACTTTTCTTTAATTGTAGCTCCCTTACATGCCTTAATAGGATTGAACAAGGTGTTTCAGTGGGGAGGCAAAAAGTAGAAAGCCTTTGACGCCTTGAAAGAAAAGATTAGTACTACACTAGTACTAGCACTGCCCGATCTTCAAATACCATTTGAGATTGAAATAGATGCCAGTGACTATGCCATGGGAGCAATGTTGATGCAGCACGGTAAACCCATATGTTATCATTCTGAGACATTTAATTCTGCAGTAGTTAACTATCCCACATATGATAAAGAATTGTATGCATTAGTACAGAGTGTGAAAAAGTGGAAACATTACTTAATGGGAAAAGAGACAGTTATACATACTGATCATCAACCACTTCAATATCTACACTCCCAAACTAAGTTGCAGCAATCAAGACACTATAGATGGATGGGTTTTCTACAACAGTTTCATTTAGTCATCAGATATAAAAAGGGCATACACAATAAAGTTGCAGATATGTTATCTAGACCAGTTATAAATGCATCTACTATACTTAAGCATAATTCAGTATTGCATGAGAGCTACATTGAACAATATGCTCAAGATATAGATTTTAAAGATGTATATGCAACTTTAAGTCAAGGAAAACGAGTAGAAGAATTGGATTATCATGTTAAGGACCAACTCTTGTATCATTTTGGGAAGCTATGCATTCCACAAACTGAAAGAGTAAATATAATTCGAGAAGCACACACTTCTCTAATATCAGGTCACTTTGGTGTAAGTAAAACAGTTGCACAGCTGCAAAGATTTTGTTATTGGCCAAAAATGAATGAGACAGTTTCTAGATATGTAAGAGGGTGTACCATGTGTGCTAAAAGCAAGCCTAGCAATAGAAAACTAGGCTTGTACACTCCACTACCAGTTCCTTCTCATCCTTGGGAAAGTGTTTCCATGGACTTTGTTGGAGGACTGCCTAAATCTAGGAAAGGTCGTGACTATTTATATGTTGTTATGAATAGGTTCAGAAAAATGTGTATTTTAATACCTTGTAACAAACAGATTACAGCTAAACAAACTGCAAAGTTGTTCTTTCAGCATGTATGGGTTCATTTTAGATTACCCACTTCCATAATATCTGATTGAGATACCCGATTTGTTGGGAAATTTTGGTCAAGTTTGTGGAAATTAATGGACACCAGGCTGAAGAAGAGCATAGCTTTTCACCCGCAAACAGAAGTGGTCAACGGGATAGTGATCCAGTTGCTCAGAGGCTATTGCAGCAAGTATCCCAAACTTTGGGATGAACATTTATGTTATGTGCAGCATGCTTACAACCAAGCTAAACATTCTTCTACACATAGATCTCCTTTTGAGACCTGTTTTGGTTTCACACCAAGGTCTCCCTTGGATTTTTTCTTTGTTAAAGACATAGCAGTTGATGGACACAGTGATGTGGACAAGGAAACCAAGTTCATTGAACAAATCCAAGAGATTCACCAGGAAGTACAGGAACAGCTGGAAAAGAGCCAAGCTAAGTACAAGGCAAGGCATGACAAGCATCAGATGGAGCATAGTTTCCAAGTTGATGATTAAGTCTGGCTGTATATCAGCAAAGACAGAATGCAAGGTGAAGGTAAGAAGATGAATCCAATAAGGTATGGACCTTTCAAGATACTGGAGAAAATTGGAGAGAATGCTTTTCGCCTTGATTTACCAGCTTACATGCACATCTACTCAGTCGTTAATGCAGATAGCTTGAGACTATTTGAACCTTCATTAATTGAAGATCCCGAAGAGTAGAGTCAATTGCCTTCTATTGATGATCTGTTACCTGAATATCTTAATGAGTTGTAGGAAGATACAGTTCTGGACAGGAAGGTAAGAACTACATGCAGAGGGGACATTAAGTACCTCAGGATTGGACTAAAAGGTTCAAAAACAAGCAGTGTGAAACGGATAGAAATTGAGCAAGTGAGGAAGAAATACCCTCACTTAATTGATGCTTGAAAGAAAACCAACTTTTGGTGGTCCAAAAGCTTTCTCAATGGGAAGGCCGTGAACCGAATTGGATCCTAAAAAAACTCTCTAAGTTTTCACGACTGTTTCAAATTATGATAAAAGATTCAAGTCCTAGAAAAGATCAAAGCTATTAGAACGAATCCTCGTAACAGTTGCAGTTCTGGCCAGAGCAGAGCAACGAGGACCCTCAGTCGAGCGCGCAGACCATTGGCCCATGGTAATGCACACTGGCGCAAACTGCCAAAATCGGAGGCCAAATCAAGAAATCGTGTATCGCAGGGCGTCCCCCTTAGTGAAGGAAAGCCCCAAAGTGCCTAGACCTGAAATCGCTATAAAATTCAGAAAAGTAACTGTTTCGGTTCCGTTGCTCGAGATTCCCCAAACCGGCAGGATATCGGAAGGCTTCAAGGCAATAAGTAGTTTTGACTGAGTCTTGCTCGATGCCACACATCGAGCGACACATGTCCGCTAGATGAGAGAGAAAACCGCCCGCATTGGACAAGTAAACACCGTGTGACTTGTCCGCTCAATATGAAGGATGACCATAGGATCTGGGGGGCCCAGATCAACGGCAGAGATGCATCCTGATGACTGACCAGATTTGACAGGTCAAAAAGCAAGATGATAGGGGATTGGAATTTCGACGTGGATGATGAGTTGGCAAACGATTCATGATTCGTGGGTGATCTTGGAGCAAACAGAATTAATGGCCAATCAAAAATGATTCAAGGAATCTGACACCCAGTTCGTTGGGAAACATGTGGCCACCTCCCTACGAGGCATTACCTAGTGATGATGACACAGAGTAGAGGAATTTGAATAGAGAGAGGTAAGGAAACCAAAAGGCTTGGAAGCGGAAATGAACAGTCGAAAGAAAAAACTGGCTTTAAAGCCATGAAATGACAGAAGAAAAAAAAAGACAGAGAGGCAGACAAGAGTTAGCTAGATGCAAGAAGCTAATAGCAGAGAATTGAGAGTAGAAGCTCAGTTGACTTGAAGGCGACATCAAGCTAGATAGAGCCAAAGAGAGTCAGAGATTCTGTGTACTCCATTGAAGGCTTGAGAGGTTCAAGCAAACTCCTCGGTATAGACCTGTCACACTACTGTGACCCTCAGAGGTCGAGTTCCAGTAGGGAGAGTCTCTGCACTCCATTCCTATTGACTTCATTCTATTTAAGTGAGTCTTGAATCAAGCTCGCTGTTGTAAAAACTCTGCTTGAAAACATAATAGAGAGGCCACCACTGAAAGGCTGGACCAGGAGACGTAGCCTAGGAGCATTGGGTGAACTCCTTATTAAACTTGTTTTGTTTACATGTTTGACTATTATGTTTTCTCTGATTGCCTCAGTGTCTATGTATTCTAGCAATCTTATCGATCCATTACATAAGTAACATAGGCACATCCATGCACATGAGTTTGTAATACGTTTAATTCTTTGTCCTGGATAAATTCCAGATCACATACTCAATATCTTTCCAAACTTGATAAATGAAGGATTGGAGGTGTACATGGATGATTTCACACCCTATGGAGGTGACTTTGATTAGGCATTACAAACATTGGAGAAAGTCCTAGATTGGTGTATTACTACTAGACTATGCTTAGAGCCATCAGAAATCTCATATGATGAAGGAAGAAGGCCCGTTTCTGGGTCATTACATTTCAGCAGTTGGAATTCAGGTAGATCCGACAAAGATACAGGTAATCCTCTTATTAGCTACTCCTTGCACTCAAACAGAGGTACATAGATTTTTGGGATTTGTTGGATATTATTGTAGATTTATAAAGATCTTTTCGAAGATTGCTGCACCTTTATATGGCTTGAGAGGAAATGTTGACTTTATATGGACTGATAGATGTGACACTACCTTTACAGATCTGAAACGGTTAGTATCGACAACACCAATATTACGAGGCCCGAATTGGGATATACCTTTTCAGATTTCATCAAATGCATCAGATATAGATATCAGAACTATTCTTGGCCAAGAAGAAGACAAGAAACCCTACGCTATATATTACATCAGCAAAAATTTAACTCCTGCTGAGCTGAATTACATAGTAACAGAAAAAGAGTTTCTAGCTGTTATTTATGCTATCAACAAATTTAAACACTATATAACTAGATACCCTGTAGTTTTGTATATTGATCACTCTATTATCAAATATTTAGCCAATAAACCCATTACAAATGGAAGAGTGACTCACTGGTTACTACTTTTGCAGGAATTTGACATAACTATAAAGGATCAACCAGGGAAGGAGAACCTCATGGCAGACTTCCTCTCCCGAGTGCCATGAACAGACAATACAACGGTGGTCGAAGATCAGTTCTTGGATGAACATTTGTTTGTTGTGGCCGTAAAAAAGCCATGGTATGCAGACGTAGTGAATTACTTAGGAGCAGGAAAATTTCCCAAACATCTGACATCCAAAGAAAGGAAATCGATTGTGCAGCGTAGCACTCATTTCTCCTAGATTGGACAATACCTATTCTACACGGGAGATGATATTCACATCTGCAGGTGCATCAAGGAGGATGAAATTTATGATATTTTAAAAGATTTCCATGATGGACCTTGCGGTGGACACTTTGTAGACAGCAGAACTGGACATAAAATTCTATAGATGGGCTACTATTGGCCCACTATTTTTAAAGATGCTAAGAAATTTGTCCAAGCATGCAATTGTTGCCAAAGGACGAGTCACCCCAGCTAATCTGATGAGATGCCCCTCCATCCACAGTTGGTGATAGAACCCTTTGAGCGTTGGGAATTAGATTTTGTTGGGCCGTTCAAACCACCATCCAACCAGGAAAAGTATATATTGGTTGCAACGGATTACGTAACTAAGTGGGTGGAAGCAGTAGCGTTACCAAGAGCAACAGAGGAAACTGTTATTAAGTTTCTTTTCAAAACTTTTGTGCGGTATGGCTTATCTAGAGAAGTAATTATTGATGGGGGGCCTCAATTCGTGGGCCACAAGATTGCTGCTACACTGAAAAATCATCACGTCACACACAGAATTACCTCTCCGTATCACTCGCAGGCGAATGGGAAGGTGGAGAGCACCAACAAAGTTATCGAAGCTATTCTAACAAAGATAGTCTCATCGCATCGACGAGACTGGATTGCTCGACTACCAGAGGCCTTGTGGGCCTATCGCACAACATGGAGAAACACTACTGAATACTCACTGTATCAACTGGTATTTGGTAAGGAACCCATTTTTCCTATAGAATTTGAGATACAAACACTAAAGACAGCCTAGGAAATAGGATTGGATTTAACTGAAGCCCAGGTTAATAGGTTACAACAGATGAACGAATTAGATGAAATTTAGCTACAGGCTATACAGCATATGGAACTTATTCAATATCAAAGAGCCAAATGGCATGATGCCCTGATTAAGAAAAAGGCATTTCAGGAGGGCGATTGGGCACTTCTTTACAATTCCAGGTTCCAAGACTTCCCTGGAAAACTGCAGACTAGATGGTTAGGCCCCTATGAAATAAAGCAAGTACACAAAAATGGTACTCTTACGTTGGCCACCATTGATGGGTCTGGTTCTTCTTTTAAAGCAAATGGGCATCGAGTGCACCTCTACCAAAAGCCACTTACCAAAGAATCTTTCTATCAGTAGATACGTGAGGACCCCACCATGCAAGTTTTAGCTGCAGAAGGAAATCCTTCGGCAGCTCCATCTTGATAAATTTTATTTCTTCTTTGTAAAATATGTAAATATGATTGTTGATTTGATTTCTTTTCCTTTTTCTTTCTCTCTGCTTGTTTTGTTGTTCAATTTATTGAACAACACTTTCTTTCTTTTTGTCATTTTGCTGCTCAATCTATTGAACAGCTGTTGTTCAATCTATTGAACAACACTTTCTTTTCTTTTGCATTTTTTTGCTATTCAATTTATTGAACATCTGTTGTTCAAACTATTGGACAAAAATTGCTTTCTTCTTATCATTTTGCTGTTCAATTTATTGAACGACTGCTATTCAATCTATTGAACAACACTTTCTGGCTTTTATCATTTTTCCATTCAATTTATTGAATATCTGCTATTCAATCTATTGAACAACACTTTCTTTCCTTGCAGTTTTTTGCTATTCAAATGACTGAACAACTGTTGTTCAACATATTGAACAGTTATCGTTCAATCTATTGAACAGCCCTTTCTTTCATTTGTGTTGTGTTGTTGTTCAATTTATTGAACAACTGCTATTTAATTTAGTGAGCAGTTGTTGTTCAATCTATTGAACAACACTTTCTTTCCTTGCATTGTTTTTCTATTCAAATAACTAAACAACTAATGTTCAATATATTGAACAACTGCTGTTCAATCTATTGAACAACACTTTCTTTCCTTTGCACTATGTTGCTGTTCAATTTATTGAACAATTGCTGTTTAATTTAGTGAACAATTGCTATTTAATTTAGTGAACAGTTGCTATTCAATCTATTGAACAACACTTTTTTTCCTTGCGTTGTTTTGATGTTCAAATAACTGAACAGTTGCTGTTCAATAGATTGAACAACTACCGTTCAATCTATTGAACAACACTTTCTTTCCTTTGCGTTGTGTTGCTGTTCAATTTATTGAAAAACTGCCGTTTAATTTAGTGAACGGCTGCTGTTCAATCTATTGAACACCACTTTATTTCTTTCCATTGTTTTGATGTTCAATCTATTGAACAACACTTTTTTCGTTAACTTTTTTGTTCATTTAATTAAACAACTGTTGTTCACTCTATTGAATAGCTGTTGTTCAATCCATTGAACAACACTTTTTTTCTGTTCGATTGTTTTGTTGTTCAAACTATTGAACAACTGCTATTCATTTAATTGAACAACTGCTATTCAATCTATTGAATAACACTTTTTCTTTTTGCATGGTTTTGCTGTTCATTTAATTGAACAGCTGTTGTTCAATCTATTGAACAACTGTTGTTCAGTCTATTGAATAGTTACTATTCCATCTATTGAACACCTTTTTTCTTTTGCGTTGTTTTTCTGTTCATTTAATTGAACAACTGTTGTTCAATATTTTGAACAGTCATGGTCCAATCCAATTGAACAACAAAATTTTTCTTTTGTGTGATTTCTCTTCGTTTATCTCAACCCCATTTTTTTTTTCTTTTTCATTTTGTTTTCTTTTCATGGCATGAAGTACACTAATTTTATGAGGAAAAAGAGTTTATGGATTCTATTGAAAGTCGTTAATACCATTAACATTATGATATTTAACAGGACAACTTCTTGATGATAGATTCTTTTCAAGAAAAGGGACACAGTTATTTATATACTACTTTACTGTATCGTTTTCTGCTGTACATGATACTGATTGATCATCTTAAAAACCATGCTGGTTCCACCCTTCCTGGTTATAATTTTCTCTGTCTATAACAAATAAGACTATGGGTATACTTTTTTATTGACATGTTCAACTTCTTCCACCATCCCTGCTCTTAAGAAGTATTGAGCCTCCCTCTATTTATCACAAAAATGTGTAATAATAGAAAAATTTTGTTTTCAAATGGAGGATAGGGGGTCTCATTACGAGCCAGCCTATCATGTTCATAAGGCTATATCAAAGTGACATTCCCACTATGGCCACCACACTAGTGTTATGATCCATTAGATAGCCAACATATCCTTGGAACAGGAGGTCTCATTACAAGCCGACCTGATCACTTTTGCTACATCCTATTGAATGGCAGTGTGGTTATCGAGTTACCATGCCAACACACTAATCTCTTCTGTAGAACAGCATTGAAACTCTCCATTTATAAATTGAGGATCCTAGCTCATATGGGTTAAAAAGCAACCCTGCCGAGGCTATGGATGTCTGCTGGCAGCAGAGGCTCTACTTATGATATTGAAGTTATATATTATCATCAATTACTACTATAATACCCTCTTCTTATTCTTTCTTTTTATCGGAGAAATTATTTCCTTAATTTTCCCCTGTTTTGAACCGTTATGCATGAGATAATGTCTTTCGAGCAATCGTATCATTCTCGGCTAGAATACCGTCAGCAAAGTGCCTTTTTGGCATATTGATGTCCTTTTCTTTTTCGCATAACTTATCAGCTTCCTATATTTTATTCATAACTATCGTTACACACTCCGCTCTCATTATAACCATACCCCTTGCCATCCTATCATTGATATGCGTACTCTAATTCATTTACTGCCGTACTGTTCATTCCCTTGCCTTGTTGCCAAAACAACACTTTTTCTATCTACTCAGTCGTAGGCAACCTCTCTTCTAAGGAGGGGTAAGGATTTCCATTATGCCTTTGCATGCGCTATATTTATTTTGCTTATTCGACTTGATATGTTGCTGTAATATCCTATGATCAAATGACATATGGCAGTATGCTAGCCCTTGAATTAATGTTATTAATTCTCATGGAAATTCCGCTTAATATCATGGAATTTAGTTGTTACATCTACTTGTTGTTCTATTTCACAAAAGCAATTGTTGTTCTCTATTGTTTCTTTTCTGTTGTGTTAATCGTTGAAATTGTAAGACGAACATTGGAAGTATTTGAGCGTTATGGGTGGAAAATCAGTTCGTCGAGAACCCTTAGTGTTGGAGATTTCTAACAGAGCTAGGGAAATTCTGGAGCGTGCAGGATGGATATCATATCTCACCAGACTTCAGGCCCCCAGCGAAGAAAACGCTATCGAGTTTTCATAGCACCTACAGAATGGACAGTCCACAGTAAAAGGCATAAGAGTAATAATATTAGAGGGTATGATAGCTGAAGCTTCTGGGCTGAAGGAGTAGTATGGCCTAAAAAGCACATAATGTTGCATAACGCGGTGAAGATTTTTCGAGACGCAGGCGAGGAATTAACATGAAAAGGCAAGGGCATTAAATCATCCTCTTTGCGAGAACCATGGTGTGAATTAGCAAGTTTCGTTCAGAAGTACATCACCTGTGATGGTTGCCAGGATGTGGTAAAACCATGACAACTTAAACTCTTAACTATTTTAAAGTAGAAGCTCACTGCCAATTTACCATTTTCCTTGAATTCGTTATTGCATGACACAACAGATAGAATAAGACGGGCTAGACATCCTGAGACTGTAGTTAGTCATCATGGTTTGATTAGACTAATTGTTAGTCACAGTCTGGCCCAACAAAATTTAATTTGGGATAATTTTATAGCACCACTAGAGATAGGGATAAACCCTATAGTCCAAACCCCTGCAACCGTGGAAATTGAATAACAGAACCCTGTTCCGAAGAGGAAGAGGACCGCTCATTCAAAAATTAGACCTCATAAGCGCAGGCTGTCTGCGAGGTTGAACCCAATCCAGAGGACATTTGTAGATCCTTAGGGTAGCACCGAATGACTGGCAGAGCCATCTAGTCCAATTAATGTACAGGACTCTGAGTCAGAACCAGAGGAAGGATGTAATTCTGAGCCAGAACAAGAGGAACAATGCAATTCTGAGCCAGAACTAGAGAAAGAAGGTAATTCAGAGCTAGAGTCAGAGGAAGAATGCAATACTAAACCTGAATGGGGGGAGAAGGTAATTTTGGATCTGGATATGAGGAATAAGGAAATTTGGAACAAGAACCCGAGGAAGACATAAGGTAGACTCAAAACAAGAGCAAGACCAGAAAATGAAGTAGGGCCTCCTCAAACACCACCTATGAGCCCCCAAGATGATTTCTTGCAAGACTTTGAGGAGGGGATGGCCCAGGTCCTGGCAAATTTAAATGAATACATGCAACCTGGAGGATCACTTGATCCAAACCTAACTGAATCCCAATCCTAAAAAAATTCTGGTCACACAGAAATTTCGCCTTCCCCAGAAGTTGTACATCGGGAAGAGGAAATGGACACAGAAGTAATGGATGAATTCGATAACTAGTTAGGTGACACGATTATATTGGAACACAGACAAGATAAGTAGCAGGAACCCTTAGATACATAGGGTGTTGATAAACATGTTTCTACAAAGCATGCTCCTTAGAAAAAGCAAGTAGCTGAAACAAAACTAAAGAAGCTGAGGAAGAAATACCAAAAGCTTTAGAAGAAAGTTAGAAGGCTATGTCAGAAATTGAAAGAAACTGCAAATAAAGAGGCCCAGAGCACTACTCTAGAGGTAGTCACTGTGGCCACACAAACATAAATATGTGAGGGCAGGGCAATAGAAACCTAGACTGAACTTATTTCTACTCAGACAGTAGCCACCCAAACAAATTTGCATGTAGACTTAATGGATACAACAGTTCAGATGGAGGGTTGGTCCTCCCACAATAAAAGAACTCAGACAAAGGGTTGGTCCTCCCATAATAAAAGAACTCAGATTGAGAGTATACCCTCTCACAACACAGGCACCCAGATAGAGGAAATAATCAATAACGCTCCATCATGCAACGATCATATTCTTTCATAATTATAAGAGGAGCTGGCACAAGCCCAACTTTCTTTAGAGCAATGTCAGATGGAGACAATTCCTCTGCAAAGGTATCAAGAGTTGCAGAAGCAACGCAAATAATTGACCATAACTGAGAATGAAACTTTTGATAAGTTCAGATAGGAGGAAGAAAAGCAGAGGAAAATAAAATCCAAGCTAGATAAGGTCGTGGGCTAGGTCGATGCTATTTGCTCTTTATACTCTGATGTCTTATCTTGTAGGTCTCCTGCCACAAATTATGATCTGTTTTTATTAGAAAAATATTTGATGTTGAAGATTAAAGTTGTTAAGGCTGGAAATTCAGTTGAATTGAAGACAACTGAAGAATTCATAAACTGTTGTAAGGAGCATGGGACAAAGGTCCAACATCTCCTGTGTGAATTCTATTTGCATAATTGTTTATTAGAAGCGGAAGTGGATAATAATCCTAGTCCTTTTGTTGGGGATATTCAGTTCCAGGCCTTTACTTCTTTTCCAGTAAACCAACTCAAGTGGTCTAAGGCTTATAATGCCTTTCAAAGAAAACAACATGGACTGGATTTGTGGGTAAGGAATGAACCTATGCACCCCTTGCAACTTTTTATTAAACACAAAAGGCTCATGACATAGGAGGGTGTAACTAACATTCTGGGACCTATACATAAAGAAATCGTGCAACTGGGAATGGAGTATTTCTTATCCATTCAGGAAAGATCCTTGATTGTATCCAAGTAGAGATGGACAGCCTCAACCAATAGTGTCAAGGACAGAGAACCATTTAATTACAGGAATTTTAAAGCTGCCACAAGTCGTTTTGTCACTTACAACAATATTATCTTGAGGGAAGGACCATATTGGTTGGGATGTCGATTTAGGAGTCCTATTATTTGGTACCCACCTGAAGGATATCATTCTGATTATGAGTTTCCTGAAGGTCATGAAGGGACAAATTTTGCAGATTTAATACAAAAGCATGGTTTTAGGTCAAATAAAGAAAAATTCTTTCCTTCTTACTCTTTAACTACATTACATAATAACTATTTATGTTCACGAGGATGTGAAACAAGGTAAGCAGGGGAGAATGTTGGGTCGTGCAACAGGTATAAATTTACCCTTGATTACACTATCTTTTTCCTCCTTTTTATGCATTTTGTGCCATGACATAATAAGGTTTTGATAAGATTTCAATATAAAATGAATGCAACTGCTTTTTATGCGATTTGACTAACAAAACTAACTTTCATTGTTTATTATGCAGAAATTGGTGAAGGGAACAGCTGTTGTTCAAAAGATTGAATAGCAAAGGCTAAACAGAGGAAACAACACGCATCTTGTGCGGTCAAAACGAGAAGCAAATCAGGAGGATCAGCACAAGATAGAAATATTGTCTGATAATAGAATTTAGTTGTGAATTCCTCAGGATCTCCTGATCCTGAGGAATCACATTTATCTCTTTTTCTCTTTGGTTATAAGAAGGGAAAGGCACATATAATAAGGGAAAACGTTTTCACTACTTCAGATGTAATTTTAATATACAGAGCATTATTCTAAAAGACAATGTGCTGTAATGACATTTGGATTTGATGAATAATATATAATTCACGATGTTGTTCATTTAAAAGATTCTGAAGTAATCAAGTAGTAATCATTGGTGGCTTGGGCCCGGTCATTGGTGGATTTCACTGTTGTTCCCTGTTTTATAGTTTACCTTTCTGTAGTTTAATTACTTTGTTTTATAGTTTTATGATTGATTTACTTTCACTAGTGTTGAGTTTGTATGTTCATTGCATTGGTTCTTATTCCTGTTGATTATTTGATTTATTTAATATCATGGATTGAGTTGATTAAGAATCATTTCTTGTTAATTGAATGCTAGAATATTATTGATTATATCAGATGTATTCCTTTTATGTAGAAGCCTAGATTCAATTGAAAGAGCTCTGTTATTACTATGGTGCACTTGATTGATGTAATTGTAGTTAGAGCTTTCAGTTAAAATTGGATTGTGATCTCGCTTAAGATTGACTTTTGATGTTTGAATGAGTTAATTTCCTTGAAGTTACAAATTGGTAGTTTATGATTTGATCTATTTACTTTTGTATTGAAATCAATAAGTTATATTAAAGCATTACTCTCTGTAGATTCAATGATTTACATCACTTGCACATATTGTGTACACTCTTGAAACAAAAAGACTTCCGCAAGCTGATAATTAATGTGAGGCATTTAAGAGTTCTAAAAGACACCTTATTTGCACCCAACAAAAACCAGCCCTCAGAATTTTGTCAGTAGTAGTCTTCCAATAAAAGTGTCCTTCATAATCCCATGCATGAAATTCTTGCATAATTTTATCAGCTTCATCTTTCAATAAACAATTCAAAAGAATACCACTAATGTCTTTACAAAAAAATCATTATCTATGATACAATATCTTAATGACTTCATTTTCAAAAATCTAGCTTTAGTTCTTGTTAAACTAGGAGGAGCTTGTAAGTTTAGTAATAAAAATATGATATCTACATACCAGGGTGAATCTATAAAAGGTTCATTGATCTGTGGAGTCACCATCTCTTCCTGATCATCAAGGGAAACAATGAAATTAATATCTAGGGCCTAACAATTCGATTCAGCCATGAGTTTGGCTAAACCTTGGCCTTTGATAAGTTTAGTAGGCTTTATTTCTATGTCGTATTCCGATATAGTGGCAATTGATTTGCCTCTTTTCCCTTCAGGCCCATTTTGTGTCAAAATTTCCTTAACTACTGAATTTGGAACATAAGCAATGATATGAGAATACAAAATGTAGACTCTAAAGTCTTTGATAGCCTTTACTAAAGCTAATGCTTGTTTCTCCATAATATTGTATTTGAGTGTGGCATCTCTTAAGGATTTACTGAAAAATGCAATTGGTTGTTCATATCCTTGGTCATTCTTTTGCAACAAGACTGCTACAATGGTGTGTTCTGAAGCAAAAGAAAAAATAATAAAATCTTTCTGAAAATCAGGACTTATAAGGACTGGAGTCTTGGTTAAGGCTTCCTTGATGGCTTCAAAGGACTATTTGGCCTCCACTATCCATTTAAGTGTTGAATCTTTTCTTAACATGTTATTTATTTCTCTAATTAATTCTGCTAAATTTGAAATGAATCTCCTAAGAAAATTAATTTTGCCTAAAAATGACTGCAATTCTCTGATGTTTCTAGGATGGGTGATGGTCAAAATGGCCTCTATTCTAGCAGGATCTATTCTAATTCCATCTTTGGATATGATATGTCCCAATAGCTTTCCTTCTTCTAGACCAAAGAGTGTCTTTTTGGGATTTAAAGAAATCCCAAATTTCTTGCATTTAATGAAAACTCTTCTCAAGTGATCTAGGTGTTCATTGTCAGATTTAGAAAAGACTGTGATGTCATCTTGGTATACTACTAAGAAATCATGGATCTCCTTGGAAAAATCTATATCCATAGCTCTTTGAAATGTTTCTCCTGTGTTCATTAATCCAAAAGGCATCTTCAAATACATGAAGGTACCCCAAGGAGTAGTAAATGCAGTTTTGGCTTGGTCCTCTGGTTGAACTAAGATCTAGTTATATCTAGAAAATCCATCAATTAAAGAGATTCTGGATGAGCCTACTACCCTCTGAAGGATATGGTCCATTTTTAGTAGAGGATAGTTTCTTTTAATGACACCTTGTTTAAATTTCTGAAATCAACACAAAGTCTAATTTCTCTAGTTTTCTTCCTAGTAGTGACTAAGTTTGAAACCCAATCTAAGTATCTAATGGGAGCTATAATTTGGGCATCATACATTCTTTTAACTTCTTTCTCAATAGATGGCATAAGAACTGGATTAATTCTCCTAATTTTTTGTTTGAAAGGATTGTGATCTTCTTTGAGAGGTATTTTGTGTTGGATTATGCTGGTATCATAAGGTTTTAGGTCTTCATAACTCCATGCAAATACATCTTGGAACTCTTTAAACATATTTATGTATTTTACCTTTTCCTATGGAGGTAAGGTTTTTGATATTTTAATGAGTTTTGGTTTTTCTTCAGTTCCTATGTTACATTCTTCTATATTTGCTCTCAAAGGCTCCATTTTTGGTAAATTCCTAGCTACATCGTTTGAGTCAAACAAATCTTCTAAGGGGACTAATCCGTTAGGCAATTTTTTTTTTTAAGGTTAAGAATCTCAGGATCATCATTCATTATTTCATCTATTTCTACATTTTCTAAGTTATCTACTTCTAATCTAGTGAAATTAGTAGGTTTACCTATTTCTAAAATATTTACATCTATGTCACTATCTTTGTCATTACCTACTGTACAGTCTGTATCTATTTTACAATTCTGAAACTCACCTTCAGCATTCATGAATTCATAAATTTTGGAATCTTGTGAGAAAATATACCAATACTTCAAATTGTTTGGTATGACAAGCCTATGTTTCACTTCTGCAGTGTACTGATGGTTGGGTTGGAAGGGCAATTTGCAGGTACTAGAAAAAGTGGCAAGACTATGGGCTTGCATATTTTGTTTTCTAGGAATGGCAGCAAAGTTTGTTTCCAAGAGGTCTTTAATCAAATCTAGGACAGTCTCCCTATATTGACTAAGTCTAGGATTGTTTACAGAGTATTCACCATTAATTTGTTTAATAATCAATTCTGAGTCTCCAAGTATGGAAACTCTCTTGGCTCCAAGTTTTCTAACCATTTGTAATCCTAAGATCAGAGCTTCATACTCTGCCATGTTATTTGTACACTTGAAGTTTAATTTGAATGCATCTCCCTTAGAATGATTATTCTCCATATTTTGGATCCATACTCCTACACCAGCCCCTAACTTATTCACAGATACATCAAAATCTAGATGCCATAGCGACTCATGAAAAATGTTTTCATTGTCAGCTGTTTTGTATTTCAGTTCTTTAGCTATGGTTTCCTTGTTGTCATAGTCTAAGTTGTACAAGATGAAAGAGTCCATATCAGAATGCAAGGAGTATATGGGAAGGTTCTGTGGTTTTTCTACACTACTCACCATGTATTTCATCAAGGTCTCTCTATATAGTTTCCTTTGTTCGCCAAAAACAGATATGGTGGCATATGACATATCTAATTCCAAGGATCCTTGCAATTTTTCTCCCCATGAGTGAGATGACATCATTCCATATTTGGGTGGGATATCTACAACTACTATGTCCATTAGAACACTTTTTGTTGGGCATTGGACTAGAGTTACACATAAATCATTGATCAAACCAACGCTTTTAACTTGGCTAGAGTCAAAGGAAAAAAGTCCTTATATGGTCTGGTAATGTCTAAGTTCAGTCTCTCCATGATTGCTTTTGGCATCAAATTATGGGATGCCCCTCAGTCTAACATAGCATTATGTAATATTTTGTCATGAACGTTCAGGCTAATGTAGAAAGGATGGACCCCCCCCGGTTGCTGATGAATACCATTGGCCTTAGTGCCAAACAATAATTCAGGTTGATCATCATTCAAATTGATAGCATCTTCTCCCTGTCCTATATTTAAAGTTTCAGTTATTTGTGATCTATAGGGTTCATTCTTTACTAGTTCAGTCAAAGGAACTGATATCTTTAATTTTTATATTTCCGTTTTGATGTTGAGAGGGAGATGATGTTTGTTTGTTTGGATGAGATTTTCCTTAACAAATGTAGTCTGTGTGTTTTTATCTTGTTTCTCAGTACTAGGCAATTCAGTCTGTGTTTCAGCTGTTTTGCTTTGATTACTCCTATTTGGAATGTTTTGAGTGATTGTTTCAATTTGGGTTTCAGTGGAGGTTATATCTAAAATTTTGGGGTAGAAGTCTCCAGTGTTCCCCTGGGGAGGATTTGTAAAATCTTAGTGACAGGAGCTTTTATTATCTTTTTATTTTGTGTCTAGATTGATCTTTTTGTGGGAACTTCATTGTTATTTTTACTTCTTAAGCTATAATGTTTTTGAACCTCATATATAGTTGACTCATAACCCTGTTTAAAGTCAAAGGACTCACTAGATTCTAATTTCACTTGTTGCAACATGTACAACTCCTGTTCTTCTTGAGTAAGAAAAACAATATTTTCATTGTTTATTCCTAACAAGTTTATCTGGGTGTCATCCTATTCTTCATGGCTCTGTGATCCCTTAGCATAGTTCTCCTGGAAGGGAGGCCTAATCTGCTGATCTAGTATAACATTCATTCCAGCATTAGGATTCTTCCTAAAGTTGGGGTTTCTTATTGGGGGTGGTTGTTGATTCTCCCATTGAGATTTTCTTTCCATGTTTCTAATCTGTCCATTATTCTTTCTACACTCTTTGCTAAATTATTTATTTCTCCATCAGAAGTGGAAGTTTCCTCTTTAATTACAACTCTCTTTTTTCATTTCTCATTCTGGCTTTCTTGGCTAATAGGTTGGCCTCTACACTAACAACATTGCTTTTGATTTGTTCCAATGTTTGAGGGTTTCTTTCCCTTAACTGGTATGCCATGTCAGTGTCAAAACCATTAGGGAATTTGATTAATGCTAGGTCAGGTGGAGGCTTAATATTAGCATGGATCTCATTGTAGATATTAATGAACCTAATACAATAATCCTGAACTGGTTCATTAGGATCTCTTCTAATGTTATCATATTCAGAAAGTATTTGCAAGGGGTTTTTCTTTCTCTCCCATCTATCAATGAATAATCTATGAAAAGAAGCTAAGTCTACAATATGGGCAGAAGGTAAAGCTATGAACCATTTCTTAACATCCCCAGTTAATGTTTGGGAAAACAACCTCATTTGGACATCTCATTCATGTACCTCATGCAACTCAAAATAGTCAGTCATTTTGTTCACAAGCTATTGGGCAGTGTACCGAACAGTAGCATCAAACAAAAATATTTTGCTTTGATAATCTTGTGACATGGCATGGAGTTGTGCAGGTAAAACTAGAGGTGCATATCGGTCTACCATGGCTTGGATTCTGGCTTGACTAGGGGGTAATGTGTTGGTAGTTGAGGAAGGGCTTGAATTGGATGGAGATGAACTAGATGATGGTGAGGATAGTTGATGAATAATTGGTTTAGTGGAATGGACTGTGGTGGTTACCATTGGTGAGGTTGTGGTAAATGAAGGTGTATTTATAGTGATTAAATATTGTGTAGAAATTTCAGAGGTAGTAGTAGTAAGGGCAACTAGTTCAACAGATTGTTGAAGGTAAGCATCATCTATATGGATTATCAATGTATAGGTCAAAGCTTATAACTTGTCAAAAGTCTCCAAGAAAAATTTATCTAAATCTGGATGGATAATCACCCTTTTTGATTCAATGAATTGAACAATCTCAGGATCTAACACTATTTCATGGATTGCATTCTCAGACTTAGTTATAAATAACGAGAGGTAAAATGACAAATCAAAAGGGATTTCCTGTAAAATTGACAACTCCTCAGGGAGTGAGTTTTTTTTTACTAACTGGCTACTACTTGCCTGAGTTTCTATGTTTTTTGGTTTTCTTAAAATTCTGTTTAGGTCATCAACTATAGTAGTAGGGTTTGGATCTGGATTTTCCCTAGTATAGTGAGCATTCTTGGGAGCCATAATTCTAATATTTTTAACTGTTTTCTATGAAACTTTTCAAAAACAACTTGTGGAAATGACCTTAAGGGGCTCTAGATGAAATTTAAGGTTTCCTTAATGTTTTATGAGACTGAGGATCGAAGTTCCCCATTATGGTCACCAATGATGTTATCACTCCAAAATATCTTCAAAGTTGTCAGAAAAAGAAATGATAGAGGTAACCACAAATCACTTTTGGAGATCAAGACCTAGCCTTCCTAATCTCAGAGAGGGCTCTCTCTTTATGATTTAACTTTGTTTTAGTTAATTAATTTTAGGCTAGTTATGGTTGCACTTGGGTTTTGATTTGGATATGGGTGGTGTGATCACTTACTTAGATGAAAATCATTGTCTTTTACCATTGGGCTATGGGGTCAAATGTCAGACAAACAGGACTGGATTAAGTTCTAAAAACAATGTCTAGAGGGCAAGATAGAGGAGTTACTATAGATATCAAAGGCTTGAAGGTGAAATAGATTCCAATTAGATCCAGGGAGAAATTAAGGGTTCCCTAGGCCGGATCATGAAGAGAAGTGAAAGAGGTCAACCGGGATGGGAGAGAAATTAAGGGTTCTCAAATCCGGATATCAGAGGAAAACATACAAATTAATAACTGTGAAAAATAGAGTGTACTTAAACAAATTCTGTGTTAAATTTCCAGTTAATTCATTCAAATTTAGAAAACAATTAAGTTTATGAAACACATAAGAAGGCAACAAAATTAGACAAAGAAGATACTTCACTACAATAGCTCATCTCATGATCCTCTAGTGCAATCTTTTTATTACTTTCTCCAATCTATTGACTTGAAAATTGGTACAATCACCCTTAGGTTTAAGATCAAAATAACTCTACAAATGTATAGTAATTCATCCTCAATACTTCAAATTATGAAGTATTTATACAAAAAGAATTTACAAAATATCTCAAACTGCATTGAGAACTAATCTAGGAAAAGGAAATATCTTCATGCAAGAAGATAGAGACAACTATTGAACTGCTTTCTGCTGTCCCTGTTATTTAGGTTCTGCTGTCTTTTAGTTTTTGATATTTTTCCCTTTAATTTGTTTGGTTGTTTGGTCTTCAAACTGGATGTCATATTTTCTTATGACCTTTCATCTGATACACTTTCATCTGCCTCCTCTATTTGTCTTTCAACTATAACTTTTTTACCCTGAATGCTCTGTCACCTACTTTCATTTTTACCTTTTACTGTAAATATTACTCACTCTTTCATGTTTTTGTGTTTTTAGTAAAAATGATTTTTACTATGTGGAATACATAAAGTTGCTTGGAGAGTAGTTTGTAAGAATCCTTTGTTGTGCTGGTGAAAATGATTTCATCTCTATTTTTTAACATTTTACTATGTAAATTGTTTCTTTCTGCGAATGTGATAATTGTCTTTTTCTTCTGAATAAAGCTTTGTGAATACATTTTCTTGTGAATCTAGGAGTAAACAGGTTTTGGAACTAGTATCAAAACTGTTTATCAAAGATCCTGTCTCCTAATCACTTGCAAAATAAAACAATTCATTAATAAAATTCAGGTCGGAGAGGAGGTGATTGAAGGCTATATTTAAATTGGGAAGAATTGTGGGTGGAGTTCACAGCGTTTCAGGAGGTAATCCATGGTGAAATCCAATTGCAAAGGCTCAGGGTGGCGTAAATGGCTAAGGAAACTTTCACTGAAAAACGAGCGAAAAGAGTGAAAACAAGGGTCTTCGGGGTTTTAACGAGTAATGGCTAGAATTGGTGTGGAATTCATAATGTGAATAGTGAGTGGTTTCAGCTTTAGTGGGGAGGTAGTTTCAGAGGCCATCGCACCGCTTTTTGCTATCGAGTGGTATTTTCATGAGAGCATGTGAGTTCACCCGGTGCTACCACATAGCCAAAAGGGGCCCGAGAAAAACCATGAATCTTGCATGCTCTCTAGCCTTTAAATCTCAGAAAAGAAATGAATGTGATATGGATGCATGCCGTTACATCTGGGGGTGAAAGATCTAAGGGTTATCACACGGTAGAGTTGCACGGAGGTGAATCAGTAGAGATTAGCAGGGCCGAGGGGATAATTACACTTAACTTGTAATTATTTAATGAATAAGTGGTGCGGGTTAAAAGTATAATGCATAGGTTTATGGAGTGGGACCATGGTTAACTGCGGTGGGGTTTTGTTAACCACACTAAGGGGGTGGGTTAAAAGGTTTTTATACCGGGAATTAGTGAATTTCCGTAGTTAATTTAAATAAAGTGGGAGGGACACAAAACTTAGGCTAAAAGGGGTTTTATGGGTTTTTAGGGGAAATATGGAAAATATGGTATGGCAGAGTTAAAGTTAAATAAAGCGGGGGCGGTTGGATTTAAACTTAGGATAAGGGTTTTTATGGGTTTTTTAGGTGAAATAGGGAAATTAATAAGGGGAAAGTGATTTTTTCAAAGGGGAATGGGTTTCACACTAGGGAAAAGGGGTTTTTGGGTAGGGGAATGAGTTTGGAGGGTAATTTGCTAGGGAAATGTGTGAAACCAAGGGGTAAGGGCCAAAATGAAGGGAAAAAGGTTATTTTAACAAGAAATGATGGGATAACGGGGAAATTAGTAAGTATGTAGCGTGGGGTGAAACGAAATAAGGGGAAGTTAATTAAATGAGTTTGTGAACATCCTTTCACATTTATAACTACTCCTACACACTGAAACATGGGATTAAGCATGATAAATGTGCTTATGCTTTAATCAACTTTGTACTTCTGCAACCTTTCTTCTACTTACCCTTTACTTACCCTAACATTTTTTCTTCACTTTATTGGGTGCATTTAAGCTAACAAACCCTTTCTTTTCTTTTTATATTGAAAAGTAACCTATCTAATTCTAACCTTATATCTTCCAATGGCTTAAATTAAGCTTATGAGAACATTTTATTTCTCTACCTAACTATTGATGTGCCAAGATTAAGCAATTTGTCTAGATCTTTATGCTCTATCTATAAACATGAAATTTAAAGCATGAACTAGTCAAGATTAAATAGTTTGACTGTCATAGGTTGTGGAATTTATGACAAGCTGCTCACAACCATTATTTTGCACAGTAAAGTAAAAATTAGTGGCACTTAGACTTGCATACTTTCATGATCTGTTTTTGTTTGGGGTTCATATTTTTTCACTTTTTTGATATTTTCTTATTCTTTTTGTCCTTTGATATTTCTTTTAGGACATACCCTCTTTACATTTTTAATTTTTAACATGGAAAACATTTTGCAGAAAGCAAAAGTGTGTACACTATTACTTTACTAACCATAGACAATTCAAAATTATGAATCCTATTATTATAGGACCCTAACACGACCCATTTGACAACCTTACAAGACTGTCTCAGTTTGCAGTAGCCTACACTAAAACGACTATTGACAAAGCAACAAAAGTACAAATGTTGCTCAGAGAAAAGGAAAATAAAATTCTGCTATTGGAACAACAGTTAGAGCAAGAAAAAACTAACCAATGAGTAGAATTGCAAATAGCCAAGCTCCAGCAAGAATTTGAGGAGATGTAAATAAAACATCAATCCAGTTTAGTAGAAAATGGAGCGCATATACAAGCATTAACATATAAGTATATGGACAACCCAAATATTGATCAGTTTATAATCGAAGCACTCAGCCTAAACTCCCAGCTAATGCATCAAAAAGAAATTCTATGCTAGAGGGTCTCGGAGTTGAGTCCTAATTGCAAGACTACTGATAAGTTAACAAGTCAAGTCCTTGACATGAGACTCGAATATGATGAAGTCTTGAAAAGAGTTTCCAAATTCATCACTTGGTAGAATTCAGAGGATGGTAGGAAGGCTGATTTTCCTATACTAGAGGAGTCACACAAAGAAATTTTATTTGCAGACTGGGATTCTCGAATAGGAAAGCAGAAAAGGCAATGGCAGTCACAACAGCAACAACAAACTGTGTTATTGAAAACATCAATGAAAATATACACAACACAAACCTGGTGGTAGAATCTATACCAGGTTTTCTTTCGAACGTCAAATAGCTCGAACAATGGTGGAGGTAGGCAACAGGAGAGAATGACTATGTTAAACTGGGAAGCATACTAACAATATTTAGTTAAACCTTACAGCTAGTGGATGACCCTGCAATGCCTAACCTCTTCCACGCAAAAAATGGTGCCAGCACTGACCGATGACGTGTTCACTAGGTAGCTGAAATCTGCGATCAACCGACCTACATAGCTCAAACTCATGACAACCATCAGTGATCTTAAAGATCAAACACAAACGATTTAGTCACCATATCTTAATTTCTATTTTTGTTTTGTTTTCCACAATTTGAGGAAGGTCATTTAAACCTCCTCAACTATTTTTGTAATAATCTATTATTAGGATTTTTAGTTTAGTATTTAAACCCCTCTCATGCATTAAGAGAGGGGTCCAGAAATTTTATCAGAAACAATATTCAAAACATGCACTTCTGTCCCTTTGAGGAAGTTCTAATGAAATGAATGCAACAGGATTTATTTTTATCTTATCTAGCATCTTCTACTGAAATTGTACTTTTGTACTCTTAGATGATGTTGGATTGATTGGAATTTTGTCGATATTGCTGAAACACATGAGGAGAACTGATTACAAATGGTACTTTTATCTCATGATTTTGTTTTGTTTATGTATTAAGCAGTAATTTTTCTTCAAATTGTTTAGGTATGAAAGTTTAAAGCTTGGTTAGCATTATTGCACTTTTGTATGGTGATGACCTAAACTTTATGCTGAATATATGAATAATTTCTTATGGGATATGTCTTTCACAATCATTTTGGCTAACTATTTATCCGGAACGATTATTGTTAAAATGATTTCACTTCCTATTACAGTTGAGTGATCTTTATTACCCATTTCTTTAGGACATTATTGTAGATCTCATGTTTCAATTTTATTCTTGGGTATAGTCATAGCTAGATAGTCTTTAAATTAGGATATATGCATGTGATTATTAGTTTAGATTAGATTGCTTTTAGCTTAAACATTTTGCCAAACTATCATATATCACCCCATCATCACTATCATAATTTATATTGGGAAACTGGTCCCATTACCCCTAGTCGGAGTCACTACATCAAATGGAAAAGGAGCTTCCAACCAAGGTCCGGACCAGGTGGTTTTCCCCCAATGTTGTAAGGAATTATTTTCAAGGCTTCAACATTTTTGGCGCTAAAAGGAGGTCCTGAATGTGAATGGAAAGTAAATACAAATTAATAGGCCATTTTGAGAGTAAAACTCCCTCACCATCACCTCCAACTTCTCGACCGCATTCCAAATCTCCTAATCCTAAGCGAGAAGTTGTATAAATAGCAACAGAGCCCACTGCTGAAATCCCAAAGAACCTTGATCATTCTTCTTCTACCGAAGCCCCTGAAGTCCAATCTTTGATTCATAAATTACAGGGGATTTCAATATCTCAAGAAGAATCTGAGTTATCCCAAGATAGTGTTACCTCTCAGTTTTTCCCATCTCAACGGTTAACTAGAGCACAGAGAGAGAAGCCTGGAATTCCACCATTTGAATTCCCTCTACCAAGCCATAAGAAAGCTAAGAAGACACCATATGAATCTCACAACGAGGTTCTTTCATCAACACAATCATCATCTTCATTCATTCCATCCATATCATCACAAGACCAATCATCCACCTCACCACTCCAGATCATGATTCACATAGGTACTAGAACTCCATCTTCCTCTACCCAATCACCTTGAACCACTACCACATCTTTCTCTCCTCCAATACCAACAATGGCTCAACCTCCTCAAAGGCCATGGAAAACTCCAAGAGCTGTTAGGATGGTTGCATATTTACATTCGTTGCTAGCCCATCTAGAGAAATGGTTACCAAAGTTCAATCCTGATAGTGGCCTATTGGCTAAGGAACATATAAATTTTTTTATGTTGTCCATTAACTTGAACGACGTAGTAGAAGAAGATGCAGTTGTAAGATTATTTCCATATACTTTGTAAGGAACAGTAGGATCATGGTACATCTCATTACCATCAAGTTATATTAATAGTTGAGATGCTTTTCAAGAGTAGTTCTTAACTAAATTTGGATATGATAGATCCACAACTACCCTAATCAATGATCTCTCCAATTTGAAAGCTGAACCTAAAGAACCAATAAAATACTTCAACTCTCGCTTCAATAAATTACTGAATAAGATACCAGTGACATCTAAGCCCAGTGATGAGGTCCAAAATGAGTGGTATATTTTTTCTCTCCCTTCAAACACATATATTTTCGTCAATAGAGCTACCAAACTAACTTCGACAGAAAATATGAAAGAGGCAATAGCTGTAGAAAAATGTATTCTAGCTATAGATAAGAAAAATGCATTAGAAGAACGAAAATCCAAGAAAGTGACTTTTAGGGATGAATCCAAGAAGAAACCACCAAAAGACCCATTTGATCTTGAAGGTCTGCAGAAAGTCCTCAAAACCATGTCTAATGAAATGGTTGATATTAAAAAAACAGCTAGCAGAGACTTCCTCTAAGAAATATTTTAGACCATTTAAAGGAATTCCCATGCTAATCCTAAACCTCCAAATGCTATATCAAATGTTGAATTAGATGGATAGGAAGGTGAAGTTTCAACAAATGAAGATCAAATAGATGACGGATAAGTGGCATAGTTACAAGGAATGTGGGATTTTATACTTCCTGATGAAGAAACACAAGAAGCACTACTTGTTGCCATACAAAGTAAAAACCCTGTTGATTTGCTGCAAACAAATCCAAAGTAGAAAGATTCAATGCCACCTCCCAAGGACAAAACAACAGTTAACAAATCTTCACCACAATCCACTCAAACTACTCCTCCTCAATTCAACTCTTCATCTTCAGCTAAAACCTTGATAGTATCTAATGAAATGGAATATAATATTGTTGATGATATGAAAAGGACTAGGGCAAGCATCACCTTTCATGAGATTTTCAAATTAAAACATTAGTAGAAGCTACTCCTTAAGGAGCTCAAAGTACTACCTACTTCACCTCTTCCTGCTATTGTGATCTCACAAGCTTCCCAAGAAATGGGAAAACCCCCTAGCATCTCTTTAAACAAAATTGATCCAACTGACATTGCTCTGATTGGGTGAAGATATAAATATCATACTCCTCCATTCCTCCTTACTTTCGAAATTTTTAATAAGAATTTACATAACTATTTAGTTGATTCATGAGCTTCATCTAACATTTTACCTAGAAAAATTTGTGCAAAGTCGAATGTTCAGCCTCAAAAATTTGTTGTACGCATTGTGCAACTAGATCGGTCTCAAGTCGAAGTTGTTGGGGAACTTAATCAAGTAACCATCATACTTTCGTTAAATCCCAAAGTTTGTCAAGTCATTGACATTCTTGTAACTTATATTCCCAAGTTCTATGGCTTAATCCTTAGTAGAGACTGGTCAAAAAAGCTTCAAGGATATTTTGCAACTGACTGGTCTCACATGTGGCTTCCCTATAATGGCAATCCAAATCAGATAAGGGTTGATTGTGAAAAACATCAAAAGTACATAGTCACAAAGCTAGACAGAGAAAATGGACCAGTGGCGTATAGCAACAATATCATCAGAAACTACTCAGTAGAATCATTTCTAGGAAATTTTAATTCTTATACTTCACCTTTCTTTGAAAACTCTGTAGTATCTCAAGTTGAAGTTTTTCCCAAATGGATACTTGTAAGTGTGTAAATTTTGTAGATAATCATGTAGTTAGATCTTTATTTTGGAAATTATTTTTCAATGGAGCAAAATCTAATGATGGAGCAGGATCAGGATGCATATTAGCTAGCCCAAAAGGGGAAAATACTATGTTAGCATGCCAAATTGAATTTGATTTCACAAATAACACTATGGAATATGAAGCATTAGTTCAAGGTTTTATAAGGTCATTGGCCTTAATATCAAACACCTTCAAGTGCTTGGAGATTCAGAAATTTTGATAAGGTAGTTAATAAATACTATACACTATTTCTCAGGACATTTGAAACACTAACAGTCGTTAGTCCAAGACTTGAGTTCCCACTTTACAATGTTTAATATTTCTCCTATTCCAAGACTCCAAAACACAAGCACCTATATCTTAGCTAATGTGGCTTCCAAGCTTATTCCACCAGGAGATTATAGTCTTGATTGCTTTTCTATTGAATTGATTTGTAGGCCTTCTATTCTCGACAACATCACGAACTGGAGAGTCTTTAATAGCGGTTTGGATATCATAATATTTTTGATATCAGAAGGCTCTTATGATGACTAGATAGTTGACAAAGACCAGCATGACAACCAACTGAAGAAAGAAACAACCAATAATGCTACACCAAAGTCTGTGGTTAAGTTGGAAGATTTATATGACCTTAAGGACAGATTCAAATGACCCATCAATTCAAAACTTCACAGTTCAACTCTGAAGTTTGAATTGATTAATCTTGGAACTGACTTGAAATCTCAAAATATTAATCTAAGCCTCTGACTTACGTCATATGAGAAATCATCCTTTCTGCGTTTGTTGAAAAAATATAAGAATGTCTTCGCATGGAACTATGAAGATCTTAAAACATATGACACTTCTATTATTCAACATACTATCCCCATGACGTCTGATGAGAAACCCGTTTAGCATAAATTAAGAAAAATCCATCCTAATTTAGAAAATCAGAATAAATATGAATTAAACAAAATGTTGAAAGCCAAGATTATTTTCCCTGTCAGACATTCTAGGTGGGTCTCCAATCTTGTCCCAGTTAGAAAGAAGAGCGGCGATATTCGGATATGCATAAACTTCTGCAATCTAAATAGAGCATGTCAAAAGGATAACTTTCCATTGCCTCATATAGAATAGATATTGCAATCAGTTGCAGGCTTAGAATTAATGTCTTTCCTAGATGGATTCTCAGGTTACAATCAGATCCTAGTACATCCAGATGACCAGCTGAAAACTACATTCAGGACAAAATGGGGCACTTATGCTTATCAAAAGATGAAATTTGGACTAATCAATGTTGGTGTTACTTTCCAAAGAGCCATGCACATAGCCTTCAAAGGTTTAGTAAACAAATCAGTAGTAATCTACTTGGATGATATAACTGTATATTCAAAAAAGCGCAGTAATCATCTGAGAGATTTAAAACAAATCTTTGAGCATTGTCAAAGGTATGGAATTTCTCTTAATCCTAAGAAATATTTCTTCGCTTTAAGTGAAGGATTCTCAGGGATTGTTTTATCTCTTCAATCTATGATAAAGAAAAATTCTCTTTTTAATTGGGGAAACACAAAACACGAAGCTTTTGATTTGATTAAACAAGCAATCATTAATGCTCCCTCTTTAGCTACTCTGAATTTTTCAAATCATTTCATTCTATATACTTTCACTTCCAATAAATCGTATGTAGCCATATTGACATCAGTCAATGAAGAAAAAGCTGAAGCCCCAATCTCTTTCTTTAGCTCCAATTTGCACGGGGCTGAATTGAGTTATTCAAATGTTCAAAAACAAGCTTTTGCTGTTTTCAAATCAATAAAACACTTCATACCTTTTCTCCTCAAAACCCACACCAAAGTAATAGTGTCATTCTCAACAGTGAGAAATCTATTGATGCAAAGGGATGTAGGGGAGAAGTGAGAAATTGGGTGACATCTCTGCAAGAATATGACATTGAAATCAAACTAGCAAAAATTGTAAAAGGTCAATGTTTTTGCAAGGTGTTAGCAGATGATCAGGGGCTCAGGACCAAGTGTCGTAAAATGGGCAAAAATGAAAGTGCTCAGAACTGATTGGAACCTAGACGACTGGAAAGTGCTCGTCCTCCCGATTCCGGCGCCGCAAAAGGTTCGAAAAACGGTCGCCGTATGAGGAAGATATGGCCAAAAGAATAATTTGTCCAAAACATTAGAAAATTTAATTTTTCAAAAAAAAAAATTAAAAAAAGAATATTCCGAAGAATATTCCTTGGAATATTCTAAGGAATATTCCCTTTTCAACCACCAATCAGAGGCTGCCACGTGGCAGACCCTGAGGGTGCCACGTGGCCCAAAGATGATGTCATCAAAGGTTTGTGAACGCCTTTTCAACCACCAATCAGAGGCTGCCACGTGGCAGGCCCTGAGGGCGCCACATGGCCCAAAGATGATGTCATCAAAAGTTTGTGAATGCATATAAAATTTTTGGGCATCGGCGGGTTTGAACACGAGACCTCCTGTTCATTAACCAACAAGCTTACCAACGCGCCACCAACGGTTGCTTTGTTCAAGGGGCGGAGTAATATTGTAATGAAGTTCAAAATTTGTTTCAGCGGGAAAACAAAGGGGGCCAGCCCCTAAGGGCCAGTCCCCCATACCATAGGACCAGCGCCCAGAACCAGGAGCTTAAGCACTAACCGCCAGCCCAAACGGTCAGCACGGAATCCGAGGCTAACATTTAAGATGACTGTAGTTAAGTTGGCGGCGGAATTGGCGGAGCGCCAAATTTGGCGGTCCCGCCATATTTGGTGGGCCTAACTGGCCGTAACTAAAGATAACTGGGGTTTTGTTAGGCCAAACTGGCAGTTGGGAGTAAATGGCCATAACTTTGGCTAGGAAAGTCCGTTTTGGATGATTTTTTTATTTATTTTGGGTCTCTTCGACCTTCTGAAGCCATTGGCACAGGTTTTACAGCCATCTGAGGTCATTTGCAGGTGTTTTAGCTTCGTGGAAGTTCCAGGAGCCACTAGGGCCAAATCAGTTTGGGAGCTGCATTGGGAATTGTGCAGCCAGTGAATGTGGAACGAAGGTCATTCCTGAAGTTTCCCAACCTTCTGAATCCATTTATACAGCTCGTTTTTCCTTCTGAGGCATTCTTCTCACTGTTTAGCTTCAGGGAAGCTTTCAGGGCCACTAGGGCCATTTCAGTGTTGGAGCTGTTTGGGGGCTATGTTCATCCGTTTTTGGTGATTCAAAAGCCTATGTCTACTACTTTCGACCTTCTGAGTCTAATGGCAGAGGTTTCAGGACCAATTGAGGTCATCTTCACCTCGAAATTCTCCATACAAGTTTAAAGGGCCACTAGGGTCAATTGGGGAAAGTACTGTATAAGGTACCAAATTCACTGTTTAGTGTTTGGGAAAGAGCATGTTTGGCTAATTCCTATCTTCTGATTCTGTATTTACAGTCAGATCTGTCCTTTGAGACACCCTTATTCTTGTATTAGCCTTTGTAGCAATTTTAATACAAGAGGACAAGCCTAGTTGGAGAGGCTTGGTCCAGCAGACGTAGCCCAGGAGGGGGTGAACTGCTTTATCATTTTGATGTCTTTATTTGATGAAGATGATATGCTAAACAAAACTGATATAAAGTATTAAACAGCAAATATTCATAACTTGCATACACACATAATCACCTATTCAGCTGCAGAAAGTTGTTTGTCTTATTCCGCAAGACCTTAAACTTCAAGCATGTGTATGTCAAAGACTTCTAAGTGTTTACTTTGTTATTTCTTTAGGCAGAGCCTGTAGAGGGCCAGGTAGCCTCTGGAACTCATCCTCTTTTTAGAGGTGACATGTCCGGTGAATGCCCCTACAGTCTATCTCTGTATAAGAAATAAGAAGTTTATACATTTTTAGAGGTCATTTGGAGTGTCTAGCTCACAGTTGAAATTATTGGAAATGGATACCTTGCACCCTTAAACAAGTACATTCCATTTTCAGATCAGATGGTATCAGAGCACTAGGTTGCTTGACTGACATCACTAGCTTGATTGTGTAGCTTGAAAGGTGTCTTAAGCAGTGTTGAAGATTGACTGCTTTACTACTTGTTGTTTGAGTTTACTAAAGCTCTTTTGTTCATTTTTATAATGACAACTTCCATAAGTGAGTTCTCAAAATCGTTCTCCTTCACAAGATTCTTTGATGAAGGCTTGAAGCAAGAATTTTTCATCATGATGAATATGGTGAGAGAAATGTATGAGGATGAAAGAAAGAGCTCTAGACTTCAATAGCAGTTGAATTCCATGAGGGAAGAGAATCAGTTGCTTTCTAACCAATTGCAGGAAATGGAAGGCCAACTTCATATTGCAAACATGAATCTGGAAAGGATGCATGAGTTGGAGACACAACTCCTTGTTTCCAAAGAAGCCTTAGCCAAGTATCAACTTGAAGAAGAGGTAAACAATTCTAGTTTGTCTTCAAATTCTGATAAGAATGTTTATGTTGGTTCTTTTGAGAAACATACCAGAGGCATAGGGTCCAAGTTGATGTCCAAAATGGGATATGAAGGAAAAGCATTGGGCAAACATGCACAGGGTATAGTTGAGCCAATAATGGTTGAGGTAAGGCCTAAGAATTTGGGTCTTGGCTATGAACAATCTTGTGGAGAAAGTTCCAAAGCCACCATGAAGGCAATTGAAACAGTTCCTAGAAGGAGTTTCATTTCAGGTTCTCTATCTCAAGGTTGTAAAGGTTGTATCCTTGAGGAATGCAATAGTTTGAAACATACCTTGCAAGAAGAAGGCGTGCATAAGCATGCACTTGAACAAGAGAATTGTGAAAGCTCTAAAACCATTGAAGGGATTCATGGTGTTCCAAAAGGAGCTTCTTCTTCGTTTGATTCATCTCCTCATGAAGGTAATGAAGGTGAAAGGGAAAGGTATAAATCTGATTTCAATCATATTTCCTTTGATCATGTAAAGCATGGAAAATTTCCACACAAGCATTGGAAAAGAATTGCATGTTCTTTTTGTGGTTTGTTTAACCATAGTGTTTCTATATGTTGGAAAAGAATGGCAACATGCAGGAAACTTTTGAAGGAAAGGAGGCAAGAAGCCAAAGTTCCAATGAACAATGCAAATCATGCTGTCAAGAAGATGAACATGTGTTGCACTTATTGCCATAAGCATGGACATACTGCTGAAAGGTGTTGGACTCTGAATTCAACATTGCTTCCACAAAAGTTAACGAAATTGGAGCAAGAGTATGGCAAGAATGGGAAGGAAGTTTCCATCATTGATATGTGTGAGGATGATACACATGTTGAAATCGATGTGCAGTTAAAGGAAGCGCCTTTGAAATGGATTGGTAAGAAGTGGTTAGAATTCTTATCCAATTGAAGTTGCATGTCTTTGATTGAATGCATTTCTTTGTTAAGGGAATGCAAGTTGCAGGATGGAAAAGCTGAGTATGAGACTCACTCTATTGCAGCAAAGGATATATTCATTTCAGCTTTGAAAGTACATGTACATGTGATCGAGGATCTTGTACTTATGATTGTACTTAAGAGAAAGTTGAAGGATAAACTGCATGCATGAGAATGATATGCATGTGCACAGGGATCATGATGATTTCCTTGTTTTTTTAAACATGTATGTGTGATTAACTTGAAGGGTTGATTACTTTGTTTTTAGCCATGCATGTAATGTAATATTGACTTGGAAAAAGCTAATTTGATCTCCAAGATTGTAAAGAGGAGAAATGATGAAGTGTTTCATCTTTGTAAGAGCCTTCTCATTTGGGAGGCAATTTTTCTTCTGGAGCAGAGGTGCCATGGATGGGCATCGTGACAGTGGCAAACCCACATGTGCAGAGGAATATTTCAGCTCATATATCAGCAAGTTTCATTGCTTGTTTCTGCAAACTTTCAGCTTGTCTGGCGAACAAGCTTGGTCGGGATTCGACAAGTACGTGGCTTATGCAGCAAAAAGTCGCCATGATGACAGTTGATAAGGAAGGACATTTTGGCATCAGTATGCTCTTTTGGCTGAATGGGAGAGGATATTTTTGTTCCTCAAGTGTTGTATAGTTCAGTTCAAAGATTCAGTAAGCTTTTGGGGACCAAAAGCCTTCTCATTTGGGAGGTGTGATCAGGGGCTCAGGACCAAGTGTCGTAAAATGGGCAAAAATGAAAGTGCTCAGAACTGATTGGAACCTAAACGACTAGAAATTGCTCGTCCTCCCGATTCCGGCGTCGCAAACGGTTCGAAAAACGGTCGTCGTATGAGGAAGATATGGCCAAAAGAATAATTTGTCCAAAACATTAGAAAATTTAATTTTTCAAAAAAAAAATTAAAAAAAGAATATTTCGAAGAATATTCCAAAGAATATTCTAAGGAATATTCCCTTTTCAACCACCAATCAGAGGCTGCCACGTGGCAGGCCCGAGGGCGCCACGTGGCCCAAAAATGATGTCATCAAAGGTTTGTGAACGCCTTTTCAACCACCAATCAGAGGCTGCCACGTGGCAGGCCCTGAGGGCGCCACGTGGCCCAAAGATGATGTCATCAAAGGTTTGTGAACGCATATAAAATTTTTGGGCATCGGCAGGTTTTGAACACGAGACCTCCCGTTCATTAACCAACAAGCTTACTAACACGCCACCAACGGTTGCTTTGTTCAAGGGGCGGAGTAATATTGTAATGAAGTTCAAAATTCGTTTCAGCGGGAAAACAAAGGGGGCCAGCCCCTAAGGGCTAGTCCCCCATACCATAGGACCAGCGCCCAGAACCAGGAGCTTAAGCACTAACCGCCAGCCCAAACGGTCAGCACGGAATCCGAGGCTAACATTTAAGATGACTGCAGTTAAGTTGGAGGCGGAATTGGCGGAGCGCCAAATTTGGCGGTCCCGCCATATTTGGCGAGCCTAACTGGCCGTAACTAAAGATAACTGGGGTTTTGTTAGGCCAAACTGGCAGTTGGGAGTAAATGGCCATAACTTTGGCTAGGAAAGTCCGTTTTGGACGAATTTTTTTTTGATTTTGGGTCTCTTCGACCTTCTGAAGCCATTGGAATAGGTTTCACAGCCATATGAGGTCATTTGCAGGTGTTTTAGCTTCGTGGAAGTTCCAGGAGCCACTAGGGCCAAATCAGTTTGGGAGCTGCATTGGGAATTGTGCAGCCAGTGAATGTGGAACGAAGGTCATTCCTGAAGTTTTCCAAACTTCTGAATCCATTTCTACAGCTCGTTTTTCATTTTGAGGCATTCTTCTCACTGTTTAGCTTCAGGGAAGCTTTCAGGGCCACTAGGGCCATTTCAGTGTTGGAGTTGTTTGGGGGCTATGTTCATTCGTTTTTGGTGATTCAAAAGCCTATGTCTGCTATTTTCGACCTTCTGAGTCTAATGGAAAAGGTTTTAGAACCAATTGAGGTCATCTTCACCTCGAAATTCTCCATACAAGTTTAAAGGGCCACCAGGGCCAATTGGGGAAAGTACTATATAAGGTACAAAATTCACTGTTTAGTGTTTGGGAAAGAGCATGTTTGGCTAATTCCTATCTTCTGATTCTGTATTTACAGTCAGATCTGTCCTTTGAGACACCCTTATTCTTGTATTAGCCTTTGTAGCAATTTTAATACAAGAGGACAAGCCTAGTTGGAGAGGCTTGGTCCAGCAGATGTAGCCCAGGAGGGGGTGAACTGCTTTATCATTTTGATGTCTTTATTTGCTGAAGATGATATGCTAAACAAAACTGATATAAAGTATTAAACAGCAAATATTCATAACTTGCATACACACATAATCACCTATTCAGCTGCAGAAAGTTACTTGTCTTATTCCGCAAGACCTTAAACTTCAAGCATGTGTATGTCAAAGACTTCTAAGTGTTTACTTTGTTATTTCTTTAGGCAGAGCCTGTAGAGGGCCAGGTAGCCTCTGGAACTCATCCTCTTTTTAGAGGTGACATGTCCGGTGAATGCCCCTACAGTCTATCTCTGTATAAGAAATAAGAAGTTTATACATTTTTAGAGGTCATTTGGAGTGTCTATCTCACAGTTGAAATTATTGGAAATGGATACCTTGCACCCTTAAACAAGTACATTCCATTTTCAGATCAGCAGAAGCATCTGATTTATCAACACTACAAGACTCAAGTGATGATGTACAAGTCTATGAGGTAAGCTTTAATGACAATGAGTCAAGTTATGTTGATATCATATTTTACTTAAGAAATGGATATGCCCCAATGCACTTAAATTACAGAAGAGAAGGGCCTTGAGGCTAAAAGCTAGACAATATCAAATCGTTGATGATGTGCTCTTTAGAATAAATTATGATTATGTTTTACTTAGATGTATTGAAAAATATTAGTGAGAAAAGGTGTTGCAAGAACTCCATGGTGGACCAGCTAGTGGACATTTTGGAGGAGATACCACTGCGCATAAAATCCTACATGCTGGCCATTACTAGCCAACATTATTCAAGGATGCACACAGTTATGTAAGGAGATGTAAATTTTGTCAGACAACTGCTGGGAGACAGACAAAACCTGCATTATTGTTATAGCCAATAAATATTGAACAACCATTTGAGCAATGGGGATTGGACATAATAGGTGAGAGCATTCCTCATTCTTCTAAGTAGCATATATATATTCTTATGGCAGTTGATTACTTCACAAAATGGGTGGAAGCAATTCCACTCAAGGTAGCAAATTTTGAAAACATCACTGAATTCATCGATCAATTTATCATTACTAGGTTTGGTCTACCATCTGCCATGATGTTTGATAATGCATCTTATTTTTCAGGGAATGCTATGACAGAATTTACTCTTAAAAGAGGTTTCAATCTCAAATACTCTGCTAACTATTATCCACAGGGAAATGGGTTAGCTGAATCTACAGACAAACATATCATAAGGATTATTAAATGATCTGTCAACCAAAATTAGAAGAACTGGCATAAGTATTTAATATTTGCTCTATGGGAAGATCAAATAACTCAGAAGGCCTCCATTGGCACTTCTCCTCTTAATTTTGTATATGAGAAAGAAGCCGTCTTAACTACAAATTTAGCTATTCCATCTTTAGCCCTAGTTCTATTCATTGAAGAAACTCCTTCCTCTTCTATGCAAGTTAGACAGTTACAAATCCTTAAGCTCGAAGGGGAAAGGGAAAAAGCAAAAATCTCACATGCACACCATCAATAGTTAGTCAAAGCTTCCTTTGATTCAAATGTTGTAAGTTCAAAATCATTTCAACTCGGAGACTTAGTATTGAAATGGGATAAAGCCCATGAGGAAAAAAGTAAGCATTCCAAGTTCCAACAAATGTGGCTTGTCCTGTTTCAGATTGTGGAATAAATAGGCCCATCAACCTTTTTATTGCAGGATTTATCAGGCAAGAGAGAATCTCTACCTATTAATGGGCATATCTTAAAGAAATATTTTCCATAGAAGATGATCTCTTCTATTCACTGTATATTATTGCCTTTATTTTATTTTTCTAGAAAGAATAATACAAGTTGAAGAACATTTACTTTTGGCTTTACAAATAATAGTCTCTTTTTATTTTTTACTTTTCGCTTGTATAAGTAAAGATTATTATGAAAATAACTTTCACACATAAAACATAGGGTTAAGTCATATTGCTCTCAAATTGTTTGTTCTCTGCCAAAATTATTTGATCTTTGATAAAACTTAACTTTAGAAAGGAACCTTGCCTCTACATCAGTCAAGAAAAGTATCAATAACAAAACATAGTCTCTCTACAGAAAAGCATCTTTAAAACTCTACAATTGTCATCCAGAAGCTCTTAGCGAGCCAATGATTCTCCCCATCAATTTAATTTACATTTTTTAGAGTGTAATTCTAAAATATAATTAAAACTTAAAGGATAAGAGATCTCATCAAGAGCTGACTTACCATGATCATAAGGTTGTAACTAGCTGACATTACCAATACTGCATATCAAAACAGGGTAATGGCTTGAGATTGTATTAATCAAAAGACAAGGGGTCTCATTAAGAGCCAGCTTGTTCAATTAAAGTTATAATCAATTGAATTGCATTGTCAATTTTGGTCACCAAACCAAGACATTGTCCTTTAAGGGATAACAAATGAAATTTTGAAGAAAAATGAATTATTTCAGAAAAAAAATGGAAATAAGTGTACAATCTAAGCTTATCTTTAAATTTATATTCTGACATTGGTGGGATATTGAATCATTGTTGGTTAAAAGGTAACCCTATCGAGGCTATGAATGTTTGCTGGCAGCGGAGGCTCTACCTATGACAACTGAGTATACCAAAAACTAATCTGAGAGGAGCCTCCTTGTTTTTATCTTGAAAACCATGTAATGACTGATGTAGACAAAGTAACTTTCTTATGAGGAGAGAATAATCAAAAGGATGATATTTAAGTGGATGTTGTTTAAATGCTCAAAGAACAGTATGACTTATCTTATATTTCATGTAAATTTTATTTTCTAAATCATCTTTATTTTGGAAGTTTTTAGAAATTTCAAAAAACTCTCAGAGATAACTGGTTATTCCAATTGAATCACCAATTGTTGTGTTATTCAACAACCCCCCATTTGTTAATAGTAGTAGTCAATATTACATTAATAAATGGGGACCCTTTAAAAATTCTTTCCAAAAATAAGTTTAACATTTAGGCATTTTATTTATTTAATTTTTGGAATAAAACAAGATATCAATCAAACAACTTTTCAAAAAACTATTAAATGTCTCCCTTTCCTGCATATCGCACGATCAAGCATGATTGAAAGCCTTTCTAATCCATGAAATCTAGTGAAAAGCGATCAAAATAGGACTTCGCGCTTTAATACTTTGAAGCTAGTACGTTTCTTATGTAAACTAAGTCCTAAGGCATTTTATTAAAACTAAAGCCCACATCGTATATCACTATTCTTAGAAGGTGTACCTTAATGAGTTACCTTAAGTAGAGGCAAGTAGGCATAGGTAATACAATTGGGAGGTCTAAGTGCAGACCCAAGCCAGTAATATGTAGTCCGCGAGTATCAAATCAAATAAAGAGGGCAATAATAGTAGTAGGTTTTAAGATCCCATTATTCCTATTATTCTCTTCGCGGATGCGAAATTGCGATAACAAAATTTACCTTACCACATCGCATTTCGGACATTTAAAGGAACACCGTAAAATTACCATCCATCAAGATTGCGAAATGCGATTGAAACCTAGAACCACTCCCGGATACGTCATAGACAAGTATTTAGGTTCGTTGCTTAATAAAAAGTGATTTACACAAGAAAACCTAACAAGTGGGTTATGTCATGGAAACAGTAGTAAGTCCCCCACATCTCACATATCGCAGAAACAATAAGGAAATCATACATACATAATGTGATAATGTGATCTCTGAGATTTTCGCAAATCCCAAAATCGCCATTTTCACAATTTAAAGGCTCGTCACCGTAGAAGCTTTCTTCCTTACTTACAATGCTAACATTAATGAGAATTAAAGCTAAGAGATAATGAACCATTAGTGGGCACTTAGTAAAATTTAATGGCATTTATGTGTGAAAATCCATCCAAGGTGATATGATATCATCTCACTTGCATTCAAATAAAACTCCTTTCTTATCACCTTTTCAAATTATCTGTATTATCCCAGCTTATGTTTATTCTTATCTCTGTATATCCGATAGCTTCAATTTTTCTCCATTTTCAAGGAAAATCCACAGAAGGAGTCTTTGGGAGCGATGGAAAAAAAGGGTGAGGGAGTTGTGTCTGAGAAATCAGAAATGACTCCTTTATTCACAAATACTACATGCAACAGAGGAGGGACCTCTATGTGGGAAACCATGTATGATTTATTAGAAGAAGAGCAACCAAGACCTCTGGAAACAAAGGTCACAACTGATGGTCATACTTCCTCAGATGCCACCATTTTTGAGATGGCATGCTCATTTATGCATCACATAGCCGCACGCCCAAAGATAATCCCTTACACAGATATGGTCAAGTGGATTATTGATCAGGCCGATATCTTAGACAGAGAATTTAAGAATAGAAGCCAAGAGGTTATGGGATCTTTTTCGCCAGACAACCTACGACTTATGTACCACCTACTAGAGCCACAAGCCATCTATAAGAACCAGTTCCTTGAGAAGGTTTCCAAAGAGAATGAGGACCTGGCAGATGTCACTCGGACCTGGTAGAATAATGACGGTAAGATCAAAAAGGACAAAGAGGGTATGTACTCTACTACATCTATTTCTCCTCCCCACAGTTTTGTAGTAGGCATGCTATGTAGGATGTTTGGAAAGCCCAATAGCACTAAACTTTCCCCAGAATGGCTGCCATTAATAGATGCAGTCGTAAACACAACCATAATAAATTGGGCCCAAATCTTATTTGATAATTTAGCAAAGGAAATAATCAATTATAGGTGGAAATGGAGCGTCTCAACGAGGGTTTATCCTCCATTTTTTATGAGTGGCTATGTGATGGATGCAATTTGTTTTGGTTCAAAATTTCCTATCATGGGATGGAAGTGGATTGTGAAAGATCCACTTCCCATTCATATATATCATAAGAACATGTGGGAGTCTCAGTTTCACTTACATTTTTACAAAATTTGTCATGGGGTCATGCTGCCTATCAACAAATAGGTTTACAACCGAGACGCTCCTAGATTTTCTAAGGGAGCCGAGATAGATATCCTCCCAGTGGCCAGATGGTTTGGGGAGGAAACGTTCACATATATCATGTTTTTTGGGAGCATCACGTCACCTCATGTCCTCCCATACTATGTTCCAAACATACTGATGGCTAGAGAGATAGCCTATCAAACAGCTAGTGAGGGTGGGCTAAGCAAAGGATTAAAGGAAGAAAAAAATTCCATTTGGCCTACATTTCCATTACAGTGTGGAGCATTTACATTGAACAATCTAGGCCATGCATTCAAAGAAGTAGAGATCATGCAATCTCTAAAATTACCTAAATTCACAGGTCACCAATATGACCCAAATGGAAGTGCCAAAGACTTCACTACCATGGTAAAAGTGAAGGTATTCAGTCATGAGGAAGATGCATTTGATGACATCTTCCTACAAAAAGAGACATTCACAGAAGTGAAGCACATGTCATCACTACTTTTTGACCAAGAAGAGCTTGAAGCCTTTCATCAATACAAATAAAGGATATTGTTAAAGGTCCCATTGAACCAATTATTGATTGAACCAATAAGGGAGCCAACTCCTAGTGTAAGCCTAGAAGGAAGTTCCAAAGAAAATTATAAAGATGATTCCCAGGCAGAGTCCAAAGAGAAGTCTACCAGGGAGTCAGAGAAATCGGAGCAACAGTCATAGAATCGGGGAAGAAAAAGCAATGAGTCAAAAAAGGATATAGCCCAATCTAGAGAAAAGACAACTGAGAAAACCTCAGCTAGAAAATAGGCTGAAATTCATTCCACCTCCACCGAGTCAACAAAACCACTATCCACCTAGAAAGAATGGGATAATTTTAATACAAATATCCATACAGAGAAACAAGCACCTTAGCCATAGACTCCAAAACATAAAAAAACTCAAGAAATTACAATAGAGAAAACTGTAAGTACTCAAGAGGTAGAGCACATTCCTACCACTTCTACCTCTAAAATTGTTTTGAGAATTGAGGAGATCCCTCCTTTAGATGTGTTTTATAGCCCAACCCACAAAGCTATTGTCAAAATGCAAAGAAGAAAGAGGAACTTTGATGTTACAGCTGCTACTACTCCTGATAATGAATCAATGGATATTGTCTAGAAAGACTCACCCATCGACCCATCTGACAACCTTACTAGAATATCTTAGTTTGAAGGAGCCTATGGTACAACGACTATTGAAAAGGAAACAGAAGTAAAAATGTTGCTAAGAGAAAAGGAAAATAAAATTTTGCTATTGGAACAACAGTTAGAGTAAGAAAAATTTAACCAACAAGCAGAATTGAAAATATCCAAGCTCCACCAAGAATTTGAGTAGATGCAAATAAAACATCAATCTAGTTTAGCAGAAAAGGATGCGCAAATACAAGCATTAACAACTAAGTATATGGAAAACCCAAATATTGATCAGCTTATAATTGAAGTGCTCAGCCTAAACTCCCAGCTAATGCATCAAAAATAAATTCTCTACTAGAAGGTCTCATAGTTGAGTCCTTATTGCGAGACTAGTGACAAGTTAACGGGTCAAGTCATTGGCACGAGACTCAAATATGATGAAGTCTTGAAAAGAGTTTCCAACTTCATCACCTGGCAGAATTCAGAGGATGGGAGGAAGGTTGATTTTCCTATACTAGAGGAGTCACACAAAGAAATTTTATTTGCAGACTAGGATTGTTGAATTAGGCAAGCAGGAAAGGCAACGACGGTCACAACAGCAACAACGAACTTTGTTATTGAAAACATCAATGAAAATCTACATAGCTCAAACTTGGTGGCAAAATTTGTACCAAGTTTTCTTCCGAATGTCAAACAATTCGAACAATAGTGGAGGCAGGGAACAGGAGAAAAAGAGGAAGCAATTAGGCAAATGACCACGTTAAATTGTGAAGCATACCGGCAATATTTAGTTAAACCTTATAGCTAGTGGATGACCCTACGATGCCCAACCTATTCCACGCAGAAAATGGTGCCATCACTGACCGATGTTGTGTTCACTGGGTAGTTGAAATCTGCGATCAGCTCACTGACACAGCTCAAACTCATGAAGGACATTTCCAATCTTAAAGATCAAACGCAAAGGAGTTAGTCACCATATCTTAATTTCTATTTTTGTTTTGTTTTGCACAATTTGAAGAAGGTCATTTAAACCTCCTCAACTATTTTTGTAATAATCTATTATTAGGATTTACAGTTTAGTATTTAAACCCCTCATGCATTTAGAGAGGGGTCTAGAAATTTTATCAGAAATAATCTTAAAAACTTGCACTTCTGTCCCTTTGAGGAAGTTCTAGTGAAATGAATGGAACGAGATTTATTTTTATATTATCTGGCATCTTCTACTGAAATTTCACTTTTGTACTCTTAGATGATGTTGGATTGATTGGAAGTAGGTCGATATTGCTTAAACACATGAGCAGAACTTATTACAAATGGTACTTTTGTCTAGTGATTTTGTTTCGTTTATGTATTAAGCTGTAATTTTTCTTCAAATTGTTTAGGTATGAAAGTTTAAAGCTTGGTTAGCATTATTGCACTTTCGTATGGTGATGACCCAAACTTTATGCTAAATATATGAATAATTTCTTATGCGATATATCTTTCACAATCATTTCGGCAAACTATTTATCTGAAACAATTATTGTTAAAATGATTTCACTTCCTATTGCAGTTGAGTGATCTTTATTACCAATTGATTTAGGACATTATTGTAGATTGCATGTTTTAATTTTATTCCTAGGTATAGTCATAGCTAGATAGTGTTTAAATTAGGGTATATGCATGTGATTATTAGTTTAGATTAGATTACTTTTAGCTTAAACATTCCGCCAAACTATCATATGTCACCCCATCAACACTATCATAATTTATATTGTGAAACTGGTCCCATTATCCCTAGTTGGGGCCACTACACCAAAAGGAAAAGGAGTTGCCAACCAAGGTCTGGACGGTGTGGTTTCCCCCAAATGTTGTAAGCAATGATTTTCGAGGCTTTAACAGGTCCATATAATTTACGCATTGATAAGCCTCATCAAACAATTAATCAAATAAATAGCCTACTTGCATGCATGATTTATCTACTCACACTTGCTGGAAAATGAGGGATCAGATGTTTAACATACCTATGAAGAAATATTCTAATTTTAACTCTATTTTTTTATCTAATGGTTGCAATGAGGAAATGAAGAGATTAGAGTGGTCCTAGAATCTTCCCTAATCATCAAATCACAGTATGGGGCCATTATTCAACTTAAATATTATAGAGTCAAAGTATGGGGAAAACCTAGTTGACGAAAATAACACTACAAGTTTTCTATAGGAGGTCCTTTATTGATACAGGAGGCCCTGCGTTGCTACAGGAGGCCCTGTTTTGGTATAGGAGGAGTGTCTCAGAGATTTTTTAGGACAAAATGTCATCTTGAAGGTAGAGGAATGTGGATGAAAGTAGAAGGAGATGAATGAAGGGTGTGGGAGACCCTTAGCCAAGCCTAGTACCCTTCAAAGGTCTATCTTGCACCAAAGATGATGCCCACGGTATCCTCCGTTTACCGTAATAGAGTGAATTCAAAGACAGAGTTTGGAAATAAGGTGAGGTGCCTAGGAGGAAGATGGAATCGTCCAGGTGAATGTGGAAAGGTGTACCCGCCCCTACAAATCAGCACAATTCTTGTAGCTACCTAAATACATGCATCAAATGATGATTATTGTAGCAAAGTAAATAATCTTGGAAAAGATGAGTTGAATTATATTCATGTCTACTCTAACCTACAACACAACTCCAATTGCCAAAACCAATGTTGCTAACTCCTAAGTTGCGAAGATTAAACATGCATAAATATTTCAATCTAATACTTAACACTTTCCAAGAAATCATAAACAAATATTTTTGAGTTGTTATTGTGGATCTTTCCAATCACTCTTCCCACAAGAGAGGTGATAGTCAAGACTGCAATTATGAGTTTTTATGATATAAAATCTACTAAAAAAAGTAAATAATTGCAATGTTTTGAAGCAAGAATAAGAAATAAATAAAAGAGGGGGACTAAATCGTATGGGTTGGGCCCAAACCCAAGGGTTTGAACTCCCAAAACAAACTTAGATGCAGAAAAATGGTAAACCTCTCATTAATAAAAAATGATAGCCACATATCATATGAAAAATCAGAATAACATTGTCAAGTAATAATCTCTCAATAGCTACTCCTAGCTGCAACAAAAATTTAAATCCTAGTGTGCCCCTTAGCTAGTTTATTTATACAAAAAGGTTGTTGATGGAAACTCCCTTGAAAAGTGGAGTCATTCCCTCCAATATGTCGAGATATGTGGATCTAGCCGTGCTTTATCTTCACATGTACTTAGAGTCCCTTGGCTGCTAGTGAATTTGATCTATGAATGAGGATCTTTTGATCTCAAGCCGAGTTAGAGAGTTAATGAGCTGGACAAGACCCCTATATTCTCTCTTGGTTGTCTCCATCAAGCCCCTACATAGTAAATTCCTCCCCAAAATACTTCTTTTCCTACAGATTAATCAAATTAAGCCATACAATATAACAAACACCCTTTATTCTTCCTACTAATCATATTATGGCTAAAAATGTGAACTAATGTGAGAAAAGGAGAGTTTTAAGGGTTGGACGATAGCACAATGAACTTCAAAATATACCTATTGATGGGACCCATCATCACCCCCAGCTGAAGGTTTTTCTCACCCTCTAAGAAACTCGATCACTGATATGAAGCTTATTCATGGCCCTGGTGGCCTCTCTGACATCCCAAGGTACCTCATATGGTGTGCCCTCCTGTGGATATAAACCTACATTTTCCTCTATGTCTATCCATTCATTTTGTTCGTATGACTAGTTTCTTCTTTCTTGTAGGCCCAATAGTAATGGAGGAGTAATTCTGATTCCTATCCATCTGGTCTTCATCGTTTGCATGATTCTTTTGTATGGTGGGGTTCTCTCTAAGGCATTAGTATTTCTAGGCAGTGATATTATCTAACTTGTAAACTTAGGTAGGGTCTTCCATATTATTTGGAAATCCTACAAACCTTTTGTCCCCACGATCCTAAAATTTTCCTCAAATTTTAAGATGGATTTCTCTTGGGCTGTTATGTACCTAGGTGCCAATTCAAGATGAAAGGAGATGAGATTATGGTTGTTGATGACAGCCTTAGGGCTTGCTAGTTCTACTTTGATATATAAGGAATCCTTCTCTTCTTTTGTCATCACCCTTTTCTCCTTATCAATTGACCAAGAGGCTAATGTTGTCAATTGCTAATGAGGATCAGATTGTGCATTTAAAACTCAGCCATTTTGGCTCCATCCTCAATACTTTCCGCTATGCAAAATTCAATGAATACATGTAGTCTTGGAAAGATAGGGAGCCATAGTGTGGCAATGTCCTAATTTGTAGCTATAGCCACTGCTCCTTGAGGAAAATGGCATAGGATTTGGATGGTTATTTTCATTGTATGGCTTCCACAGATAGACTTGCCTTAGTAGCATGTTGTGTCCCTTTTTCTTGTAACTTCTCTATTAGCCTTGTGTTTTCTACTTGTAGCTTCTCTCTCATTATTGAATTCCTTAGTTTTATATCATTCAAATATTTTCCCATTTCATTGACTTTCTCCTCCATGAGGCTCACATCTTCTACATTTTTTTATTTTGCAATTTGCATCCATCTATGTGTTTTGCCTCTTTCCTTCTCTAACCCAAAGAAGAGCGAGCTGGAAAATTTCTCAGGTATAATCCTACCTCCCTTAACAAATTTATAGTAGGAATCTAAATTAGGTTGTGGATAAGACTCCTGGAGCCCTTGGAGGCCTTTTTCATCTTCTTTTGGGGTGGCTACCGCTTCTTGTAGTAGCTCTTGTTGCTCTTGTAGAAACCCTTGTTTCTCCTGCAACCTCTCTATTTCCTCTTGTAGATCTACTTTTTTTACTTGTAATAGGGCAGCTTATCTCTTGATCCTATTAAAGGTGACTTCCCTAGTGTTGGGCATTCCCATAGGTAGCACAGGTTTCTTTATTTTATCCTTAGGAGAGTGTTGTAGCGGCTACAAACACCCTCCAAAATTTTTCCTTAGCTTTGTTTTGGAGCCTCCCTACCAACCATCCTCAGTAGCATGTCTTTCACCATCAAGCATATGCACTTCAACTATTTCTCAATGTCTTGTCAGCCTGTGCATGTCAGTTTACTTCACTCCCCTCATAGGCTGTCTTTCCAAACTCAGACCATGTGCTGGCCAAGAAACTCACCTAGAAAATTGTGTAATTATGGAGGCGAACCATCCTTCCCTTCAGAAATTGCGTAAATCAGTTGGCTAGCTTGTTGAGCTAAAGAATTGCACGACTCAGTCTGTTAGGCTTCCCTCAGAAATTGCACAATTCTAGAGGGGAACCAGCCTTCCCTCGAGAAATTGTGAAAATCAGCCTGGAAGCCTGCTAGGCTCCAGAATTGCACAGAGTAGTCAGGCAGTCTTCCTCTAGAAAACTACGCAATATGACCTAGCAGTGTTGCTCAGCCCAGAAATTGCACAATTCTCGGAGGTAGTCACCTGTTGACCCCAAAAATTGTGCAATCCCTCTGGGACAACTAGCCCAACTTAGCCAAAGAACTATGCAAATTTTAATCCCAAGATCACAGAATGATGCATGTGCCAACAGGTTGATCAGTTCCCTCTGAAGTTGAGCAAAACTAATTTTCATGCATGGAATGCTTTTCCCAAGGCAACATGCAAAGGCATCCCTATATTTAGGGATTTATTTTTACCCGCTGGAGGTTACATGCAATGATCATTTTAGACACCTCTCGCCAACTGTCACTTTTCCTATATTTGTGGCATGCGTGTCATAACCTTGATTTTATCAAAACTTATGAACCAGACACTACATAGCTCATTCCTCACATCAATCTTGCAACTTTGGCATCCCACATCGCATCTAGGAGTCGTCAACACATTTAGCTAAGTTGTTTCAGGGTAAGCCCACATTGCATGTCTTGCGTTGTGTTTCTATCTCTTTTTGTGTTTTGGCTTGTGTGAGTATTGTCTGCTTGATTTCAGCGAGCACTTGTTGTCGTTTCAATGCATGTTAGCTTGTAGATACACCATTTTAGTTTTTGTTCGCAGCTCACTGTTGTCACATATATGACACTATTTTTGCACTGACGGTTGCCATTGCAGAAACTCTCTTCACACATATGCATGTTTTCCAATTATCTAAATCCAACTGTCACTGTTTGCATGCATCATCATCCACTCTTGTTTACACTAAGTATCACCATGCATTCAAAATTCTCATGTTTTCAGTCACCCGTCGGCGGGCCTGGGCTAACTTAGCCCGGACCTTGCCTTGTCTGGCTAGCATTGCGCATTTGTGGAAGTGAAGGTTCTCCCTTCCCTCTAGAAATAGCACAAGTCTGAGCCAACACTCACCCCTAGGCTTGCATTGTGAAATTCTAGGTTTGCATGTCACTGTTGATTGAAATTGTGCATTGTGTAGTTTCAGTCCTCAACAGGCCAGTCTAGACTATGCATTTTGCATTTCCAATAGTCACTCAACCTCTTGATAGCCTGGACTATGCCTTGCGCAGTTTTGGCAGTCAGCCTCCTAATGAAAATTGTGCAATCTTCATAGAGAGTCACATAGGTATGTTGTAGGTCATTCTTCAAGTTTGTTTTGGTTTTTGACTGACAGATTGATTTTCATGAGTGATACTATGTTGCTAAGTATCACAGATGTTCATTTACCTCTAAATAGCACAAGTATAATGGCTTCTAGGAGAGCAGAGTCGATGACACCATTTAGAGTGCAACTGGGGCTGCTATCGATCAAGTGTTTATGAACTTTCCTATATATGAAGACATCAAGTTGTTCATGGACAAGGATATCAAGATGAAATGGCAATGGCATGACAATGAGAAGAACCATTAGAAGCAGTAGAAGGTAGCACACATGCATGCGACACATGCAAGAGGAAGGTTGTTGACAACGTAGAGGCGGAGAAAAGTTACAAGTTCAAGCAAATCCACTTGTGATGAAAGGAACTTTGGAGATTGAGGCTATGAGGTGACGGTACGATAAGGGGATCGCACGAAGGTAGAGAGAAACAGAGAAGGAGTTGTAGGTTCTAAAGGAGCAACTCAAGGAAGAATAAGAGCCACACAGAAGAGAGAAGGAGTTGTAACAAAAACAAGCACATCAAGAGGCGCAACATGCATAGACTGATGAAACTGCACCCATACAGGTTATGGATCCATCTAGTAGCTACCACGGAGCAGACAAGGTGAGAAATGTTGTCAATTACATGCAAGGGTATTCAGGAACATGGATATCATTGTGCACACACATGCGATCCCACCCATTTGGCACACTCACTAAGGCGAACACAAGAAGAAATTCCGACTGGAGCTAAACATGTATGTTGAAAAGTTGATGCACATGGTCACCAGCACACACTCGGAGATCAGCATAGACACCATGCATCAGTGTGTTTATGGTCCAGCTGCACTCAAGACAGTGATGTGAATATTATTAGACGAGTTGGACAGAGTAGCCATAGCAGTGTACTCGGATGAAACGGAGGCAAGAGCTCTCTTTCAGCAGGATGTCACCATTGAGTGCACAGACACCATCACCGACGACCAAGCTTGGCATCAGTTCTCCACCGTCATCATTGCAAGGATGTCAAAGATTTGGTCTCACCATAACTTTTTGAGTCTTAGTGATGCCTTGCATAGCTCGCTCAAGCCTATTTTGTCTCACATGGGTACATGTGCAAGTTGTATGTAACATCTTGTCAAGTGGAAGTTCAAGTGTCGATAGTTGAATGTAACAGTCATAGAGTAGTTGAAGAGTCATGAGGGTAGGTTAAGAGTCACAAAGGGAAATGTTAAGATTCACTGCACCCTTTGCTATATATAGTACCTCATAACTCATTGTAGGGGCTTCTGGTTAGCCAAGCTTCCGATAGGAGTATCTTAGAGAAATATTGGAGAGTATTGTAACAATCCTTGGCTTCTCCACTATGTAGAGCTAGTACATCTATTTGGAGGAGAAGGAGGAAGTGACTGTAATGTTCCGCTATTAGGACTAGTGATCAGTCATGGTTGTACTATATTAATGGAACTTTCACTTCTTAATATAACAGAGCCAACACATTTCATGCATATGTTGTATTCTATTTCATCTATCTTGTTTACTCTAAATGATATATGTATATGTTTTCTTACGCATGTGTGTATGGACTCTTTCTGTATATGTATGTATGAATTTTACTGAAATGTGTTGTTGGTTTAACCATAACTTTGGATTGTCAGCTTACTTTCCTTCCAGTTTGTGATGCATCCTTGCTCGTGTGTTCCCTTCTTAACCACGCGCTTCCATAGGTTTCCATGGGCGCACACACACATCATCCTTGGTGTGTTAAAACTATTCATACACCTTCCTTGACTTGCTTCATATGTCACACCCTTGCTAACAACAGGGACATCTTACTTGCCTCTACCTCTGCGTGCAACTCTGGTCAAGGCGATACCATACGACCCACTGCTAGGATTCCTACACCAAATGGTCTGAGGTCTAGTTGGGACTTCTTACTGAGGACAACCCTTGACATGTTGGCGGGTCCAGCACCATCAACATTTTGGTGCTAGAAGGAGGGCCAAATGACAAGTTGTTTCCTCTCATCTTGTTTATAACCTTTTCACATCTATCATTGATTCAATCACATTCATCCCTCCACGATGTATTTCGCATGCCAAACCTCTCAACATCATGAGGGAGTTTTTTGATCTCTTGTCTAAATTCACATATGATGGTGAAGGAAAATTATCCTGGCTTGAGTACTTAGAATACTTCTATGCAGTCCTTGATAATGTAGATGAGTTATATGCAGAAGAGGTTTGTCTTCTACTATCATACACACTTTGCGAATCCCCACAATGATGGTGTTACAGTCTACATCCTGGTAGCGTGCACTCACTTGAGTAGTTTTTTGATCTCATTAAATCTACTTTCCATCATTTTGATCCAAAACCTCTTAACCAAAAGTTTTTACAACAACGGAAGGCCCCGCATGAATCTCCTATCGATTTTTGGTAGCGCTTCCATGATTTTCAGTTTGAAGCTTCGAAAATCCATATGAAATTTCCATATCTTTGGGACATATTCGAATACTGTATTAACAAATTAGTCAATCCCAAGAAGAAGTTCAAGATCAAGCCCCACTCAGCATACTTCGGTGATGGAATTGCGCAATCACAGACAGACATGGTCATTGTCACAAGTGATTGTTTACCGTCCCCTCATCAAATAGCTCCACCACTGTAGAGTGATGTGGGAGAGCATACAAACACATATGTTCAACCGTAACATCCTCCTGACATCTCTCCTTCTGATTTTTGCACAAACTTGGTTGTGAATCCATTGGGTTATCACATGCATTTTGTACCTCAACCTCCGTCTTTTTACTCGGATGATCCTCTAGATGACACTATCTTGAGTTCTTCCATTCTAGACTCTACGCTTGTTGTGAACAAGGACCAAGCCATTGATGGAGTTGGTGTTGCATAGCCAACATGCATTGTCATTCATGAAGAGTATGAATGGGAGCTTGAACATCAATCAACAGTAGAGGACCATCCATGTCTGACTGCACCTCCTCCATTTTTTCCTGAAATCCTTGATGATCGTTCCATCCCTGATTTTTCATGTGTATCTCCATCCACGGATGCACCTATTATTGATCATTCACAGGACACACCGTATGTCAACCCATCATCCGACAATGGAGAGGACCAATCATTCATTGAAAATCCACTTGATTTTTCATATGCTTTTTCTGGAAATGCAGAGGGTGAACATCCTTGCTTCTCATCTACCCCTCTGTGTGATTCATCAAATCATGAGGATGCTGACAAACATCTTGAATTTTCTGATCTTGATTGTCGTGATCTCTCTACTTCTTCATCCGATCACGATATTGATTCAACTATTGTTAATCTGTCTAAGACACTGGTATACGTCGATCTATATATCGACGTAGCCGAAACCCTGTAGACTATCAAGGAAATTAAGCCCGAGATGACGGTTATGTCAAGTCCTTGTTGTCCTAAGGTTGGTTGCACTTCTGATCAGGAAATTTTTCAAAAAACTAAGGCTCCTCATCACTCATTTGTATGCACCGAGGATCAATCTCACACATAGATTATTCTTCCTCCACTTGAACTACACGATCCCATCTCTCATGCATTGGAGGAATCTTACACAACAAGCACACTTGCACAATGTAAGTGGTCTACCTTTCTCACATTTTCCTACATGTCACAGTTAAGAGATTTCATACACTTAACATCTGAACACACTGTAGCACAACACCATGGCAAGTCCAGAGAGTGTATGTCATGCTCTTTTACTCACTTATGTTTCGTGGATGCTTTTAAACTTGGAATGTGTTTGTCTTCATTGTTATATCTTTCTTATTTTCTGGCTCGCACATCTGTGTTGTTCGCAAACCATGCCTTCACCCACATGGGTCAACCAATGTGCCTGTGATTGCATTGGAAGTGTCACTTCACGTGAACAGGCCCATGCACCGTTAGCTTAGGAGTAGGAGTAGTGTTTTCTTTCGATTTGCTTTCTTGCATGCATGTTTTCTTATTTTCCTACTTGTTTTCTTACTCGCTTTTCTTACGCATTTACTTATTATTTTTTCTTCGTTCTCTGGTTTGTTTGCTTGTTTGAATTCGTAGGTTAGTTTCACACAAACTATGTGTGACCCTTGAATCAAGCAAGGCAAAGTACAAGAGGACTTGTTCAATTATCAATACTTGGTTATCTGTCGTCCCACCTCTGTATGAAGAACTTGTTATCATTAGTCCATTATACGCCAATGGAAAATACGTATTGTTTGAAGTGAACCTTGGTGAGAACAAAATGCTTGCACACTAACTAGTGTCACCTACTCTAGTAAGTTTTTATGGGTTAACCCTTGTTAGCTTAGTCAAGTAGAGTAAGGTAAGGGGAAAAACCTTAACAATCATGTCATAGGTATATATAAACTACTTCTCTAAAGGATCAACCTCTTTTGCTCTCATTAAGTCAGGATCTCTCTTTTGCCTCTAAAATGAATAAGTGTTATGCACAGTCACGAAAATGAAAATGAAAAAATTGAAAATATGAAAAAATTTCGAAAAAATGAAAAATGAATAAGGTGAAAGAAGAGAAAGTATTCCTGCACAGAGAGGTGATGCAAGTAACTCCGCCAAGGTACTGACCAGGTTTGCTGGTAGCGAAGCGATGCTTGTGTTTCTGTGTGACTCTATCGGGGTATTGTCTAGGCCTGCTGGCAGTGGAGCAACACCAGAGATGAAACTAAAACTCTGACAATCAGATGACTTGTGCACAAATATACCCCTCATCCCCAATTGAAACAATTGTGTTGACTTGCCTTGGAATGTGCTTCGACTGACCAAGGGCTTGGGAGATGCTACATCTTACAATCAAGCAAGTGTGGAAACCAAGATGAATAGATAATTGAGCAATAATTCCAAAGGTGTTAGACTTACTTTTCACGAACAAGATCCATTTAGAGAGCTACAGTTCTACCAGTGTGTCGCCAAGTGTTGTAGCAGCTATAAAAACTCTCCAAAATTTTTCCTTAAATTCATTTTGGAGCCTCCCTACCAACCATCCTCAACAGCATGTCTTGCACTGTCAAGCATATAGGCTTTCATTGTTTCTCAGTGTCTTGTCAGCCTGTGAATGTTAGTTTGCTTCACTCCCCTCATAGGATGTCTTTCCTGACTTAGACCATGTGTTGGCCAAGAAGCTTCTACAGAAAATTATGCAATTCTGGAGGGGAACGAGCCTTCTATTCAGAAATTGCAAAAATCAACTGGTCAGCCTACTAAGCTCAATAATTGCAAAAATTAGTCTGTCAGGTTTCCCTCAGAAAATTGTGCAATTCTAGAGGGGAACCAGCCTTCCCTCCAGAAATTGCGCAAATCTACCTGGAAGCCTAGCAGCCTACTGGGCTCCAAAATTGCGCACAGTAGTCAGGCAGTCTTACTCTAGAAAACTACGCAATATGACCCAGCACTGCTTCTAAGCCCAAAAATTGTGTAATTCTGGGAGGCATTCACCTAATGACCCCAAAAATTGCGTAATCCCTATGGGAGAGCTAGCCCAGCTCAGCCCAAGAACTGTGCAAATTTTCATCCCAGGCTCGCAAACCAATGCATGTGCCTTGAGGTTTACTAGTTCCTTCGGAGACTGAGCAAAACTAATTTGGATGCATGGACTGTGTTTCCCAATGCAACATGCAAAGGCATCCCTAGATTTAGGGATCTATTTTTAGCATGTGTTGGTTATATGTAATGCTTATTTTAGAAACCTCCAGCAAAGTGTCGCTTTTCCTAGATTTGTGGCATGCACATCATAAACTTGATTTTATCAAAACTTATGAACCAGACACTGTAGAGCTCATTCCTCATATCGATCTTGTAGCTCTGACATCCCACATCGCATTTAGGAGTCATCTGCATATTTAGTTGAGTTGTTTCGAGGTAAGCCCACTTTGCATGTCTTGCACTATGTTTCTGTCGCCTTTTGTGTTTCGTCTTGTGTGAGTGTTGTCTACTTGATCTTAGTGAGTGCTTGTTGTCATTTAAATGTATGTTAGCTTGTAGAAGCATTATTTCAGTTTTCATTCGCATCTCACTATTGTTGCATGCATGACACTGTTTTTGCACTAACGGTCACCGTTGCGGCCACTCATTTCACACACATGCATGTTTTCCCATTTTCTGAATCTGGCACTCATTTTCATCATGCATGATCATTCACTCTTGCTTACACTTGGTATCACCATGCATTTAGACTTATCATGTTTTCAGTGGCCCGTCGGCGGGCCTAGGTTGCCTTAGCTCGGATCTTGCCTTGCCCAGCTAGCATTGTTCATTTCTGGAATTGAACTCTCCACTTTCCCTCTAGAAATTGCGCAAGTTTGGCCCAGTACTGACCTTTAGGCTTGCATTGCGCAATTCTAGGAGGCAGTTCCTTGGTGGCCCTAGAAACTGCACAATGCAGTTTGCTGGTTTACATGTCACCGCTGATCAAAATTGCCCATTGTGAAATTTCAGTCATGAGCAGGCTAGGCTAGACTATGCATTATGCAATTCCAGTAGTCATTCAGCTTCCTGACAGCTTGGACTATGCCTTCCATAGTTCTGGCAGTTAGTCTCCCAGCCTCCCAGTGAAAATTGTGCAATCTTCACAGAGGGTCACACAAGTATGCTGCAGGTCAGTCGTCTAGCTTATTTTGGTTTTGGAGTGACAGATTGCTTGTCATGAGTGTTGCTATATCTTTAGGTATCACAAGTGTTCATCTACCTCTTAGCAACATAGGTATAATGGCTTCCAGGAGAGAAGAGTTGATGACATTGTTCAGAGCACAACTGGGGATGCATGCGATCAAGTGTCTATTAGCTTACCTATCTATGAAGACATCAAGTTGTTCATGGAAAAGGATACCAATATGAAATGGTAGTGACATCACAATGAGTAGCACCATTAGCGGTAGCAGAACGTAGCACACCTACATGTGACACATTCAAGACGAAGGTTGTTGATAGCGTAGAGGCAGAGCAAAGATGCAAGTTCAAGTAGATCCACTTGTGATGAAAGCAACTTTGGAGATTGAGGCTATGAGGCGACGACGTGATAATGGGATCACGCGAAGGTAGAGAGAGAAATAGAGAAGGAGTTTTAGGTGCTTAAGAAGCAACTCAAGGAAGAACAAGAGTCGCACAGATCAGATAAGGAGTCGCAACAGAAAGAGGCATAGCGGCAGCCACAACATGCACAGACTGATGGAACTACACCCATACAGGTTATAGACCCATCTAGTAGCTGGCATGGAGCAAATAGGGTGAGCAATGTTGTCGATCGCATGCAAGGGTATTTAGTTACATGGATGTCATTGTGCACATAGATGCGATCCCACCCATTTGGCGCACTCATCGAGGCAAAGACAGGAAGCAATTTTGACTGGAGGTGAACATGTATGTTGACAAGTTGATGGGCATGGTCACTAGCACACACTCGGAGATCAGCACAAACACCATGCATCATTGTGTTGCTAGTCGAACTACACTCAAGATAGTGATGTACATATTATCAAACAAGTTGGATAGACGAGCCATAGCAGTGTACCCATATGCATTGGAGGCAAGAGTTCGCTTTTAGCAGGATTTCACCATTGAGCACACGAATGCCATCATGGATGACCAAGCTTGGCATGAGTTCACCATCGTCGATCATCGCAAGGATATTAAAGAGTTGGTCTCACCACAATTGTCCGAGTCTTAGTGATGTCTTGCATGGCTCACTCAAGCCTATTTTGTCTCACATGGGTACATGTGCAAATTGTATGTAACATCTTGCCAAGTGGAAGTTCAAGTGTCGATAGCTGAATGTAATAGTCATAGAGTAGTTGAAGAGTCATGATGGTAGGCGAACAGTCATAAAGCGGAATGTTAAGGGTCACCCCACAATTTTCTATATATAGTACCTCATAACTAATTTTAGGGTCTTTTCGTTAGGCAGGCTTCCGATAGGAGTATCTTAGAGAAGCTTGGAGAGTATTGTAATGAGTCTTGGCTTCTCCACAGTGCATAGATAGTACATCTCTTTGGAGGAGCAAGTGGGAGTGGCTGTAACATTTCGTTGTCAGGACTATTCGTTGGTCATGGTTGTATTGTATGATTGGAACCTTCATTTCTTAATATAATAAATCCAACATGTTTCATGCATATGTCATATTGTATTTCAACTATCTTGTTTACTCTAAATGTTATATGTATCTGTTTTCTTACGCATTTATGTATAGACTCTTTTTGTATATGTATGTATGAATCTTACTAAAATGTGTTGCTGGTTTAACCATCCCTTTGGATTGTCATCTTACTTTCCTTCCAGTTTGAGATGCATCCATGCTTGTGTGTTCCCTTCTTAACCACGTGCTTTCACAGTTTTCCAAGGGGCGAACTCACATCACCCTCCATATGTTAGAACCGTTCATTCACCTTCCTTAATTTGCTTCCTATGTCACACCCTTGTTACCAATAGGGACATCTTACCTACCTCTGTGTGCAACCATGGTCAAGGTGATATTGTATGACCCACTGCTAGGACTACTACAACAAACGGTGTGAGGTCTAGTTGGGACTTCTTACCATGAAGTTCGCCTGACATGTTGGCAGGTCCAACACCTTCAAGAGAGAGGTAACTTCTTCAAATTTTCCCTCACTAGGTTCCCCTTCTTCCTTCTTACTTGCTGAATCATCATCAGTTATAGGGATTTTTGAAGGAGGTCGAGGCTTCCCTTGCCTTATCTTGGTGCTCTTCATTATTTTTATGTATAGGGGACCATGCCTTGGCTACCTACTTTTGGGCTTGACAGGTGTGCCCAATGTGAACAATGTCGCATCCACTACTTGCTTTATATTCCCTAGAGAGAGACTTGTTTGTTGTCCTTGTCTTTCTATCTCTTGACACTTAGAGGTCCCCTCAGGGTTATCTTTCTCTATTCCTTATTTCTCTCATTTTTCTTCCTTATTTTTAGCTTCTTATTCCTTTGTTTTTTATTCCTTATCTTCTTCCTTCTTTCCTTCCCTACCTCCAATGCTAGAGGCTAGTGTTTCTTCATGTGTGATGGCTTGAGTTTCAATGAAAATTTCCCTATCCATGTCTACAAAAATAAATCCATAGCACAAGTTTCCTTAGGTGACATAGAGAATCCATAATAATCAATTCAATGAGGCCATGGTGGGAAATATTTTGGTGCTTCCCTTCCCTCTCTTTATGGCTCATTTCAATGATATATTATAGGAGGAAATGGGGAACACTAATTCTCTCTGAAATAGGTAATTCTGCTTTGAATCTTATCTCATGGAGCAACCAAAAATGATAGGCATATACAATCATCAACCTCCCCTCCAAAGATATGTATTTGAGGATGTGATATCCCACTTCATCCAAGGGGTAAGGTAGGCTCTCCCTTCTCACTCCATTTTTATCTTCTATAGGCTTTTCTCCCTGAATTAAGAAGTTCTTCCTCACTATAATGCTCACTTCTTTATGCTCCTTGCTCCATTGAATTCCTAAGGGTAACGTAGTCACTCTTCTTATGAGTTCAAGATTTAAAGAGATGGAAAGGCCTCTAACAACAGTAGTGGCACTATCCTCTAGTTGAGCATTTAGTGCCATGGTAAATTCCTGAGTTATATCATCATCATACCCCTTTAACTGTCCAAAGAAGCCAATCCACTGATGTATTAGAAAAATATATACCACATGAGGATGTTGATGAATTATTTTTGTGTCTGTAGGTTCTCTTCTGTTGAAACCTCCCTGCATTTGTCCTACTTCTCCTTCTCAAGGTTACTTGAGTGTATTTTTATTTTTTGATTCAGAGGAATCTTGGGAGAAGGATGCTAATTGTAAAAAAAAACAACTTTTGTTTGTTTCTATCTTGCCTTCACATCTAACTATTGCACATTTTTTTTGCCACATGGTACTTAATTCAAGTTGAATTCTCCATGTAGATGTATGTAAATTAAAGAGGGAGAAAACTACTTACTCCTTTCAATATAAATATGTCATGTGCATAAGGGTTTGAGGAAAACTTTGGGTAGTTTTAGCTCCCTTTCTCCCTTCAATTCTCTCATGTAGCTCCCTTTTGGACCTCTTTTAGTAGTTCACATCGTCATGTAGCTTCTCTTGTAGCACCTCCAAACATAGTTTAAAGTAGCTCAGTGGTGCCCTAGGTAGTCTTTGATAGCACTAGCTCATCCTTGTCTAACTATTTTCTAGAAACGAGTAATTATATAAATGGAGTTGAGCCTTGTACTTAATATTCCTTTTTGTGGTAAAGGATCAAAGAGATTTGGTGACATGGCTCTTGCATGAACTTTGATTTTTTAACCTTTGTCCACAATCCTTGCAATCATCACCCTCATGATTATCACCTCACAACTCGTTATCACCACCGCACTTGAGTTGAGTTTTCCACATTGCATGTGTGACTGAATGAACTTTAGTTTACTAATTGAAGGTGGGCAAGTTTACTGGCCACCTCCAGCCCATAACAAATTCTTTTCTCGACCATTACACATTTTAGTATTATATGCATACATAAGAGGTGAGGGTTGTCATACCTGAGCCTACCTATGATGTCGAATTGCTAGAGAATATTTCATGCTGGAGAAAGACTTCATAATATGATGATATTGAAAGTCTTTATTTCCTTTTCTTTCTTCTGCACATGCCCTCATAGCTTAATGATTCTTTAACTGATAAAATTGTTTTGTGTATGCAAGTTTATTCTCGGTGTCTATTCTTCTCCTAGTGGAGTGGATGAATAATCAGGTATCTGCTTTATAAGGATGGTGTGTCCCTTCTCAAATTTAGAAATGGCATCATGATGGTCAAGGTGGCTGGATCTTTTGCTCTGTGGGTGAGAAAAAAAATGATGTTGAGTTTTGCTGTGACTATATAGGGTACTACTAGAAGAATCTCCTTCCTGTAGTAGTCACTTAATTCCTCTTAGAGACCTCATATTGCATGTGGGATTGAGGGAAAGTCATAGGAGATGTAAGGACACGATTAAAATCATCAAGAGTGGGTGTAGGTGGTGAGAAAGTTGATGACAAAGCTATTTCTGGGTTATTTTTTTATGTAGGATGGAGTGGAATTTGAAGATGAATCTTGGCCAGATGAAGTGGATGAGTGATGAAGGTGATATGGGTGGACCTCTCTCAACATTTAATAAATAAGTCATGACATTGTGGCCCCTTCCACCAATCAGATCTGCCTCCTGTAGCATTTTGGGTTGCTCTTGTAGCATTTCAGGCTGCTCCTGTAGCATTTCAGGACAATCCTATAACACTTCAAAAAGGAGGAAAAACATGATTCTATTGTTGGGTAGATGATGGAGAGAAGTATGGAGGTGAGTGAAGAGGGTGAAAATGTAATGGATGGATGGAAAAATGGAGGAATGAATCTATATAACTTATTCTATAGCCATGATTCTATTGACTGCCTATAGTTATGCAAAAGAGAGATGTTAACAAAATTGGTTTAGGAACTCCTTCCTTGTGTTTTCTTCTTTTTTCTTTTCTTTTTATTCTTTTTTGAGACATGCATGATTCCTCTGCAAAGGTTTTCAACCTACATGCCCAGCCTAGTTGCCTCAAAGGAGGTTTTCACCTAAGGGTCTTTTCATCTTTTTATATTCTTTAGTTTTTTTTTTTTTTGATCCTGGGCTGCCTCAGAGAGGTTTTCAACCCTAGAGTTGGCCTTAGATGCCTCATAGAATTTTTCACCTAGGCCCTTTATTTATTTATTTTAGAAGTTATGTGAATTGACGACTGTAAGCCTACCAATCACATTCAATTATCCATTAATTGAAATAATAATGTTTTCCTTTGTGTTGATGGTGTTGGACCCACCAACATGATAAAGGATCTCCTCGGTAAGAAGTCCCAACTATACCTCCGAACGTTTGGTGTAGGAGTCCCAGCATTGGGTCATACAGTATCGCCTTAACCGCAATTGTGCATAGAGGCAAGTAAAATGTCCCTATTGGTGGCAAGGGCGTAACATGCACAACAAGCCAAGGAAGGTGTATGAAAGGTTCTATCACATGAAGAGTGAGGTGAGTGCACCCGTTGGAAACCTGTGAAAGCACGTGGTTAAGAAGCAAACACATGAGAAAGGACGCATCACAAATTGGAAGGCAAGTAAGCTGACAATCCAAAGTGATGGTTAAACCAACAACACATTTCAGTAAGATTCATACATACATATACAAAAAGAGTCTATACACACATGCGTAAGCAAACATATACATATGTCATTTGGAGTAAACAAGATAGCTAAAATACAATAACCATATATGCATGAAACGTGTTGGCTCTATTATATTAAGAAGTGAAAGTTCCAATTATACAGTACAACCATGATCGACCACTAGTCTTGATAGTGGAATGATACATTCACTATCACCTGCTCCTCCAAAGAGATGTACTAGCTTTGCACTATGGAGAAGCCAACACTCGTTACAATACTCTCCAAGCTTTCTCTAAGATACTCCTATCGGAAGCTTGGCTAACCAAAAGCCTCTACAACAAGTTATGAGGGACTACATATAGCAAAGGGTGGGGTTACCCTTGAAATTCTCCTTTGTGACTATTCACCTACCCTCATGACTCTTCAACTACTCTATGACTGTTACATTTAGCTATTGACACTTGAACTTCCACTTGACAAGATGTTACATACAATATGCACATGTACCCATGTGAGACAAAATAGGCTTGAGCAAGCCATGTAAGACATCACTATGACTCAGAAAACTATGGGAAGGCCAGCTCTTTGACATCCTCATGATGGTCGACAGTAACGAACTGATGCCAAGCTTAGTAGTCCACGATGGTGTCATGTACTCTGTAGTGAAATCTTTCTAGAAATGAACTTTTGCTTTTGTTGCATCCGGGTATACTAATAGGGCTCCTTTTTCCAACTCATCTAATAGCATGCGCATCATTGTCTTGAGTGTGGCCGTACTAGTGACATAATGATGCATGGTACCTGCACTGATCACCAATTCTGCACTGGTGGCTATGCGCATTAGCTCATCAAAGTACGAGTCAAGATCCACTTAGACTTTTGCCTTTGCCTTTGGCTCGATGAGTGTCCCAATAGATGGGATTGTATGTGCATGCACAACAACATTTATGCTTCTGAATACCCGTGCATGGGAAGCTTGCAAACTAGTGATGAGCTGCGGGAGTTATTCATAGTTCTGGATATGGATACGTGCCTTCAACTTCACTGCTCTGGGCTTCATCATCTTGGCAAGTGTAACAGGGCTCCCTTGTATCTCATTATCCATGTTTGCATGTGGTCAAAAAAAATATGAAAGTTTAACAAGATATGTTCTCTCCTATCTCATCGTTGCTTCCAACTGTTGAGATGGACAACTGCCTTATGCACGGTACCAAATCTAGAGTACAATGCCCGCATGACTGTCTCAAGGGACGATACTTCATCCATTATCACCTTCTTCAACTTTGCTTGGGCAGATGTTGTAACCAATTATCCTCCCTACTTGGTCATTTGTAACTCCTTATCCATTCGCTCATTCTCTACTATAAAGAATTAGACACTTGAGCTAGTGGCTTTGGCATATGTTATGGTAGCATCAACCAATGTTGATGGATGCTTGTGCACGTCAGATACGATCATTCGTTCCTCAAACTGCATAGGAGATGTGTGGTAATCCAGAGTAGACACTCTTCCTAATTTCACAACTTTATGCTGCGACTCATCGAATGATATGTTGTGCATCTCTTCTTCCGGATTGTCTCCAAGGATCTCATTATTTCCTTGCTTGCTTGGGACTTGCTCTACCTCTAGATTTGGTGAAGCTCATGGTTCGACCTCTTGGTGGTAAGGCATGAGGTCGATGTCTTTACCTAACCCTGGTTGCTCCATCTTTGTATCCATCTACTCAAGTTCTCATTCAACCTCTTCAGCGAAGTCCTACTTCTGCAACTGCTCACATTGTCTGCTTTATGCCAGCTGCTCGAATGAGTCTACTACCTGTATGGGTGTAGTTTTATTTATCTGTACATGTTGCGCCCCCTACTATACCTATCCTTGCTGCACTTCCTTCTCCTATCTGCGCAGCTCCTATTCCTTCCGAAGTTGGTCCTTCAACTCATGCAACTCCTTCATTGTTTCCTCCATTCTCTGTTTTTATCTTTGCCTTTGCACGATCCTCCTATCGCGTTGTTGTCACTTCATCACTATTACCAAAGCTACTTTCTACATAATTAGGTTTGCTCTAAACTTGCAGATTTTCTCTGCCTCTGCATTGTTGACAATATTTCTCTTGAATTTGTCACACGTCGATATGTTTACCTATGCTACTTCTTCTTCTTCAATGGAAGAATAGGCCAAGGTGCCTTCTTCTTCCGGTGTATCTTAGTTAACAGTCCTACCGAGATGTGGTATAATACTTCTTGCATGACGAGCTTGTCCATGGAAAAGTTTGGTAAAACCTGTGGAGGCTTCTCCGTGCTATACATTCGTATGAACGTGCCAAACAGTGAGGCATACCAAGTAGCTATGTCGATTAGCACCTCCATTTCTACCTTCGACATGCAAGGTGGATCCTACTCAAATATCATCATGTACACCAGGGTGAAAAAAATGATCTAACGGGTATGTGATGAACCCTTAGAAACTGCACTCGGAAAACAATTTACAATAAGTATTAACAGAGGCTTTCGCTGATGTCCATGTCAACTTCAAGCCCTGGAACTCCTGATAGGCACAGATTACAACAAAAATATAAGTAGACATGTAGATTTCTGCTTCCTGACCTTTGGGCGGCTACCGAGCTCCTGCTACCTGTTCCTTCAGCTTCTAAGCCAACATGTCAGACCAATTGCATGCTTTGCCTACACTAGCCAGTTGATCCAACGCAATCACCCAACTCTGCAGGAACGTCTCCATGCCCTTTCGACCACACAAGTGACATGCAAAGATGACCAAGTACTATTATGGCTTCTGTAGTATATTCATCTTGTAAATCTGGTTGGGTATCATCATGAATTTGGCTGGGCCTAGGTTTTCAAGATATCCCTAGAGTTGGCATTGCTGCTAGGTATGTTGAACGGTGTCTCCATGGTGATCACTGGCTTCGACAAGTGGTACATCTGTTGATAATCCTGTGCCCTGAAGGTAGAAATCTCCGTCCCGCTGACACTGCTCAATGTCATCGTCTTGGGATTAGTGTGAGAGACGATCCAGTGTATCATGTCTGCGGATGGGAATGTGGGGTATCTACATGCAATCTGATACAAGCCGAACTTGTGAATGTTCACATAGACTTGACAGTCTTCAATATTTTTGCCAAATGTGCCTAAGAATGCATCATTGACCTCTTGCCATTTCAGCTTGATATCTTTTTCTACGATCAACTTGGTGTCTTCGTATATCATCAAAATCATAGACACTCGCTCAACTGCTGCTCTAGTTGCACTTCTATTGGTGTCCTTTGACCCTGCTCTCTTGAAGGCCATTGATCATGAGCTGCTAAGAGAGGGATGAACACCTGCTATATCTAGAGACATGGTGACATGCATGGCAATAAATCTGTTAGCTAAAACCAAAGAAAACTTGAGGACTGATATGCAACATACCTAGGGAACTACTGGAAAGGATTGCACAATTTTCACTAGGAGGCTGGGAGATTGACTGTCAGAACTGCGTAACAGGTAGTCCAGATTGTTGGGAGGTTGGCTTACTACTGGAATTGTGTAATGTGAAATCCAGATTGGCTTGTTGGGTGCCGATATTGCGCAATACGTAATTTCAGTTGGCAAGAGATGCAAGCCTAGGGACTGCATTGCACAATTTTCTGGGCCAACAGTCACTACCTCCCAAAATTGCACAAGGAAAGATTGGATGACACTGACTGGCTAGATTTGTGCATTTTCTGGGAGGAAGGTAGAGCCTTCCCTCTCAGAATTGCACAATGTTTTTTGGGTGAGGTAGAGTCTAGGGCAAGGTTTCTGAAACCCACCGATGGGAAACTGAAATCATATGAAGATGTCAATGCATTGCGATACTAAGTGTAAGCGTGAGTGAATGATCATGCATGCAAACATTGAATGCAAGATTCAAAAAATGGAACTACATGCATGTGTGTGAAACACGTTGCCGAATCAACGACCGTTTGTGAAAAATAGCATCATGCATGCAACAATAGTGAGATGCAAAATCAAAATCAAACGATGCTTGCATAGGCTAACAAGCATGAAAACAACAACAAGCATTCACATAAATCAGGCAAGCATCACTCACACAAGCCAAAACACAAAAAGAAACAAAAATGCTGCTAAAGACAAGTAAAGCGTACTTACCTAGAAATAGATGAGATGGATGTGCCAAAGACTCTTCGATGTACTGTGGGATGTCAGAGCTTCAATATGGATATGAAGAATGAGGTTTGAAGTGTCAAATAAATAAGTTTGAGGCTCATGATGTGCATGCCACAAATCTAGGAAAAAGAGACATATGGAGGAAAGTTTTTAAAATGATCTTTGCATGTAACCTCCAGCTGCTAAAAATAGATCCCTAAAATCTAGGGATTCCTTTTGCATGTTGTTTTCTGCTATTTCGGGAAAAAGCAACCAATGCATGCAAGTCAATTTTTCTTGGTCCTAGAGGGAAACGATCAACCTAAAGGAACATGCAACAGCTTGCTTGACTGAGAGGGATTTTTACGCAATTTATGGGAGGAAGTTGGGCTAGATGTCCAGAGGAATTGTGCAATTTCTAGCAGGAGTAGTTGATTGCTACCCAAAATTGCACAATTTCTAGGCGAAGCTACTGGGAAAGATTGCGCGGTTTTCACTGGGAAGACTGTTTGACAAGATTGCACAGTTTCTGGGCTCAACATGTTGTCAGTCAGATTTACACAATTTATGGAGGGAAGGTTGGTTCCCCTCCATAATTTTGTAATTTATTGAGGGAACTGCTTAGCCAGCAGCTGGCCTAAGTCCAGAGTGGCAGCCTGTGAAGTGAATGAAACAAGCTATCATGCACAGGCTAGCAAGCTACTGAAAAACCAATGAAGCTTATGTACTTGACAATGCAAAACATGTTGTTCAGGAGGGTTGGTAGGGAGGGTAAAAAATGATGCTAAGGAAAACTTTTGGAGGGTGTGTGTAGTCGCTACAACACTTGGTGACACAATGGTAGAACTCTAGCTCTCTGAATGGATTTTTTTCGTGAAAAGCAAGTCTAACACCTCCAGAAGTATTGTTTAGTTCTCTATTCATCTTATTCTCCACACCTGATTGATTGTAATATGTAGCATTTTCCAAGCCCTTGGTCGGTTGGCACACATTCCAAGCCAAGTCAACACAGTTTTTTCGATTGGGGATGAGGGGTATATTGGCGCACAAGGAGTATGGTCGTCAGAGTTTTAGTTTGATCTCTTGTGTTTCTCTATTGCCAGTAGGTCTGGACAGTACCCCGACGGAGTCACACAGGAACAAAAGCATCGCTCCACTGCTAGCGAGACTAGTTAGTACCCCTGTGGAGTTACTTGCATCACCTCTCTATGCAGGAAGCCTTTCTCATCTTTCACCTTATTCATTTTTTTGAAATTTTTCACTTTTTCATTTTTTTCATTTTTCGTAACTATGAATGGCACTTATTCATTTCAGAGGCAGAAGAGGGATCCTGACTTATTTAGAGAAGAAGAGGTTGTTCCTTCAGAGAAGTAGTTTATATATATCTCTGACATGCTTGTTAAGGTTTTTCCCCTCAACTTACTCTACTTGACTGAGCTGACAAGGATTAACCCAAAAACAACTGAGTAGAGTAGGTGACACTAGTTAGCATGCAAGTGATGTGTTTTCACCAAGGTTCACTTCAAACAATATGTATTTTCCATTGGCATATCATGGGATGAAGATAACAAGTTCTTCATATAGAGGCAAGGCAACATATAACCAAGTATTGATAACTACACAAGTCCTCTTGTACTTTACCCAACTTGTTTCAAGAGTCCCACAGAGTTTCATGTTAAACTAACCTACGATCTTAAACAAGCAAACGAACAACAAAACAATGTGAAAGAAGAAGTATATGTGTAATAAAAATGAGTAAGAAAACAAACAGGCAACCAAACAAACATCCATAAAGACGAGTAATGAGGAGCCTCGGGTTTTTCAAAAATTTATTGATCAGAATTGAAACCAACCTTAGGACAAAGAGGGCTTGTCATAACCATCAGCTCAGGCTGAAGTGTCTTGATAGTCTATGGGGCTTTTACTTCATCAACAGATAGATCATCATAAATAGGCGGCTTGGAAAAATCAACTGCGATAGAATCATCATCATGATTGAATACGAGAGTAAATAGATCACGACAACTATGTCCAACAAAATCAATGATTTCGTCAGCATCCTCATGATCTGATGAATCAAATAGAGGGGTAGATGAGAAGCAAAAAAATTCACGCTCTGTGTTTCGAAAAAAAGCAGATGAAAAATCAAGTGGATTTTGAATGAATAATTTGTCCTCTCCATTGTCGAATGATGGATTGACATCCGTTGTGTTTTGTGAATGATCAATAGTGGGTGCATCCCTAGACAGAGATACACATGCGAAATGATGGATGGCAAGATCACAAAAGATGTCAGGAAATAATGGAGGACGCTTAGACAGAAGGGAGTCATCCTTCGCCGAGGGTCGATGTTCAAGCTCCCAGTCATACTCTTCATGAATGACAGCACATGTTGGTTGTGCAACACCAACTCCGTTGATAACTTGATCCTCATTCCCAGCAAGTGTAGAGTCTATAATGGAAGAACACAAGGCAGTGCAATCCGGAGGATCAACATAACACGAAGATGGAGGTCGAGGTAAAACAGGCATGTGAGAACCCACAGGGTTCACAACCAAATCTACACAAAAAATAAGTGAAGCGAAGTTGGGAGGATGTGATAGTTGAACGGATGTGTGTGCCTATTCTCCCATGTCACTCTATGCTGGTGGAGATGTTTGATACTTCTAATGTAGCCACCGACACATTGGTCAACCTGTGTTGGTGAAGGAATGTTTCACGTACAACATACCTGTGTGAACCAGCAAACATGAAAGATACAACAATGAAGACAACCACGCTCTGAGTTTAAATGTGTCCACAGAACATACGTGAGTGCAAGTGCATGACATGCAATTCATGGACTTTCCATGGTGTCATCTGAAACTGCATGCAGCTATTAAGCACATGCATACTCTTGACTGTGACATGCAAGAAAATGAAAGAAACAAAGACAAATTATGTCATGCACGCATGCTTTCTATGTAATATTACTCCAATGCATGAGCGATGGAATCATGTAATTCGAGTTGATGAAGTATAATATATGTATGAGTTTGATCTTCAATGCATATAGACAAGTGATGAGGAGTCTCGGGTGTTTTAACAATTTCCTGATCATAAGTGAAACCAACCTCAGGACAGCGAGGGCATGACATGACCATCAACTCAGGCTGAAGTGCCTTGATAGTTTGTGGGGTTTCGACTTTGTCAAAATATAGATCATCATAAACAAGTGGCTTGGAAAAATTAACTGTGATAGAATCATCATCATGATCGAATACAGGAGTAAATAGATCACGACAACTATGATCACAAAAATCAATGATTTCATCGGCATCCTCATGATCTGATGCTGACCGGTTCATTGGGCCTAAAGATGATGTGACAATATCTCCATGGGTCTTCCTCAGCCCAATGACACACCCCGTGGATCCACAGAAACTGTACTCTTGCGTAGGGATCCTTCACAAAACAATGCGGGTCATACAGATTATAGCTTTGGGTGTCGAAAGGATATTTCTTGAACTCTTCTGTTTCGGCATCTGCATGCTTGAGATTTTGTATCTCGTACAACCTAATCTGCAATGGAAGAATAGGCCAAGGTGCCTTCTTCTTTCGGTACAACCTAGCTGACAGTCCTGTTGAGATGTGGTATGATACTTCTTGCATGACGAGCTTGTCCATGGCAAAATTTGACAAAACATGTAGAGGCTTCTCCACACTGTACATTTGTATGAAGGTGCTAGACAATGAGGCATACTAATAGGCTATGTTGATCAGTGCCTTCATTGTTGCCTTCGATATGCAAGGTGGATCCTTCTCAAATATGATCTTGTACACAGGGGTGAAAAAATGATCCAACAACTGTGTGATGACCCCTCAGAACCTGCATTCCGAAACAATTTACAATAAGTATTGACATAGGTTTCCGCTGATGTCGATGCCCACTTCAAGCCCGGGAACTACTAACAAGCATAGATTTCATCCAAGATGTAAGCGCACATTTAGATTTCTTCTTGCTAACCTTTATGCGGTTGCCGACCTCTTGTTACCTATTCCTTCAGCCTGTGAGCCAACATGTCGGACTAGTTGCATGATTTGCCTTCACTCATCAGTTGGTCCAACACACCCAACTTTGCGGGAAGATCTCTGTGCTCCCTTGGCCATACAAGTGACATGCAAATATGACCCAATATTGATATTCCTTCCACAGTATCTTTTTATTGTAAATTTGATTGAGTGTCATCCTGAATCTGGCTGGATCCTTCACCCAGGATTTCAAGATATCCTTGGAGTTGGCATTACTTTCGGATATGTTGAAGGGTGTCTCTATGGTGGTCACTGGCTTTAGCAAGTGTTACATTTGGTGATAATCCTATGCCCTGAGGGTAGAAATCTCCATCCCGTTCACAATGCTCAATGTCATCGTCTCCATATCAATGTGCAAGACGATCCAACGTAACATGTCTGCACATGGGAATGCGGGGTATCTGCATGCAATCCAGTCCAAGCCGGACTTGAGAATGTTCACATAGACTTTGAGTCTTCAAGATTTTCCCCAAATGTGCCTGAGAATGCATCATTGAACTCTCTCCATTTCAACTTAATATATTTATCTATGATTAGATTCATTTCTTCGTATATCGGGAAACTCATAGACACTCGCTCAGTTGTTGCTCCAGTTGTGCTTCCGTTGGTGTCCTTTGACCCTACTCTCTTGGAGGCCATTGATCTTGAACTGTTCAGGGAGGGATGAACACCTGCTATATTTGGAGACATGGCGACATGCATGGAAATAAATTTGTTAGCTAAAACCAAAGCAAACTTGAGGACTCACATGCAATATACTTGGGGAACTGCTCGAAAGGATTGTGCAATTTTCACTGGGAGGCTGAGAGACTGATTGTTGAAACTGTACAAGAGGTAGTTCGGACTGTCAGGAGGCTGGTTGACTGCTAGAATTGAGCAATGCACAATCTAGATTGACCTGTTCGGTGATGAGATTGCGCAATGCACAATTTCACCTACCAAGGGATGGAGGCCTAGGGACTGGATTGCGCAAATTTCGGGGCCATTAGTCATTGCCTCTCAGAATTGTGCAAGCCAAGACTGGAGGACACTGACTGGCTAGATTTGTGCATTTTCTGGGAGGAAGGAAGAGCCTTCCCTCTCAAAATTGCGCAATGCTAGCTGGGTGAGGCAGAGTCTCGCCCAAGGTTTCCTAGACCCACCGATGGGAAACTAAAAGCATATGAAGATGTGAATGCATGGCGATAATGAGTGTAAGTAGGAGTGAATGATCATGCATGCAAATAGCGAATGCAAGATTCAAAAAACAAAACTACATGCATATGTGTGAAACGAGTCATCGAATCGGTGACCATTCATGTGGAACAATGTCATGCATGCGACAACTATGAGATGCTAACAAAAACTAAAACAATGCTTTTACAGGCTAACATGCATGCCAATGACAACAAGTGTTCACAGAAATCAAGTAGAAAACACTCACACAAGCCAAAACACAAAAAGTGACAGAAATGTTGCAAAAGACAAGTAAAGTGGACTTACCTGGAAATAGATGAGTTGGATGTGCTGAAGACTCCTGGATGTAATGTGGGATGTCAAAGCTCCAAGATCGATATGAAGAATGAGCTCTGAAGGATTGAATAAATAATTTTGAGGCTCATGACGTGCATGCCACAAATCTATGAAAAAGCGACACTTGGAGGAGAGTTTCTAAAATGATCTTTGCATGTAACCTTCATATGCTAAAAATAGATCCCTAAACTCTAGGGATTCTTTTTTCATGTTTCTTTTTTCTATTGCGGGAAAAAGCAACCCATGCATGCAAGTCAAGTTTTCTCAGTCTCGGAGTGAACCGGTCAACTTCAGGGCACATGCAACAACCTGCTTGCTTAAGAGGGATTTTTGCGTAATTTCTAGGAGGAATTTGGGCCGGATGTCCAGAGGGATTGCGTAATTTCTAGGAGGAGCAGCTGACTGCTGCCCAGAATTGTGCAATTTCTTGGTTGAGCTGCACTACTGGGCCAGATTGCGCAGTTTTCACTAGGAAGACTATTTGACAGGATTGCACAGTTTCTGGGACCAGCAGGCTGCCAGTTAGATTTACACAATTTCTGGAGGGAAGGTTGGTTCATCTCCAGAATTGCACAATTTCTTGAGGGAACTCCTCAGCTAGTAGTTGGTCCATGTCCGGAGTGGCAGCCTGTGAGAGGAGTGAAGCAAGTTATCATGCACAAGCTGGAAAGCTACTGAATAACCAATGAAGGTCATGTACTTGATAGTGCAAGACATGTTTCTGAGGATGGTTGGTAGGAAGGCTCCAAAACGAAGCTAAGGAAAAACTTTAGAGAGTCTTTGTAGCTACTACAACACTTGGTGAGATAATGGTAGAACTCCAGCTCTCTGAAAGGACCTTGTTCGTGAAAAGCAAGTCTAACACCTCTGGAAGTATTGTTTAGTTCTCTGTTCATCTTGGTTTCCACACTTACTTGATTGTAAGATGTAGCACCTGCCAAGCCCTTGGTAAGTTGACAGACATTCTGAGCCAAGTCAACATAGTTGTTTTGATTAGGGATGAGGGGTATATTGGTGCACAAGTAGTATGGCCGTCATAGTTTTAGTTTCATCTCTCGTGTTGCTTCGCTACCAGCAGGCCTGGATAGTATCCCGACGGAGTCACACAAGAACACAAGCATCTCTCTGCTACCATTAAGCCTATTTAGTACCCTGGTGGAGTTACTTGCATCACTTCTCTATGCAGGAAGACTTTCTCTTCTTTCACATAATTCATTTTTAATTTTTTTGAAATTATTCACTTTTTCATTTTTTTCATTTTTCATAACTGTGCATAACACTTATTCATTTCAAAGGCTGAAGGGGGATCCTAACTTATTGAGAATAGAATAGGTTTCTCCTTTAGAGAATTAGTTTGCATATACCTATGACGTGCTTGTTAAGGTTTTCCCCCTCACCTTACTCTAGTTGACTGAGCTGACAAGGATTAACCCAAAAACATCCTACTAGAGTAGGTGACACAAGTTAGCCTGCAAGCGATCTGTTTTCACCAAGGTTTGCTTTGAACAGTACATATTTTCCATTGGTGTATCATGGAATGAAGATAACAAGTTCTTCATACAGAGGCAAGATGACAGATAACCAAGTATTGATAATTGCACAAGTCCTCTTGTACTTTACCCATCTTGTTTCAAGAGCCGCACACGGTTTCATGTGAAACTAACCTACGAACGTAAATAAGAAAACAAATAACAAAACAAAGAGAAAGAAGTAGGTGCGTAAGCAAAGCTAGTAAGAAAACAAGAAGGCAAACAAGCAAACATGCAAAGTAAGAAGCAAACATGCACACAAGCAAACAAACCAAGAGAAAACACTACTCCTACTCCTAAGCTAATGGTGCATGTGTCTACTCACGTGAAGCACTGATACTTCCAATGCAGCCACGGTGCATTGGTTGACCCCTTTTGGTGAAGGCATGGTTTACGAACAACATAGTTGTGCAAACCAGCAAACATGAAAGAGATAATAATGAAGACAAACACACTCCAAGTTTAAATGTGTCCATAGAACATACGTGAGTGAAAGTGCTTGACATGCAATCCATGGACTTGACATGGTGCCATGCGACACTGCGTGTAGCTATTAAGAACACAAATACTCTTGGATGTCACATGCAAGCGAATGAAAGAAACAAAGAAAACTTTTGTCGTGCACATGTGCTTGCTATGAAAGATTCCTCCATTGCATGAGCGATGGGATCGTGTAGTTCGAGTGGAGGAAGTATAATCTGTGTGTGAGATTGATCTTCAATGAATACAGATGAATGATGAGGAGCCTCAGGTGTCTCAACAATTTCTTGATTAGAAATGAAACCAACCTTAGGGTAGCGAGGGCCTGACATAATCATCAGCTCAATTCCTAGAGAAGCATAAATTGGTATCCATATACCACACAGTACCTACCTTCACATGAGATATACTTAATAAGGTGGAAGCTAATTTCATTCCAAGGATATGGTAGAATTTCTCTTCTAACTCCATTTTTGTCTTCCATTGCCTCCTCTCCTTCTAAAAAGAATTTATTCTTTGCAATTTGGATATTTCCCTTATCCTCCTTTCTCCAAGGCATCCCTAAAGGAAGGGTAGTGATTCTGCCTATGATTTTAAGGGTCAGTTCTATAGATAGTCCTTTCACCACAACAGTGGCATGGGTCCTAGTCAGTGGAATGAGGGAGAGAGAAAAATCTCTGGCTACTTCATCATCATATCCCCTCAATTTCTCAAATAAACCCATCCAATTGTGCCTTGTGAATATCTCTAGTACAGGAGGGTGCTGATGAATCCTCACTATGTTTATGGGTTCCCTCTTATTAAAACCCCTTTTCATTTTCTCTAATAGATGTAGGGTTGCATATGTATAATACCAAATTTAATGAATGAGGTATTTTAAATGAAAATTCTATGTATACAATTCCCCTAGACTGCAATCCTTTTCAATACAATAGAAGGTTTTTCTATGTTCTTTTCACTTGGAAATTGTGGGAAAGTATAGAGCCTACCTCCTTATCACTTCTTGATGAAGTGTACCTACTTTTTTCCCTTGTAAAACTACTCACTGCCAATCCTATAGGTGTTGTTATGTATCCTATAGGATCTTATAGGTGCTCCTATGTAGGGAAAAAACAAATTATTCCTTTTCTGTAAACTACTTGAGGGCAAAGAGTGACTTTGCTAGTGTGTAGCCTTGAGAATGTGAATGCCTCTATGCATGGGGATCAATGTTTATTTCCTTATATGGGTGATTTGAGTGGGGTGGTGTGCTAGAAGCTGAGGTACAAATATCTATTTTTAGACAGTTGGTCCCACTACCACATCATCATTCTCCTCACCTCGTAATCAAATCCCACTTTCGACCTCATCTCTCCTTTTCCTTGACTTGACTATTGCCACGTGTGTAAGGACTAACTCTCTTCTCCTCATTGACTCAGCGAAGGTGGCCAAGTTAACTGGCCACCTTTCGCTTATAAATCAACTCTTTCACAACTTTTACATGTTTGATCATATTATTCTAATGAGAGAGTGGAAGCAAGATAATTACCTATGGTAATGATGCCTTGATGCTGTTTGATGAAGAATGAAGTCCTTGCTATGTACTAGATGCATGTGTTCTTCTCCTCTCTCTTTTTTTTTTCCTTTGATGTTTTTCTTTGATGTGCAGGTACTAGATGTTGATTTTGCTACTAAGCTCTGGAGGAGCTTCTTTGACCTTTGGATTTCCATGGTTCAAGTTGACTGCAACTTGTGTTTTTTTTGTTTTGTGGGATAGGTTGCTACAAGATTTTCGACAGGATGTCCTCTAGCTGCTTCTCCCTCAAATTTTTTTAATCATTTTCCACTCTTGGAGCATGAGGATGGTTGGCATGGGTAGAGAAGGGGTCTATGGATTTTTGAATGAGGAAAATAGCCTTCACATGTTTTCCCCTTGTTCTCTATCTTCATCCTCTTTTATCTGTTTTTTTTTTTTTAACTGTAATTTTTTGAAACTAACTTTTTTGGAAGAATGCAGGGGTGATAATCGTGGAGAGAGTTATGGTGATGAGATGGTTAAGTAGAAAGTTATTTTTTGACATGGGAAGGTCATCCCCTTGCTCTAGGGTTACTTCCTTTGGTATTCCCAAGCCATTGTAATTCCTACAGGATCATCCAATAGGTTTTTATGGAATCCTGTAGGTTTACAGGGAATCTTGTAGAAAACACAGAACCCTTACAAACTGAGCTAAATGACTGGAAAAATGGAATGATGAAGGATAATGAATGGAGAAATAAAAACATTAACTAGATAGGTCCCTTTTGATCCTCTCTTGTTTCTCGGATTGTCCTCCTACTGACCTGCAAACAATATTTTCACAGTTTTTCTTTTCTCTTTTTTTATTTTTTTGTTGTTTTTCTCTTTTTGAAAGCAACTAGTTTGCCTCCAAGAGGTTTTCATCCTAGCTAGTTGCCCTAGGTGCCTCAAAAGAGGTTCTCACCCAGAGATCTTTTTATTCCTTTCTCTTTTCTTTTTTTTTGACACCATTGGGCCACCTCAAGAGGATTTCAACCCAACAGTGGGACTCAGGTGCATCATGGAGTTTTTCACCCGAGTATCCTTATTTTTTTCTCTTTTTTTTTTTCTTTTTTTTTTTCTTTTCTTTTTCAGTGACTTCATGAGGTAGAAGCTTAGACTTGCTCCACCACCATCACTATCTTTCTGATTCCATTAATGAACTCTTGCTTTAACAATGGCTTCTTGTAAACCTTCAATCTGTGCCCATTAACAAGTAAAGGAATGGCCTCTGCATCAATGGTTCTAATCTGCACTAAACCATTATCATGACATTTCTCTATGACATAAGGCCCTAACCATATAGTCCTTAACTTGCCCTTAAAATATTTATATTTGGAATCATATAACAAAGCAAAACCACCTTCTCGAAATTACTTGTACTTGATGTTCTTGTCATGCCAGATCTTCCTCTAAATTTGAGTCACCTCTGTGTGTAGGAGGTCCTGCATTCTAAACTCATCTAACCCATTCAGTTGGAGAAATCTCTCTTTTTGTGCACTCTTGAGATCTAGATCTAGTTGGTCTGGCATCATCAATGTATTGTACTCAAATTAAATGAACAACAGGGCCTTCTTCCCATAGACCAACTCATAGGTGGTTAATCCAATGGTTGTCTTCCAGGTGGTATTTGTTACTTGGAAATCTAGTGTCTATTCAGAACTGCTAGTCCCACTAAGATGGGTAGCTATCTTAGAAACAAACAGATTAAAGTTACTTGCTTTTCCTTTACGAGAGAGAGATGGGAAAGAAGTAGAGAGTACCGACCTCAGTCTTCCGCTTGGCTCCTTGCTTGTTTCTTTTCCCCTTTGACAGAATCTCATTGCTGCTTCCTTACTTGTCCATCTTCAAAGAGCACCTGTAGATTCACAGCAACATAATACCATCAAAGCATAGAGATCTTTCACTGTAAACAACATAGGATCAGATATATATTGACCATATGAATGCATATAACAAACACAATATTTAGAGATACACAAGAATATGGAGGAAAACTCAAATAGCTTTATTAGTAAAAGTCATAGAAGAGAGGATTACAACCACTTGGTCTGACCTAGTGCCATCCTCCCAGCTTGAAAGCCCTCTTCGCCTCACACAAAGCAAGATCACCCAATAATGTCTTCAAAGAGAAACTAGCAGCACCTCTTTGCAAATTGCCAAATTCCAACCTTTGGATCTCTTGGATGAGAGATCCATTTATAGATATTTGCACGGGGGTGAGTCAGCTTCTGGGATTTTGATTAGTGTCATCTCTCTAATAGTTCTTAGTTCCACATGGAGATTTTAGATTTCTTACTCATCCCTAGGCGAACTCAGAGAGGCAAGTGTCAAATGAGCAGTTTCTAGAAGATTCTCTGGGTTTCCACCTAGCAAACTGCTTGAGCCATTTGTCTGCTCTCACTCATCGCACCCTATAGAAGGGCTTTCCAGTATGCATCGCACTTTTTTCATGTGGCAGGTGAGATGCATCGCACCTTTAGCATTGGTCCTGCTTTGACCAGTTCTGAGTAGCTGTTCATGGAGAACTTCTGGGAGATGATGTAATCAACTGACCTTGCTCATTTAGGGTATGAAACCACACTTTTAGGGACTTAGAAGCCCTTGGTTTATGGACATATGTGATTGGGGTTGTAGTGCCCAAATATGTCTATAATAGTTTCCCCCTAAAGCATGAGGTTGTAAATCTTTTGATGTTGGGTGAAATGATTTATAGTGAGGATCCAAGGTTTTTCCCACTGGAAGGTGACCTGTAATAAGATACAATACAATACATTATCTTCATAATATTTTCATGATCTAGCTGAGGCGGGCATTCCCATGCTCAGCTTGATAAATTCATTTTCATGTACATAGGACAGAAAACCGTCTGTGTGCAGACTGATGATTCTGGTAGAGCCATCATCCCTTAGTTTGGATGATTATCTATGCAGCAATGATGTACATTTGATGTCTTTATTTTCCTGATTATATCGCAGCCCGGATGGATGAAACTAGATCCGAGGTCTTCAAAACTCGTTCAATCTTCGCTCGAAGTACAAGTCGATCCATGTGAAAAGATGTTCTGATGTCGAACATGGAAAGACATCGCCTGATTACCAGTCAATGATGTAAACTGTTAACAGGCGTGAGAGGAATCACCGATGATGATGATGACCCTCAAGGTACTGCAGTACAATTCACATGGTGTGAATACATGAGTTGATGTCGAACACCACACAAAATCTTTCGGTTGAAGGCCATTAGTGTAAACCTGTCACCAGAAGTGAGAAACTTGCCATTGAGGCATGCAAGCTTCAAAGTACTGGAAGGGTTGTCCCTAGGTCGGCTTCTTGGATAATGAGTTGATGTCGACAAGAAGTGACCCGTCATAGGAGGGCATTAATGGATCCCACATCTACGACACGGAATGGAGCAAATGAATTTTATGGAGGTGAAAACAATCTGATGATACAAGGTTCAGGGTGGCGGTCATGAAAGAATGAAGCGTGAAGGTATTGTAACGGATGAGACACAAGCTGGGTAGGTGAATTCTCTGAGCGACTTCTCTTGAACATATCGGTGACACTGAAATGGATTGGTAGTGTTAACCCCAGAAGTGGATGGTACGATGGACCAATGGTGATATGACCGGTGAACTGAATAATCGAACCCGACTCAATCATGGTGATGGAGTGAAAGTGTCATGTTCAAGAGCGACTTGCTACCAATAAAGTTTCTTTCAATTTTCTTCCCAATTTTCCCCAGTCATTTCTGACCAGTACCCCTTTATTTTTGTCAAGTTTGAGGAGGATAACATATGCTTGTTCTATAATTTTCCCTTCAGGCAAACCCGTCGCTATGTTTTAACGAGCCTAGTGACAGTGAAACTCACTCTTGTCTGAATGGACAAGTTTGTCGCTATTGTTTTAACGAGTTTAACGACAAGGATAACTCATTCCTTTTCAATTTTAGAGAGTCTGAAAAGAGATCGAAAGAAGACTCCAATATTCCTTTTTCGTAATATAATCCCTTAAGTCCGAAAAAGTATAAAACAATGCGAAAGGGATGACTTTTCGATAGTTTTAACGAGCGGAACAAGACAAATGCTCGATCTTTTTGGGTAATAATCCCTCAGGTCCAAAAAGATTAAAATCTAGAAGATGGATAGCACTTCAAATCACTTTAACGAGCTGGAGAGGCCAATCGCTCGGCAATCTTTTCATATTTTACGAGTCAGATGAAAAGAGCTTAAAGGGGACTCGTTTTTTGAGGAACGAGTGATGTTTTCAGATAGTAGCTGGTTCCAGGTAAGGTTTGGAACTTTCTAATCATGGCAGTGTAAAAAGGTGGCTAATAGGATCACTCATCACAGCTGTTCCTCAAAAGGGGTAAACAATCAAATGGAGGCGAATGATTGGCAACAATAGAGTGGAGGTGATGGTAAGAACATGACCAAGGCTCAAAAGCTGACGAAAATACATTCACAATGGTTATTTACAGGAGGTGGGTTCATTTTTTAATGAGCTTAAACTCTGTTAGAACATATGCTCAATGCTAGGTTTAATTTTTAACGAGCTTGAACTTCGCATAAAACTGCTCGTGATAATGGTCATTGACTTTTGATTCACCGTTGACACTACGTTCTTTTGACGGTTGTACTACCTGTTCAATTGCTCCATCAAACTGATTAGAAATGAGGACATATTCTTGAAAAATGAGTCAAAATCTAATACCATACTTAAATTACATGAAAAGTAACTTAAAAATAGATTTTTACCCCTCATTTTACCATTTCATTCGAAGTTGTGACTGTTGGAGCTCTGGAGGTGTTTTCCCCTTTGATTTTCACCAGCTAATTCTAGGAGATTATGTGGACAATTTTCGGTGCCGTCTGGACCAGGTAGGAGCTAAACCTGAGCTCTTCAATTGCATTCTTTCCTTTTTGAATTCTGAGCATGTTTTCTTGCTTTTCTGGGCCCTTGGGGTTTGAACATTTCGTTCTGCCCCCATCGCACCTAGTCTATATCGAAAGGTGCGATGCATCTCAAGCTATCCACTAGCTAGAATGTATGCATCGCACTATGTTCCTAGATAGGGTGCGATTGGCGCAAGGAGAAAAACATTTGCACTGATTTTCATGGAAATTTTGCCCCTTTTTTGTCAAATCTGGGCCCTGATTCTTCTCTTGTTTGTTTTTCAGAGCTTCATCGGAGCAAAAATGGTTGTTACGTGGTGTGAACATGAGTATGAAGAAGAGGACATGGTTACCCTACACGATCTAGGTATGGTAGTTGCATTGCAGAACTGTGGCTTGCTTAAGTTCTTCCGTATTTCCAGCATGAGGCAACAAATCAATTTGTTGCAATATTTCCTTCATGCGTGGGATCCTACCAACCAAGTGTTCCAGATAAGAGGCAAATCCATCCCCATGATTGTTGGGGACATCTACTTTTTGACTAGTTTATCGAGGTGTGGTGCCCCTCTCTCCCTTTCAGGTTCTGCCCATGGGGGTGAATCCGTGAGGGATTATATTTGCCAATACTGTAGGGAAGGATCTCAGCCGAGCAGGGACGGTAAGATCTGCATCTGAGATGTCACCGACCAGCCTTTGAGGACTCTTTTATTCACCTTTGCTAGATTGGCTGGCAACGCGGCCCTTCACTTGGCCAACAGGTCCTATATGCAGTATGCCTTGGAATGCCTTGAACCCAAGGTATTCAACTTGTGTGATGAAATACTTCCAGTTATCAAAGAACAACTCACCAAGGTTAAAGATGGAAGATCCAAGAACTTTGGCTATGGTTCTATTCTGACTACTTTCACCTTGGAGAAGATCCCACTGATGCAGCCATAGTAAATTTCACTCGGCATACCACCACTAGCCGAGCCACGGATGCAGAGATGGGTTGACCTTATGGCTAGACATGCTAGTCAACTGGAGGTTTCATTCTCTGATGCCTTCTTTGAGTGGTTCAACCATCAACAGATGGTTTATGCTAAGTATCCATATGCTGGGATGGGTTTCCAGGGTGACCCGGATTTGGTGTTGCCGGCTGGTGAGCAGTGGGGTGTCATAGGTAAAATTTTTGACCATATCTCTGTTTATTGTTTTCATAATGTTCTTGTGCTTTCTAAATGTTTATCAAGACTAATCAAAACTCATGTGATTATGCAGCTATTGGGCCAGTGCGACCAGCAGTGCACCTGAGAGGAGCAGCTGCCATTCCAGCAGGAGAGGCTATAGGGAGGGCCATTCTTCATGACCTGGATGTATCCAAGACTCTTGCAGTGTTGCAGAAGCATATCGAGGGTCTCGCCCTTGGTATTCTGGATGTGAGGACCGATGAGCTTCCTCTGAGATTACACTGCCATACCATTGGCGTGCTGAGCCGATGGACCAGGCTCTTATGCATGATAGCACAGGCAGTGACTAGTTATCACGAGCACCATTAGATTAGGGTGCCCCCTTGCATTTTGAGTTTTTGGGTCATGTGACCAATTTTGTTCTAGACACAGAGCACTATGTACAAACCACAAACAGTTATATATATATATATATATATATATATATATATATATATATATATATATATATATATATATATATATATCTATATATATATATATATATATATATATATATATATATATATATATATATAGATATAGATATATATATATTTGATTTTTGGAGCTTTATTTTGGTTAAGTTATACTATCCTGATGCAGTTTATTGATAAAATGCTTTTCTTTTACAAATGTTGCAAATGTCTATCTAACACATAATTTGCTAATGAATCAGTTAATGTGTTTAAGTTTCTGGAAATATGTTGATATTGAATAGAATCGAACTGTCTTTCCAAAATCTTGACCCTTAGGAACATACGATAGATAGCTGGATTCCGAATGGAATAGATGCCTGTAAGCTGTAGAATGATGAGCTGTGAGTCTAGCCTGACGACAAGTTAGCGTATGCCATGTGCGATGGCATCAGAGAGGAGTTCTATCAACGTGCTATATTCAGCGATGTTGTTCGTTGATTGACCAATACACACCCCTCTGAAACTCACTAACTCGCCGCTTGGATCAAAGATGGCCCAAGCTGCAGAAGATAGGTTCCGCGTACTACGACTCACCCCGTCGGCATATCCAACAAATGATTCCAATGGGTTTGACATCTACAACAAAATGCAAAAGTGGATTACCTAACCAAAATGATCACTCTTAACGAAAACAAAAATGTAACAAAAGCATATGAAGAGGTTACCATGCTAAGTCAAGCATAGTAACGCTTAAGGTACAACCCATTTCGGGGTTGCGACAGTGAAATCCTGTCATAATCTACTAGCTTGTAGGCTCCTTTTGCTAATACACACTTAACAATATAGGGACCCATCCATAGAGACTGCAAATTACCTGCTCCGAATTTGTCGGATTCCTGATCATAGAGCAAGACCAGGTCACCTTCTGAGAAAACACAGGGTTTGACATTCTTGTCAAATTGCGCTTTGACTCGTTTCTTATGTGCTTGATTAGCCAAGGCAGCGTCATGACGAGTTTCATCCAGTTGGATTAATTCTAAGAAACGAGCTTCTTCCTCTAAGGTTCCGGGGAGGAGGTCAACTGCGAGCTTGAGAGACGAAATCTCACACTAAACTGGTAAGATTGCTTCCAAGCCATACACCAATTAAAATGGTGTAAACCCGGTCACATTCCTCACCGATGTCCGGTATGCCCACAAGGTTGAGTATAGGATTAGGTGCCAACTCCATTTATGGACTCCAATCATCCTTTGCAGCATGCGTTTCAGGACTTTATTGATTGCTTCAACTTTCCCATTCGCTTGCGGATAATACGGAGTAGAGCTGTCATGGGACAGTCCTAATTTGGCAGCCAATTCAACCATCATGTGATTGCGGAAATGCGATCCATGATCTATGACTATAGCTTGCGGAATGCCGAACCTGGCAACTACATGATTGAAAAAGAAAAGAGTGGCTATTTCACCGCTGTTGTTTAATGTAGGCAGCGCCTCGGCCCATTTCATAAAATAGTCAACTGCGACTATGATATACCCATGCCCCCTGGTCGAGGTGGGGTTACATTGCATGAAATCTATGCCCCATTTGGCGAATGGCCCAACAACAACTACTGGCTGCAGAGGTGCGGGTGGTATTCTGGTTTTGCGGTCGAAGATTTGACAAGCATGGCAACTTCTGACTGCGGTTATGCAATCTTTGAACATTGTTGGCCAGAAGTATCCTGCTCATAAAATCTTTTGTGCCGTAGCATAACCAGATTGGTGCCCCCCACATGCGCCTGAATGACAATCATTCAAGACTTTTTCAGCCTCCTCATGGGTGAGGCACCTTCGCAGAACAGTATCGACACCACGACGGTATAGTGTATCACCAATGATCATGTAGTCTTTTGCTTGGTATCTAGTACGTCGCTGTTCTGAGCAAGAGTTATTAGACCTATACGTTTGGGTTTGGAGATAAATGATTCTATCTCCATACCACGGATCGCTTGAAGATATCATAAACAAAAATTCATCCACGATTGTTTCTTTAGATGTTGAATCATTGGACGATGATGGGAAATCGCATAGTAACTCTACAAATACTAAAGATTTCTTTGATTTGGATTTTACAAATTCCAGATCAAACTCTTCCAAAATTGCTATCCATTTTGAATATTTGCCCCCAAGCAACTGTCGCAACAAGATGTAAGTCATGTGGTTGCACTCTGACAAAACGGTAATTTTTCAAAAGAGGACATAGTGTCGAAATCTTTGTATTGCTTGAACAGCTGCGAGGGCTAGCTTTTCAACATATGAGTACATGCTTTCTATATCATTTAAGTTTCGACTTAAATAATAAATAGGATGTTCGATTCCATTATCTTCTTGAACTAAAACCATTGCGATGGTTGTATCTGCTGCAGCGAGATACAGGTTAAAGTCTCTTTGATAATCAGGAGCGTACATTAATGATGCTTTTATTAGGGATTCCTTTAGAGAATCAAAGGAAGCTTGTGCGACTTGATCCCAATTGAAGGGTACTTCCTTTTTCAAAAGACGTGTATAACCTTTAGCAAGTTCAGCGTAATTTGGAATGAACCTCCTCAAAAAGTTTGCTTTCCCTTGGAGTTTCTAAATCTGAAGCAAATTTGAAGGTGGAGGCAAATCGATGATTGCCTGAACCTTGCATGGGTCGAGACAAATTTCGTCCTTTGAAAATACAAAGCCAAGTAAACGACCAGAACTGACGCAAAACACACATTTGTGTGGATTGAGTCTTATTTTGTAGTGTCGGCAACGTAGAAATATTGCTCTCAAATGCTGCGGATGATTGGTTTGCTTTCGCGAGTGAGCCAAAAGATCGTCGAGGTATGGTTGAACGATGTTCTTGATGTCATGGAAAGCATAATTCATTGCCCTCTGAAAATTTTCCTCTACGTTCTTTAAACCAACAGGTAGCTTATGATACGCAAATGTGCCCCACGGACAGATAAATGCAGTCTTTGACTGGTCCTGTGGGTAGATATTTATCTGATTATACCCGGAAAATCCATCCATAAACAAAAAGATTTCGCATCTGGCGCATTCATCAATAATCTAGTCGATGAAGGGTGTAGGGTAGTTATCCTTTGGAAAAGCTTGATTTACATCCCTGTAATCAACGCACACTCTAATTGTCCCTTGCTTTTTCATCACAGGAACAATGTTCGATACCTAATCAATTAAAGGAATCGAGTAAATGAAACTAGCACGGAGAAGTTTTCAACTTCTGCCTTGATGGCATCAGCTTTCTTCGGGTGCACCTGGCATAGCTGTTGTCTTACCAGTTTGACATCTAGATACATCTTAATTTCATGTTCAACTATGCTCGTGTCAATGCCTGGCATTTCATATGACCATGCAAATACATCTCTGAACTCGTGAAAGAGAGCATAATATATTTCAAGTTTTGAAGAAGAAAAATATTTCCCAACATGAATATTTTCTACAACATCTGGTTTTGTTGAGATATTTATGACGATAGTTTCTTCAATATTGGATAGATTTCACTCGGAATCCACCGTATTTACAGTATTCGATAGAAAATAAAAAACTGATGGATGATTAAGGTTGTTGGAGTAATCTTCGTTGTAATTCAGAAGATGGGAACGATGGTGGTAATCTTCCCAAGGTGCCCCTTGTATGTTCATTGACTGAAAAATTCCTTCGTCTGTAGAATGTACATGCGACCAAGGGTCTAAAGAGGTACCATACTCCTTAGACCTATCTACCCAAACGCTTGATGAGCGTTCATTGGGGTTTGCCTTCCATGTCGAGAACATTGATTGCTACAATATTTCTATTGGGCATGGAGGCAACACCTAGTGATGATCCATGCTAATATTGTTTTCAGATATCTTCTGAATGGAAGATACCATATTGCAAGTTCCCACCGTTGCCACTTCCACCATATTGTTTGGAGGCGGTAGGGCAAAAGTACCCATTAATGTAGGGTCTTTTAGTAGGCCTACTTCGATATTTTGAAGCGAGTGAGAGATTTTGTGGATCATCAGAATGCTTCCCGTAACTTGCGAACTGTTGGGGAGGAATTTTTGTTGATTGACAATTGTAATTCCCCCTTGGAAGGGAAATGAAATCTTTCTAAAGTATGTCGACACAACGGCAGCCATAGCATAAATCCAGGACCTCCCCAGTAGGATGTTGTAATCGAGGTTTCCATCGATAACTTCTACATCAATTTCTATTGTTTTCCCCCCCAGTTCAACTTGCAAGTTACTTAAAATCGTGTATGGAGTGTATGTTCATCCATCAAATTCTTTTAACGTTGTTGACGATCGTGACAAGGGTGGGGAGCCTAAATTCTTCCAGCAACTCATCGACACAATACATGTCGATGCCCCCTCATCAATAATCATTCGATTAACAATTTTGTTGAGGGCTTTCACTTGAATGAGGAAAGCGGGTTGAGTTGTTAACTGAGGTTCGTATCCTTTATGATTAAGGGCCACAAGATTGGAATCTGCTAGGTCAATCCCACCTATTGCTGATAATAGAGCCTACTTTTGGGAGGGGCAAATTTGCAGTACCTCAAGTGTCGACATAGCGGACGGCGATTGGGCCAGGTCCTTTACTATATTATAATTCTGTGCCGCTCTGGCATGAGGATTAAATGTCGATTTGTGTAAAACTCCCTTTGGTGGCTTTATCGTTAGTTTAGGAATGATGGGTGGCACAACTTCGGTCGAAGTTGTTGTCGAACTACTAGGTTAATCAGTAGCCTTGTTGTTCGACAGCTGTGGATTCTCATAATCTTTATTCCTTGTCGATATCAAAGCATCATTTTGCTGTTTTGAAATGGACAGCATAAGGACTTGGGATGAGGAAGCATTTTCACTAGCAACCAGATTGGTTCCTGGGTTTGGAAACGGATCAGTCAATACTGCTGAGGTTTTTGAATTCTTAAAGACTTTCTTAACTTCAACTTTAGATGGACAATCTCTCGTCCAATGATCCTCATCGCATATGAGGCATTCCTGAGTGGGTTTCTTTTGCCCAGAAGGGTTTGCAGAAGATTTTTCAGGAGACGAATCATCCTGTTTCTTCTTTTTTCTCTTCCCTTTCTTCTTGCCCCCTGGTTGCTTCGGTTCTTTGCCTTTGTCAGTCGACATGGAATTAACCTCCGAGGCTAGAATTTCTTCATTTGCATTTTGATCAGAAATATTACGAGCTTTCTTAGATGTAGCCTTTGTCAATTTCGTGCTCGTCGTACCTATCACACCGTCACTGGCGTGAGAGTCTTTGTTTGATTTAGGAGGAGGAGGAATGGAAAACTCCGGTCTGGGAGCATCGGGGATTTTGTCGTAGAGCGTTCCAGACTGAGTATAGATCAAGTCTAGATATTGCGCACGAGCAATAACCTGCTCTTCAGTGATGACCCCTCCCTTTGCCACATCTTCTGTAATAGAAGGTAACAATGACTTAATAAAACATTCAGCTAGTAGCTAATCAGGAACATATGTTTTCACCATTCTACGATGACGTTGCCATTCATGAATATGATCAGATATGTGAGTGGCCGTCGTTTGCTTGAAATTGGTAAGAAGCTCTGTTCCTATTTCATACCTTATTGGTAATTGAAAATGGGTTAAAAAGGCTGTGGCAAGGGTGCTGAAGTTGTCGAATGAAGCTCTAGGCAACTCGATATACCATTTTGCTACCGGACCGGTCAACATTCGTTGAAAAAGGCAAAGCCGAATCGAATCATCATTGAGAGTGTTGGACGAACACCACAGATGAAAGGTCATCACATGATTCGACGGGTCTTCACCCGGATTTCCATTAAATTTAGGAATATCTGACAGAATTTTATGAGGAATCGCTAGCCACCAAGGGGCATAAGCAATTGGATCATTCATTAGCTGATTTAGATCTGGTAACTCTAGAGTTGCCATGAAATGCAACTATTGATTCGGGTTAAGGCGAAGCGTACCCAGGATAAGATGGGATCGCCTGAGAAGTGGGACTTTGCATACTAGAATAATGCATTTGATGCTGATAACTTTGATAAGGTGGTTGGGCATAACCAATTTGAGACCATTGGTTATAACCATTTTGAATATACGGCTACCCATTACCTACAAAGTTTTGCTACTCAGGTCCTTGGTAAGCTTATTGGAATTGTGGTTGTTGATATTGCACCAGCCATGGTTGTGAAACCATCTGCTGTTGCCCAATACCAGACATTTGACCAAGATGAGGGATAATAGTACCCGTTTGAGCCTGAGTCACACCAGTTAAGGAGCCACTAACTGGCGATTGTGGTTGTGTCGCAGAGACAAGAGGCTATTGTACAATAGCCTGAGAAACTTGAGGTTGGCATATAACAGGCAATGCTTGTACTTGCGACACCATCACAGTAGCTGGTGTAGTGGGGATGTTCGACACAGGGAGACTCAGTTGCATTGAGTATACAACTCTTGGTTGTTGAGGCAGTATTGGCACCCAATTGCTGGATGTGATTCCAATTTGACCTGAATTCAGTTGTGAACTTTCATATAGTGGCAATCCAATGCTCAAGGGAATGATTGGCCTCTGGAGACTAGACAGACCAAATTGATGTTGTGATGGATCAATTTGTTGAGATTCAACATAAGAGATTCCAGATACTATTCCAGATGAACAAATGGGAATAGACCATACTGTCGAAATAGTCCCTGGGTGGACTCCTTCTAGCGATTGAGAGCTAGTTGGGACAGATGGTATTCCAGCAAACATCGTCAGAGTGGTGGCAAGAGGTTCTGCTACCGCTGTATCGGACGAGACAGTCCTAGATGTCGATGGTTGTCCAAACATATCGAGTCTATCCAAAATACTTCCCAGTGCTTCTATAGGAACTTACGACGAAAGAGTATTAACTTCTGAAGTAGAAGGATATAGGTGGATCTCAGTCCCAAAATGCAATGGAGTATTGGATGGAATATCCTCTATAATATCTTCTATAGCAATCAATCCAGATGGAAGAGGCATACCGTCAGGTCTGTAAAATATTTCTAGTGCCGAACAAGGTATAGATTCTGCAGCAACAGATGTTGGAGGGGTAACACCTTCTAAATCAACCCTAGATGGAGTTGGTTCAGGAATATAAGTGTTTACTATTACACTAGGATCAGTTCTAATGTCCTCTTGTAACTGAGGAACTTCTTCTGTAGAGGTAGGGATACGAGAAATGGTTGGAGTAACTGGAGTCTCAGAAGATGTTGAAACACAAGTTTCAAACAAACCAGGAGATGTTGACCCAGTTAAATGAGTTCTTTTGACCCAGAATGGTTTGGTTTCCAGAGTCAAAGATGGTTGACTCATTAGTCTCCGTGAAAAATGGGGTTTTGATTGAATTTCTGCCACGATTGCGGATTTATCTGATCAACTCAAAACAAGAGGGGAAAATGTTATTCCGTATTAAATGAATTTTAAATGCTTTGACACAACTTGCTTTTTCACTTTTTAAGAGTCGAGAAAAAGCTAAAGATGACTCTAGTCACCTTCGATTTTTAATGAGCCTGAAGTGACAAGTGCTCAGATGGACCTTTTCCTTTAAGGAGTCTGAAAAGGAATGAAAGAGACTACTCTAGAAATCTAGACAGAGGGATTATCAAACCAATCGAAAAACTGCAGAATACTTTTTATGGTACGGCAGTCAATCTTCCCGAATGCTGTGTTCAGTGCATTGCGATCGATAGGGCGACAGACACAACTTCCTAAGGATAAAGGATATAGCCTATTATGGTCTCCCAATATATACTCGACGGTACGTGGGAGCACAAGTCTGTACTGGCACTTATTGTCTTAAAGAGGAGGAATCACCCAACCTATGATGAAAGCAACAGTTACCACGCTTTACGATGCTAGAATACGTCTCTAGCCTAGACTTCTAGATGTTGTGCGTTAGGTTCCAAAGCGTTTTTATGTTCATTGAATTTATTTTACAGTTGATCTTTCTTAAGAAGTTTTCCTTTAAGGTTCACCATGTGATGTAGATATACAATTCCTAAAATGTAATCTAAGACGATAAACAGTCATTTAATCTTCTTTTTGCAATGAAAATCCTAGCTACTAAGGAAAGAGAAATGAAATCCTTTCAACATAGAGCAGAGAGCACACACTAGATGCATTGTCCTAAATCAAAATCAACAAGCAGTCTAAATGCAAATGCACGTGCATGTATTTGTTTTCCGCTTTCTTAATGTGTGAATGACAAAAAGAATGCTAAATACAAATCTGAATTATTTCTTCTTTCAAAGCAACAGTACTAACAATTTTCTTTTCAAAAAACAAAAAGGATACAAGACGACACTTTACGATTTTGAATTGAAAACTGCTTTCGACACTTCAAATACTACTAATTCAGATCAAATACAAGAGTTATAGTACAATCGACTATCAAGATCAGTAGGATTCTTTTCCTTGACTGAAAACGCCACTTGTAACACTTCCAAATCAAAGGACGACAGTTTGATTAAGCTACTATTTTGTAAAAGAGAACTGTAAATGGCGCACAATACATAAAAACATTCACAATTATTTGTACAATAGAGTTTGGATGATGCAAAGAAAGGGGGTTTCTACAGTGGTCTACTGATCATAGACAACAAAATTCCTAAATAAAACTAAAGACGGTGAAGAAAAAACCAAAATCTGGAGGCATATCTGGTCTTGTCTGATCATCGCACCTATAACACAGGGAAACAGGGATGCATCCCACCTATTGCACATGGGAGGTGCGATGCATCCAGATTGCCAAGAAGACAGGGTGCGATGGTATAGGGATGAGACTTCAACTTGGTTCTTGGTCACAATTTGCAGTTTAGTCCAGGAATTTAGGCTGAGCAAATGATAATCAGTAACTGCAAACTATAGGGTTGATCTAATGAGGTTACTCAAGTTACCTCTAGGGCACTTAGGATGTTTGCAAGTCAACTGTTTAGTTCATAAACAAACCCGGAGATTGACTGAAGCAGCATTGATCTAATTTTCACTTGCATAGCAAATGCAGTTCGAAGGCTAGCTGGCTTGACTTCAGGCTCCGTCTGTGGTTTATGAATCAAACAAATAGAGACAAGCAATCAAACTAATTGCTCCCCAATGGAGTCACCATTTTGTTACTAGGAAATCTATTGTCTATTCAGAATTGCTAGTCCCACTAAGACGAGTAGCTATCTTAGAAACAAACATATTAAAGTTACTTGCTTTTCCTTTATGAGAGAGAGATGGGAAAGAAGCAGAGAGTACCAACCTTAGTCTTCCGCTTGGCTCCTTGCTTGTTTCTTTTTCCCTTTGACAGAATCTTGCTGCTGCTTCCTTACTTGTCCAGCTTCAAAGAGCACCTGTAGATTCACAGCAGCATAATACCATCAAAGCATAGATATCTTTCACTATAAACAACATAGGATCAGATATATATTGACCATATAAATGCATATAACAAACACAATATTCAGAGATACACAAGAATATGGAGGAAAACTCAAATAGCTTTATTAGTAAAAGTCATAGAAGAGAGGATTACAACCACTTGGTCTGACCCAACACCATCCTCCCAGCTTGAAAGCCCTCTTCGCCTCACACAAAGCAAGATCACCCAACAATGTCTTCAAAGAGAAACCAGCAGCACCTCTTTGCAAATTGCCAAATTCCAACCTTTGGATCTCTTGGATGACGGATCCATTTATAGATATTTGTAGGGGGGTGAGTCAGCTTATAGGATTTTGATTAGTGTCATCTCTCTGATAGTTCTTAGTTCCACATGGAGATTTTAGATCTCTTACTCGTTCCTGGGTGAACTCAGAGAGGCAAGTGTCAAAAGAGCAGTTTCTAGAAGATTCTCTGGGTTTCCACCTAGCAAACTACTTGTGCCATTTGTCTACTCTCGCTCATCGCACCCTATAGAAGGGCTTTCCACTATGCATCGCACTTTTTGCATGTGGCAGGTGAGATGCATCATACCTTTAGCACTGGGCAGTCTGTATGGTCCTTCTTTGACCAGTTCTGAGTAGATTTTCATGGAGAACTTCTGGGAGATGATGTAATCAGCTGACCTTGCTCCTTTAGGATATGAAACCACACTTTTAGGGACTTAGAAGCCCTTGGTTTATGGACATATGTGATTGGGGTTGCAGTGCCCAAATATGTCTATAACAGTATTGTAGGCCCAAGTGGCCTCAACTAATATATCTGCCCAATATTTTCTGCTGCTGCTAACCACTTTGGTCAGAATGCCCTCCAACACTCTGTTGGTCACCTCCACTTGCCCATTAGCTTGTGGGTGATAAGGAGTGGATGTTCTATGCTTGATCTTGTGCTAGCTTAACAAGTCTTCAATCATGTGAGATGTAAACTGGCTGCCTTGATCAGTGACCAGTTCTCTAGGGTACCCAAACTTATAAAATACATTTTCCCTTAAGAACTCAGCCACTTTCTCCTCTGTTGTTGCCTTGATTGCCTTGGTTTCATCCCACTTGGTCAAATAGTCAGTGCACACAATGATGTATTACTTTTGCTTGGATGGAGGGTCAATAGGTCCAATGAAATCCATGCCCCACTTGTCAAATGGCTCGAAAGTCACTTGAGGTTGCAGAGGCATTTCATCCCTTGGAGTAGGCTTTCCCATCCTTTGGCACTGATCACACTAACTAGTATACCTTCTCACATCTTGATGAAGAGTGGGCCAATAATAACCAGCTTGTAAAACATTGAATGTTGTCCTCTTGGCTACGAAGTGACCTCCGTAAGGCCCATCATGGTAGGTCAGAAGGATGTCAAAGACTTCCTCCTCCCTGACACATATTCTCAGAATTTGATCTGAGCCTAGTTTGAAGAGGTTGACCCCATCCAAGTGAATGAGATGCTCTTCCTCACAATCTTGCTTTTCTCCTTGGAGGAAAAATTTGGTGGGAACTGTGAAGACACCAAATAGTTTGCTATGTCAGAAAACCACGGAGAGAGAACTGAAATGGTGAATAAGTGTTCATCCGGTAACTGATCATCAAACATTCCTTCCTCCCCCATAGGAAAAGTAAACCTGGATAAAAAATCTACAACAAAATTTTCCTTGCTAGGCTTATCAACAATAGCTAGTTCAAACTGTTGTAACAAAAGTAACCATATAATAATATGGGCATTCACATTAGGTTTATTCATCAAGTATTTAATTGCAACATGGTTAGTATGTACAAATTCTTGGTAACCTATAACGTAATGTCTAAATTTGTTCAATGAATGCACAATAACTAGGAGCTCCTTCTCGGTCACTAGTTCAGCCTTTAACAGATTCTTATTGATGAAGTAAATGGCACAAGGTAACTTGTCATCTATCTGGCCTAGAATTGCTCTTATGGCTTTGTGTGAGGCATCAGCATGTATATGAAAAGGAAGGGCCCAATTAGGGCATCAAAGAATAGGTGCAGTGGTCAACTTGTCCTTTAGGGTGTCTAAGGCCGCTTGACAACTTTTTGACCATACAAATTCAGATTCTTTGGCCAATAACCCAAATAAGGAGAAGTTAACTTGTTGAAGTCTTTTATAAACCTCTGATAATATCTATCTAAACCAAAAAAACATCTAACCTCTCTCTATTTTTGCGAAAGTGGGACACTTTGGATGATGGCTATTTTGCTTGGATCCACCTACAGTTCTTGCTCGAATATTGAATGACCTAGAACAGTCCCTGTAGTCATCAAGAACTCACATTTTTTGGGACTAAGGGACAGGTTCATTTCAATGCATTTTTTCAGCACCTTACCTAAGTTGGATAGAGCCTCCTAGAAATCACACCCATAGGGTGTAAAATCATCCATATAAATTTCTATTGTATCATGGACCAGCTCAGCAAAGATGCTTAGGATTGCTCTCTGGAAACTGGCAGGGGCATTGCATAGGCCAAAAGGAAGGACCCTATAGGTGAAAGCACCCCAAGGACAAGTGAAGGTGGTTTTATCTTGGTCTTCTGGGCTGATCTGGATTTGATTGTACCCGCTAAACCCATCTAGGAAAGAGAAAAAAAAATTCCCTGCTAGACCATCTAGCACTGGGTCAATGAAAGGTAGAGGGAAATGGTCCTTCTTTGTTGCTTTGTTGAACTCTCTGTAATTGACAAAAATCCTCCACTCCCCATTTTTCTTTGAAACCAAAACTAAAGGAGAGACCCACTCACTATCCGAGATAGGGTAAATGAATCCTACATCTAGGAGCTCTTGCAGTTCTTCTTTGACTATATCCATGAGAGTTGGATTCATTCTCCTTTGGGGTTGTCAGACTGGTTTGCAACCTTCTTTGATATAAATGTGGTAAGTACACAATGAGAGGTGCACTCCCTTCATTTCCTTGCAACTCCAAGAAAAGGCATATAGATGTTCCTTTAGCATATTGCACACATTTTCTTCTTGGTGTACAGAAAGAGATGGGTTGATTTTCAAAGTTCTCTCAGGGATGAATTCTATGGTTTTGACACAGGTAGGGTTTGAATAAACTAATCATAGGTCAATCTCATGGTTGTTTTGGGTTTCCTTTACTACTTCCTCTAAGGACAATGTGCTAGGAGTTAGACATTGGAGTATGTGTTCAATCAAATCATCTTCATCTGGTTGCCCTCCTCCCATGGTTGTTTCTTAGGTATAGAGTTGGGCTGAATAAACTTCATATTCTTTCTCCTCTTCCAGCCATAAAGGTAAGTCATGTTCTATAGATGGATGGGAAGGAGGGTACAAGACTAATTGCTTGGACATATGACCATTTTTTATAGTCATATTTCCAGCCCTGCAACTAATGTAGGAATTAGCACTAGCTAAGCAAGGACTCCCGAGGATGAGAGGGTAAAGAGTAAGCTTGGAGTTAGTCTAGGGAACTAGGAAGTTTGTAGGGTACTCCCAAGAGTCAATCGAGACCACCACATCCTGCACAATCCCCTCAGGGGTCACTATGGAACAGTCTGCAAGTTGCAATACTGTTGTGGTCTTTCTTAATGAACCCTGGAGGTTGAGGTTGAGCATGGTGTCCTTAGTCACCACATTAATGCCAACCCCAAGATCAATCAATGTGTGTGGGAAAATGGTTCCATTGATGTCCAGATCTACTACAAGGCTTCCAGGGTCCAAATACTTTGGACAAATTACCTTCCCAGCATTAAGTTAGATAGTTGTTCAATGACATTAATGGGAGGGATGTCCCTTTTTCGCCTCCTTGGATGTTTGAAGAAAATGTCCTTAATCAACTTTTTGTAAATAGGTACATTTGTTATGGCTTGGAAAAGTGGAATTTTTCCACATAGATTTTTCAATTCAACTAGAAGTTCATTCTCTTCTAGGGTAGGCTGAACTGGATGAGTTAACCTCTCAAGAAAGGGTGAAGGATTTACTTTAGGAATGATTTCCTCTCTTTCTTCCTCACTCTACCTAGGTGGAGGTAGAGGTTGGTTGTCTGGGTGTACTCTACCAGATCTCAGGTTGATCTCCTGAATCTCCACAGCATAAGGAGGATAGGATGTCTCTCCACTGTATACTTGTTGTGCCTGTCTATTGTTCGGATTCAGATTTGACAGGGTAGGCATATGGGGTTGTTTAGGTGGAGCAGGGTGTAAAAGTTCTAGTTGAGTAGGCAGTGAAGGCAATAAATATGGAGCATTGTTGTATGGGGGCCTCCACTGCTAGGGAAATGCATTCCACTAAGGCTAAGGTGGAGCATATGGCTGAAATGACTGGCTGGTTGATTGGGAATGGTACTAAGGTGCAAAGGACCAAGGAGGAGGTGTTCACTAGGAAGGATGAGTAGGGGGCCCCCAAGAGGGAATGGATGTGGTCTGGTTAGGGATGTAATAGGCATGGGATGACCCTTTCATGCCCTGCTAGTATGGCTGAGGCCCATGAGGTGTCCTTTGATTTATGTAGCAGAGCTATTCATTCAACCCTTCAGTCCCCTGATACAAAGCTTTTAGTCTAGGTAGAGAAGGGCACTCATCTATGGAGTGGTTTTCTTCACAAACTGAGTAGACTTCAATAAGATTCATTGGACATTCATTCCTAGGGTGCCTCATTTTGCATCTAGGGTAGAAAATGGCTAAGGCTCTCTTTTCCTCCTCCTTCTTTCTCTTGATGTGCATAGTGTCCAACTGTAGGGCAAGCGTTTGCAGCATCTCACTCTTGAAATCTTCCAACATATTTCCAATTTCATCTTTGAATGATGTATTCGAAGAGGATGGACTTACCATAGGTTGACTACCCCTACACTTTTTTCTAGCTTCCCTAGAATGGTTCCTAAAGATAGTCTTGATATCTTCATAGGGTAGTTCGTAGATGTCCCCTCCTTCTAGTAGTTTTAGGGTATCCAGAAGATCTTCCCTTACACCTCTAAGTAGGACTAGATTCAATGGCTCAGGATCAAGTGTGCACCTAGCCATTTTGTAGCTAAGTTGGAACCTGTCTTCATAATCCTCTAGGGATTCATCATGCCCTAAGGTAATCCTAAAAATTTATTCTTTAGTGTATTTGGACCTGCAGTAGTATCGATACTTGTTGTTGAAGGATTTCTGCATCTGATCCCAAGTTATGATGTTATCACTAGGTAAACCCATGAACCAATGAAAAGATGCATCCTTGAGAGTGGATGGGAATAGTTTCAACTTCTACTCATCATTGGTGTAATCATAGGTTTTGCATATGAAAACAAACTCAAACAAGAAATTGTCTCGATCTTCTAAGGTCAGGCCATGGAAATGAGGAAGAGCAAAGGGGCTTATATTCTTCATCTTGGTATCCCCATTGGTTTCTCTGATGGGAAAGGCACCCTCAACTCTTTCTTTATTCCCTCTGTCATTTCTATTTTCAACCATTGGGTCAGTTGGAATAGGTTCTTCCTCTTCTTCTCCCCCTGTAGGCTCTTGAAATATCTCTGGTTGTTCACCTAATGGTTCATCCAATTCACATCCATTGAAGAAGAGGGAAGGTTCATTGTTTGAAGCATTGGGGGTATTTGGCAGAAATTTCCCTAAGTTATCCCTATTACTACGAGGCATGAAAGAAGTGTTTTTTTTTTTTTTATCTTTGAGAATAATTACAAAATTGAAATTGCAAACTGAATGGAAACTAATTAACTGCATGAAAACTAACTACTTGAATGAAATCTCACTTACAGAATGGAAAATAAAGCAAACTAAATTACTTTTGTAGAAATGAAACAATAGTAGAAATTCAGAAATTAAAAAAGGAAGAAAGAAAGCAATAATCACATATTACCCAGACACCTCCCGGACAATGGCACCAAAAAGTGATGAGCACCATTATTGTAGCAAGAATGTTGCAGCTCTTAGGGCTACCAAATTTTCTTTATCAACCCAGTGTTCGTACAAACTTGGAAGTGACAGTGTTGTATACACAACTAAATGTGTTGGGTCTACTCTTTGTCATTGCTAATATGGCGATAGACCACTAAGTTTTTTCAAACCAGACTTATATGGATTCAGAAGAAGCTTGATTACCAATGAGGAAAAGAGAAATCTACACTAAGAGAAAGCTTGTCTACTGTAGTGAAGAAAAAGAATGAAATCAAATGCTAAAACACACCGTTTTTCTAACTAACTACTTAGAGGCTTTGCTTCAAAAGAATGCTAAGTTAACATGTATGAAATCCTACTATCCTAGGTATCTAAATTGAAACATCAAACATTCTACTACTATGCATGTAAATGAATAAAACAACTCTATTTTTATTTTTGTCTTTTTTGTGTGAAAGTGTGAAAGCTAACTTCTTTTGGTGATGTGGCAGGTGGCTTAGGGATGATGGTGAAAGGTTAGAAGGCTTGGGAGAAAAGTAGGGGTCATTTTATAGATTCTTAAGGGCCTTTTCCACAATTCTGCCTCAAAAAAGATCACTACAGGTTGACCTATAGGATGTCCTAATGCGTTCTACAAGATGTCCTGAATTCCTACAAGATCCCCTGTATTCCTACATGATACAGTCGAGAGAGAAAGGATGGATCTTGAATGTGATGGAAGGATTAGGAAAGGTAGTTGGTGGATGGAATGAGCCAGGGAGAGCCTAGGACCACTTCAGAACTCAAAACCAAAGTTGGGAGATGGTTGGAAGTGTTCAACAAGTTTGGAGAAGTTTTCTTGTAAAATGATGAAATTGGTGAGGATTTTAGTGAATGAAAGAAATGATCCTGGATGGATGAGGTTGGGTTGAGGTTTCTAATAATGAAATATCTATGTAGTTCTGAAACTCCTTCATTGCATCAACCATTGACATTTATCCATAAATCATGCAAACAAGAAGGATTTCAATTAACTAAGGAAAACAAAATTTCATGAGCTAACTGCCTACTTCATGTATGAGGGAAAACTTGTAGAATAACATGAAACCTTGATGGGATCTGAAGTATAATTGAAGATAGAAGAAATTATTACTAAATCCTATTCTTGTAAACTAATAAAATGCTGGCCTAAGTACAGAAAACCCTAAATTCCATGAGAAAGTAGAATTCTGTATTTTTGGGGCTACATAGGGATTCTTTCTTCAAACTCTGATCCCTGAAGGAAGGAGTTAGGCCAAATTCACCTACTGACATATTTTTGATGTTCCTTTTTCTTTTCTAAGCTACTATTGAAGTAAATAACAAATGAAAGCAAACTGATCAAATCTACAACTACTTGCAATGAAATAATTCTAAAGACAATTCAACCATCAGTCTATGAAATTGACTAAGCATAAAAATACAAGAAGAGGAGCCTTTGATGCTAGGCTTGAGTCCTAAACAAAGAGCTTCATCTCTCTGAGTCAACTCAGTGATGGATCAAGAAAATGCTCATTCCCATTATCAAAACAAAAAATTACATAACAATGTCTTCAACAAGTCTTGAACTCGAAAATGACTAGTGTTTTTGTAGCAAAAAATTGAATCCTAATGATGCTCTAGGCCTTCTTATTTATACAACTAAAGTCTCCAATGAATTCCTTAAATCTAGGGAGGCTCGTCTCCCAAACACAAGATAAACTAGCTCTTTAACTGTCACTTGCTCGGCTGCCTTTTGATCTCCATGACTTGGTTGCTTGTACTCTGAGCTAGTATGATTGATGCAGGAATATTTGAATTAGTGAGGAGTAAATGAGGAGGATCTAACTCCTAGAATCTATCCTCCTTGTATCATTCAAGCTTCAACCCTTAATTAGCCAAAATTTCCATGATTTTCTCTCAAAAACATACAATCAATGCATATGTCTACTAGGCATAATATCTCACTTTAACTCATCTCATTAAGCAAAATACAATCAAAATATGTAATATTATGAGAAGAGTTGATTTGAATAAGCTAGGAGGTGGATTAAGGTCCATATAGTTACCCAATAATGAGTCTCATCACAATGGCGTAGTCATAGGTCCTACAGATAAAATCAAAATCAAACATGAATGTGTCACGACCCTCAGAGGTAATTAGGCCATGTAAATGTGGAAGGGAATTAGGGTTTATATTCTTCATTCTGTCCTCTCCATTGGTTTCTCTGAAAGGGAAAATCTCATTGTTCCTATTTTCAGCCATGGTTTGGGTAGGAGAGATAGGTTCTACTTCTCCTATAGGTTCTTAAAAAATTTCAGGTTGCTCACCTAAATGGTTTTCTAACTCCCTTGTAGTCAGAGAGAGAAGTTCACAGTCACCAAAACACAATGAAGGTTGATTGCTTGAGGGGGTGGGCATATTTGGTAAGAATTTCCCTTAGTTATCTCTACTCCTATGAGACATGAAAGAACTAGTTTTTTTTACTTTTTTTCAAAGAACTGATGTTGATTCAAAATAGAAAAAAAACAAGAAACTCTTAATTAGAAACAATACCTACTTAGACACCTCCTCGAAAATGGTGCCAAAAAGTGATGATCCCTAGTATTGCATAAAAGATGTTGCAACCCCCAAGGGTCTCTGAGCTTAAATTATCAACCTGAGGTTCGTATAAACTTAGAGGTGGCAATGTTATATGCATAATAGGTTAGGTTCTACTCATGTCACCCTCATTCATGAAATTAGATCAAGGTGTTCATAGAGAAATCCTCCAACTAATTACAGTGAAAACTTCTTATGAAAGCATAAATGAACATGATTCTAATTACAAAGGTGAAAATTCCATTCATTGCATGTAAATGCTAATTGAAATTTCATGAAAGGAAAATATTGATTTATTTGAAAAAATAAATCATGCTACTTTACTTGCACACTTAATAAAATCAATAACCTACTTGCATGTGTACTTTATCTACTCACACTTACTTGAAAATGAGGGATCCAATCTTTAACATGCCTATGAAAAAAAATATTAATTCTAACTCGGTTTTCCTATCTGATGTTCGCAGTGAGGAAAGCATGAGGTTTGAGTGGTCCTAGAGTTTGACTAATCATCAAATAATACTGTGGGGGCCATTAATCAATTTAATTGTGCAAGAGTCAAAGTATGTGGCAAAACTAGTCTAAGAAAATAATGCTACATGTCTACTACATGAGGTTTTGTATTACTATAGGAGGCCCTATTTTGCTACAGAAGGAGGATCTAAGAGTTTTTTTAGGGGATAAATGGTGTCTTGAAGGTAGAGGAAGGCGGATGAAGGTATAAGGAGGTGAATGAAGGGTGTGGGAGCCCCTTATCCAATCCAAGCACACCTCGCAGGTCTATCTTGCACCAAAGTTGACGCTCATGGTGTCCTTCATTTACCTTAATAGAGTGAATTCAGAGATAGAGTTTGGAACATGGTGAGGTGCCTAGGGGGAATATGGAAAGGTCTAGGTGTATGTGGAAAGGTGTTCCCACCCCTAAAAATCAACATAGTTTATGCAACTAGCCAAATACATGCATCAAATGATCATTATTGCAGCCATGTAAATGATCTTGGAAAAGATGAGTTGAATTTTATTGAAGTCTACTCCGACCCAGGAAAAAAAATCTAATGTTGCTAACTCCTAAGCTACAGAGATTAAACATGTAGAAATATTGCAATCTAATACTTAACACTTTCCAAGAAATCATAAAAGAATCTTTTTTAGTTGTTATTGTGGATATTTCCAATCACTCTTCCCATAAGAGAGGTGATATGAAAGCCTACAATTGTGAGCTTTTATGATTTAACATCTACTAAAACAAGGAAATAATTGCAATGATGTGAAACAAGAATAAGAAAGAAATACAAGGGAGGGACTAAAGCCTATGGTTTGGGCCCAAACCCAAGGGTTTCAAACCTCCAAAAATAACTCATATGCAGAGCATATCAATGGTAAACTTATCATTAACAGAAAATGATAGTCACATACATGATATGAAAAATAAGAATAACAATGTCAAGGACTAGGATCTCAGTAGATACTACTAGATGCAACAAAAATTCAAATCTTAATGAGTCTCTTGGCTGGTTTATTTATAAAAAAATGTAGCTGATGGAAACTCCCTCGAAAAGAGGAGTGATTCCCTCTAAGATATTGATATTTCAGGATCTAGTCCTCCTTGATATTCACATCTGATTGAAGTCCCTCAACCGCTATTGAATTTGAGCTATGAGTGAGGATTATATGATCTCAAGCCGAGTTAGAGAGTTAAATAGGTGGAGAAGCCCCCTATATTCTCTCTTGGTTGTCTCCATCAAGCCCCTACATAGTAAATGCCTCTCAAAAATGCTTCTTTTCCTTAAAATAAATCACATTAGGCCATACAATATGAAAAACACCCTTTAATCTTCTAATTAAAAATATTATGGCTAAAAATGTAAATTAATGTGAGAAAATGAGAGTTTTAAGGGTTGGAGGATAGAAAAATGAACTTCAAAATATACCTACTAATGAGACCCATTAGTAAGTTAATGTATATGCCACATTGGATTAGGGGAAATCCTCCTCACCTATCCATTCCACCCTAAATACTTTGAAAGGATTCCATGTCACCTTGATGATTTTAATGCATCAGAAGGCATAATATTCTGGGATGATGTGGCTAGGTGGATCTTGAGTGCACATCTATAACAAAAGACAAGATGACATGTTGGAGAATGTGTCCACGAAGGGTCCATGTAACCCTGAAGTCTCCACCCTAGCAAGTTCCATTGGTGCAAGGTGAAATATCGCCAAGATTTTATTCCTGGGGTGATGTAGCCATAGAGCAGCTTGCATGAATGTACCTCATATGTGTGTGTGTGTGTGTGCGCGCGTGTGTTATATTGGGTCTTGTGAACCATGGAAAGGGGATAATATTACATTAGACATGAACGAGCTTATGACTAACATAATATGACCTAGCATGATTGGGTCGACAACTGGCAGATGGAATATGACATGGATTCCCATGTGGGCACCACGTGGGGACTACATAGTTGCCACATTGTAGGCCAGAGTGACATGGCACTATCTAATAGGCTAATTTTTAGTCGACCATACCTTTTGATCCAAAAGCCCAATTGGTGTGAATTTTATATCAATGGAAAATTTTGAATAAGATGAATGCAACAATATTATCCATTTTAATTTTTGAGGAAGTTGAAAAAGATCAAAGAAATTAAGGCCCATTTCCATAATCATAACTTGGATATTGGGTCAACAAAATAATCACCCGTTTCTAACTTGGTTAGTCGATGGGTTGTAAGGGGGTGTGCTACAACTAGGATTTCTATTAAACTAATGTGTGTCTGACTTGAATATTTTGACTGGCCTATTATTACCATAGCCTCATTTGGTAGAATTTTTATCTTGAAATATATTTTGGTCTTTTCTACTAAGTCCTTTGTGACTCAATTCTATTGTTGTATGCTACAATATTTTCATTTAGTCTTTGTGACTCTAATATGGACATATATAATTTTACTTGTATTTTTACAGTTTCTTACATACTTAGTAAATTATATTTTGTGTGCTTTTATTCCACTTACAAACTATGTTCATAAAACTTATTTTTAACTATCTAAAATAGAGCACTATACTTGGTACTCTTTGAGTTTTTCTACTTGTTGAGTTATATAAATAACAATGGTTTATTAACTAGCAAGAAATGTGAACATACTTCTTCCTAAATATCATATTACTTGAATTTTTCTTCCTAATGTATCTCACTTACTCGGTTGTATTCGTTATTCCTTATGAAAGTGATTTATCTTCATTTTTAGTTATTTATTTCTTCTTATATAACTACTCAATCTTTCCCTCATGAAGGTCACCAAGTGATGGATATCATTGTATGTAATTTATATTTATTTCCTTGCATGGATACTTAGGGATAAATATTTTCTCCTTTCTTCACAAAGAAAGTATATTTCGAAGCATGTATGCTCAGCTTGTTAGGGTTCAACCCTAACCCCTTTGTTAATGTAATATGTTGGCCTTGTAAGAGCCACGATTAGTTAGTCTAATAAATAAATATCGTAAGTGGTTAACCACATTAATTATGATTATAAGTGCTTGACCCACATTAGAAAAAAAAGACCACAATTAGTTATAACAGGTCATAGCTAATATATAGTCGAAGATAGTAAGGGAAGTCATGTCTTGTCTTGTGTAATTGAGTTATGATCTACTAGAGTTTTCCCCCTTGAAGAGGCAAGTAAACTAAATTGTTGCAGATCTTAATAGATATTAGAATTTTCTATCATCTCGTTGTGTTATTATTTGTGGTATCTATGGCATATTTTAAACTTCTAATATTTTCTGCAGGTCAAGCATACTAGAAGTGGTATTAGAGCACTTTCCCTGGCCAGCTGCAGTATCCATCTTAGCAAAAAAAAAAAAAGGCTATAAATGTGTACCAACATATATAAACTATAGAGAACTATCCCTACGCACATCTACCTATAGTTGGGTAAGAATACGCGCAGGAAATATGAAAGACAGTCACATATGTTGGAATCCCTTGTAACTCATTTTGGTACCCCTTCGAGTAGTAGCACATCAGACAAAACTTGTACACAAAATAATTTTCCATGTACCTCTAGTATATTAGAACTCCCCAAAGGTTACCTTGAAACCAACCTTATATAATTTATTGGTCATCTTGTTGCTATAAATCTCGAGGAGATTACTTGCACATACCAAAGGTAGTTGGGTAGTACGACTAAAGGCATGATTGATCCTCCTTATTTTTTGCTTTGAAAGATAGGATTTAGTACTAATGTTGGACCCATTCCATATATCCCGATCTATAGCACTTCAAACTCCTTACTACCATAGTTCCCTCACTTCCTGCTATTGGTCATCACATTTTACAGTATCCAAAAGTTGGTGTTTCTGTTGTTATAGTTTTTATCAGTTGGGACAACCAAATTCCTACACATTTTATAGTATCCAACAGTTTAGGTATCTTCTACAACAATATTAATTAGTTGGGATCGCTAAATTCCTTCACATTTTGTAGTATTGATATTTTTAGATTTCAGTTGCCATAGTATTAACTAGTTAGGAGTAATACTACTATTGGAGTAAAAAAAAATTGGTGGTCCCAAAATTCCACTTGCAATAGACATATCCCATAATATTCAAGATGGCATGTTGATCCCAATGATACCATCCACCAATAAGCATCCATTTTTCATGCGGTCCCCATTTTTTTCAAAGTGATTTCAAGTGACTGACATCAATAGATTCCTTGTTTCACGGCCATTCCAGCCATACAAATTTTAAGTAACCTAATATTTTGACCTAAATAACTGTATGGTAACTAAGAGGGATCATGCTACGGAAAACCTTGAGAAAAAAGTGGTAGAACTAGAAGCAAACATCACCACCAAAGTTGAAGACATAATTGCAAAGGCCCTAGAAACCCTTAATCAATTCATCAAGGCTAAATACCTCATGGGGAAGGGTAACCATGTTGATTCCCACCTTGAAGGAGAATCTAGCGACCATCGATATGAGGGGTATCATCATTTACATTGGGGTGACAATTATTTTAGCAATAAGACACCCAAGATTGATATGCACAAATTTGACGGTTTTAACCGGTAGTATGGGTGGCCCAAATGAAACAATATCTTCACCTCAACAATATATGGGATGATGAAACCAATGCACATGTGGGAGCTCTTTACTTGGACCAATAATGATGGCAATGGTGACAATTTCATCATAAATGCTATAGAGGAAAGCCAGCATGTAATATGTTTCTAAAGCCATTTCTGCCCATTTTGACGGGGACTATGACTTTTTGGATCACCTCGCGAAGCTAAAAAAAATTGGTACAATAAAAGACTTCATCATGACATTTGAGAAAGTGGAAATCTATAAAAGAGGCCTAGGGGATGCCTTCTATATGGAATGATTCATTAGTGGCCTCAAGGAAGCCATCTAGGCCCATGTTAGAATGCATTGACCAACTACTTGGTTGGAAGTTTGGCACAAATATTTACATGCCAAAATTTCTATTAATTCCAATTCAAGTCGTCCTTCATTCACATCAAAGGCACATGGCACCAGCCAAACCCTTAAGGTGCATAAGGTGTCACTAGAAGAAATGGTTGAAAAAAGAAAACAAGGACTCTATTACTATTTTTGATGACAAATATTCATTAGGCCACAAATGTAAGGAACCAAAGTTCTTCATATTGACATGATTAAAAATAGCCTAAAGGATGAGGCCCAACCAGCTTAAGTGTCTGAGGAAGACTCAAAAAAACCCCAAGATACTACAACAACACCTAATGAATCGATTATCTCACTGCATGCATTAGCAAGTATTATTTCTCCACAAACACTTAAAATCAGAGACTTTATTAAGCATCGACCAATGGTGGTTTTGGTTGATAGTGGAATCATGCATAAGTTTGTCCATAAACATGTTGTTGAGGGCACACATTTGAGTATCCAATTTTCAATTCCTTATAGCGGATGGGGGGACAATGAAAAGCGAAAGACATCACTAGAATATAAAGCTCTAGATGGGCCTAAAACGTTAAAATACACATGTTTACCATTGAAATGGGAGGATGTGAAATCATCCTTGGAGCATAATGGCTTCAAATACTATGCCCCATTAGCATGGGCTTCTAGGATCTATATATGAGCTTGAAATAGATGGACACACTCATACACTCCAAGGGCTCTAGGAAGGTGCTCCTACCATAATCACCTCACGTAGAATGGAGAATATTTTTAAAATGGGACAACATGGGGTAGTTTCTAAATTTAATGCAATCCAATCCATTGAATGAAGCCCTTCCAACATTCATCTAGATCTGCAAAAGGTGTTGAGTAACCACCAACAGGGGTTTGAAAATCCCAAGAAGCTACCCCCTTGTTGGGGTGAGTATGATCATAGCATCCCTTTGATTCCGAGTAGCCAACTGCCAAATGTTCTCCCCTATAGGCATCAATTTAAACAAAATAATCAGATTGAAAATATTATTTTGGAGCTACTAGAAGTAGGTATTATTCATCCTAGGAATAACCCTTATTCGTTCCGAGTGGTCATGGTATTAATGAAATATCGGGAGTGACATATGTGTCCAGACTTCAGGATCCTCAATAAGCTTGCCATCAAGGATAAGTTTCCTATTCAAGTAGTTAATGATCTTCTTGATGAACTCCATGGAGTCTAATTCTTTACCAAGTTGGATCTTCACTCGGGCTATCAGAAAATCAGAATGAAAGTACCAAACATCCCCAAGACAACTTTTAGAACCCATGAAGGTAACTATGAATTTTGGGTTATGCCCTTTGGTCTCTATGATGCCCTGCCCACCTTTCAATGTCTCATGAATCACCTTCTCAAAAGATATCTCATAAAGTTTATGCTAGCCTTTTTGGATGATATACTCATATACAATGAAACATGGGAAATACATCTTCAACATGTTGGCTAGGTATTGCAACTATTGAAGGATACTAAATTATTTGTGAAATTTTCTAAGTGTTATTTTGGAATGGAAGAGGTGGAGTACTTGGGATATATTGTGGGCTGCAAAGGAGTACGGGTGGATCCAAAAAAATTAACTTAATGCAATATTGGCCACAACCTCAGACCTTGAAAAGTATGCAGGAATTTTTCGGCCTCACAGTATACTATTGAAAATTTGTTTGAAATTATGGATGCATTTCTAGACCCTTAATGATTATTCTTAAGAAAAATGAATTCTTTTGGACATAAGTAGCTCAATAGGCCTTCCTGGATCTCAAATAGGCCATGTGTTCCACCCTAGTTTTGGTCCTCTCAAATTTTGCAAAACCCTTTGTGATAGAATGTGATAGAAGGTTATTTTTTTAATTATGATTTGAAATACTAAGTCTATAACTCAACCCTGTGGATTGGAAGTTTAAGGGAAGAAGCATAATGTTTTTAAACTTGTCGATGTTTTATATGGATTGAAACAAGTACTTGGAGCATGGTATGGAAAAATGGATGAATACCTCAAGAACATTGGTTTTCATTGCAACAAATTTGATGATACTCTATATTTCAGAATGAAAGGTAAAACGTTGGTCATCATTTTCCTTTAGATTGATGATTTAAGTTATTATAGTAAATAATGAGGACCATATCAAGCAGGTGAAATCGGAAATTAAAAATCACAATATTAGGGGCACATTGTTAGTATCTTGGATTAGAGGTTTCATAACAACATCATCAAATCTTCCTTAGAAAAACTAGGTATGTTATACAATTGTTGAAGAAGTTTGACATGGCAGACTATAAACCCTCTCTTACTCCTAGAGAGAAAAACCTCAAACTTTTGAATTTTTGTTGGGGGATTATTAAATAGTACAAAATATCAATAATTGATTGGAAACATCATTTACTTAACAACTACTTTTCCAAGTTTATCAGAGGTAATCAAATTTATTTCTAGATTGATGTGGATACTTATAAAAAGTCACTAGAATGCAGTAAAAAGGTTTTTAGGTACATATGGGGAACAAAATATTTTTGGTTTCTTATAAGAACATCAACATGAAATTATTTAATGAACATGTGTTCAATGATAGTTTCTTGTAGTTGTAAAAAGTAGGAAAAATCAGATAATTTTGCGTAATTTCTATTAATAAATTACAAACTACATTGATGATGATGGTTAACGTCCACTGAGACCAAACTTTGGTCTATCAGACCTAAAGAAACAAATTATTTAGTTTGATTTAAGATTTTATTCCTATGCTCAAAAAGCTTGGAGAGAAGCCTCCCGAGCTCACTGTAGTTTTGACAACGTAAAAGGCTAGGAAGGTGAGTATTGCAACAAATATTTTGAAACTGAGATCTAATGTGGTTGTATGCAGGGCACTCTAAGAGGAAGTGATTTTCATCCTCGATGTTCGTATTCTCATAGAGATGGTAGAACCTTTCCATCCATGGTGTTTTAAGAACTGCCCAAAGTCTCGTTTCACTATAGAGCTCATGAGAGTTTGTTCTAATCTTGGCTATATTAACTGTCTTCTTTGAGCTAGTTAAAACAAAGAGATACTTTTGATCCTCTAGGGTGGGGTTGATGACCTCCTTATAATATCTTAATTTTCTTTATTAATGAATCAATAATCATAATGACCAAAAATTTATTTTTTCATAATATCAACCTAACAATTTTACACCAAGCATCACTTCAACAAGAAATCACAATCACATCAATAATATCACCATCATAAAATAATATTTTCCATCTAAAAATCAATATTTGAAACTTTCACCATATGATTAGAAAAATAAAATTACTTGAAATTTGTAAAAATACTTTAAAATTAAAAAAATATTCACTTCATAATCTTAAAATTTGTTTAATTATTTAATTAAATAGTTTTCCTAATCTAATAAGATTATCTTAGAATACTAAAATTAAACAAAGTCTTTTGGTGAGAATTTTTTTGGCCGACGCATTTTGAACCAACAAGTGTGGTTCATCATCAGGACCAGATGAAGAGGCATTAATCACAATCTACACATCATTGTGAAGAAAAAATTATCCCTTAATTTATAACTTTATCTTAAAAAAAAGACAAGAATCTAATACATCCATATAGAAAACTATTCATAGTTTTCCTCCCACATCAAGAAGATGATTCCTGATGACTAAAGACATTTTTCTTATATTACAATTTTCTTGTACCGTTATTTGGATGAAAAGGATGAGAATCACTAAATTCTAGGCTTTTGATAGTTTTGTTAATGGTTCTCAAAACATTTATCCTACATTTATGATACAAAAGTTAGATCTTTAAATAATATTTAAAATTTATGATAAAATTAATTTAAATATTTAAAATAAAAAATTTAAAAATTTAAATAAAATTTGAAAATATCTTTATTTTTGCAGGTTTTTGTGATCTACAATGAAATAAGAAAAGAATTGAATTTTTAGCTAAGAATCATATAAGAGAAATTTTTGGCTCACACATTTGGAACCAACTAGTGTGGTTCATCATCAAGACCAGATGAAGAGGCAGACCATGACAAAGGCTTAAATAGAGAGCAATATAGAGACCATAATTTACTGAATATATTTCAACCAGTGTGGTTCATCATTAGGACCATATGAAGAGGTAGACCATGGCAAAGGCTTAAATAGAGAGTAATGTAGAGACCATAATTTAACAACTATATTTCAACCAGTGTGGTTCATCGTCATGAAGAGGCAGACCATGGCAAAGGCTTAAATAGATAGTAATGTAGAGACCATAATTTAACGACTATATTTCAACCAGTGTGGTTCATCATCAGGACCAGATGAAGAGGAAGACCATGGAAAAGGCTTAAATAGAGATTAATGTAGAGACCATAATTTCAAGTAACGGCTATATTTCATCATTAGGACCAGATAGACCATGTCAAAGGCTTAAATAGAGAGTAATGTAGAGACAATAATTTCATGTAACAACTATCACCCAATTTTCTACAAAAAAACTTTTCTTAAATGATATTTATTTTTTAATTTCTTACTTTTAATAATATAAAAATAAATTATAAACTTCATATTTATATTAATTTATGGAACTTAATAATAATAATATTTATATTATATATTATTAGTATTATTATTATTATTATTATTATTTCTAGTTCTTTATATATAGAGATGATATATAATATTAATTAAATTATTATTATTATAATTTTTCTAGAATTTTTGTTGGTAAAGTAAATAGATCTTTTCATTGATGAGAAAAAGTTACATAAATTTAAAAAAAAAGTAAAAAATCCAAAATGTTCTTGAGACTAGCAAATTGTTTATTAATAATAAACAATAAAAAATTGACTACAATAAACATGAGTACATACAAAACTCTTTAAGTATTTAAGATTTCAAGGGGACAAATACCCTGATCCCACTCCAAGTAGACCTACCACAAGTTACAGACAAATGGAAAATAAACGAGAAGGCGAATGATTCAATGAAATGCATAGTGTTGGGTTCATTGAAATTATTTCAAATGTAATGCTAACTACTTTCCAATATCAAAATCATGAAATTATTGAAACAATAACGACTCTATGATATCAAAATATTTGAAACATAATAGTAATGACGTTATGGTATCAAAATAACACAATAAACGTAGATAGTGATGGCTATATTCTGTCTAGCTTTCTATAATTCTATCTAGGTGACAATGCTGAGAGTTTACTCGTTTTGCAGTGGGTGATGTCAAATTTAGATTTGCCCAGATGCAATCTATAAAACTAATGTAAGGAAGGAAATATATGGAAAGAACAAAGTTAACAAGAATTGGCATAAGGATTGAATTGAGGAGTGAGGGGATATCCAAAGGCTTCCTCGAAGAATATCGCCCACACTTCCACTCCGAGATCTAGCGGAGGTCGTGGAATTCCTTCATGTTGGCTTATGTGGCCATGACCTAGGTTCAAAGGTGATTTAGCCAAACAAATCATGGTACTACTAGCCCTTGCGGCAACAGTCCATGGAGTGCGAACTGAGGTCTCACCCGAAGTAGTTTGGGAGGGTGCTAGAACCAAGTTTCCGCACCGTGGGGATGTCTGATGAGCTTCTGGCGGTCCGCGGTTTGACCCTACGCATACGTCACTACGCACACCTATTAGTCCTTCGCAACCTATGAGGTTGCCTTTGTGCAACCCTACCTGGGGCTTGATCCATATTATACTCAGGTTCCTTTCTATTTAATCTGTTATTACTAAATTACTTAACTGACCAGTGTAAGATTAATGATAATTAACAATATATCCAGTAATCATATAAGTGTGTGTGATAAACAAAACAACATAAATGTAAAGAATGCAATACACAAACAAATGAGTAGAAACTGGAATCAAATTCTCTTTATTATTCTTTGTTCAAGATTATAGACTCGATCCCACCCTGCGCACTCAGTTGTAGGGGTCCATGCACTTAGCTGTGGACTCTACTAGGCCTTTGCGCACTTAGCTATAGAGCCTCTTCCTACTACTATGACCCAATACACTTAGACTCTTACTCTATGCTTGAACCATTCGTATTCATCTCTCCCATTCCCCTCTTCCTACAGCTTAGAGCCTCGCTCTATTTATACAATCCCATGGTGCGCGGACCATGGGTAGGCTGACATGACTTTACATTACATTACAATACCTTAGGGTAGATAGCCCTATGACCTAACCTATACTTCGCACTCCGTGCCCACAATTAGCGGAGTCTTACAATACATTTAACCAAAACTTGGGCTTTGAGCCCACAAAACATGCTGTGGGGGGATTCCATGGCAAACAGGCCCCTAACACAATCATAATGACTCATCCCTGAGTCACTTAGTCAGCGCGGCAATCTTGGCGTGAAGTCCCTCCAACCGGTCCCGAACTGCTCGGAGGTCCATGGTGCACTGTTCTGCAGTTGGTTGGATCTACTGCATTCTTTCTTCATAATCATTTGTGTCTGAATTATGTCCTTACCTCGGTACCGACATCTGTTGCATGTGTTTATAGTCCCACGCCCTGGTCTGGCTCCTTGGGTCACAAAGACTGTAATTTGGCTGGTTAGTCAGATAGCCATCCCACCCATGTATGGATTCAAGCGACTGCCATTTACTTTGCCTAGGAAGGGTTCTCCATTTAGTTTAACTAGCTGGACTGCGCCTCCGTCTGTGACCTCCTTAACGACATATGGTCCCAGCCAGTGCATTCTGAGTTTTCCTGGAATTTTTTCAATCTTACTATCGTACAACAGTAGTAAGTCATTTACCTTGAAGGTGCACAACTTGATATGGTGGTCGTGCCACACCCTTTCACGCTGCTTTTGTAGCTGCTGATGAAATCCAGCCAGAAACCATTCTTCCTCGAGTTCTTCTAATTACACGAGCCTTTCTTCTAGAGCTTCACAGTCCATCATGTCTGCGAGCACTGCTATTTGTAGACTAGGTACAATGTATTCCATTGGCATGAAAGCCTTTGTGCCATAGACTAACCAGAAAGGTGTCTGTCCCATCAATTTTTTGCACGTTGTCCTGTACGCCCATAACATGGCAGATACGCAAAGGTCCCAGTCGTTTTGCTACGCATTACATACTTTGGTCAGTGCAATCTACAGTATTTTGTTGAATGCCTCTATTGTCTCATTAGCTTGCGGGTGGTACAGTGTACTCTTCTAATGATACACCTAGAATTCTTTTGTGAGCGTGCTGATGATTTCATTCAGGAAATGTGTTCTGCGGTCACTCATTAATATTTTCAGACAACTAAATCATGTCAACACATTTTCGAACAAAAACTTTGCAGCCATAGCGACTGTGTAGTCCTTGACTGGTTGCGCTTCTGCCCATCGTGTCAAGTACTTTGTCGTGGTGATGATGTAGCATGCACCCATCATTCCCTAAGGTTTGATCTGTCCCACAAAGTTGATTTCCCATTTCTTGAATGGCTACAGTGTCATTTGTAGATTTAGTGGGATCTCGTCCCTTCGTGATGGTTTTCGAGTCCTTTGACATATATCGAAGGCCCGACAGCGTGCTTTTGAATCCTGGTGCAGGGTTGGCCACCATAATCCTGTGTGGAGAATCTTTTGTGCAGTCGCGCATCCTGCATAGTGTCCTCCTACAGCACCCCCATGTGCTTCTGCGAGGACCTCACCTCGTTAAAATTCAAGTATGTATCTTCGCAATATCTCATCATTTCCCATTTTGTAGAGGTGCCCCGCGATGACAGAAAAGTCTGTTGCGCGCACCACCAATTCCTTCTTCTATTGGATTGAGTACTCCTTTTGGTACAGTCCCTTGTTAGAAATGGATTATATCTTCGAAGTATCCGTCCGCGACACACACTGCAAAGAGCTATGCATCAGGTAGTCCCTCCTCCAAATTTTTTGGTTCCTCGCCCATCTCAATTCGTGACAAGTGATATGGTCATGCGTTTAGGCGTCTAAGCTTGACTATGACCTCAAAATCATATTCTTGAAATAACAAAAGCCATCTGCATATGTGCCCCCCCAACACAGGCTTGTTCACCAGGTATTTCAACACGGAATGGTTGATATACATCTTGAAATGTCCTACAAGTGAATAATGTCGGTATTTTTGGAGCGCGTGCACCATTGCCAACGCCTCGTGCTCAGTGGTAGAGTAGTTCTTTTCTTCTTTGGATAGTCTTTGACTTGCGAACATGATCAGTTGATCCACACCTTCCACGCCTTCCTATGTGAGTAAGGCTCCCAGCACAATACACGACGCATCAACATGCACATGAAATTCCACATCCCATTTTTGGAAGACCAGGAGGAGTGGAGACCAGTTTCCCCTTCAGGACATCCAAACTCTTCATGTAAGCATCATTCCAGCAATATGTAGCATCCTTTTTCAATAGCTTTTCCAATGGCGTTGTTATTTGGGCATAGATTTTGATGAACTTCCTATAGTATCCAGTGTGCCCCAAAGTAGCACGTAGTTGTTTAACACTTCGTGGTGCTTCCAAATTTAGAATAATGGAAATCTTCACAGTGTCCACCATCAGGCCTTATTTGCAGACCACAGGTCCCAGCAGGTTTCCAAAGGGAACAAGGAATGTGCACTTCTTAAGGCTCAGCGCAATCTAGTGTCGGCAACAAGTATCCAACATCAAGCATAAGCTTTCTACATGGTGCTTAACTAATCCAAAGACAATCCAATCATCCAGATAGACCTCCAAGAACTTGTGGATTTATTCTTTGAACGTGGCCACAACGATGCGTGAAAAATAGAGTTGACATGTTCTTCAGTCCAAACAGCATAACGGTGTATTGAAAGCAACCCCATTCTATTGCGAAGGTCATTTTGCTCCTATCTTCTAGCATGATATTGATCTGATGGTACCCTGAGAACCCATCCGTGAATGAGTATGCTTCCTGACCACCAACATTTTCCAGTACTTCATCTGTGAATGGTGTCGGGAATGGATCGTGTACATAGGCGTCGTTTAGCTTCCCGAGGTCCATGCATATTCTTATTTTTCCCTTCTATCTTTTCTCCTGTACTACCACAAGACTCACCCAGTTGGATTCTTCTACTAGTTCAATAATTCCGGCTGCAAGCATATTGTCTAATTCATTGCAGACCTTTTGTTTATACTTTGGATTCAAACGGTAAGGCCGCTACTTAACTGGCTTCACGTCGGGTTTCAGAGTGATCTTCATCATCCCTAAGTCGCCAATGATCCCTTTTAAGTCCGTAATTTTGGTTGGGAACAAGTCTTGGTATTTGCGAAGTAACTCAGCGACCTTATCCACCATGGCATCATCCCAATAATCCCCAAGCATTGTGTACTTTGGCTTCGCCTTTGTTCCAATGTTTACCTGCTTTCTTTTTAATGGTGCAATGATGTCGGGATCCTCAATTGATGGTCCTCGAACCTTGTGACAACCTTCCGTTTCTGGAATATTAATATTTCATGGGTCCTCATCATCCTCCTCAACATTTATGTTATAACACTCTAGCATGCTACTTAACTGTGTCACCCATTTTGGTTGAAGTACTTCCATTAGCTCCTGTGGTATTTTGAAGATAGCAGCTTTTACTGCTTGTAGTGCATCATCAACAATATCTGACAAACGATCTTCAAACATGAAGGTTAACAAAAATCCCTTGCGCAAGACATCCCATTCGCCCGTACCATGGCGAAGCTCCATCTCAGTATACCAATTCATGGGTATGACATCTAGGGTATGGTAGAATAAATGTACCCATTTAGGTTGTGGCTCTTCCCCGTAGACCTTGGTCCATTTCACAAGGTGCGTGCATGGATCATCTCATCCATCATATTTGTCTACTAGCTATATTTGTGGTTTCCCAAATCATAGGCACATCATTCTTCTACAGCCGTACCAGTCCTCAAAACTTCCTTTATGCATACCCCACCATCATGCGGGCGTTGCGCGCAGTGCCCACTTCAGAGCATCGAATCACTGTTGTTCTGGTACTGTGCATTCAAATTTGCTCAGGAATTCATCCATCGTTGTCAATCCATCATATGTCGGCAGCTCCCTTGCCTTTGTTGTCATGCAATGCAGTGATCTAACCATCATGTTGCAATTAAGCATTGTTACTTTGTGCAGGCGATTCTGTCATCGCTCTACTTCTTTGTCTGAATCTAAAGTGCAAGAGCTCTCGCACTCCCACGAAATTCTTCCATTTGTAGTTGGGTTCACACAATCCTGTTCTCGCGGAGTTATTACAATCGAGACCATCATAACTATCATCGTCGCGCACTGGTTCAGTGTATCGCGCTCCTTTGGCTGGATCTAGCGGTACTACTATGCGTAGTGACTTTTTCTCAAAGATCATTTTGCGCTTCTTCATATTTATGACTCCATTCATATCGGTGGCCCAGTCTATTCCTAGTAGTGTGAGATAGGGGTTACTGTCAACGACAATCTCTATCACTACAAAATCTGCCTACGCGCTCGTACTTTCAATATCAACTGTTACCCCTTGCAATCTTCCATGGGAAAAATCTTATGTTGGTTTGCAATTCATAACTGGATAGGAGACCACTATAGTGTGGGCCTGCCCATGCGTTCCCATGTTTGTTTTGGTAGTACATTCGCATCCGATCCGAGATCCAGGATTACCTAATCCATTTCATACTCACTGATTTGCGCAGTCAACCTCATTTCCCTTTCTATGCATAATGCATGCTTTCCAAGTTTCTGGACCATGTGCAATTCTCCTAACCTTGCGCACTTAGTCATAAGTTCCTGTAGTCCTTTGACTACCTTGCTGTCGCGCAGTAATTTCATGCATGTCTCCAGAAAGGTAGTGAGCATTGAAGGATCCATCCCTGGTTCTAGTTGATCCTTACTACTTAAAGTGGAGGCCTCTATGAAGCTCTTCTTAGCTTCCATGAATGTCTCCTTTGCACGTTCTAAATCAAATTTGGGTTCCTTTGTAGGAGCCTTGCGAACCCTTTCACTTTCTTCTGACTACTTCCCTTTATCATCGCCCATGCTTATACCGCTCCTAAGCATCATGTTTACATTTGGGTCTTCTTCGTGTGGCTCAGATCTCATCATTTGCAAGTTCTAAGTCATAGGGGGTTGGAGTACCCCTTTTTTGCACATCCTCGCTATCAGCGAAGGGCAGTCTTCTGCCTCATGATCAAATTGAGTACAGTACCAACATGATGTTCTTGTCGGGTTTATACAATCGCAAGCATAATTCCCTAGCCCTTCGCAATTGTAACAAATTAGTTGTCCATGACCCCTTCCTGTTCCCATTCTGCCTCAACCTCAACCATGCCTCTGAAATCCACCGCATGCCATCCCTACATTTGGGATGAGGGCTCGCATTTCGATCTGCACCCTGTAGGTAGGAGTCTGATCCATCATTAGTTCGTAGCTTCGGCAGGTGCATTCATCATGGCCTACTGACCTGCAGAAATTACAAAACAATTGCTGGGATGTTTTCGTATACTTCTGCAATAGATGACAATTATCCGTATTGTGTTTTCCTCCTATCTGACAGATCGCATACCATAATGCAGGCGCCGTACTCAGTCATGCCTGTGCCTTAGGTATTAATGGCATTGGCCCTCCTCTTGCCAAGTAATTCGTGGACACTGGATAGTGTTCCTTGTCATGCCCTTGGCCTTTGCATTTTATGCACCATACCTCCTCGCGTGCCTCTGGCCGAGGTGTCTTGTCCTGTTTCAAACTTTGCATTTTCAAACACACATTCTACAGTTGCGTATGGATTTGTTGGACTCCCAACCCAGGGACATGTATAGGGGTCTTATGTAATTTCATTGCCATCTCCAAATCTTTAGCCTGGGTGGAAAGTTTTTGCTGTGACAACACCATCCTTAAGTGCGGCGTAAGTGACACTACAAACCATGTGTGGTGTTGTCCATTTGTTGAAGTCATATTGGCTTCGTGGATCATACTCTTCAGCCTTTGGTCCAAATCCTAGGGGGTCTTGCTCGGGAGCATCATGATCTCGTTAAATCCAATGATTGATTATGTCTCTGGCTTTGGCCTGCTAAATTCCCTATTCAGCGTGGCCTGGATTTCTGCGATTCCTACGTTTGGGTGGCCATTAGAATGTTTGATATACCATGTTAATGCACGATCCTGCAGCATGCTCACCAGCGTAGCCTTCCTAATATTGTCATCCATGATGCCTTGTGCTTCCCATACTGCTTTTACCATGAACCAGAATTGGTTCAGATCTTCATTCCCCACTCCTCTGAATACCTGTAGTTTGATCGCACTCATCATACTGAACTATGGTGGTGGCAGAGGTGGGGTGGGTGGAGATGGAGGTGAGGAGGGTGAGATGGGTGGCAGTGTGGGTGGAGGTGGTAAATGCGGAATTCGCTGCCTTATCAAACTGATCGCGCTTCTTAGAGAAACTTTTGTGAGCTCTTCCTCGCTTTCCCGCAAGGTTGAAATTAAGGGACTGGTTTCTAATTCTTCGCTACCTCCGCTTTTGTAGATCTTCCCACTTCGCGTAGCTCCAAACATTAATTTATTCGCATAACCTAATTTTCACACAATAGCATCTTAATCCAAGTGTTCAAAGATTTAATATATTTACCTCACAGTCCCTTGAGGAAACGTTGTTCCGCCTCACTGTAGCTAACGGTTGTGTCTACCACAATCTTAGTGATAAATCATCCTATTATTCGGTCGAGCCAATGGTCCACAGGCTGCACGATCTTATCTCCTAATGCTTCTAGTTTGTGCACTAATTCCAAAGTCCACACTATTAGTTTGTCAAGCATACACCTTCCCTAGCTATCTGCAAACTTCGCAATTCACTCTACAAATCAGAAGGAAAGGATGCAAAGAAAAGTTCGTGGACTTCCGTATACAAGTAGTGCTCGAACCACCGTTCCTTAGATACTGGTGGATTTTTGTTTTCCTATGCCATGAACTCGTGAATTTTCTTGTCCAACCACTATTTAATTTCTTTCTTTGTTGGATTCTAGTGGCATGACATCAGACATCCCTTATGCAGATCCTAGTCCCGGCAACAGAACCATTTGTTGGATTGTGTGGGCCTGACCTAGGTTCAGAGGTGATTTAGCCAAACAAATCTTGGTACTACTGGCCCTTACAGCAATAGTCTATGGAGCGTGGACTAAGGTCTCACCCGAAATAGTATGGGAGGGTGCTATAAACAGGTTTTCTCACCCTGAGGATGTCTGATGAGCTTCTAGCAGTCCGAAGTTTGACCCTGCGTGCACGTCACTACACGCACCTATTATTCCTTTGCAACCTGTGAGGCCGCCTTCGCGCAGCCCTACCCGAGGCACGATCCATATTATACTTAGGTTCCTTTATATTTAATCTGTTATTACTCAATTACTTAACTGACCGGTGTAAGATTAATGATAATTAACAGTATATCCAGTAATCATATAAGTGCACGTGATAAACAAAACAGCATAAATGTAAAGAATGCAATACACAAGCAGATGCACAGAAACTGGAATCAACTTCTCTTTATTATTCTTTGTTCAAGATTACAGACTCAACCCTGCCCTGCACACTTAGCTGCAAGGGTCCGTGCACTCAGCTGCAGACTCTACTAGGCCTCTGTGCACTCTGCTGCACAGCCTCTTCCTACTACTACAACCCAATACAATTAGACTCTTACTCTGTGCTCAAACCGTTCGTATTCATCTCTCCCATTCTCCTCTTCCTACAACTTAGAGCCTCATTCTATTTATACAATTGCCAACATCACTTTACATTACATTACAATACTTTAGAGCAAATAGCCCTATGACTCAACCTATACTTCGTGCTCTGCGCCCGCAATTTGCGGAGCCTTACAATACATTTGACCAAAACTTTGGCTTTGAGCCCCCAAAACATGTTGTGAGGGGATTCCATGCCCAACACTTCATGAACACTCTCGTGAATGATCTTGCTTGGATCTCAATACTCAACATGATTACCATAATCTTGGATATATTAGATATATTTTTTGATTTCGCTAGATTTTATATTAGATATCATTTTTTATCTTGCTAAATTTACTTAGTATATTGGATATGGCACTAATTTTGATAGGAAATGTCTTAAATTTCTAGCTTATCTTGCTTATCGAAAGGAAGATTCGTTGTAAAACCAGAAACCTTACTACGCTCATATGCTCCATAAAAAAATGCCTATGATAAAGAGATGGAAAGGGATATGATATAAATTGGAAAAATAGTGCTGAAACAAAACAACATCCATTGAAATTTATTTAATTTAATGTATTTTAAAAAAAATAACATATTAATATGAATTTATTTTATTTCTAGAAAAACCCATGTCAAAATCATCATAATTTTGGTAACTTAAAAAATCAATAAAAATTAATAATGTAACAAGAATTTTTGAAAATCAAATCTAATATAAATATAAAATAAACAACATATTAATTATAAAATATATATTTTTACATAACTAAATTTATATATAAAACACGTTTTACTATTTATATTTTTAGAAAATATATGAATCTAAAAAATTCCGATTATTCATTTAACATGCCATACTTTTATTAAATGGAAGACTCATTTACTTCAATTCCGAATTATAAAAAACATATTATACTCAAACTATTTACCGAATTAGAAAATTCAGCTCTCCCAATTAAATCCTCCTTTATATTTGAGACATGAAAGAGGCGACATTTTAAAAAGAAGAAAAAAATTGATTAGCTCTCAAACAGGCTTACCAAATAACCTAATAATTATCATATTAGGTCTGGATGACTTACACCGGTGCAAGATGGTAATCGGCTCTTAGTAACTTCTGGTTCCTTCTGACTCGTGTATATTTGAAATATTAACCCAATATATATTACTTAAATATTCAACGAATACACCTAAAACAACAACTAACAACTCACTGTTTCTCAAATATTCAACTACGCTTAAAAAATACAGATTCCTTTGACAAATTATCGCAGGATCGAAAATGAAGTCACCTGTAACTTCGGAACTCATTACAGGTTCCAGAAAACAAATTTGTTCGATGGAGTCATTGCGGAGCTTTATAACAGAAACACAAAAAATGTTTTGAAGTACAAAATATCAAGTATATATATAGGGCTTTGAAGTACATAGACTGATCCGATTTCAGTGACATAACATTTATTCGGAAGCATGCGGTTCCACCAAGGAATTATTTGCACTGATGAAGTCCCTCCCTGTATAAAGCGCCAATGAAGTATTCGGCCTCCAGATACTCCAAGTTGAGTGCAAAGTTTAGTATATCGGCGTCCATGACAGTGACAGGCCCAGGGTAATAAGTCCCAGTAGAGTAATAGTAATCTTCTGAACAATACACTGAACATTCTTCCTCTGAAAAGAGAAGAGCTCCATTCACCAGCAATACTAACAAGATGCATGACCGCCACAACAGCAAGCCTAGGTGCTTTGCCATTTGATCGACAATCTGAATCCGAGAGCAGAGCAGGTTCGCTTTTTGAATCGAATACTAGCTGATCTCGCTGTCAGTTTCTTTGAATTGAGCAGATGGCAAGTTGCAATCTCCCTCTATCAGTTCGGGTCCAGTTCGGGTCCGAGTTACGTTGCCAGTAATTATTTAATAGGAGACTTACTGCTTCTACTATATTCCTCACAAGTCTACTAATTCGATCGACTTAAAATGAATAACTATAAGAGTGTTAAGTTTCGATATAATTCAAAATTGTGCATGACGGTGTCCATCACATACAACTACCACTTGTTCTCCCATCCTTTGATTTCTACGAGGAAAGAAAACAAGTAAAACAAAAGCAATATCCATGCATCCTACAATATGCTTTTGTTGTAGCATCCTTTCATTTAGAGGAGAGGGAAGAAAACAAATAAAACAAAGCAAATGGTTGCTAACATATGTTTTTGTTTTACTTTACTATCCTCTCATTTAAATAGTAGTTAAATTCTACCAAAGTTGAAGTAGATATTTACCCAAATGATATTATTGAAAGTTCGTATTCTAGTTATACAAAACCACCTAAACATGCGACTTACACAAATTTTTGGCTTTGTTTTTAATCCATCATGATCGAGATCTGCCAACAACTTAAAAAGAACCTGTATTGACAGTTCACATTATAATAACCTATAAAAGAGAACAGTTACTGTCAAGAAAACATATTGAAAACCACAAGGCATAAAAGTGTTGTTTGAGCTTATCACATGCCCATCAAGCAAACCCACTTCCAACCCTTTAAACCTAGGCATAAAAGTGTTGTTTGAGCTTATCACATGCCCATCAAGCAAACCCACTTCCTACCCTTTAAACCTAATTTATGTCTATGGAAAGACACCCTTACCTAATTTATGTCTATGGAAAGACACCCTTGCATTTTTGCATATCGGGTGTATCGATAAACATCTTGTTTGGATTTTTTTGGGAAGAGGATGCATTATGTTGTTAATGACCGAAGTAATTTTCGTTGCTAAATTAACACTTTCATATATTTATACATTTTATAATTAAACGTGTTATAAATTTGTTTAAAAATGTTGCAATATAGGTATTTTATTAAATATTATGGATTTATGAAAAATAATAGTTATGTGAATAATGATATTTATATAGTAATAAAATTTTATAATATATAAGTATGGTATCTAATTTGACAATATTTTATATCTATTATAATTTATAGCATAATGTCAAGAATGCATGAATGATTTTCTTCTATAATATTCACTTCAGTAAAACATGAACACAATGAATAATTATGAATATGATCTCCTATATCATTGTCTTTACATTCAATACTAGTAAGAAATATAGGCATTATTTACTTAACCAAGTTTTAGTTATGAAATTATGGGTTTTAACCAAAGGAGGTTGATTTATGAGTCAACACCTTTAACATCCTCCAAAATTATTTCTTCCATATCTATTAGATCTTGAACTTAGCAAAGCCACAACATGATTTTCTAGTAGATTTCAAAAGTACAATAACTAGTGTCATTATAACAACGTATTCATAATTGCAAATACACAAAGGTGTGGCCCAAGCCTATTATATCCTCATGAATCAAGTGAACTCTTGTTCTCAATGTCATTAGTTTTAGGAGAAAGACAAGGTTTTCTACTATAACTAAATAAATTGCACTAGTTAAGGAAGAGGAACTAAACTATACATGATTATGTCTATGTCAAGATAGACTTACATTTTTCCTAGTGGGTCTACTTCAAGCACTTTCAAAAGGATAACCACTCTATTTTTAATGAGAAAGACATGATTCAACGAAAAAATATAAAAATGACTATCAACACTTTCCCTATAAGAAATGGTAGACAATATTGAATTATTGTTGCACATTATAATGGCATGTATAATGGGTTTTCTTAAGAAAATGCATGTTTGTATGCACTTCATTAGGCACAATCGATATTTGGAAAATAATTATTACATGCCCAATGCTATGTAAATAGTAACAAAATTCTATAAGTCTATGTGTTCTTACTTACTTGTCTAGAATTTCGTTTGGGGGAAAATGTATGAACATTGTATTCGGTAGATTTCAAAGGTTTCTAAAAGAGGAATAATTTTTCTTGTCTTGAGAAAAATCTGCTTCATTACCATACCACAAAGAGAGTTAGCAACATTTTATTGATTAAACAAGTACAACATATTAAATGATTGACATATATGATAATAACATATATCATGGATTTTTTCAAAAGAACATAATGTTTTCTGAATTATTATAAAATTCATGGACCTATTGAGAATATGGGCTATTCATTGTTTTTATTTGATACATTTAGAAAGTCACCTTTGAATGGTGTTTGTTTCTACAATAGCTCATACCTATCACAATCAACAATACTATGTTAATAGAGCATTCATGATTTTGTTCTATAATAAGATTATGTGCCAAGAATAGGTACCATGTGAATGTATGAATAGTAGGTACATATATATTAACATATATCTCTTATAACAATAGCTTCACACACAAAATTTGTAAGGAGCCTAGGCATCATATACTTAATACGGTCTAGAAAAAAATAGATTTCTACCAAAGTCGATCAAGTTTGAAGCTAAAAACTTCAACATACTGTATTTCAAAAAATGTTCAAAATAAAAGGAGACGTAGCAAGAGATATACAATGTTATCACCAAAAAATGATCACCTAGCCATTTCTAACTAGGTGGATTGAAATACAACACGTATGATTAATTTTACCATAGTAAAATCACTTTCACTGTGGAAAATAATTTAGTAAACCACATTCATTAAATTATCTTCTGATTGATATTAAAAAACCCATGAGAATAATTAGATAAATCATTATTGATATAATTTTCTCTATGAATAATTATTTAAATTTCCAACTAGGTGGATCGAAATACACTATGTAGGATTACTTTTACCATAGTAAAATCACTTTCATTGTGGAAAATAATTTAGTAAACCACTTTTATTAAATTCTTTTCTGATTTAAATTTTAAAAAACCATGCGAATAATTAGATAAATAATTATTTATTTAATTTTCTCTAGGAATAGTTATTAAATCGCTATTTAAATAATTATTCCTTGTCACATTTGACTAAATACGTTAGGAATAATTAAATAAATCACAATTTATTTATTATTCCTTATTTCCATTATTAGAATAATTTTTAAATCACTATTTAATAATTATTTCAATTTCACACCATTCTTAATCCTCGTGAAATAATTAATAAAACATTTTATTTATTAATTATTTCTAAATAAATATATTTAACCATTTTAAATATTTTTTCCCTCTCCAATAAATATAATAAAGTATTCCAAGTGGTTAGATCTTGATTTGGTCTTTTATTATTCTCCATTTTCGAGAATAACTCAATAATTTGTTATAAATAGGAGGGTTTTCCATTCATTCTTCATGATGATCATTATCATCATCACCATTATCGTCCCATTTCTTTTGTTCTCCGATTTTATTTCTCCACATTTTGTCTAGGTTCTTCGCATATTGAGAGAGAAGATCATTTGCTGAAGCATCAAGGACATCAAAGGAACCATCCCATGGAGGGGGATTTACATACACATTTTGTGGATCTCCTTCACCAAGTGTTTTGAATAAACAATTTATTCAATTAAAGTCTTTCCATTTGGGTTATTGCATGGGAAATCTTTACTGTTTCTTTCTATTTTCGATGATATATGTTTTTGTTGCAAGTTTTTCATTTAAATAATTATTCCTAGAGAGAATTAAATAAATAATGGTTTATCTAATTAGTCTCATGGGTTTTGTAATTTAAACCAGAAAATAATTTAATAAAAATGGTTTTCTAAATTATTTTCCATAATGAATGTGATTATACTATGGTAAAATTAAACCTACATGGTGTATTTCGATCCACCTAGTTATAAATGGTTAGGTGATAATTTTTTTGCTGATAACATACAATGTGTACCACCTAATGTAGATACCTAACAAAATTCTTTACTCTACACTCAAAACTCAATCAACATAGTGAAACAATAGAATGATTTGTCAATAAACTTTATAAATATAAAAAACTACTAATATCAATGTAATCTCTATAAAGTAATAGAGCCATAAAATGTGGTAGAAGATCGTTATTTCCTCATCAAGAAAAAAAATCCTAATCTTAAAATAATCAATTTTAACATAAATATATTAATAATTGTAACTAAATAAAACCCACTAATTAGGGAAAAAATTAAGTATACATAATTGATTTATATTTATTACAGTATGGATTCACATATTGGATCAGAGGAACATGGATAAACACTTTGTTACTCCCTCTCTCGCTAGGGATTATAGCAATTGCATCATGGTTAGAGTGCACCAACTATGCGTTATTATGTTTTTTCAATTTTAACTAATGTTTAGGTAAAATGCTTAATATTTCTATTTTTTCATAAATTCAAAAACAATTTTCTAATTTTTTGTAAATCTTATTTCTAGTTTTGGATTAGTTGAGGGAGCACTGATGGGACATGATTCCCCTGGTGGAGGGCGTTTTATTTTTGGTATTTTTTAGTGCCTATCAATTCATTAAAAATAAATAAATTATGAGTGGTCATTCTAATGGTGAGTTCTCTCATACTGACACTACTATGACACTGCTCGTTCTAATGATGCCAAAATTGACAAGGTTCCAGGTCCTTTGCATGACCAAGGTGAGCTTGAAATAATTTTCATGATTCCATTCATTAGTGCTTTTACACTAACACTATTATGTTATTCTTGTTCCCATCGATGCTATAATTGATGCGAGTGGGAGTCCTTTGCCTCAGCGGGGGGGGAAGTGAAGAAATTTGCAAAAATTATTATTGTGTTTCCTTGTGTGAGATTTTACTCTATGGACGATAAGGTGTCTTCAGGTGGAAAAAATTAGGTTTCAGCTCCTTTCGATTCGAAATTTTATAGATGTATTTGTGTGGGATAGCAATTGCATAGAGCTATGAATCTTTGTGGAATGAAGTGTGTGCAAACAACGAAATGACACAATTGAAGGCAATTTCATGGGCAAGGGGGGTAGAACATTTTTTCTTTAATTAATTCCATTATGTTTGCTTCTATAGAGATTTTATTGTGTGGAGGACACATCATGTATGGGCAGGGGGGGTAAATAAATTTGCAATTAATATTTTTATGTTTCTTTGTGCAAATATTTTACCTTGTGGAGGACGGGGTATGTGGAGTTCGATGTGTAATTAATTTAACTATGAAAAAATTTCAAACTATTAATATTATTTTACAATGCTTGAGGCTTTCTTGTGTGGAGATTTTATTGTGCCAAGGATGGTGAATGTACAGGTGGTCGGGGCTCAAAAAGGAACTTTATTTCGTAGAGGGAAATTTATTAAGTTTATGTGAGACCAATGGAATAGAGCTATAAATCTATGCATATGGTAGGTTATGTGTGAGAAAATAGGTGTACAAAGTCCCTACCTCACCGGTTTTGGGAAAATGCTTAGTATTTCTATTTTCGGAAAAATTCAAAGATAATTTTTTAATATTTTTGGAATATTATTTCTAGTTTTTGAATGGAGATTTTATGGAAGATAATTCTCCTCATGGAAAATCATTTATTTTATAATACCCTCTGCACATTTTTTGTTGTAGAGATTATGCACACAAAAACTCAATATTTTGTTTGTTTATGCCAGTGAACAGAAGTGTAAAGGAAACATTATACAGTTGACACATAATTAATTTAAATATGAACAATTTTCGAGTTAATATTATTATATTTATTCTAGTACTTGTGGTTATCTCACAATTTGGTAATGTCTCTCAACAATTTACTTTACATTTCTAGTCTTTTGCAAAAATTGTGAATCTCATTCAAAATTTCAATATATATTGAACTTCTAGTACTTGTAGTTGTTTTAAAAGCTAGTAAGGTCTATCAAAAATTGATTTCACATTTCTATTCTTTTGCAAAAATTATAAATATGATTCGATATCATATTCTTGGTAACTTTTTTCACTATCTATTTCTTCGTGTCTTTCAAATAATTAATGCAATTAATTTAACTATAAACACAAACGTTAATTCATAATGTAATATTCTTTCATAGAAGAAAAAACCAACATTGTATTAAATAGAAATATGTTTACATGTACTATTCATATAGTAAATGTGTTAGTATTTACTCTGAATTTACATATCATTGATATAAAAAAATAGGGCATAGAGGCTCGTCAAAGCAACCCCAGCATATAGCATTAAAAAAAGAGGGGCCAAAACCCCAAAGAGCACAAGGCACAATCCATCCATAGAGCCTAGAGAAAAGTAACCTGACAATAGGCATCGAAAGAAAAGGAATAAGGCATCAATACCCATATCCAAAAAATACGTCGAGGCTCCATCATTCTCAACAAAAATGGTCAACCAAATGACAATGGTCAACTACAATTCATAGGAGAAAGGTAACAAATTCAACAAAAACAAATAGCAGAGAACATCATCCAACATAAAGGCATAGATAGCCCCACACATAGACCCAATGATGACACATAGTTTTGTATTCACTATGCACATGCTTTTATGATTTAATTAGTGGTATTTCATAACATTTGATAAATTAATTAGCTTCATTGGCTAATTCAGTGTTCTCCAGTGAGCTTTGACTTTGCAATAGATTTCACTCTATGGAGAGATTTGTGCGAAGATCATTAATCGTGTGGAGAGATTCTAGAATCTCAAAAATATTCCACCATAGTTTTGAGTTATGTGCATTTTTTCCATGAACTAGCAATGTTATAAAAGAGATAGGAATTCACCATATTGGCCAGACCACCTCTACGATTTTTGACATAGGCATAGTGAATTTCATTCCACTCTAATTCCATGCCCTTGTTCTTTGGCGTGCATTCGTAAAAAAAGAGTAAGTTATAGTATTACTTTTACACACTTTCATACATTGATAGTAGAGGAAAGTAGATGGAATATCCTTTCTCATATAAAAAGTGTCGAATTGTAATCCACCACATTTCACTTAAAAAATCACAAAACTACAACTCATCCTAGGTCACTCAGTCCATGTTCTCATTTTCTTGGCAACGATTCACAAGACCTCAACCTATTTATATTGGTCATGATACGTAGAGGGTCGGTGTAAAGAGAGGTCTTGTTATTCACTAATGAAGGGGTTCTTAAGGGATCATGCATGAGGATTAAAGCTCATTCCACTTGTATGATCCCCATTGTATGTACTTCTTAGTTTTGTAGAGCTGCTCATGATAGCAAGGTGTTCTTACAGTTGCAGGGCCCTGCCATGATCCATACTGGATTTACTTAGCTATTGTAGTTGTCACCTGTTGTGTAAACCGTCCTCCGAAGTGGAAGGTTCCCTCTCCTTTTTGAGTCAGCTCCTAAGATTATGCCATCACCGATAAACGAATATCCCTATTTCTCTTTTATCATCTTTGGATTTTCCAATGTTGTCTCTTCTTCTAGAGTTGCATTATGCAAAATTCGAAAAATAATATACTCTTCCTTCTTGGATGCCCTTTATTTCTCTAATTTCTTTAAGTTGTCTCTATATTAACAACATAACTTTATATATTCCTGGAACCATGCTTGCATCACCCTGATTCTTATAGACGAAAACCGTTCAACTCTACTTGACTTTCATATACTCTGAAATTTTCTCTATTGGTTCTTTTGTGATCTTTCTTTCCGAGGTTGGTGTTTTATAACTAAAGAAGACTCACACCACTTGCTCTTTTGCATAGGTGATGATTACATTGGCTTCATGATCACTACTTGTAAATCCATATCACTAGAGTTCTACGTGGAATGTGTATGAAATCATTTTCTATTCAATATGAAACAAAGGCATACACGTGGTATGTAAATATTAGTTGCTTTCTTTCAATTTAATCGTCATTACCATACTCAGATGGTAATTCTTTCATTTTCACACATGGTTTTCATCAAATTGTTTACTGATACCCTAAAATTTCTTAAAGATTCAGTGGAAGCAATCTATTATACGCTATCAATATTGCACCCAAATGATTGGGACGATATAAAATCTAGATTTCAGCTTTATCTCTAGTACATAGATTTCATAACATGTTTGAGATGAAAAATAGTAACAGATAGTGATTTCTAGGGAAACACGTCAATAAGTATTTGACATAGCTAGTAGTGTTAGGAAAAAAAGTTGGGAGATTTCATTGCATGGAGCTTTCTCTATACTATGCCAAACATTTAATAAATTAATTAGCTTCCTTGGCCAATTCTCTATTATGCAAAGAGCTTTCACTGTGCGGTGAGCTTTCATTGTATGAAGAGTCTTCCGTGAATATATTATGTTGTGTGGAGAGATTTCACAAGAGTTTTCATTGTTTCAAGATTTTTTGTGAAGATAATTTTTTATGGGGAGAGCTTACACTATGGGAAGAGTTTTGTGGGAAGAGATTTCATTATGTGAGGAGATTTCACTATGCGAAGAGCTATTACTGTCAATATTGTATCCAATATAGTTTACGGAGAGTTTCATGCAGACTAATTTGTGTGGAGAGATTTATATATACTGTAACGAGAAATCATTCTAACTCTACAAAGTGAAAATTTCTAGTTATTTTCTGCTTTGTACTTAAGAATATATGCTTAATCAATGACATTTTCAATGCCTTTTAATTGTATATTTCTTGTTTTTTATATAATCACAACCTGTTACTTTTTTGTGTGCGAAAGATGTTACATAGGACATATCATATACACATAAGGACCCCAAGTCAGCTGAATGTATGGAATGAAATAAATATGAAATCCTTGTATCGGAGATGAAGCTAGAATTGAATTTTTTTTATCACTCCTATCCTATGGCAATGATTAAGATGTCACAAAAACATTCCCATTGACCCATGATTAAAGCTAAGTAGTACATATGATTAATACAAGTCAAGAATTTGGGTAAGTATCAATCCTTTTGGAATTTGATTCACTAAATATACATGTGGTTAGGTCATCAAATGCATAGCATTTACATTGTATGAGCATTAAACCACATTTTAATTATTTGATGTAATAGTTATCATGATCAATTTGTTTAATATAATTTATGTATATTACAATGTATCATCTCTTAGCACATTCACTTTTCGTGCCTTCTAATGTATAGAACGATGAAAACTTTGGTAAGCATGCATGTTTAATGTTTTGTGGCCATTACACATAGCTGTCAATAACTGATAAAAATTCTATCTATTTTTTATTTTCAATGAATTGTGATGTTTGTACTGAAATCAATAATACATGAAATTAATTCAGCTAGAAACAAGAACTTTAATTGGTAATGTAAGAGGTATTCATTATAAGGTTTGTTAGTATCAAAGTACAAAAGAGCAACTTCTTGGTATTCAAAATAATATGAATATTTTTTATTTCAAATTTGTGGATTGGATCTTATTATTATTTTTGAAATAAGAAACATTAATTCATACCAACAATTTTCATGAAACTATTAGTCACTAACACGAAAAAACATCTTTTTTGATATTCTTCAAAAAATTTCACTAAGAACAAAGTTTCAATTCCATAAAAAGTTAGATTGATTCAATAAAAAGGATAGAATATCTAAAAAGAAAACATGCTAAAAAATTTTGTGCTTCACATCAAAGTTTGTATAGTATCAAATATTTGAAAAAAAATCAATCTCCAACAGGCCTATAACACAAAATTGTAGCTCCTTTCAAGCTACTTAGCCCTTCTGCTATCATCATGGCTTTGGAAGTATTTTAGTGTTTCCTTCTTACACAAGGAATTTTTTCATGGCATTAATAACAAATAGACAAAATCATGTATCATTGGGAAAAGTATTCATTTTCTCCTGAAAAAAGATTTTTGATGCTTTTCTAGCATACCATATGCCTATATTATAATCAAGTCAAAGGTTCTTGATCAGGATTGTCATGTGACCCCCAAATTCATAAGGGGAAAACACCAATCCACTATTATAGCTCTCATTGTAGGGACTGTCAGGGACAAGTGCATTTGTGGCTTGCCATGTAAACCACCCTCCTGAGAAAAAGGGACACTCTCTTTTCCCAGCCACTTCACACTGTTGGGCCACAATCAATATAGAAATTCTCCTTCTTTGCTATTTTCATCATTGGATTTCCTAACACTGTCTCTTGTTGCATAACCACATCATACTATATCAAAAAAAAATATAGGCTCTTACTCATTGCATGCTCTTCATTGTTGTCCTTCTTTTAACTTCTCTCAGTATTAATTGCATATCTTTATCTATGCCTGACATCATTCTCACGCCATACATCTTGTGAAAATGGTGAACTATTATACTCTCCTAGACTCGCATAGTCTTTGAAATTTTTTGTATATGTTCTTCTATTAACTTTCCTCACTTCATAGGAATTTTTTATTGCTCACATATTAATAGCAGTTGCAGTTTCCCATAGATTATCATTACATCATCTTTATCATTACTACTTCCAGATCCACATCGATGCACTTCTATGTCGAATGTGTGTGAAATATTTTTTAATTCAGTTGGAAATAATGGCATACATGTTCTACCTATTAGATTGTTAGTTATTCCCATGTACTAATTTACTTATATAGGTAAGAACTTCAATTGTCCAGTTTGAGCCAGTGCAACTGTTCTGTTCTATTTGTCTTGAGCCAGTGCATCAGTACTTTATTAAATATTAGATAAATAGTAACGATGTGCAGTAAGAACAAAATAAACCATCACATATAAGAAACACACATGAACACCAGTATTTTAGGTTGAATCCCAATGTGGGAAAAAAACCAACTTCTATCGTCATCTATGTTTTCTTTTAAATATAAATAAAATATTTTACAATATTTTACTAGTGCAGACTCATACCAGTACGCAATCACCCACCTGCAGAAGGCTACAATCTTTGCTCATTCTGCAGCTCCTACTGGAAGGAAGATCCAACCCCTGGATCTTGTACTTTCATAAACTTATACCTGTACGCAGGCACCAACTTGTAGAAGGCTACAACCTTCACTCATTCTCCAACTACTACTAGAAGGGAGCTCCAAACCCCTAATCTAATTTTCCAGCTACCACTCGAAGGATGCTCCAACTTCCTCAACTTCGGGGACCACATTTCATAAATTCTCATATTGGATCCACCTGCTACAACACATCATAACTTCTAGGCCATGTTTCATAAAATTTTCAGACTAGACCCATCATAAACATTTAAGCTCAGTATCACTCATCAAACTGTAAATTATCACTACAACTTAATCATCAATCTCTAACACAACTGAATCAACCAACAACTGAAATCTAATCAACTGAAACTCAATCAAAACTCAACCAATCAACTGGAATAGTCAAATCACTATAACCATAACATCAAACATTTTACTGCACATCATAGAAATCAGATCCTATTACTGTAAAAATTGATCAACGATATCTCAAAATGTATATGCTACTTTACAATAGAAAACCCATGTGTGTACGCACCTTTCATGAAGTATACCACGTACAGATCTTAAACTTCTAAAAAATGAAAACTAGATCACTTCCATTATCAAACAAACACTGAATCATACTAAGATCTACTACAAAATTTTGAAAAAATCACAGAACTGTCTCTGATCTTCAATGACAATCAGAAAGTAATCTCAACATTCTTCAATCAATCAATCCATAATCAAAATGTCACTATTTAAACCCAAATCGTAAAGAAAATTTCATTGATAGATAACAAAAAACACATCAAAACTGATAAAACTGATTAGACGCCCTTTCATCAAAAACATACTTTCTATACGCACTTTCCTCAAAGAATATCCATGTGTGGATGTGCTTTTTAGGAACCAAACCTGCATGTATGTGACTTACCAGAAAAACATTCATGTGTGTATGTGACTTGCAGGTTATAAAACCTATGTACAAATATGCAAGTTCAGAGTCAAATATTTGCTGCAACACAGAACTTCAGACATACCTAGATCTTGGCATACAAAGAAAAATCACACATTAACACAAAACAAATAATCTCATAATCATGATTGTCATCTCAAACCTATTGGATTTGATCCATCATCAAAATCTCGAGTGCATACTTAGTTTAGATCAAGCAAAGCATCAATAGCCCATAACATTCATGTTTGCTTCAAATCTAACTATTCATAATATTTCCATCAATTTCACACATTGCATTATGTCTCACCACTTTGATCTTCATCATGTTATATAGCTTATCCTTTTTCAATACCATAGGTCAAAACCATACTCCGGTTGATGGTTTTATTAGACAAGATCAAAACATCCATAACTGGGTTCAAGACCATAGGGAAATACCATAGTAAGTACCCTTTATATTTAGAATACCATGGTGCAAAAAAGATACGGGCCTTTTCTTCTTCATACTCGCATGTGTACGCGTCTTTTCTTAAAAAAGTCCGCGTATACACCTTGAACTTCCAAATTTATCATACCTCTGCCTATGAACTATTATGCTTTTGCCAAAACACTCTGTCACATCTGTAAAACACTTTGTCACATCCTATTTACATATTCAACAAGTAGGTTTCCATCAAGAAACTAATCATCAAGTAGGTTGTCATTCATCAGGTAAGTTGTCATCGAGGACAACTTATCAAGTAGTTTTCCATCAATGACAACATTTAATTCATAATGCCAACAATTTATCAATGGATTTGTATATGGGATTTTTTCCTTTTCCTTTATACAATACATACCAGTCCATATTGTGGTGAGAATGTTTATTTCAATTTTTTCTAGATATTTTAACAAAATATTCGAACATGTAATTTCTTTTGAGAATGTAATCATAACGATATCTATATGAAAGAAAATTTAATTAAGAGAGTTTGAATTTTTGTTATGGTATAAAAATGATGGACGTGATGAATTTTATTAAATTTCAATGTGAGAGAGGTATGATCTCCCCTGGGTAGCTCGAGAAATAAAACAAAGGTGATTTGTTATTAGAATTAAGTGATATATTTTTTGATGGTATTAACACATCAATGTGAACATTTAGAATAACTCCGAGGGGCCTTTATTACATGAATGTGGAAATTTATAAAAAAATATATTATTTTCTTGCTAGAAAGAGATATACATTAATAAAGAAAATATTAGCTTAATGGATGGAATGTAATAGAAAAACTAATATTGTGTTGTTTTAGGTTTTATATCTAATTATTCTTTTGACGTTTAAAAGAATACAATATTTGTTGTTGCAAGGAAATAGACTATTATGAAATACAAAAATAATTAGACATAAAACCTAAAAGTCTACAATATTACCTTTTCTATTGCATTCCATCCATTAAGCTACTAATTTTTTTATTAATGTATATTTCCTTGTAGCAAGAAAATAATTAAATAAAAAACTTAATATTGATTACAGATAAGTTGTATATCTATTTATGGTTTAACTCCTACAAAAAAGACACCTCCCAAACCTAATAAGTTTAAGAATACAGTGGGAATGGTAATACATAGTCATTTCCCATTAGTATTATTGATATTATCTAGAAAATCATAAAACCATAAATAAAAAACAAGAATACACAAATGAAAAATGTATGTACTATATTTAAAGTGAATCTCCCCTGGATATAAGCTTCATTTCCTCCATAAGATCATAATTGCTTTATAAAAATCATGTTCTCATGGTCACATATTCCACTAACACTAACTAGGGAAAAAAAAATTACTCATTAATTAACTGAAAAATAGAGCACGATGTCAATGTTGTAGCACTACTACATATGGTGTATAAATCCAATAAGTAGTTTTAATAATATGGATAAAATTTATTGTACTATTAGAAATTACTAAATAATTATCAAATAGATATTTTTGTTTATCCTTCCTAGCCTAACTACCACCTGAATTTCCATGACATCTAATAATTTTTGGAAGTTTGAATCTAATTCAATGAAGTGCTAAGGATAGATGGCACCCTAGTATGACCTAGTAGTTTCCCATGACCTAACACTATGGTCTAGCCTATTGTACCCAAAAGGGCATGGCCGCATAAGTAAACTATTCATCTGATGGGTAGGTTTGATTCCTTTGGACTTAATTACTCATGATTAGGTGTAACATGTAGCAAGTATTATGCAAATGACTGGTTTACTACATGTTAATCACGTAGGTTGAGTATCAAAGTGAACTCATCCTATGGGAATCATACGCCAAGTAGTTTCAATGATATGGATAAAATCATCCGTACTATAAAAAATTAATAAAAAATTATCAATTTATTATCACTTTTTTAATCCTTGGTTCCTTGTCACATGTTGGAGTTTTGGCTACATATAATCATCACAAAAATTCCACTCATAATTAACAAAAATCTAGGAAAATGTTGCACTTCTTATTTTTCAACATGTGGAACTGATAAGATCGATATTGTTTTGACTTATACTTTTCTCATATGTGAAGCTTGTTGTGGTCTTTAATGCTTATGATCTACAATCTCTAAGAGATGTTTAATGCATCCTTATAATAATGTTTTAGATTGTATTGTTATGAATTTCAAGATCAATTAGAGTCCATCACTGTTGTCAATATCAATGGATAATGCAAATGGATATGAAGAGGTCAAATATTCTTGATGAAAAAACATTCAATCATTAGAAGGACCAAATATAGCTTAACAGATCCAATAGTAGGAACTTGGTTGTAGCCATCGGTCACAAAATTATAAGGTATAACATGAAGGGTTAATATCATTTGAGGCTACATATCAGGGTATCAGAGCACTAGGCACAAGATGCTTTGTTGATTGAGTTTCATGGCATGACATAGTCATAAATCGGGCATGGCATGCAAATTTGGGTCTCAGAGAACCAACCATTAGATGGTGTACAGTATAAAAATTAGACTAGTATATAGTATAATGTCATAGCAATATGGCATGGTAAGGAGATGATGTGCCACATCTATGTGGAAAATAGAAATAGTTCTTTTGTTCTGTAAATAGGCCTTTTGGAAAGTGACACATGACAATGTCAGAGGGTCCAACATGGGAGATGAATCACGTGGAAGATAATGATCTATCCATGGTGGAGTGATGTGGTAAAGCCAAATTTGATAGGACTAATGCCAAGACCACTCTCAACAAAATTATTCCCCATATGTTTATTTTTGGCTAAAAAGATAAAGAGTTAAGGATGTGGGAGATAGCCAGAAATGCTTGAGGGCTCATCCCTTGTGGGTCCCATATCAGGGTACTAGAACGAATGACAATTAGTGGTATAATATAATGAGGAAAGTGTTGAATAATATGGGATGGTCTGTAAATCTTGTCAGAAGATGATATTTCCAATGGGGTACTAGAATGGATCATTAGGATAAAACACTCTGGTATGGCATGTTCCAATATAACAGGGAAATTTCTCTCAACTACAAGAAAGTTTAGCAAGTCCGTTAGTTGTAAATTTCCCTATTGGGTTCCTCTATTACATTGGTATTAGGAAATTTGCAATTGGAAGAATATTAGAGTGGTATGTTAGCACTGAGGTCACAATAATCTGTCATTGGTGCCTTTGTTTTAACAATTGGATCTAAATGGTTATAGAAAGAAATATCATTATCCGTTTATCTAAATGTGTTAAAAAGGAGACTTCAATGAACAACTCAAGCTTTAGATTCATTAATCACAACTTAAGACTAAGGTCATGGCATCTGTTCATAGGTTATTAATGGTTTAACACAGAGAGGTAAATTTCATGGAAAATAATCAGAATATCCATGTATCTAGCATGTTCAAAGAGTGACTTCCATATATGTCCTGGACTCTAGATTCATTAGAGGAAGTCAAGGCCATGGTCTTGACACATGGTCCTATGTTCACCTAGTTCAGATCTTAGGTGCTGAGGGCTACAACTTGGCATTAGAGAATAATGAATCTTCATTATCCATTATGGAGGGTAAATGTTCTAGTTGTCATGGTTATACCAAAGGACAAGGTAATAGAGTATGGTTGCAGAGACTTATAAGGGTGGAAATGCTATGTTTCATGCCATTGGATGGAAAGGAGCTAAAACATAAAAAGTGCAATATGCAAGTAAAATAAGGTACTTGGATTAAAAAAGCACGAAGATGCGAAACATAGGAAAATTAAATGCCAGCACCACATATGAATATGAATGTAATCTTAAAGAAAATAGTTTGTAAAGGAATGAATGTGTGAGGAAGGGGATGAGCTTTATCTGATATATGGACCAACAAAGAGAAGACCAGAGCAATGTGCTATGTTGTGTAGTGTGAGATAAGTTTGTGAATTAACCAAGAAAAAACAAATCATTATTTTGGTAAAGAGAAAAAGTGAAAAATCAAAGATTGGGGAGTTTGAATGAGTAGAATTAACTAGAGTACCTATAGATCTAGTTTGAAAACGTAATGAAAAGTAGATGTATAGGGTAGAAGAGATTGGATCAATAATCTAAGGGGATGGGTGTCTCTATCAATTTGTTGCTTGTAAATTAGAGGATATTGGTGTCTCTATCAAATCGGTGCTTGCAAATTAAAGGGGATTTGTTTCTCATGTAGTTGGGGGCCTATAAAGATTCTATATTAGGCTGGTTCCTACATATATCAATCAATTTGTGATTTTCTTCTAAATGGGTTTCCATGTATATCCTATGCTCAATTCTCTCATGTGATTAATGTTTTATTGTGGTTGAATTATTTAAATGAGTTAAATTTTATTATATTGATTCATTTCTCCCTTATGGCGGTCTCGATACAGGCAAGAGTGTTAATCTCCCAAATTGCGAGATTATATCTTCTAGTTCTGTTTGCGGGTGTAATTGCTAGTTCAATGGGCTCTCTATCATCCACTGACAACCTTAGAGCTTCCACTAAGTTAGCAGACTCCTCTAAGAACCGCAGAGTTCCGTTAAACCTCCACTAGTCCGGACCCGACGGTAATATAAACCATAGCTTAATAAAATTTGAAATCCACCTTCTAAAACACATTAGTACTTCTTCACCATTGATCTATTCAAGATCCAATGGTCACAACTCTCCCCGACTTTGAACCTGCTCCACCTCTGTCAACTTTCAATCTCACTCCACCAGATCTAACGACTCACATGCATATCGGCCCGTTAACCTGCACACTCCAAATCAACCCGAAATGTGATTTCCATCTCTTTCCTCTCTACTACGTGTCATGATGTGTATGGAATTGGAGCCAATTGGAAAAATACCACTTACGACATCTCTTCCACGTAAAATCCACTTGTGGTTTCTCCAACCCGCTTTGGCTTGTTAACTGTCAGTTAACTTCCGCGTCGAACACCGTTGATCTGCCTCGACTAAGATCTAACAGTCCAAATTAAATCTTCATGCATTCTGTTCGTAGTCTTCCTCTGTTGATCTCGACCGTCTGCTCCACACTCAAAATTCACGAGAAACTTAGTTAAAAAGAAAACACGGAATTTAACACAGTCGACATAATTTCATTCAATCTCACAGAACACCAATTTAAACTTCGAATTTCACAATAACGCAAATATTTCGAAGGAGATTATCCTTCGGGATTTGACAGAGAATTTCTCATCCACATATACAGAAACTAAATTTTCCCAATTTACTGAATTCGCTCCAGGAAAGCCAAATTTCTTCAACAGTCAAAATCCTCTTACAATAGTGTGAAAATTACATAAATATTGGTTCATCCTAACAACTAGATCCTAATTAAAAGGCTAAAATTTATTAACCCTATCTGTCCTGCAAGGCATTCTCCTCGAGAATCTCCACTACAGCTAACTAACTAAAATTTATTACATCATGATCAAATCCTATATTCTAGCTCTATGCTTAACTAGAAAAACATGGAAATTGATGGCTAAAGGATCCCACTCCTTTGCCTGTAATATTTTTTTTGTATTTTTGGAATAATTCTTCGAATTTGTCTTCAAGCCTTATGCTCCTGCATCAGACTCCTGAGGACAAAATTCTTCATGGGCTCCTGTCCATGAGCTCTTCTACAGAACTGCCCAACTTCTGTAGCATGTTTTCTATTACCTAAGTAGCTTTAGCAATTGGCTGATATTTCCATTTGGCCAAATACTGAAAGTACTCCTATCCTCTAGTTTTCTTGAACACTTTCTTGTCTAAAATCCTTTCTGGCTATAATTCCTTTGCTGTAGGTAACTGTTTTACCTAGTCAAGTTCCTGTGTCTCTTGGTCTTCTTCTGTATCATTTGAAATTTCACCTTCATACTTGTACAAATCAGCAACATTGAAAATTGGAGATATTCCAACATTAGGGGGTAATTCAATTTCATATGCATTTGCAGAAAATTCCTTAATACTTTGCATGCTCCAATTTTCTTGAACTTCAATTTGTTATACTCCCTCTTTGGAAATATTTCCTTCCTTAGGTGTGCTAAAACCAAATCCCCAACTTCAAAGTTCACTTCTCTTGTTCTCATGTCTGCTTTGTTTTTGTACTTGATGTTGCTATCATGTAGCTGTTGTTTCACCTATTCATGTATTGCTTGTATTTCTGAACAAAATCTTCTCCCTCTGCACTTCTCATCTCATCTTTTCCCAAGTTTCTTAAGTCGAATACTCCTCTTGGATGCATTCCATAAACTATATGGAATGGACTCTATCCTGTACTCCTATTAGGTGAGTCATTATATGCATATTCAGCCTGTGCCAATACTTGATCCCACTGCTTTGGATTTTTTGTAGTAAGACTCCTTAAAAGATTACCCAAACTCTTGTTCACAACTTCAGTCTGTCCATCAGTCTGTGGATGATAGGCAGAACTAAAACTTAGTTTAGTTCCAAACTTTTTCCATAGTGTCCTCCAGAAATGTCCAACAAATTTGGAATCCCTGTCTGAGACAATACTCTTAGGCAACCCATGCAATCTTACAATCTCCTTGAAAAACAAATTAGCAATGTGAGTAGCATCACTAGTTTTATAACATGGAATAAAATGTGCCATTTTTGAAAATTTGTCCACTACAACAAAAATTGAATCATTTCCTCTTTGAGTCTTTGGTAAACCCAAAACAAAATCCATACTTACCATATCCCAAGGCCTATCTGGAATTGGTAACGGAACATACAAACCTATGTTTTGGCTTCTTCCTTTTGCATATTGATAGAATTTACAAGTTTTCACATACTTTTCCACTTTAGATCTCATTTTCGACCAGAAATAAAATCTTTTCAACTACTCATAAGTCTTATCAATACCAAAATGTCCTGCAAGTCCACCACTATGTTTCTCTTTGATTAAGTTCTTTCTCATAGAACAATTTGGTATGCACAGCTGATTTCTCTTTAAAAAGAATCCATCTTGTAAGAAATAATCAAACCATTTTTTCCTATCCATCAAAATAGGATTCTTACAAGCTTCAAATGCCTCTTTAAAATCTAAATCTATCTCATACAATTATTTAAGAAAATCAAAACCCAACACTTGAATTTGACTCTCTTGAAATAATATATTTCTCCTACTTAAAGTATCTGCAACTTTGTTTTATTGGCCATTTATATGCTTTAAGACAAAATTGAAGCCCTGAAGATACTCTACCCATTTGGAATGTTTCTGGTTAAGCTTTGGTTTTTGCATAATATACTGCAATGCATGGTTATCTGAATGAAGTATGAACTCTTTTGACATATTAGATAATATCTCCACTTCTTCAATGACTATACAAATGCATAAAGCTCTTTGTCATAAGAAGAATACTTCTTCTTTGAATCATTCAGCTTTTCACTAAAATAAGCTATAGGTCTGTCTTCCTAACTTAAAACACCTCCAATAGCTTCTCCACTGGCATCACATTTCACTTGGAAAGGTTTACTAAAATCAGGTAGAACCAAAATAGGTTTTTCAGTGATCTTCTTCTTCAACAGCTGAAAATTATTTTCTGCTTCAGCAGTCCATCTAAATGGTTGTTTATCCTTCTTTATAGTCTCAACAATAGGAGCATTGATCTTACTAAAATTCTTTATGAATTTCCTATAAAAACTAGCAAGACCATGAAAACTTCTTACCTCAAAGATACTTTTAGGTGAAGATCACTCCATGATTGCCTTCATCTTCTTTAGATCCATCTTAAATCCTTCACCGGAAATAAAAGAACCCAAATACACTAATTCCTCTTTCATGAATGAACATTTCTTCAAATTCAGTAATAATTTCTCTTCCTGTAACTTTTGTAAGACATAATTCAGATGTCTCATGTGCTCCTCCGTAGACCTACTATAAACTAATATATCGTCCAGATATACTATTACAAATTTACCAATAAACTCCTTAAGAACTTCATTAATGAGTCTCATAAACGTACTTGGTGCATTTGACAACCCAAAAGGAATTACTCTCCATTCATACAATCCCTCATTTGTCTTAAAAGCAGTTTCCCACTCATCCCCTTCTCTTATCCTTATTTGATGATACCCACTCTTAATATCTAGTTTTGTAAAATACTTTTCTCCACTCAAAAAATCCATCAAATCTTCAATTCTAGGTAAAGGAAATATGTTCCTGATTGTGATTTTATTGATGGCTCTTGAATCAATACACATTCTCCATCCTCCATCTTTCTTTGAACTCAACACTGTTGGTACTGCACATGGACTCAAACTTTCTCTGATCAGTCTTTTGTCAAGCAGTTCCTGAACCTGCTTTCTAACCTCTTCATTTTCTGTGGGAGTCATTCTATAAGCTGCTTTGTTTGGTAGATTTGCTAGAGGAATAAAATCTGTATGATGGCTAATTCTTCTAATGGGTGGTAATTCATTAGGCAAATCATCAACAATGATATCACAATAGTTGTCCAACATTTCTTGAATTTCAATGGGTAAATTAGAAACTTTCGTAGAATTCATTATTACTTTAGGCTTGCAAATTACAACAAAATTTACCTCATTCTCTTCAATCTGCTGTAAGTATTCCTTTCCTCCTAATAATATAGTTTTTGGATCAGTCTTCTTTCCTGATGCATCCTCTTCTTCCATAGGCAGCAATGTATGATTAACACCATCTTTACCAAACTTGTAGGTGTTTCTTTCCCATCATGCATAGCTCCTCTGTCATATTGCCAAGGTCTCCCAAGAAATATGTGACACACATCCATAGGCATCACATCACATACAGTTTTTTCCTTGTATTTTCCCAACTACAACTCCACTTCACACTCCTCATTCACTAACCACTGATGTCCCTTTTGTAACCACGACACCTTGTAAGGTGTTGGATGTCTCATTGTCTTCAACTTCAATTTCTCTACCACTTCTGTAGAGACCAAATTATCATTGTTGCCACTATCAATAATCATCTGACAAAATTTCCCTTGAACCTTACACACTGTTCTGAACAAAGTCTTTCTTTGTGATGGTTCAACTATCTCCATTGCTAGCTTGAGCAAAACTTTATTGACTACCAAACATTCTCCTCTCTCTGGTACATTTTCTTCTTCTGTCACTACTACTGCTTCTTCCTCAACTTGAGCAAAAATTGCATTCCTCTGACTTGTTCCTGCATTCTCTGGGCACTCAAAAGCATTGTGTCCTAGTTTGTTACATCTGTGACATCTTACTTCTCTTCCTCTACCTCTGCCTCCTCTTCCTCTATAAAAACTCCCTCTGCCACCTGCATCCCCTTCTATGGTTGCATGCTAGGTTTAGCTGCTGCTAGCTCCATCTCTAGGTGCTATAGATCTTCCTCTAACACCTTGACTTCATTTTCCTCAAAAAGTACCTCTTCCTCTGGCAGAGTGCTTCCTCATGAGTTTTTCTTTAGATTGTAGTACCACCTGATAAGCTTCTTCTACTGTTTTAGGAGACAGTATACTTATCTCATCTTGAATGTCCATCCTAAGACCATTCACATATCTAGCCACCTTCTCATCTGTATCCTGAGTTTGTCCAGCTCTTATACTTACCTTGTAGAATTCCTCTATATATTCCCTCACTATCATAGACCTCTGTCTAAGATTCTACATCTGTCTGAACAAGTTTTGTTGATAATTACTTGCTAGAAACTTACCTCTTAGCTTTGCTACCATCCTATTCCAATTCCTGATTAGTTGCTTGCTAAGAATCTTTCTTTCTGCTTGCACTCCATCCCACCAAAGTGATGCATGTCCTTTTAGCTTGGTGACAACAAACTTTACTTTCTTCTCATCTTCTATTTCTTCATAATCAAAGAATTTCTCCATGCCATTAATCCAGTCTATCAATTCTTCTGGATTCAATCCTCCCGCATATATTGAAACCTTAGTTTTTGGCCTAGTTGTGGATCTCAACATTGATTGGAAGAATCTTGTCTTAGGAGTAACTGCTATAGTTTCCTCCTCTTCTTTAGTTTCAACCTTAGGCTCTCTAACATCTCCATCATCTATTTTTCTCCCTGCTGTCAATGCTTCTAATCTAGCCTACATCTATTGCATAGCTTCCATCACCTCAGCATTTGCAACTAGTCGTCCTCTTCTACCATGTCCTTGTCCTCTTCCAACTCTAAAAGCCATATTGGACTTCCTTCTCTTGCTTCTGAGATTCAATTCAGTGCCAACAGGTTTCTTTGATACCACTAATGATGGCAGTCTGGGTACAGGCAGGAGTGTTAATCTCCCAAACTGCAAGATTATATCTTCTACTTCTATTTGTGGGTGTAATTGTTGGTTCAATGGGCTCTCTCTCATCCACTGATAACCTTAGAGCTTCCACTAAGTTAGCAGACTCCTCTAAGAACTGCAGAGTTCTGCTAAACCTCCACTAGTTTGGACCTGACGGTAATATAAACCATAGCTTAATAAAATTTGAAATCCGCCTTCTAAAACCCGTCGACACTTCTTCACCGTTGATCTATTCAAGATCCAACGGTCACAACTCTCCTCGACTTCGAACCTGCTCCACCTCTGTCAACCGTCGATCTCACTCCACCAGATCTAACGGCTCACATGCATATTTTCCCGTTAACCAGCGCACTCCAAATCAACCTGAAAAGTGGCTTCCCTCTCTCTCCTCTCTGCTATGTGTCACGATGTGTATGGAATCGGAGCCAATCGGAAAAATACCACTTACGGCCTTTCTTCCGCCTGAAATCGACTTGTGGTTGCTCCAACCCACTTCGGCTTGTTAACTATCAGTTAACTTCCGCGCCAAACACCATTGATCTACCTCGATCGAGATCTGATAGTCAGAATTAAATATTCACGCACTACATCTGTAGTCTTCCTTCACTAATCTCGACCATCCGCTCCACACTCAGAATTCATGAGAAACTTAGTTAAAAAGAAAACATGGAATTTAACACGGTCAACATAATTTCATTCAATCTCACAGAGAACCAATTTAAACTTTGAATTTCGAAATAACATAGAGATTTTGAAGGAGATTATCCATCAAGATTTGACAAAGAATTTCTCATCCACATACACAGAAACTGAATTTTCCCAATTTATTGAATTCGCTCCAAGAAAGCCAAATTTCTTCCACAGTCAAAATCCTCTTACAATAGTGTGAAAATTACATAAATATTGGTTCATCCTAATAACCAGATCCTAATTTAAAGGCTAAAATTTATTAACCGTATCTATCCTGTGAGGTATTCTCCTTGAGAATCTCCACTATAGCTAACTAACTAAAATTTATTACATCATCATCAAATCCTATATTCTAGCTCTATGCTTAACTACAAAAACATGGAAATTGATGGTTAAAGGATCCCACTCCTTTGCATGTAATATTTTTTTGTATTTTTGGAATAATTCTTCAAATTTGTCTTCAACCCTTATACTCCTACATCACCCCCCTCTCAACATAATTGTGAATTCAACAAATTGTATTTTAATGGGTTCTTTCAAACACAGTTTAACCACTGGAAGGTAGATCATAAAGGGACCAATGGCCTGTGATGATGGATCCTTTTCAAATATGGCATTACCCTTTGATGGAACCAATCATGCTTTCTGGAAAGTAAGAATGGTAGCCTATTTGATGTCTCTTGGTGTTGATATTTGAGTTCCAAAAACCCATTCAATAGATCCATATTTGGAAAGGGCCTTAACAAATAATGAAAAAGTAATGAATGCAATTATATATGGTATTTTTGAATTTGAGTTTGTTAAAGAGATGTAGTGCAAATTTGCCAAGAATATTTGGGATAAGCTTTAGAGTGGCTATGAAGGAGATGGAAAAGTAAATAGAGCCAAACATGAAACACATAAAATGTAGTTTGAAAGTTTAAATATGAAATAAGATGAATATATCAGAGGATTATTTCTATGAGTATAAGAAGTTATTAACACTATTAAAGGACTTAATGAAAATGTTGATAAAGTAGTCATTATTCAAAAGTGTTGATATCTCTTCCCATGAGATTGAATGCTAATATTTGAGCCATCAAGGAGACAAAATATCTAGAAAAAATTAAAGATAGAGGAACTTCACGAAATCCTCAGCATGTATGAAACAAGGTGTTATTGTTGCTACAACACCCTCCAAAATTTTGCTATATTAAAATTGTGGAGCCTACCTGTTGTCATGTTTAGTGTCTTTTTTGGTTGTGAAGTGTTGTTTCTTGTTTTAACACATGTTTCAAGTTTCATTATTCATTCACAAGTGTCATTGGATAATCAAGAGTAACAGTAATACACATTGAAGTCATAGTACATTTTCTAGTCACAAAAAGACACTTATTGGAGTTTCTTACACTTGGAGAATATTTGTGAAATGGAGTTTTGATGTGTATTTATTTGCCTTGGGTCATGTCTAAATTTTTATAGTATGTTGAGATGTGCCATTCTTGATTATACCTCTAACTTAATGTGTTTTTCTATGCTTCACCCTTCAAGACTTCAATATTTTTCTTGCTTTGTAAACTGTCCCTCTAGGATAGGAAGAGCCCACCGTGCAACTCTAGCACTCAGGGGAGACCCTCCTTGTTAGTTAGAATTGTGCCCTGCTCCAAGATGAACGGTCTTTCTCCCTTCCAATGCAAAACACATTTCTAGTCAGTAGAACCTCTTGCTTGTTGCTTATATTTGCACCCTGCTCTAGTGATCCAAGTGGATATTTATGGCCACCCTCCTATTCCACTTGGACCCCCAATGTTTTCTCTTTCAATTTTTCAGTTTCCTTAACTGTAGCACAATTTACTATTTTTGGCAGTTTTTCAAGTCCTGAACTTCCGGAGCTGTTTTGAGGCCCTAAGTGACGTTTTTACGGATAATGGAGAGACCAAAAAAGTCCCAGTGAGATTTTCCTATTTTTTTTGGCCCACTATTTGATATATTTTAAATGAGGTATTATGATAACCAAATAGAGATGGTATGCCAAAGTTACGACCTCAAGAAATTGATGTCCCAATTTACCCAAACATGGTCCACAGTTTTGGCACTTCATCTCCTAGCGATAGGTTTGTGGATGGTTAGGGTTTTCCATTGTTTCTCAATAATAAATAGGCCTTGGAGCCTTATTGTAACATAGTTCAGAGGCATGTAGCCACCACATCTCTTCTCAGGGATAAGAGACCATCACCCGAGCTAGTTTATTTCCATTCTGGTTGTATGCGTATTTCAGTATTTTGATATTAATTAAATGAACTGTTATTTAAGCTACATTTTTGTATTTATGGTTATATTTGTAATTTTTGCAGTGCTATTTAATTTCATATCAGTGGTATTAAAGTGGTATCCTCTTTCTCTGTTTTTCTTTGCATGTCCCCAGTGAGGGTAAGATATAAGGAGTTAGGGCTCGATCTGGTTGAACCTTTGTAAGACCAGCTTCGCAAACCTCGAGGGCCTCCCATGGCGGAAGAAAAGAAAGACAAGGGGGCAAGAGATCCTCTCAAAAAAAATTCGAGTAGGTCCTGGAGTAGCAGAGGAACGTGATGATGAATAACGTTTCCCAGATCCTTCGATGGCTACCCACAGGTGACACATCCTCTTGCACCAACTAGTCTAGAGGCACCACTACTTTTAACGTACAAGTTAACTTCGATATTCCCATATTTGAGGGCCAAATGGATGAAGACATCATAGATAAATGGTTGAATCTATTGGAAGGATATTTTTCAGTTCATGACTTTTCCAATTGGGAAAATATCTTTTTCACTTCTCAAAACCGCCCCATATGTCAAGGACTAGTGGGAAGCCTACTGTGAACAAAAGGAAGAGAGGAAATCCTCACTTTTTTCACCTACATGCACTTGGGATTCTTTCCGAGATGCCATGAAGGAACAATATTACCTTGTCAGAAGCTATGAAGATAAATACATTAAGTGGACCATGCTACGGCAAGGAAGGCACCAAGTTGTGTCGGAGTTAACAAATAGTTTCCATACCCTCCGCACTAAGATGGGTATCAAGGATTTTGAGTGGAATTTGGTACTCATGTACCGTCACTGTTTACACAAGTACATCCAGGAAGATATGGAGTTCCTGGACATCTCCTTCTTTGGTATGACATGCAGATACACTATCAAGATTTAGCAGAAGTTTGAATAAAAGAAGCGAGAATTTGGATCTGCAGATCTGAAGTAAGGAAAAGATGCCCCCCAACCATAGAGAACAGGCCAAAGCCAATGCAAGGAAACCTAGGACAACCCTCTGAAGCCACAAGCAAAGAAAGACACCACAAAGACAAAGAAGGACACTGGTAAAATTGTGTGAGTTCCATAAGAGCTCCACTCACAACACAAGTGAGTTTCAGGCCAATCAACCACTGGTGTCCAAGCTGAATGCTTCTAAATCAGATGCATGTTCTGACTCTATGTTAGAACCCAAAAAGGTGAATGACAAAGGGATGCATATCATTGATGCAAAGCCCAGTGCCACAGTGGCAACCACCAAAATCCAGAAGAATGAGCCTAAAGATCGAGAGGAGGGGGGACACCTTTTCCACTAATAGATGTGGGTGAAAGGTTCTACGGTGCAAAGAATTGTCAACAGTCGGATCCAAAAGAAACTCATTTTAGCAGAGATCGTGAAGCATCTAGGCCTACCAATGTAACATCCACAACCATACACCATTGGGTGGCATTGCCAAGTATGAGATCTCTGCGTCAGCCAACAATGTCGCCTTCCCTACAACATAAAGCCCTTCATAGATGAGGTATTGTGTGATGTTGCTCCTCTTGAAGTTTGTGATGTATTATTAGGAAAATTATACTTGTGGAAGTGACATACTATATATGAGTCTAGACCTCTCTCTGTGATTATTACCTTAGGGAATAAGTTGTACATGATACTAGAGGTAGCCCTACCTATCCCCATCTATTTGATCACTGTAAATCAATGTAGTAAGATCATTTCTAAAACTAGGAAATTTGTTTTCCTTATGATTCACCCTTAGGGAAAGAAGAAGGTGGTGGCCATGGCTCCTCCACACAACAACATCAAAAGAACAAGGTCATGGAGGAGTATAGGGACATTTTCATCACACCTATGGGGGTACTTATGCACTGTCAGGTCAAGCGCTCCATCAATATGACCTCGGGTGTGTCACTACCCATTAGAACGATCTATCGACACTCTATTCTAGAGAACAATGAGATCAAGAGGTAGATTCAAGAGCCGTTGTAGAAAGGGCACATGAAGCCAATTTCATCTCCTTGTGGGAGCCTGATTGTATTCGTACAAAAGAAGGATGGGACCTGGAGACTCTATATTGACTATCGAGCAATGAACAAGATCACTATCCAGAATAGGTACCTAATCCCACAAATTGATGACCTTCTGGACCAGCTCAAGGGGACCAAATATTTTAGCAAGATTGACTTGAAGTCTAGTTATCACCAGGTTCCTGTCTAACCCTCTGATGTGTGGAAGACTATCTTGAAATCCAAGGAGGACCTTTTTGAATGATTGGTCATGCCTTTTGGGTTGGTGAATGCCCCTGCAACCTTCATGATATTGGTGGGCAACATCTTGCGACCCTTCACCAATGCATTCATGGTGGTGTATTTATATGAAATATTGATATTTAGCCATAGTTGGGAAGATCACCTCCACCATATTCGATAGGTCCTTCAAACCCTGTGACAACACAAGTTGTGTGCCAATTTGGAGAAATGCACTTTTGGCTAGAGCAAGGTTCAATATTTGGGGCAGATCATTGATGAGAAGGATGTGCATGTGGACCCACCCAAGATACAAGTAATTCGGGGTTGGTGAGCCCCAAGCACTCTAAGAGAGCTTCACAGCTTTCTAGGTGTTTCCAATTTCTACCATAGGTTCGTGTTGGGGTTCTCTCATATCACCTAGCCTTTAAGTCAGGTCACCAAGGGCGGAGCGAAATAATTTTTTTTTTGTTAAGAAACCCAACAGAAGGTGTTTGACAAGCTGAAGCATCTCCGTTGCTCTGCACCAGTGCTCACATTACCAAACTTGCAAAAACCATTTGAGATTGACACAGACGCCTCCGACTATGCTATTGGTGTAGTTCTTACTAAGTAGGGGCATCTAGTGGCTTACCACAGTGAGACACTTTCAAACACAGTATGAAAGTATCCCACTTAGGAAAAATAAATGTATTCCATTGTGAAGGCTTGTCATCAATGGAAGCATTACATTTTGGAGAAGGAAACGATCATCCACATAGACCATCGACCCATACAGTGCATACAGACACAAGGAAAGTTGTAGGATGATCGCCATAAGAAATGGTCGACATACCTGAAATAATTCCATTTGAACATTAAGTATAAGAAGGGTAGAACCATTAATTTTTCATACTACCTCAACCAACCACCAGTTATGGTGATGATCATTGTGCTCGAATCCTGTATGCATAAGACTTCAAGGTGGCTACATCCTTACGAGAGTAATCCAGAATTTGGCAGCACATACCAGACACTCCTGGAAGGTAAGCAAGTTCCAAATTTTCACATCCAAGATGCATTAATATGCCATCTGGGACACATCTCTATTCCTTCAAGCGAGCATGCCAAGATGATTTGGGAGGCCACTATAGTTAGGTCATTGGGCATTTTGGAGTAGAGAAAACAATGGAACTACTACATAATTATTTTTATTAGCTGAACCTTCATCAGGATGTTGGGAGGTACATTAAATCCTACACTGCCTGTGCCATTACCAAACCAACCATTAAGAAGAAAGGTCTATATATTCCTCTATGTACTCCTAGTCGACCTTGGGAATCCATCTCCATGGATTACATGTGGGGCCTTCCTTCTACTAAGCATGATAATGGATACATTTTCATGTTTGTCAACAGATTCTCTAAGATGGCTATTATGGCGGTCGTCAAGAAGAGTATCATAGCAGAGGCCACTACTAAGGTCTTCTTTGAGTGAGTGTGGGTACACTTTGGGCCCACATTCCATTGTCTCTGATCGGGACAACAGATTCCTAAGTGTATTTTGGTCAAGTCTCTGGTCGATATTTGATACCAAACTCAATAAGTCCACAAATTTCCATCCCTAAATTGATGACCAAACAGAAGTAGTCAACATGATGGTCATACACATTCTGCTCATGTATAACTTGAAACATCCACACACATGGGATGAAAGCCTCCCCTATGTCCAACACATCTATAACAAGGCTCTCAGGTAGGGCTGGGATTTCAGCCATTATGTTCCATTGATGTGGCCATACCATTTGCAGCTACTCAAGAATATTTAGCTCATGTCCAATCCAAAGCTGACAAGGCTAAAAAATTCATTGAGTGCATTTCAACACATCTGCCAGTAGGTCCATCATATATTGGATAGAGCTAATTCTAAATACAAACAATGCCATGATTGGAATCAGGCGCTGCAGAATTTCCAGGTGGGTGAAAAGGTTTGGCTACATTTGCAGAAGGATAGCCTCACTATACCCCATCGCAAGCTTCATCTACTCCGATATGGGCCATACACCAGCACCAAGGATTTAGGGGACAATGCCTTCAAGCTCAACATTCCACCATTCCTTTGTCTACACCTAGTGTTCAATGTAGACCACCTTCAACCATACTTTTCACCATTGTTGGACACATCTGATATTGCAGAACAACTCACTCCAACAGAGCTAAACCCAAACTACATGGAACATGCCACAACAGATCGAATCATGGACACACATATCAAGAACACTCGCTAGGCAAAGATCCAATATATCGAGTTGTCAAAGCTGGCCAGCTCTTACACCAAGGCAATTGGTGTCATAGGACCATTTACCACCCGTGGTAGATTTGATGCTCTGTGATATGGCCTAGGTAAACTCTTCCCTACCAGACTTGGTCCATTTTATAAAAAACAATGTTTTAAATCCCATACTCCATTATGCCCTATCTAAAGAAAGTGTACACAAGAGTTAGCGTATACCCAGCCCCCATATATGTGTTAAAACATTAAAAAATATATAATCTCCCTTAATTTGGGTGGGGTTTATGGGTTTGACAAGATACCCACCTACTATAGCCCGTGGCCCAACTATTTCCCAACTGAAAAAACTAATTTGGAGAAGTATAAATTCAAATCCATGGAAAGGCCTAAGGAAGGAGAGAAAAATATTAGATATTGATATTATAGTGGATTACATCCCTGATCAAGTCTGAAGATATCTGTCTGCCTTCTACACTCCCAGCCATAGGAAAACCCTGTTTCCTTCTTGAGATGTTCATCATCCTTTCATGACATCCTTATGTATCCTTATGGAAGTGGATTGTTGAGGCATGGGTAGGATGGATCTGGAGGATGGTTTCACTTGGAGCCAACAAACGACTCAGGTTGTAGTTCTTCCTTATTTTCTTTAACTTACATTAATAAAGAGGCGTTGTCTTGTTCCTGATGATTATGGTCTTTATGCATTAATTTATGTCATGATTTTCTTATAAAATCTCACGTTAATGCTTATTTTCTTACATTCTTATATGATCTAACCTTGATATCATGAACATTCTTTTAGTTATTTTTGGTGTATGTGCTTTGCCTTGAATGAATTGTAGGTCTTAAAGCGCAAGGAACAAGCAGAGGATTTGAACCCTACGCGAACGACATCAAACGTAGGACCTACGGGTGAGACCTTAAGTACCAAGTTTAATTGTTTAAATATTAGGACTACTTGTTTGTGTTTCTCTTTATGCTGTATGCCCCTTGCTCTATTGGGGTTCCCAACACAAGACCCTAGGGTGATTCTACCCAAAACAAGTGGCTCATCAAGGAAAAAGTTCAGTAGAAGTTTCCCCGTCTTATGGAGGCACTCAACACAATGGAGACTATTGCTTCCTATAGGGGGGAGGACCTGATCCAAACTTAAGAAAGAATGCAACAAATTAAATATATAACCATAAATGCAAAAATGTAGCAGAAATAACACTTCATTTCATTAGTATCATAATACTAAAATATGCTTACAAACAAAATTGAAATAAACTAGCTCGGTCGATGGTAGCTTATCTTTGAGAAGTGATGTGGCATCTATATACCTCTCAATTTTGTTACAATAAGGCTCCAAAGCCTATTTATTATTGAGAAACAATGGAAAAACCTAAACATATAGAAACCTAACCCTAGGAGATGAAGCGCCAAAAATGTGGGCCCCGTTTTGGTAAATTGGTACACCAATTTCCCAGGGTCATAACTTTGGCATACAATCTGTAGTTGGTTATCATAATACCTCGTTTCATGTAGCTCAAAGAGTAGGCCGAAAAAAATGAATGCCTCCTTTGGGACACTTTTGGTCTCTCCGTTGTCCCTAAAAACCTCGTTTAGGGCCTCAAAATGGCCCTGGAAGTTCAGGACCTAAAAAACTACCAACAATCATAAATTGTGCTACAATTAAGGAAATTGAAAGATTGAAAGAGATAGCATTGGGGGTACAAGTGGAATAGGAGGGTGGCCACCAATATCCACTTGGATCAGCTAGCCTTTTCCTTTGTCTCCTAGTTGAGCACAATATTCACCTTTAGTGGGAAGTGATGGCTTCCCATGTGCTTTGCAATTGTACCCTGTGCCCTTCTTGTGGTCTTCACCATCCTCCTAATTTCATAGAAAATTTCTAGTGAATAGTTTTGTTGTCTTGACTCTTGTAACTGCACCTTCAGCCGTCCAAGCCTCCTCCTCCTCTAGAGCTACACATGGTGCATTCTTAGTGGGTAGTGAAGCCCTCTCATGTCTAAGATAATATCAGATCGGGACCTTCCTCCTTATCTTTTCTAAGAATATTATCGACAACTATTTTTCAAGATCCATGTGCTAGTATGTGATGATCTACTATACTAGAAGTTGCAATAGTAAAATTTATTTTCCGTTCTAACATAGAACACATTACATTATAATAATCATCTCATAGAGGAGCATGCATAATGGCATGGACATTTTTGAATGAACTAAATACTCGTAGAGTTCCAATTATATAAGATATATTTTGATTTTCTACTCATGAAATATTTCATACCACTTTACAATTTACTTTAGCTATTAAAAATAGAATATATCCTTTATATTTATCCTTTAATCATAAACTTGCTTAGAAATCTAGAAAATTCAACTTGTTATCTTGTAAATGGACACTTTTTGGCTTAAATCCATTCCTAACTAGAATTATATTAAATTAACCATGCTTAGGTTCCTTTTCAGCATATTTGAAAATAATAATGTAATATACATGTTTCAAACTATTATTCATAATTTTACATAGTGTCTTTGTTCCACTGATAATATTTTACATGAGAAAATCATACACACAATATTAATATAATGTTCTTGATTGTTATAATTATGAGTTACTGTAAACATTACCAACATATAAATCTATATTATCTTATGTATATATTATAGTATGAAAATCAACCATGTATATATTTTATTTTATTACTATTTCTACATACAATATTAATAATATTTAACAAAATACACAAAAATTATATTCTTTTAACAAAACTTATTATATAGAAAAAATATGATATACACTAATCATATAATTTAATTTAATTTCTTTTAGAAGAGAAAGCGTTGATATTCCTTTTTTATAGTACTTTTCATGAACCTTGCTTTGTTAAAGCACAAGAGAGTTCTAAGTCTATTATAAATTGTTGATGTATACCAAACAATATTAATAGCTGCACTGTAGTATAGTCCCTGCCTCTACCATTAATTGATTGGTTAAGTTTAACAGGGTCCAAATTTCATGCACATTTCCATCTCCACACATGATTCCTTCCCACACTCTTCATCTGCATGGTGACTTCCACATGACCACCTTCACACAACTTCCTATGTAAACGCTTCCTCTGCACAATGAAATTTGTGCATAAATCTTTCTTCACATTGAAAGCTCTTTATATATAAAACACTCTTAATTGATTAGAGGTTGTGCAAATTCCGAGTAAAGCTAAGTCCATTTTTCTATCCACTTAGGGTTTTTTAGTTGCAATGAGGAATTTTAGTAAACTTTATACAATTACTTTGTATAACAAAATATCTTTGCACATTTAAAGCTATTGGCATAGTGAAATATCTTCACATAATGAAATGCAAATGCGGAAGCGAAAGAAATCTATTTCAACACATCACAATGAAAGTTCTCCACACAAAATTGTTCATAATGAGAGCTCTTCATATAGTGAAAGTTGTTAATTTATTAAAGGTTATGTGGATGTGGAGGAATGCTAAGTCCTAATAGCTTCCACATTTCACACATATTTCACATTCTTTGTCCACTTACTTTTCCTAGATAATCATTTCTATATCATTTTTATGGAAATTGATTAACCAAAGGTTATGCAGAGTGCGTAGAGAATTTTGTACAATTATTATGCACAATGAAGTCTCTTCGCAGAGTAAACATTTTTAGCATATTAAAATATCTGAACATAATGAAATGGAAATGTGAATATAGAAGAAAGCTAATTCCATATAGCTTTTGCAGTCCACATAGTTCGTTCATTCAAGTTTTGAATTCAAGTGTAGGAGAAAGGGTGTACGACCACTACATGAGAAAGCATATGCAATGAGTGCAAAAGGTTTTTTATTTTTTATTCCCCCACAGTATTCCACATAACGTAGGTGGGACAACATCTAACTAATATTATTTTTTTGTGCAAAGAAATTTACCAAGCTAGAGGAACTGTTCAGAGATTATTATGATTTAAATTTATTTGGCTATATTATTGTGTAGTAGTGGAGAAAAAGTAACCTTGATGCATTTTCCAAAGTGCTAAGAGAATCCAAAGATGCCAAAACTAATGGAATTTTAGTTCACTTAACAAATGAAGCCTTTTTTCTCTACATTTTGCATAATATTGATTTGAAATTGTAAGAGAAATTATATTATGACTTAAGAGGCAAAACAAGTAACTTTGATACATTGTGGGAAGTTCTTAAATATTATTTGGGTCTTTAGTATAGTTTCTTGTTTCATTTCATATATGAAAAGTAACTGGATATAATGGATTCGAAGGAGGGCCATCATATTGTAGAAGTTGTTATTTTAGTTAACAAGTCAGGTTATAATTTTTCAAACAATCTATTGATATGCCTAAATTGACCTCATCAACATTGTGGGAAAACAATCCAGTCAGCGCCCCAATAAGACCCTTTTCCATTTGGAGTGGTGGTTTTGACCAGAATTATGGGACTAGATTCCCTTCATTAAAAATATGTGCAATGGGATGAATGATAGCGATAGTGTATTCATTAAGTAAACTGGTATATTCTGCTAACATACTTATAAATCACAATAACTTATTATAATACCCAAATAAGATGATAACATATGTCATAGAGAGATGTCATAGTAAACACAATAATGTAGATCATCATACAATTACAATATTAATTCGATCAAAGAAAATTAATTTAATTAAATAGTTAATTAAATTATTTTTATTAAAGCATCACATATGATAGGAATTTGTTTTTTCATGATATAATAACATTAAATTTCAATCAAACATGTCAATAGTGATCATGGAAGATTGACTTGCATACATATATGTGAACAATATCATATAGAAATTCCTTTCAAAGCAAAAACACAACAACATAGGATAACAATACGCAACACACCGTAGATCTTCTCATACTGGAACTGCAAGTGGTTCAGATTATATTAAGACAAACTTAAAATAAAGTAGTCCAATTTCAAGTCCTCTTCTTTCAAAATTTACTACCCCTGTCTCCATCTTGGAGAGGGGAATTTATAGTATTCCCAAGGGAATTTATACTCATCCCTATCTAAGAAATTGTGTGATCCCTTGAGATGCATTAAAGATTTTCACCACTAAATATGAGTCATATTGTCAGTTAGGAATAGAAGGAAATTTTAGAGTTTCAACAACAAGAATACCTTTCTCGGCCTGATGGTAATTGGCTAATGAAAATAGACTGAATATTGTAGGAAAAATATTCGATGCTCTTTTATTGGATTCTCTCAATCCTTTAGTGATACCATAATCCACTGTCGAAAAAGCTACTTCTTTATTGACTAGCTTATTGGGAATGTGTAAATGAAAAACATGAGGATGAGCAAGACTACCCCAGACTATGATATAGGTAAATAATTCTTCTCTGGATCAATTATCAACTTTCCAAAGGTCATCAATGGCTTCTTGAGACATTCTTGGTGGTTGAGACTCCAAGATGGTTTCATATATTGGAATCATGACCCTATGACATATCTAGTAGAGATGTCCAAAATACTTGGATTCCCATAGGATATCATGGTAGATATGGATAGGCTTAGGATCTGGAATGGTCCATTTCCAACCTATGGAGGGAAAATGCATAGAAAAACACAAAGCAACCATAACATAGGTCAACATATAAAAGGAGGCAACTTATTTTATGAAACTATTATACTGTCCTGAAAATCCAGTATATGAGAAGCCAAGTTATTAGAAGGTATGGTATACTAGTCAAATATATAGCCTTCAGAAGCCTCATCAATCAAAGGTACTGTCATGCGGAAAGAGTCAATTTTGCGGACAAAACCAACCTCCCTAGAAGCTTAAGACTTTCTAGTGACAAACAAGACAATTAAGAACAATCCTTCTCTAAATATGCATTTACCATATAAGAAATCAAGTGTTTAGATCCTACCTGTAGTCCAACGCTGTTGTAGTAGTCCAGCCTCGTCGATCCGGATGAGCTCCTCCTTCTCTTCGAAACCTGCATTCACTAACAATCAAACGATTAAATAGCACCTGAATATCTCATAAAATAAAACATATTTAACATACAGACCAAGGAGTATATGAAACAACTCATAAATAACAAATTGTTGAGAAGAATGGACTTATTTGTATTAATAGGAAACAAAAGAAACCATTACAACCTAAGCCTTGGTGTTGTGCAAGTTCCTCCCAGGGTCCAGCAAGAGTTTTCCTTTACTTTGATCAGCTCACCCACTTCCAAATGAAACAATAAAGGATGGGAATCACTCCTCACAATCTTCTACAAGGAAGTCCTAATTCCAGCAGCATCTACCCTTAGGAATGTTCAGCTTTCAACCTCTCCTCCCTCTGGCCCAATGCCTGTATTTATAGTGCTTTGGAGGAAGTTAATCAGGTCCACCATGAATGGGATAAGCCCCTCTTTCAATGGGATAGCTCCCCTCTTCATGGGATAAGTTCCTCTTACATAGGGATGCATGAACCATCTGGAGGCGCCCAATACACGTCAAACAAGCTTCTAGAATGCTCTAGAAATGACCACAAGTAACTTTTTTGGAGTGAAACTTGCGCCTTTTGACCTTTACAGGAGTACGCACCCATTGCTTTACAGACAGAGCGTACAAGTACGCAGGTATTGTGAACTTGAGGTGCGTACACGCAGGTAAGGCTAAGAGAAACTGCGTACCCAGAGATAATTGACTTTAAATGACTTTTCTCTCTTTCTTGGAGTTTGACATGAAAAGCAGAGGCATGAGACTTGCCAAGGAGGATAGTATGATAGTTAATGGAGCCATACTAACTGCAAATAGTCATGGTGACATTTTTTAGTGTAACAGATTGCCCCCTAAAGTGTGAAGCCTGTAGTAGATTAGGGTTTTATATCATCTAGGAAGGGTGAAGTACTTTATCATTTCAAGGATTATCTTGTGGAGAGCCCGGTCAGAACCTGCAAATATTCAACACAAAATAAATATATAAGATGATATCGTCGCTGAGGTAGGCATTCCCATACTCAGATTGAAAACTTTAACTAACAATCTAACTACTGCTCTGATACAGGAATGATTTTGCAGTACATCACAATCATAGACACATGTAGACACAGTATGGACGCAGCCATCTGTTTATGATTAGTCTACTATATAATGAATACAAAACTCCTCGCAGCCTGGATGGTGGAAACTAGATCCAGGGTCTTCATTTCTACTTCCGAAATAGTACGATTCTATCCATGCGAATAAATGAGTTGATGTCGAGCATGGTAGAAACCACTTGATTACCAGTCAATGATGTAAACTGTTAAAAAGTGTGAGAGAAACCACCTGTGATGTCAATGGTTCTCAAAGTACCCAGTACAATCCATGAGATGCAAATGAATGGGTTGATGTCGAACATGTCACGGAATCCTTCGATCGAAAGTCAATGATGTAAACTCTCATCAAAGGCAAGAAACCTGCCATTGATGCATGCAGACTTCAAGGTACTGACGATTTCTAAGTCATATCTCTAAATAATGTGCTGATGTCGATAGAAAGCGACCCGTTGTAGGCAAGCCCACAACACGAAATCATAGTTCAAGTTGAAGAAATGTTGCTGTAAGGACTGACTCAGGGATGGTCAAAATGGATGACAAGCATTTTGCATATGAATGGTTTATTTGCAGAGACCTCTTGAACACATAACGACACGACAGATGGCTTGGGGACGATTGACCCAAAGTTAATACCCAGAAACGGTTGAATACTTTCAAAGTGGTTTAATCAACTTTAAGACAAAGGATTTCCCAACCCAGGTGAATGAAAAATGTCGTGTTCAAGAGTGGTAATAAGGTTTTTCCTGTGACAAAGGATAACAAATAGGCTCATTTTTCTCTCTTTTCCCCCACCATTTCTGGCAAGTACCTCTTTATTTTTTACAAGCTTGAGGAGGATAACATATGCTTGATTATAAGCTCATCCTTCGGATGAGTCCAACTTAGTTTAGATTCGAACCCTAAGAAGGAGTGGTCCGTTCCTGTTTGTAATCAAACAGGTCCTTTACTGTGAAATTTTAACGAGTCCAGTATAGGAGAAACTCGGCGTTTTTCAATTTTAGAGAGTCTGGAAAAACTAAAGAAGACTCCAAGGTTGAACTTTTTCGTAAATTTGTGTCTCCCAAGCCCGAAAAAGTATAAAATAATACTTGAGAGAACCGCTTGATCTTGTGATCAAGGAGGACTTTCATAGTTAGTGTCTTTGACCTGAAAAGTAAAAAGCGATCAAGGACACGTCGTTTTATTTCCAGTATCAAGTTTGAAATGACAAAAACCCGGCAATCTTTTCCTGTTTTTACGGTCAGAAAAGGGCTATAAGGGGACCGTCTTTTAATTCCGTTTTAACGAGTGTAAAAGAAACGCTCGGCAATCTTTTCATGTTTTAGGAGTCAGAAAAGGGCTTAAAAGATGACTCTGATGTTTTGGTTCGTGAAAAATGATAATTTTCCTTGAAAGTCCTTTTGTCCTGCACAAAAACAACACATTACTCATACCTGTTTAAGATAGGCAAAAATACATTGAAAAATATACTTCCATGGTGAAAAATAAACAAACTTAACATTCATTTATCCAAAAAACCTATAAAAAGACCTTTTACCATGTCATTTTTACCATTTTACTGTTGAGGGAGAGAAAAGGGCTTTTGGCAAGAAACTTCTCGTGGACTTTGCGGAGAATCCGACCGTCGGAATTAAGCGCCGTCTCTTTCAGGTATTTCACAACATCCTCCTCTTTGTATTCATCCATTTAGAACTTCATTTTAGGCCCTAGTTTGATTTTTTGGGGGCTTTGGGGTTTCAAGATCCGCTTTTCGGGGTACGCAGGTGCCCCATGGGTGACCTGCGTACCCCGACATTTTCCCCATTGGGAAAATGGTAGGTGTATGCAACCTACCTTCAGAGCAGTTGCGTACCCACGCTCTGTTTCTGAACGTGGGGCGCGTACTCCGCGCAAAGCATTTTTAAACCCCCAAATCTCAAATTTGAACCATTAATTTTTTATTTAGTGAATTCTAATGGATGTTTTCTGGTGTGTAGATTGCCCACCATGCTTGATTGGCGCGAAAGAGAACACGAAGATGTCGATTTGGCCGCAATAGATCATCAACCTTCCATTGATGCTTTGAAGGCATGCGGTCTCTACAAATACTGGGCCATACCTGGCATGAGGGCCCAGGTGCGATTCTTAGAGTGGCTGGTTGAAAGGTGGAACGTTCAGGATCAATGTTTTTACATCGGAGGGCACCAGCTCGAGATAGAGCCCTCAGACATATATTTTCTCACTGGTTTGCCTAATAGGGGCGAGCAACTGTCTCTGTTCGGGACTAGGCCGGGTGGCCAATCCCTTGCTAGTCTCCGACTAGAGTGGTGCAATAATCAGAACCAGGAGAAGGGGATTGAAATCAAATACATATCCCGACCTGAACTTATGGTAATTTCCTTTACAGTTACCAGACTCTGCGGTGCAGCCGCTTTGCACATTGCCACCGGGTTCCAAATCCGGATGGTGATTGATTGCTTCCGAGGCACCATTTTCAACTGGTGTGACGCTGTGTTGGCCAATATGAAGGGCCAACTAACTAGGGCAAAGAACGGGCAATTAAAGACCTTTGGGTATGGGCCTTTAGTTGTGAGCTTTGCCCTAGAGAGAGTTCTGATGCTGATCTCGCAGCATCTCACTGTTGAGGTTGGGCCTCGTCGGGAGCCAAAGTTGATGCGATGGGTTGCGGTGATGGCCCGGCATCCTGATGAGGGAGCGGGAGTTGTCCGATTTCCTGCGGGTTACCTTCACTGGTTGGAGGACTAGGTCTTTGCGATCCAGGATTTTCCTTATGCCGGAGTGGATTTTTGCGGTGATCCGGACATGGTTCTTCCACAGGGAGAACAATGGGACGACAGAGGTACTTCATTTTTCACAAGTTTTTAAATTATCTATATTTTTTTGTTTTTATATATCGTCTCAAAACTGACAGTAAAAATTTTCAAAATGCAGATGTAGGTCCATGGCGTCCAGCCAATCTCCGGCCTTTCGAGAGGAGACAACCAGTTGCACCGGCACCGGTCCCACAGGACGTGGCTGCAGAGACCTTAGCTGAGTTGGAACAAGACCTAGAGCATCTGACGACAGATATACCAGAGACTACTATAGATGATATTCCTATCAGACTTCAGCGCTATGTAGTTGCAGTCCCAGGACCTTTTAGGAGGTTCTTGTGTAGGGTAGCCCGTGCAGTGGTGTCGTATAGGGAGCACCACCAGTGATTGGATGGTCACTTTTGTAGACACATGTGACATTTTGGTTTTTTGTACTTATCATTTTTGCCGATCATAAGGTGTTTTTCAACCTATGATCGAAGACGATGTACTTTTTGACACACTCCTATCTATATATATCATTATTACCGGCTTATCTTGTTAAACATGTGTGATTAAATGTTAATGTTTTTAAATTTACATGTATGATTATTGCAAATGTTTGTCTAACATTCGAGAAGCAATTGCATCTGCTAATGTATTTAAAGACCTTGGAATATGTTGATATTCAATGTAATCAAACTCACGTTCCAAGAGATGCACTCTCAAAAATAACCTTAATAACACTGGATTTCTAATGGCATAAACTCTATTAAGCTGTAATACAACGAGTTCAGAATCTAACCTCACTATCAAACTCCGAATCCCAAATGAAATGGATTCAGATAATAACTCAATCACTGCACTGTATTCTGCAATGTTGTTTGTTGTTTGACCGAGGATCACCCCATGCATAGAAACTAATTTGTCAGAGGGCGAATAAATAACCCAAGCTGCGGAAGAGATATTCCGTGTATTACGACAAGCACCATCAGCAAATCCAATGTACGTTTGGAGAGGCATCGACATCTGCAAATATCAAGGGTAAAACCAAGATAAGCAGAATAACGACGAAAAACACACTTTCTAAGCTAAGCACACTGTCTATACTAACAAACACACCAGCTAGAAAGAAAAAATTAACCTAACTAACTTAACTAAAATCTTCACACCCATCATTTAAGCATAGTATCTCTTTAGGTAAAGTCCATTTCTGGGTTTACCCAAAGAGTCCCCGTCAAATTCAACCAGCTCATAGGCCCCTTTTTCTAGCTTTCGCTTAACAATGTAGGGCCCATGCCACATAGGAATGAATTTTCCAGCACCTAATTTATCGTTAGCTTGATCATACAATAGCACTAGGTCTCCTTCTGAAAAATTTCGAGGGGTCACATTTCGATCATACTGAGCTTTCATTCGTTTTGCATGAGTCTCGATTGCCAGTGCAGCATCGCGTCGAGTCTCATCTAATTGAGCTAAGTATAATAAATGCTTCTCCTCTTCGGAAGTAGCTGGAAGTAATTCGACAGCCATTTGAAGTGATGGGATTTCGCATTCAATGGGCAACACAGCTTCCAAACCATAAACTAGTTGGAAAGGAGTGAACCCTGTTGATGTTTTCACTGAAGTTCGATATGCCCAAAGTGCGGAAAATAACATGTTGTGCCAATTCGACCGATGAATCCCAATGATTCATCGGATCATGATAACCAAAACTTTGTTGATGGACTCAACCAGGCCGTTGGCTTGTGGATAATAAGGAGTTGAGCTATCGTGACGCAAACCAAGCTGGCCTGTCAGTTCTGTCATCATAATGTTTCGAAAATGGTCCCCATGGTCAGTGATTATCGCTTGTGGGACACCAAACCTAGCAATAATGTGATTGAATACGAAAATCGTAGCTGTCTTGCCATCTGCCTCGAATGTAGGCATCGCCTCGGCCCACTTAGTAAAATAATCAACCGCAAGGATGATATACGCATGCCCCCCGGCCGAGTGAGGGTTACATGTAATAAAGTCGATACCCCATTTGGAAAAAGGACCAACGACAATTATAGGGTGGAGAGGAGCTGGTGGTGCGTGCATCTTGCGATCAAACACTTGACAGTTGTGGCATTTTCAGACTGTAATGATACAATCTTTAAACATGGACGGCCAGAAATAGCCAGCACGCAACACCTTCTGAGCTGTGGCATACCCAGACATATGACCGCCACACGCCCCAGAGTGACAGTCATTCAAAATCCTTTCTGCCTCTTCGTGAGTTAAGCAACGTCGGAAAACCAAGTCTGCCCCACGGCGATAAAGAGTATCTCCAATAATTTTGTACTGTTGGGACTGGAATCGAATTTTCTGACGTTCTGACTTTGAAGCTTCGGGCCGAAAGGATTGGGTTTGGAGATAGACGATTATATCCCCATACCACGGATCTAAAGTGCTGATGAGAAACAAAGATTCGTCCGCAATGCGTTCCTCTGCCACAGTTTCCATGTCAGCACGCGGGAAGTCACACATTAACTCTACAAAAACTAAAGATTTCTTAGACTTAGATTTTTCAAACTCTAAGTCGAACTCTTGTAGGATAACGATCCATTTAGAGTACTTGCCCCCTAGCAATTGTTTAGTCAAAATGTAAATCATAGGGTTGCAATCCGAAATGACTGTAGTTTTATGGAGAAGAATGTAATGACGAAAACGTTGGACAGCCTGAACGGCTGCCAGGGCCAATTTCTCCACATGCGAATATTTTAGCTCAGTGGGATTTAACGTCCTACTAAGATAATATATCACATGTTCCGTTGCGAATTCATCTTCCTGAACTAACACCATTCCAATAGTGGAATGAGAGGCGGCAAGGTACAAAAAGTAATCTCGGTTGTAGTTGGGAGGATGCAACAACGGTGCATGGGTCAACGCGTGTTTAAGTGCATCAAAAGATTGCTGAGCTATCTCATCCCAAGAGAATTGAGCGTTCTGTTTCAACAACCGTGTAAAACCTTTTGTAACCTCGGCGTAGTTAGGAATGAATCGGCGTAGAAAGTTTGCTTTCCCCTGCAAACTTTGGAGTTGGCGAAGACTCAAAGGAGGAGGCAATTTGATGATAGCTTCTACCTTCGAGGGATCGACGTGAATGCCAACTTTTGAAACTACAAATCCCAGCAATCGTCCCACTTCTATACAGAAGACACATTTGTGTGGGTTCAAACGTATACGATAATGCCTACACCTCATGAAGATTGCACGTAAATGGACAAGGTGATCAGCTCGATGTAATGAATGAGCAGGCAAATCATCGAGGTACGGTTGCACAATGTGTTTGATGTCATGAAACGCATAAGACATCGCCCTTTGAAAAGTGGCTCCGGCGTTCTTAAGCCCAAAAGGTAATTTGCAATAAGCAAATGTTCCCCATGGACAAATGAAAGCCGTTTTTGGTTGATCGGCAAGTAGAATATTGATTTGATTGTAACCGGAAAAACCGTCCATAAAGGAAAATATTTCACTACCGCCACAATCATCAATTATTTGATCGATATAGGGTGTTGGATAGTTGTCCTTGGGACAAGCACGATTGATATCCTTATAGTCGATACATATTCTTATTGTTCCTTGTTTTTTGTTAACCAGAACAATATTCGATACCCAATCCGTTAAGGGGATCGGATAAATGAAACCTGCTTTCAACAGCTTCTCGACTTCTGCTTTAATTACAGCCGCTTTTCGAGGGTGAATCTGACACAAACGTTGCCGAACGGGTTTAGCGTCCGGGTAAGTCTTAATCTCATGGACAACAATTGCGGGATCAATTCCTGGCATTTCCTTATAGGACCAGGCAAACACGTTGCGGAATTCTTGAAATAGGGCCTTGTATGTCTGAATTTCGTCATCAGAACATGAGGCACCTATATGAATGTTTTCAATGATTCCGGGCTTGACTGAAATGTCAATGGGAACAGTGCGAGATATGTTTCCCAAATTCAGCTCCGAATCAGGATGTTTCATTGGACTCTGAGCTTCCTTGACATATTCAGCTGTAAAAACTGATGAGAAATCATTTTCAAAGCGATCATTCTCAGGTAAAAATGAAGATCTATGATGGAGATCTTCCCATGGTAAATCGTCTACACACAGGACTTCACAAAGTTGTTCGTCAGATGACACAACTTCGGGAAACGCTATTAACTCCGAGGTTGAAGTGAAAAGTGATTCCTCACGGACCACATTCATTTGGTCGATTTTGGTTGAACGCAGGTCGGTAAAAGACTGCACGGCTTCGTAAGCAATTTCATACGGACTCAAAGGCATAGCATCACCAAATGAGTCTATTTCAGATTCGGAAGGAACGATCCAAGGATCGTCGTAAACAATGGTATCTGATGTAATCATATGAATGGATGCAAACGAAGACACGGCGTTGATTGGAGGAAAAGGAAAAGTTCCCAGTAAACTGGCATCTTTAACTAATCCTACACCAACATCCTTATAAGGGATAGTCGTTTTACCGACATGCTGGATACTCTCTGAAGAGGCTAGATCAGATGAAAAGTAAGCCAGCTGGTCTATGGTCACGATCTTACCATTATGTGGAAATTTTATTACTCTGAAGACCGATGAGACGACCGCTGTCATAGCGTAAGACCAACTTCGACCCAAGAGAAGGTTGTAGTCTAGAGGGGCATCAACCACCTCCACATCTAGACTAACAGTTTTTCCTTCAACCCCTATAGGAAAATCCTGTAGAATGCTAAACGGATGGAACCCACGGGCATCAAAGGCCTTAAGAATTGTCGGGGATTGATTTAGTGAAGGAGAACCAAGCGATCTCCAACACTGTATCGACATAATACACGTGGAAGCTCCCTCATCAATTACAGTCCGATGAATAGGCCTGTTTTTTACTATCACTGGAATCTGGAAAGCCATTTGATGAGGTAAACGCGGTGTACTATTTTCTAGATCAAAGATTATTAGGTTCGGGTCCTAAACATCAACAGCTCCTATAGCCGACAAGAGTAATTTTCGTTGTGCTGGACATGATTGCAGCACTTCTAAAGCCGACATTGCTGAGGGTGAAACAGCTAAATCCTCAACAATGTTGTAATTCTGGGCCGCTCTCGCATGTGGATTGAAAGCAGACCTTCGAAGTACACCCTTGGCGGGCGGTTTAATTACTAAGTCAGGGTTAGGTTTCTCGATTTGTAGTGGATCGGAACCGGGAGCTGAGGTTGATGGATTTGACTGAGAAGATTCTGCTTCTTTCGATCCATCAACAAGACTTTTACTACCATAATCGTGTGACCGAGTCGCAATCCTTACATGAGACATCATCAATATGGGTTCTTCAACGGCACTCGAGGAAGAACCTATCATTTTGCTGTCTTTCGAAAATGGATCCTTCAAGACAGCAGGAATTTGGGAACCTTTGACGAGTTTCGCAACCTCGGCCCGATGAGGGCAGTCTCTTGTAAAATGATCTTCTTCACAAATAAGACAAGGATAACGGGGCTTGCGCTTTTCATCATTGGTTTCCGACTTTTCTGTTTTCTCCTTTGGAGTTTTGTCTGCTTTATTCTTCTTCTTGCCTTTCTTCTTCCCACTATTTTTTGATTTAGTCGTAGATGACTCTACAGCGTGAATATCAGCGGAGACTTCAGCAGACGATTCTCCTATCGGGGAGTCTGGTAAGGTGATAATGGGCGAAGAATTCTTTGAAGACTTCTTCTTGCTTTTAGTATTCACCGTACCAATCATTCCATCAGCAGCATGAGATCCCGAAGGAGCAGCAGCGATTTGATTCGACTTTGGAAGATCTGGGATTTTTTCGTGTAATGTACCCGACTGAGTATAAACTAAGTCAAGGTACTGCGCTTGAGCAATCACTTGCTCTTCAGTAACTACTCCGACCTTAGCTACGTCTTCAGTAATCTTCGGTAATAATGATTTAACAAACCATTTAGCTAAGATTTGGTCCGGGATAAAAACTTTCACTAATCGTCTTCGACGTCTCCATTCATGTATATGATCGGAAATATAAGTGGACGTCGTCTGTTTTAATGAAGTTAATAACTCGGTGCCATTATCGTATCTGACCGGCAACTGAAAATGTGTTAAGAACGAGGTAGCTAACTGACTAAAATTATAAAAAGAGGCCCGTGGTAACTCAATGTACCACTTGGCCGCGAGACCAATGAGCGTACGCTGAAAAAGACGTAAACGGATCGAATCATCCGAGATGGAATTTGAGGCACACTAGAGGTGGTAAGTCATCACATGATTTGATGGATCCTCTCCAGACTTACCTTCGAACTTGGGTATGTCACTGGGCAACTTATTTGGCATTGGCGGCCAGAACGGAAGATAATTTATTGGATCGTTCGTTAGGCGCGTCAAGTCTGGTAAATCCAAAGTTGCGATAAACGGCAATTTCCGATTAGGATCCCTAAAACTCTGAGTCACAAGACTAGTCCCAGGAGGAGGATATCCAGGATAACTTGGAACAGGAATCGCATTCGGGATATTGTATCCTCCCGGAAAACCAGGATTAACCGGACCGTACTGGGGTTGTTGTGGTTGTTGATAAGTGTACCCAGGATACGGTTGATACTGGTAAACCGGTTGTTGGACAGCAAGCCCGTATTGGTACTGTCCCTGGTACAGTTGATAAACAAATTGTGGTTGAGTAGTGACAACCGTACTTAAACCAAGCTACCCCACAGGCATCTGAACCGTAGTTTGAACCGTGGATCCAGACAAGGGTAAAGATGTCTGCGGAGTAGTGGCAGAGACAGTAGAAACCGGAGCTGTCGATACTCCAGAAGTAGGTGTGGTGGAAGGAACAGATGTTGTGGTAGTTGCAGCAGTCGTTTGAGATGGAGTACTAGGTGCAATTGGCGACTGAGTAACTACCGAAGGTACAGAAGTTTGAACATTAGACTGGACTAGTTGCTGGGGTGGACCAGAAACCACAGGTTGTCCAGTTTGAGATGACAATTGTACGCTTGGCTGCAACACTTGTTGAACTTGCGATGGATCCCACACTATGTTCATTCCAGGGTATTGACCCATGACAGGTTGAGGATATTGAGATCCATAACCGGATTGAGGGTAGGATTGATAATTGAAAGGTACATTTCCCGTACCTTGAACATAAGATTGACCTTGAGGTGGTTGATAACCTTGACTCGAGTACTGACCTTGGGGTAGATACCCTTGAGGTAAGTACTGATACTGGGGTTGACCTTGAGGCATAAATTGATACTGAGGTTGACCTAGGGGTACATATTGAGGCTGGGGTTGACCTTGAGGAATGTACTATACCATGGGTACATACTGTCCTTGAGGTTGCCCCCCAGACGCAAGTTGTGTACCTTGAGGTTGCCCCCCAGGCGTTAATTGAGGCTGCCCCCCAGGCGGTAACTGACCACCTTGAGGTTGAGAACCGGGAATTGAACCTGACATCATATAAATGTCTCCTACGCCCAATGGTTTATTACCATTGTTTCCAGCTAATGACCCATGTCCAATGGGTTGAGGAGATTCTCCTGCAAAAGTACCAGAAAGTAACTGATACCTAGCAGGAATAGAAGGACCACCGTACAAGAAAGATTCAGGAGGTTGAGTAAACACGGATGACTGACTAGACATATTTACAGGAGTATAAATACCTCCGGGTGGATAAGGAGTACGAGGTGGAGAAAAACTTATCCCTGAGTTGTCTAAGTAATTAGTTAACGAAAGATACCAAGTAGTACTTCTAGGTGGACTGTAAAAAATAGATTCACGCTCCCTTAGATCAATGGTAGGTTGATCTTCAGGAATAGGGATGCCTACTTCTTCTTCTAGAGCAAGTTCTTCAATAGCTATCAAACCAGAAGGAAGATTTTCGGTAATGACTCTTTCTACCCTAGGTGAATCAGGAACACTAGAAGTTGGAGTAACAGGTTCAGATATTTCAGGTTCTTCGCCTATATCACTAGTAGATGAAAAACTACCAGCAAGCTCGGAAACTGCAACAGCTTTAGGATTATAACCTATTTCTAGACTTTGGTAATCCGGATGGACTACCAACGAAGACTCTCCTTCTTCAGGTGAACCTACTTTACTTCCACTAGGAGGAGTTACAAGGACTTTCAAACCTTCGTAATGACCCGGGACGTCTTCAGGAGGCTCACCCCGAAGTCTACGGGACTTTCTCAACAAATCGGCCACAGTAACAATCTCAGGAGACTGGCCCCGAAGTCTACGGGACTGTCTCGGTAATTCCGCCACAGTTAAAAACTTTTAACTACTGCACATGCAAACAAAGTAAAATCTCAAAGCAAACCACTTGAAGTCTCTAAAGAACCAAACAAATTTGAATCACATGCCTAAAGAATCTAGGGCGTCAAACCATACACAAATAGTAGCCTTCCGGACCGAAAACACTAGTTGGTGATGAAGCCCAACATCGCCGAATTTAGTACAGAAGTGGTGGGTGGAACAGTTACCCTGGCAACCTGCTTAATGAATAGACCGGCACAAGTTCCTCCACTTTAACCGTCTTGAGTGAAGTGAACCCCCCGGAAAATCCAAGTGAGACTAGCCGACGTCTGCTTCAGGTACAGTGGGATCTTCCCTCCACCATCACCCCGGGTAGAATCCTAAATATAATGGTCACTAAGGTTACCAACAGAAACAAATATACCTCGGGGAACAGTCTACGACCCGATAGCACACAAGGGCAGAGTAACAAGCTCAATCCCCTTGCCGGCTCCTTGACAATAATCCAAGGTTTACTGACAAGTGACCCCAGGCTCCTCGAAAATAATCTGAGGTTTACCGTTTGTAATACGTGCGTATCTGGCGTCTTTCCCAATGAAGGAGGATTGATCCCCTCACTGGTTCGGACACGGTCTCATGCTTCTCCTTTAAGAGGAGCTTTCCTAGAGTACAAATGAAACAGTTGGATTTATCCTACCACAAGATAAGCTACTTGTTTGGTTTTGCTGTCTTGGAAAGTTAATTAGTCTCCTACTCCAAGACACTAGCCTGATCTATATTGGTGTTTCAGAGCCCTAGTAAATAAAAAGTTACTAAGTTGATTTTACTTTAAGCGTTAATTTTTATGGCTTTTCTTTAATCTCTCCTCACAAGCTTCTACAAGGAAGTCCTAATTCCAACAACATCTACCCTTAGGAATGTTCAACTTTCAAACTCTCCTCCCTCTGGCCCAATGCCTGTATTTATAGTGCTTTGGAGGAAGTTAATCAGGTCCACCATGAATGGGATAAGCCCCTCTTTCAATGGGATAGCTCCCCTCTTCATGGGATAAGTTCCTCTTACATAGGGATGCATGAACCATCTGGAGGCGCCCAATACACGTCAAACAAGCTTCTAGAATGCTCTAGAAATGACCACAAGTAACTTTTTTGGAGTGAAACTTGTGCCTTTTGACCTTTACAGGAGTACGCACCCATTGCTTTACAGATAGAGCGTACAAGTACGCAGGTATTGTGAACTTGAGGTGCGTACACGCAGGTAAGGCTAAGAGAAACTGCGTACCCAGAGATAATTGAATTTAAATGACTTTTCTCTCTTTCTTGGAGTTTGACATGAAAAGCAGAGGCATGAGACTTGCCAAGGAGGATAGTATGACAGTTAATGGAGCCATACTAACTGCAAATAGTCATGGTGACATTTTTTAGTGTAACATGTACCCAACTGTCTAGGAATTTTGACACATTAGGGAGTGCATGCAATCAAAACATCATAGTTGCAACTTGGGAGAAAGGAGCAGTTGTTATAGCTCCAAATCTCACTCTTATGGTTTGTGATGCTGCACTCATGGCCTAGGGCAACACCTCCTTCCAGACCTGGTCCTAGAATTTAAAAAACAGTGTTTTATCCCTTATACGTGACATTGCCCTGAGTTAAACGCATGTATACGCAGGTCTGTGTATACCCAACCCGTGTATATATATTAAAACACTTTAAAAAAATATAAAACTCCTTATTTTCGGGCGGAGATCGAGGGTTTTACCTGCTGATCACCTGTTAGTGCCCGTGGCCCAACTGTTCCCTACCAACTCCCAACTAAAAAACTACTTTGGGAGAGGTATAAAAAGACCTCAAAGGGAAGGCCTAAGGGAGGAGAGAAGAGAGAGAAAGGTTATTATGCTGAGATTTTTCCCCTGACCAGGTCTGAAGTCCCTTGTGCCTTCTGCACTTCCCCCATTTGTTCAGGAAACCCTTGTTTCCTTGTGTGTTGATATTCATCCACCATTTATGACATCATGGAGTGAGTCATGGAAGGAGTTTGTTAAAGGCTTGAGGCTGGAACGGATCCGGAAGGAAGCTTTGCTTGGAGCCTGCTGAAGGTGACTCAGGTGAAATTATTCCTTTTTATGTACTTTATTTGTCTATAATAAAAGAAACACATGTATTGGTTCCCGATATAAATCTTCTTTATGTTTATGATATTCATGTTTAGAATTCATATGTAAATGGTCGTTTGGATTTCATAACTAACTACCTTTATTTATAACATGAAGATGGTTTCTTTATAAGGTTTTGTCCATATACTGTTGTGTTCTTTGGAATTGGTTGTTTTGCAGGACAAAAAAGAAGAAGGGAACTCCAAGAAGGGTTTGGACCCTAAGGGCCTTCTCAAATGTAGGACCTAAGGTACGTACCCTTTACAATAGAATTTGCTTATAATAGCATAATGGCTGTGTGAATGTTTGTTTCTTTGAATAGATAACCTTCAGTCTGCTAGGGTTTCAACCCAAAAATCCCTAGGGGAACATTTCCCTCCAACAGAATTGGTGACTCCACTAGGACAACACTCTTGTTGTTCCTAGTTTGGGTGTTTTCAAGCCAATCAAGGCTCAGCTACCTGTCTGCTTGCTGTTGCTGTCTGGTCTGTTTTTGAACTTTAAGTTTTGCCAGTTTCTTCAGTTTGTTTTTTATTTTTCTTGAAACCTTTTATATACGTTGTTTTTCTTAGTTACAGAGGCGTATGTATGCATGTTTCTTTAAGTGAACCCGCGTATACGCAGGTTTCCTTAGTTACAGTAGCATATACACGCAATCTGTACATAAGTACAATCGCGTATATCTTGCAATTTTCAAGATTGGTAAATCTTTTTGTCTCTGAAGGTTTGTCTGGTAGTTTGAGTCAGTCCGAAACAGTCACTTTCCAGTATCAGTTTTTGTTTTTACAGTGAGCATCTTATTCCAAATTCTCTCTGATTATAAGGAGTATTGGTCTTGTTTTTGTTGTTGCAAGCGTCATCTTTTCTTGTTCAAGCACGCAAGATTTCTTGTTTGGAATCTTGGCTGCTCTGATTCATCAGGGTAGGGAGATTGATCTCAATCTTCGTGTCAAATCTTGCTTTTGGTGACTTTTTGTTTGCTTGACAAAACTGCTTTTGTGACCATCTGCTTCTTTGTTTCATGAAAGTTGTTGATTGACACTTTCTTGAAATTTGTCTTTTTGATCTTTTTGGTTATTGTTGCCAAAGCTTTCATTGCTGCTTTTGATTGTTAAGAGCATCCTTAAACACATCTCTTTTTGTTGAGTTTTCATCCATTGTGTGGTGTCAATTTTCGAAAGTGTTTGTTGCCTATTCTTCAATCACAAGTTTCAGTGTTGTTGAGAGCATTTTTGAAAAGACTTTTTTGTTGTTGCGTTTGAAGAAAATCTTTTTGAAAAACTTAGTTTTGCTTTCTTGAACTTGGTTTTCATTTGGTTTCCTTTTAGTGAATGAAAGTGCTTTATGTTTGTCTTAGAACTTGTTTTTAGTGTTTAGACGAAATGAATGGTAGCATCTCATATTCCATCTAGACATTTTAAGTGGCAAGATAAAGATTGATAAGCAAGCAACTTTCATTTTTTGTTTTAGAGTAGTTTCGAATCTTGCATCGGCATATATTTGTTGCATTAGGATAGATTTGCATACCTTTTTAGGCATACATAGCTTTGTTAACTTTTGTGAGTGTGAAGCGTGAATTAACGAAAAGAAAAGAAAAATTTGTTTTATTAGAAGTTCCTCTGAACCCTATAGAAATTGCTCTTCATCGAAAAACGAAAAAAGTGCATGTGCATGTAGTTAAGTTTTTATTAATTTCTTTTGCATCAAAAAACACCACTAGTTTCACTTCCATTATCCTGTGACTTAAAGAACAGCCTATTTTAAAATCAAGCACTAACTAAAATTCACTAAAACTTTTTTGTTTAAGTCAGTTACACCAACAAGTTTAGGATTTTAGGGCCTTGGATTAGGCGAGTGGAGAGTTAACTCTCCAAGGCCATATAAATGTCAAACATAGGAGTCTGAATAGCGAGTGAAAATCCAATAGCGTTAGGAAGACCAGGAAAGCTCCGGATCCAGGAGTTAAGCACGAGGGTCTGTGAAGACAGGGAAGAGAGATACCCCCTCTCCTACTTGTTCGAACTTACCTCATGACTGTTCCGCCTGGCTTCTGCAACGAGTTGGTATCCATAGTTGCTACTCCTAGGGATCTACACAGGTGGCTGCGGAGGGGAATCCCGTGGCACCTAAGGTCGACATTGCATCACTCTCGACAATACTACTAGAGGGCACCCTTGCGAAGCTTAGGGGCTTGCACCGGCACAGGCTGTTGTTAGGAGGTCAGCGTAACTTCCTCTGTTACCTTTGCTGATAGGACTGGGCCCTCATCATCCCAGAATATCTTCGGAAGGCCCCTTAATTCACTTTCTTGTATTTTGTTGTCCGGTCCTAATCACCCGGAGCGGAAATACTTGGAAGTTGTTTGACTGGCTGTTATCTTTAGGGACTTTATAGTGTGTGCTCTGTGCTCTTAGTTGGCCTAGCTTTCAATTTTTTGAGTCTTTAGTTAGATCATAACAAAAAAATTAAAGTGGCTGACCGATCTCCCAGATGGTCTCGAAGACTTCGTGGTCTTTCACCACCAAGTTTAGAGCCTTCTCCTAGAAGGCGCAAAGGTAATACTATTGGTGGGTTTCGTCCCACGGCAGTTGACACATCGGGGATCGATCCTCCTCTCGGGGGCATTAGTGTTCAAGCAAGGCCTGGCACTTCCGAACAAGAGAGGGACACTCTAGTCCTTTCTTGAGTTCTCTTTCAAGTGAAGAATAACATAGAGGTAGAAGAACTCTCAGAGTCGTTAGCGGCTCTGAATTCTCCACTACCATCTAGTCATCCAGACGTATTACAATACGTTGGGACTCCGACGCATAGACTGTCAAGTCCAAGTTACGCTACGCGCTTACCATCGATGACCACTACTGGAAGCATGGCTTCTACAAGTGCTACGACTATGCAAACTCCAACATCGGTGCAAGGGGGAGGAACGATTTCCATCTCCTCTGCTTCCTTGTTTGGATCTTTTGCTAGCACATCTTTAGTTGGGTCTACCTCCATTCCGTCCACGAGTGGAAATGCCCAAACCAATGCTTTTGTTACTGGATTCTTCCCATTTGGCACCCACTGACAGGGTATTCCATCGGTTCCGTTTAGTGCCGCTACGTCCATGATGGGCGGATCGGCTTCATTCCAAGGTGTTCCTTTCGGAAGTGGTCATATACCACATTCCAACCTGACGATAGGATCCATGCCTTTTTCTTATGTAGGACAAAGCAGTAATCCTTTCCAAGGTTGGACTAACCCTGGGGTTAGTGGCGCGGGAACTGGGAATCCATTTATCGGCCAACAAGGGAATAGGCTGTACTCCACAGTTAGTTCATTTCAAAGTATTCCTCCCTTAGCTTCGGCTTGGAATCCGTATCAGGGGTTATCAACTCCTTATAATCCTTTAGGAGGAAACTTTGCTGGTTATGGAGGCTTTGCGGCCAGAGTTGGTCAAACTCCGAATTTTGCTGGATCACAAGGCTTGCCTTTTGGTTCAGCCGGTTCTACTGGTTACTTCGGGCAGCCTGGTGCCTTCCAAAATCCAGGCCAATCTTTTCAGAACTTTGGGAGTTCCACCCAGTCTGGGTGGAATCCCCAAGGTCCTCCTAGGCTTCCGTTTCTGGCAACGTTGAACTTGCCAGATCTCACTAAGTTAACAAACGATCCAATCAAGTACAATCTGGCCTGGCCTCTGGTCCCAACCAAACTCCCTTCGGACATTCCAAAATTCGAAGGGAAGAGTGGTGAGGACCCAGGCGACCATGTAACCACATTCCATTTGTGGTGCTCATCTAACTCCCTTATCGATGACTCGATCAGGTTGAGACTTTTTCAATGCACCTTGACTGGTAATGTGGCCAAATGGTATATAGAGTTGCCAGGGGGCAGCTTTACATCTTTCGCTGACTTAGCCAATATTTTCTTAAATCATTTCCAGTTGCCTGTCCGTTATGATGTCGGAACTGAACTTCTGGCCACTTTTCGTCAGGATAAGGCAACTCACATTTCTAACCATATTCAGGAATGGAGACGAAGAAAGAGGCTCATTAAAGATGAAATCCCTCTGGAGTACCGTCTCAAATGGTTTTTGAAATCTTTACAACCCGAGATCTCCAAAGATGTCTCCATGTCTGGAGTCTATTTTGAAGAGCAAGCCATTTTTAGGGCCCAGTAATTAGAATTGATCTACTCTCAGTCTAGGATCCTACAAAAATACTTGCCAGATGCTCCTGGGTCTAAGGTTGACATAGCTAAGTCAAAGCTAGGTCTCCACGCGAATGGTATCGTTGGGTTGGTAGACACAACTACCGTGAACTTGTTGAATCAATTGCAGCAGTTGTCCTTACAAACTGCTTCTAACAACCAAGTCACATTGTCTAATCCCTCGGCTTCCCAAACTTCTTCAATTAATGCCGTCCAATCTGATAACCCCAAAGGAAATCAAAATTCCAATGGGAAAAAGAAAGGACGAGGTAAGAAAAAGAACCAGGATGGGAAGCCTGATGCAAATAAATCTAGCAACAATGGCAGTGGTGGTAGAAATGAGTCTAGAAAGAAAGTCAAGTTTCCATGCAAGTTGTGCAGTGGAGACCATTCAACTCATCTCTGCCCCAAGATTCAAGGCGCTCAGCACTTGTTAGGGTAGCAAGGGACTTCTAGTTCTCAAGCTGTGTTAACCAACCCTTTTCCCCAAGGGAAGCAAATGCTTGCTGGCGCGAGCTCAAACCCTGGAACCTCCGCAGGGGTCAACCAGGAAGGGGAAAAATCATCGAATGTTTTCATGATGGATTCTAACATCCATGTGGCTACATGGTCACGCGATTATGGTGAAGGTGAAACTTCCAAGGGTAAATTAGTTCCCGAAACTAACAACCCACTTCATATTGAGCGACCTTCTGTTGAGACTATACCTCAGGTACCGAAAGGTTCCGCTAAACGCGCGACTATCAACCCTAATATTAGGGCAGCCTAGAATTACTCCATTGTTGAGGATCTGGCTCAGAGTCCATGTGCTATGTCTTCTTTAGAGGTTCTCCAGTCATGTCCTGCTCAAAGAAGTGCCTTGCTATCGGCAATGGGGGCAGTGGATCCAAGTAATTCTTTAGCTCTCACTTTTGATATGAATAATGTCAAAAAGAGACTTCCTCATCACATGGCTTTCCAGATAGAGTCTACCTACCAGAAAACGAATATTTTTCAGACGGTTATAGATGAGGGAGCTTCCACATGTGTCATGTCTATGTCATGTTGGAAGGCCATTGGATCACCTTCGGTTGTTCCTTCACCTACCCTCTTGACAGCGTTTGATGGTCATTCTCATAGTCCATACGGGATTATCCCGGCCTTTCCTATGTGTGTTGGAGGAAAGGTTATTAATATCGAAGTAGAGGTCATAGATGCTAACCTAGACTACAATCTCCTCTTAGGAAGGAACTGGGTATACGAAATGGATGCCGTTGTTTTGACTCTATTTCGTGTCGTTTGCTTTCCTCATGAAGGGAAAATCGTTAAGGTTGATCAATTGGATTATTGTCCAGTCGATCCTCAAGCAAGCTCTGACTCTATTGTTCCTTTAGTGGGTAACCCCTGTCCGCCTATTGAGAATCTAGGAGTCGGGATGTACTCTTCATTGATGGGTACGTTTAATCTTCCCCCTCCTACAGCTGGAATAGATACAATTTCATCCTCCAGGGACCCTTTATGGAGAGAGTTTGTTCAAACTCCTTATTTTTCGGATCCTAGAACCTTAGCTTCATCTGTGACCACACCAGATGACGACAAGGCGGGTGGAATAGAATCTCTTATGTCTGCAGTAGAGCTTAGATGTGAATCTATCGATAACTCTGCAGATAACCATTCTACTACTTCCTCTGGGAAAGAGATAGATGGTGATGTGGCTCATTTTTGGACCCTTGATTCCACCTCTGCATCGGATTGCTCGGATATTGTTTTTCCATCGGACGAAGCAATATTCGAAGCAATGACGGTTGTAGATCAACCTTTGGACAATCTACATCATCGATCATGTTTTCATTCCCCTGTGCATGAAGTCGAATCTTGGTCCTCCAGTTCGACTAGCGATGTTTGTACGGTCCCTTTGGCTCCAACATAGTTATTCGCTGAAGGAAGTATATTGATTGGTTCGATAATTGTACCTATAAACATCCCTAGGAGTAAGGTGGTGGAGTCCCCTGACGGGCTCTACCTCAGGAAGTGCTTTGCTTAGCTTTGGCCAAGAAATGGCTTCTTTGTACTTTATGTATATTTGTACATATATCGTCGAGAGTTTTCTGATATCAACACTTTTTGGTCTGCTGTGGCAGGTGTTGATGGATGACTTGGTCTATTTTGGGTTCGCCGATGGTGCTAGTCGGCACACTCGGAATCTCGCTTCCGCAGCTTGGGTACTCTATTATCCAACTGGTCAATTGATGGTATCAAGAGGTGTATGCATCGGTCCTGCTTCAAACAATATGGCTGAGTATACTGCCGTTATTAATTTATTATCCGAGGCAATCTCTCATGGGATCGACTCGTTGGTAGTGTATCTTGATTCTCAATTGATAGTGTCTCAATTAAATAACATTTATCGGGTAAGGGATCCATGTTTATATCGCCAGTATTTAAGGGTGAGGTTGTTGCAAAGATCATTTACTTATATTAATTATTTGCACATTCCAAGATCTCATAATTGGTTAGCTGATTCATCACAGTAAAGTCAAGCATCAAAAATTTGAACTGTATATATATATATATATATATATATATATCATAAAGCATCTCGAGTGTACATATGTGTGTCCAAAAATATACAAAATTGGGACTCAAATGCCCATAATCATGTCCGGCATATCTAATGCCCCGGCTCAGGATGAGCAGCCAAGTAGGTAACTATCGCATTGGCCACACGCCGAAAAGTGCGAACCCAATCACGTGGCATGCCAACCACATGACGCTGCATATCCTCAGGAAGGTCCTCTATGGTGGCCATCGGTACTTGGTAGCTCAGTCTCGCCAAGTGTCGCTGGACATTGTTTAGAGTCCGTTCTGTATCAGCAGCCGCCTCTTCGGCTCCTCGGCTGCACCGTCCATGCCGCGGGAACCCATCTGGTCATACTGGCCTAATGTCTGAAACATGATCATCATATTAGTCATTTGAATCTCATCAAAAATATTTTTCAAAATTTATCATTATGTTTGAAAAATCCAAAAAAATCATAAAATCAAAAAAATCTTACCAATCTCGCCCCATGCTGCGTTCGGTGGTAACGCTAGATCAGGATCTCCTCGGAAATCTAGCCCAGCATAGGGGTAGTCATCCACAGCGATGATCTGCTGATCCCACCAGGTGAAGAAGTCATCGTCGAAGGCAGTCCTTGGGACCTCCCCACCCCCCAGATGTTTCATCAGATCAGCCCACCGGCCCATGCGTGGATCGCGTGGGGTGCTGATGGAAACTGCTACCCTGGGGCGGAGTGCAAGAACCTTCTCAAAAAAGAAAGTACATAGGATAGTCCCATATCTAAGGTTTTTGGTCTGTCCCCTCCTGATAGAAGTGAGCTGGCTCTTCATGTTGGCCAGAAGAGGAGTACACCAGTTGAACACAGTAGTGAGACAGTCAATTGCCACGCTCATGGTTAGCCATGATGCCTGATGTAGAGAGGACGATCCATTCACTCGAGCTATGGTGAACAGGATTATCCTCAGCGATAGACTCGCCACATGTGTGATGGAAATCTGGCTCCCAACCTTCTTGGGATGTCCCGGGTAATATATCTATACATAGTCCTCTATCGTGAGACTGCTCCATGTCCTGCCCCAAGAATGTACTACCTCTCCCCTTCGGGAAAGGCCCGTGATGAAATAGATATCCTCCACTTCTACCCTAAGTGGCATTTGATCGATCATAAAGGCTTCCTCCTCGATGTCCCAATAATCAATGAGCATCTCAAGCAGACGTGTGTTTGCTTTCATATTCGGAAATTTGAAGAATTTAAGCAAACCGCATCCCCTTAGGGCATCTAAAGCTTCTGGACTGTTCATAACTTCATTATCCACCGTTGCGTGCTCTCTTTCATGCCACGTGATAGGCATTCTGAGAAAAAAATGATTTGTAACCGTTAGTTTTTGTTTAAAAATTGTTTGCGGCATATACGCGGGTCCCTGTGCACACAGTCGCATATAGGGCCCGCGTGTACGCGGGTTTCATATTACCAACCCGCGTATACACTGCGGAGAAATTTTGGGCAAAAAATTCAACGGTGAAACATTAATCAAAAATCTTAAAACCAGTCACAATCAATTGCAAGCTAAGTATAAGAGTTACCTGGAGGTTTTTGACGAATTTGAACGGTTGAATATGGCTATGGGAAGTTTGCTCCTTTTGCTCCAAATCCTTTTCTCTCAAACTCAAATGGTAAAAATGGTGAGTCCAAAATCTCTTTTATAAGTTTTGAAAATGCAAAATTTTTTCAAAATTTTATTTTGTTTGGCCTCATGTGACTTTTAACTTGGGAGCTTGGAATGTCGATTGGTTTGTTTTTCAGGACATTTTGGACGTTTTTCAGTTTCAAGACGGTTCCATGACTGCTAACCTGTCATGGCAGGTATCGTTTTCTCACTGGCATATAGGTTAGGGACACCATTTTTCTGTTGCATTATGCATACTAGCCTCCATTTGCCAATACATCTGCCATAGGGTCGACCCCATCGTGTTATGGTTCATAATCCATCTTCACTCACCAATTCTTTAAATCATGACATGATGATAGAGCCATCCTTTACATGGGCATCGTAGTTAGCACCTCACTGACATTTGTTGCCCATGCTACTCCGATTTGAGTAGGCTCGGGAGTCCTCTGTAGTCCCGCCATGACTTATGCATTGAAGACTCATTCCTCTTTGCTTCTTCGCTTTGTTCTGGCCTTATACCCTAGAGGCTCCTTTGCATTAAGTTGTACTACTGCATTGCATGTTGACCACTTGCACCTTTTGGCCTAGATCCGGCTTCACTTGGACTCATGTTTAAGCCAAATTTTGACCATGACGACTGCAAAATCAACCTTGCATACCTTTGACTTCTGCAACTTGACATACCTTGACCCGTGGAAGGAACACACCTTTGAGTGTCACTGACCAGTTTTCACCTCCCTGCATTGAGCATAGGAGCGTTCCATTCCTAAGAACTAGATCATCTGTTTCACCGACACTCGTTCTTTCCACTATACCATAGCATTCTTTTATTATTTTTCAAGCTTAACAGAAAAAGACAAAAAAATTAAATATTCCAAAAAAGAGTGGGAACGGGACATTATTTCCATTTATTGTTGGCAGCTAGAGTCAGTCGTGTCGCCCTTGAACAAAGCACTCAAAAAAAAGTCTCCTCCGTTTGGGCGGGATTTAGTTTGACTTAGGTATGCCTTAACCTTGTTATTGAGTCAGTTCTCCCCCGATTGGTTATCTCTTCCAATCATATGGAGGGTTCGTTCATGCCTCCTGCATGACGAACTTATACAGAGTCATCATATGCTGCCACATAGTCACATTGAGTTGTGCTTTTGTTCAAGGGAAGTTAGCCTGAGTCGGCCTTTCTACAGTGTCTCTTGACTCATTTTTCAGTCGGCCATCCCTGGTTGTCAGTATCATTTCTATCATCACATCAGCTATATTGGTCCTTTACTCGTGCCGGTTTGAGAAGGTCCCAATTGACTTCTTGCTGGTAGGTCTTGTCCTTATCGACGACGACACCTTACTCTGAGGACGGGCCTAGAGCTACACCCTGGTCCTATTTTCATTATTGATAGGTCACCTTGTGCTCAACATCAATCAGTATCATGGGTCTTTGACTGAGTGGTTTCCCTTGTGTTCGACATCAGCTTACATTATCACACATTGGGATTCGTGCAGTACCTTGGTTTCCATTTGACCCTATTGGTGGATACCTCACCTCTGTGTCAACTTTCATTATTGGTTGGTTCAGAGGGTTTCTCTCATGCGCTAGCCACATCTTGTGTACGCCGGAATGTACTTCAGTTCGGTTACTGCATCTCTTTTGTCCGATTCCTTCCACATTAATGGCCTACGGGTTACACTCATGCTAGATTGATGAAGGATAGCTTAATGCCTTCCTTCTAGCGGATCTTTCCCTATCAACTCTGACTCATTGCTCTAGGGCAAGGATCTAGAGTCCATTTGGCAGTACCTTGGGGTTTGCAGTCATTAGTGGCAGATCCTTCGCTATCGACAGTGGGAAACCATCATTGTCTCCTGATCGATAGATTCTTACAGGTGTTCGACTCCAGCTCATCTATTCACACTTGTTAGATTGTACTGGGTACCTTGACGCTCATTATCATTATCGGTGAGTAGTCTCGCGTTTGTTAACGGTATACATCAATGACCGGTAAACAAACGATTTCTCACATGGTTGACTTCAGATCATTTATTCCCATGGTGTAGAAATGTACCACAGCGGTAGGTGAAGACCTCAGGTTTTATCAGCATTCATTGGTTCACTTGACAGTTGCTCCTGTTGCTGCTAGTTGATACCGCTCCACCTTATATGTTGCAGTCAGTCATGGCGACATTCTATATGCTGGCACCTGAGTTTGCAGTGTAGTACCATCCTATTCCCTCATGTTCAGTTGGTACCTTTTGGGATCAGTCTTTGATATCAGTGATCCGTTGCATCTTTCAGCATCATTGACAGTCTTATATGTGATATTCAGACATGTACTTGTTCATCATGATCAGATGATCCATTATGTATTTTCCAGTCATTTATACTTGTATACTTAGTGGATCCGCTTGTACTTGATATGCAGACATGCTTTAATTTTTCTGAGCATGGGTATGCCCGCCTCAGACAGTGTTTCTTTCTGATCTCCTTTGGTGGCTTGGCAGGCTGAATTCTGGTGAAGTCCTCCTCAGTTTTTGACAAATTTCCTTTCCATGTACTTGCATAATACATTTCGGCCATCATGTACCCCTTCTGACCTCATATATTAGGGGGCATCTGTTATAGCTCCAAATCTCACTCTTATGGTTTGTGATGCTGCACTCATGGCCTAGGGCAACCCCTCCTTCCAGACCTGGTCCTAAAATTTAAAAAACAGTGTTTTATCCCTTATACGCAACATTGCCCTGAGTTAAATGCATGTATACGCAGGTCTATGTATACCCAACCCGCGTATATGTATTAAAACACTTAAAAAAAATATAAAACTCCTTATTTTCGGGCAGAGATCGAGGGTTTTACCTGCTGATCACCTGTTAGTGCCCGTAGCCCAACTGTTCCCAACCAACTCCCAATTAAAAAACTACTTTGGGAGAGGTATAAAAAGACATCAAAGGGAAGGCCTAAGGGAGGAGAGAAGAGAGAGAAAAGTTATTATGCTGAGATTTTTCCCCTGACCAGGTATGAAGTCCCTTGTGCCTTCTGCACTTCCCCCATTTGTACAGGAAACCCTTGTTTCCTTGTGTGATGATGTTCATCCACCATTTATGACATCATGGAGTGAGTCATGGAAGGAGTTTGGTAAAGGCTTGAGGCTGGAACGGATCCAGAAGGAAGCTTTGCTTGGAGCCTGCTGAAGGTGACTCAGGTGAAATTATTCCTTTTTATGTACCTTATTTGTCTATAATAAAAGAAACACATGTCTTGGTTCCCGATATAAATCTTCTTTATGTTTATGATATTCATGTTTAGAATTCATATGTAAATGGTCGTTTGGATTTCATAACTAACTAACTTTATTTATAACATGAAGATGGTTTCTTTATAAGGTTTTGTCCATATACTATTGTGTTCTTTGGAATTGGTTGTTTTGCGGGACAAAAGAGAAGAAGGGAACTCCAAGAAGGGTTTGGACCCTAAGGGCCTTCTCAAACGTAGGACCTAAGGTACGTATCCTTTACAATAGAATTTGATTATAATAGCATAATGGCTGTGTGAATGTGTGTTTCTTTGAATAGATAACTTTCAGTCTGCTAGGGTTTCAACCCAAAAATCCCTAGGGGGACATTTCCCTCCAACAACAGTGATAGAATCAAGTGAGTCTTTATGAAAATTCCTCCACTTTATGCTTATTTGTGTTGTGTGTCCATTGTCATATTTGATATGAGGGGTTCCCATGCTCCTTTACAAAATCCTCAACATATTCCTTATTATATACATAATGAGGATTTAGAAAATGCTACATGCTTTGTAAATCCTTGCTGGAGAAACACCCAATTACTCTCCTCCGCTTAGTTTGAAAGCACCTATCAAAAATTTCCAAAATTTCTACTACCCAATGGACCATATCTATGCAAAGTAGTAATTGTGGCATAGCTGTTAGGTTGTGTTATATTCTTTCCATGACTAGCCCATGTAGTTAACCGGGGGGTTAGGAGGGGGTCGAAGCCCCCCCTTTGTTGCACCGATTGTGTAGTGGGTTGGGGTCACTGGGGGGAGTCACAGGGGGTTTGAGGGGTGTAGGTAACCCCACTCTATGTGTTCTAGGGCAGCGCCCCAGAAAATTTTGGTTTTGGACCCTATGTTAGGTTGGACGGACCTACCTATGGTTTTGTGCATGATTTTTGCACATGGTTTTGGATGCGATGGTTTTCGGTCCATGGTATTGGATGCTTCGGCATGTATAAATATGTATTGTAACATTGAAAGGAAAATAATGAAAAATCAAGTTGGTAGTCTCAGTTTTGGGATCCAGCGGAAAATCTCTGTGTGTATGTGTTTTATGTGTTATGCTCTCGCATTGTTTATTTTCTCGTGTTTTAGAATTCGTATGCAAGTAATTTCTGTATGGGGTTAAAACATACATTTGGTATTAGAGTTGTTTTGGCTTCAAGGGGACACCTTTGTTGCTGAGGGGTTTCACTCGAGCCTGTGGTATACCCTATTGAGTGGGAGATCTGCGAGATCGATTCTGGTGGTAAAAGAAGATGGTGAGCAGTGGAAAGATGGAGATCGAGAAATTTAATGGTCAGAGTTTTGAGTTGTGGAAAGTCAAGATGGAGGATCTGTTGGTGGATAAAGATCAGTGGATTGCGGCAGATCTGGGTATTAAACCAACAGGAGTGTCCAATGAAGAATGGAAGAAGTTAGATCGGAAGGCAAATAGTGAAATACGATTGCATGTCCCAGATTCAGTATTGCTGAATGTATCAGGGGAATCTACATCTAAGGATTTGTGGGACAAGTTAGGGAATTTGTACCAATCTAAGTCTCTGGTGAATAAACTATTCCTACAGAAAAAGTTGTATAACCTGAGGATGAAAGATGGAGACTCAGTGACAGTGCATCTGAATGCATTTAATACTATGGTAAGTCAATTATCGTCTATTGATATCAAAATTTTAGATGAAGATAAGTGCATTAGTTTGTTGTGTTCTCTACTAGATTCATGGGATAGTCTGGTTATTGCAATAGGTAGCAATGCAACTTCCATGCAGTTTGATGAAATAGTCTCATCCTTATTGATGGAGGAGATGAGACGGAAAAATATGGAGAGCCAAAATGGTGATGCCTTGTCTATACGAGGATGGTCCCAGAACAGAAACAAAAATAAGTCATCGAGTGAGAGATCTAAATCTAGAGGGAGATCTAAATCTCCAGGAAAACTTGTAAAGGTGGTGTGCTGGAAATGCAGAAAGGAAGGGCACTTCAAAAGGGACTGTAAATCTAAAGCTCCTGACAAAGGAAAGGGATATGATGATGCTCCTTCTACAGAGGTGAAAACCACCTCAGATGAAGGTGGGGATGTGTACTTGGCTTCTTCAAGTACACATGTAGATCATGTGGCATGGTTGATTGACTTAGGTGCATCCTTTCACTTCACTCCCCATAGAGAGTGGTTCTGCGAGTATGAGAAATACGATGGTGGTGATGTCTTCTTAGGGGATGATAGGAAGGCTAGAATCATTGGTCGCGGAAAAGTAAAGTTGAAGTTTCAAGGTGGAATGGTTAGAACACTTCCAGGTGTTCTACATATTCCTGCATTGGCTAGAAATTTGATTTTTGTAAGCAAGCTGGATGATGCAGGTGTAAAAACAATGTTTGATAAGGGTACTTGCAAGATGGTTAAGGGAGCACTGGTATTGAGGCGGGGAGTCCGGATTGGAACTCTGTACAAGCTGCAAGGTAGCACTGTTGCTGATGGGTGCAACAGTTCTGTGGTTCAGGGAGCACTGGTATTGATGCGGGGAGTTCGGATTGGAACTCTGTACAAGATGCAAGGTAGCACTGTTTTTGATGGGTGCAACAGTTCTGTTGTTCCTGAAAGTGGAGCAAAAAATCTAGTGGTCTCTGGAGAGAAGACCATGCTATGGCATCAAAGGCTTTGACATATTGGAGAGAAGGGCCTTTGAATACTTCATGGTAAAGGTATGGTAGAAGGTATGAGTAATAGCTCTCTGGATTTTTATTTATGTGAAAATTGTGTATATGGGAAGCAGAATCAAGTGAGTTTCCCCTCTGGTGGTAAGAGGGCAAAATAGATATTAGAGCTTGCGCACAGTGATGTGTTTGGATCTGTGAAGGTTCCATCACTGGGTAAGCCTGTGTATTATGTATCATTTATAGATGACTTCTCAAGGAATACATGGATATATTTCCTTAAGAATAAATCTGAAGTCTTTGACAGGTTTAAAGAATTTGAGGCTCGGGTGGAAAACTAGATAGAGAAGAAGATAAAGGTGCTTAGGACAGATAATGGTGGAGAGTTTTGCAGTAAGGAATTTGAAGAATTCTATAAGTGTGGTATAGCATGGTAGAAGACTACTCCATATACACCTCAGCAAAATGGAGTTGTAGAAAGAATGAACAAGACGTTGATGGAAAGGGCAAGAAGCATGCTCAGTGATGCTGGGTTACGACAGTAATTCTAAGCAGAGGCGGTGGAGATAGCATGTTACCTAGTCAATAGATCACCTTCATCGGCATTGGAGGATAAGACTCCACAAGACGTATGGACTGGTAAGAAACCCTCTCTTTCACATCTGAGGGTATTTGGATGTGATGCATATGTACATGTTCGAAAGGATAAATGAACCAAGTTGGATAGTAAATCTGAAAAGTGCATCTTCATTGCGTATAAGGATGGTTTAAAGGGTTATAAGATTTGGAACCCAGTAACAAAGAAGGTTGTGTATAGCCGAGATGTGGTGTTCAAAGAGGTGAAAGATGTTATTAAACATGAACTCCAACCAAAGGAACCTGAGAAGATAGAGTTTGAGTTAAAGGAGGAATAATCAAACTCTACAACAGAGAAGGAATCAGAAGATGAAGAGCCACAAACTCTAGGTGTGAGAAGATTAGTTCGAGAAAGAAGACAACCAAAAAGGTATATTCCATCTTCTTTCTGTTCAAATTTTTCTTTATCTATTACTGATGATAATCCCATAACTATGAAGGAAGCAGTAGATTCAGAGGATGGAAAACTCTGGAAAGAGGCCATGGTTGATGAAATGTCATCTTTGCATAAAAATGAGACTTGGGATCTAGTGGAGTTGCCAACTCGAAGGAGACCCATTGGCAAGAAATGGGTGTTCAAGAAGAAGACAAATGTAGAAGGAAAGGTGGAGAAATACAAAGCTCGGTTGGTAGATAAAGGTTATTCCCAAGTGTCGGGAATTGATTTTGGTGAAATTTTTTCTACTGTTGCCAAGCTGGCTTCATTTAGATTACTTTTATCTGTTGTTGTTGCTTTTAATTTTGAGGTAGAACAGATGGATGTGAAGACAACATTTCTTCACGGGGATCTGGAAGAGGAGATCTACATGAAGCAACCTGAAGGCTTTGCGGTGAAGGGTAAGAAAGAACTGGTATGCAAGTTAAAGAAGTCTATGTATGGGTTAAAACAGTCACCAAGGATGTGGTATCAGAAATTTGATGCATTTATACGGGGACTTAGCTTCACCAGAAGCAAAGCAGATCACTGTGTGTATTTTAAATTAATTGGTGACTGTGTCATTTATCTGGTCTTTTATATGGATGATATGTTGTTGGTTGGAAATGACAAAGAAATTATCCAGGATTTAAAGACTCAACTGTCCTCCAAATTCGACATGAAAGATCTTGGTGCTACAAACTATATTTTGGGCATGGAAATTAAAAGAGATCGGGCAAAGAGGCAGCTTTGGTTAAACTAGAGGAAGTATGTCGACACAATATTGTAGAGGTTTAATATGCAGGATAGTAAACTGGTGAAGGTTCCTATTCCTATAGGTGTAAAGTTATTTGCTGAACAGTGTCCCAAGACACAAGAAGAGGAAGAGGATATGTCTTGTGTTCCATATGCAAGTACAGTCGGTAGCTTGATGTATGCAATGGTCTGTACTAGACCAAACATTGCATATGCAGTGGGAGTATTGAGTAGGTTTATGTCAAAAACAGGGAAGGAGCATTGAACAGCAATGAAGCGGATTTTCAAGTATTTGCGTGGCACTAGTGATTATGGTTTGTGCTACCATGGAAGACCAGGATTGGAGAGAGTTTTGGATATCCATGGCTTTGTTGATGTGGACTGGGCTGGAGATCTAGATCAGAGAAGATCTAGAAGTGGGTATGTGTTTAACGCTTATTGGGGCCTAACCCAGGTTCGAAAGAGTTATTAGCCAAACAAATCCCGTACTACCGGCCTTTTCGGCAATATCCCGTGGAGAACGGACTGAAGTCTCACCCGAGGTAGTATGGGAGGGTGATGGAACCAGGTTTCTGCACCCTTGGGATGTCTTGATGCAGTCTAGAGGGGTCGCGAACCATTCTGTGCCTTCACGTTACTCTGTACTATTATCAGGCTTCCGCGTAGATCTGCACCTATGTGCCTTGTTGTTAATGAGTTTATTATAGATTTACTCTACTTCTTATGGTATTTAAGCAAACATTTGTCAATATTACCCAATGCGCATCATTATCATTCATAAAAGTAGGCTTAAACTCATATAACAGACGCATAAATGAGAATATAACGAGATCCGCAATAACTCAGAATCAACACAATGTTTCAGAACCAACTTATCTTTATCAATATCTTCATTTCAGTACAATCTTCTTTCTGCCCTACGCACATAGCTGCGGACTCTATCAGGCCTCCGCGCACACAGCTGCGGAGCCTCTATCTAACCACTAACACCCCTAAATCGAACTTACAGACGCAGAACCACTATTACTTTCACAAACTCATAGCACATCAGATCTTTCAAAAAGCTACTTCTACCCTTAGAGCCTTGCTTTATTTATACATTCCCATGGTCTGCGGACCCTAGGCAGGCCGACTCACTTCCTATTATTTTATATTATTTTTGGGCGGACAACCCTTTGACTCAATCTATTACATTTCGCGTCTCGCGCACTTCATGGAACTTTTATAATATCATTACCCTAAATTATGTGTTCAAAGCCCCAAAACCATTACGCGAGGCCTCTGCTGCCCAACAGGCCCCAAACACAATCATCGTGACTCGTCCCGAGTCACTCGGTGGTACAGTGATGCGCACTGCCAAGGCTTCACTATCCACCATCCCTGTGAGTGACGCACTTTGTTCTGTTGCTCCCTCTTTGTTTCCTGCAACGCTTCTTCAAGCTCCTACTCCATTGCCTCTACTAATTCACACAACCAATGATGCTCATTTTGCTCTGCTCAGTTAACATAGAACACCCCCTCATAGGATTTTAGCTTAAGCTCGGGTGCCACATACGGGAACCCTTCGTGCAATGCAACAAATTGCCAATTTCTGGTCTACTATACACACTATCTGCTGCAGCTTGTGTTGCAATTTTGTAAGAAAATTGTTGCTATCCACGAGATCCCAATCTTCAAGGTGCATCAGAGATGAACTGTTAACTGTAATTCCATCATTTGTCTCCATACTCACAGTCTTTCCTTTATCATTTATGGGTCGCTGGCTAGCCCATAGGTTAGGCAGCGACATCCAGACCGGTTCTGCTTCATGTCTAAGAATTTCCAATACATCCCCTACCATTAGTGTTGAACTCTGCGCGGCGCCTGTGGACGTCGATATGACACTATCTAGAAAGTCCTGCAGCTTTATTTTCCATATTACAACCCCCCGGGCTTACTCCTTTAGCGTCAATGATGAGTAGTTCCATAGCGATGGAAAGGCACAATAGTTTACTTCACTTGAAACCACAGATTGTGTGGCTGATGCCCCCCTATGATTTATAAGCATTTTGAAATTCAAATTCAGCAGTTCCCTCCTTTTCTAGAGTCGTAACGTTAAGCCTGCGGTAGATCGTTCCAGATCTGGCTCGTACCTTGTCTCTTAATTTCCTGTCGCCCGCTCCTTTTCGCCATAAATCAGACATCTTGTCATGAACAATGACAACAATGGTCACGTTTCGTTATTCACTAAGTATTTTAACGTGGAATGATCAGTATACATCTTAAAGTGTCCCCCGAGTAGATAGTGGCAGTATTTCTAGAGCACGTATACCATCGCCAACCCCTCATTCTCAGTAGTGGAGTAGTTCTTTTAGCTTTGGACAATCATCAACTTGAAAACGTGACCAGGTGATCAGTTCCTTCCACTCCTTCCTATGTGAGTACCGCGCCCAGCGCAATAGACAACGTGTCAACATGCACATGAAATTCAAAGTCCCATTTTGGAAAGATCAAAATGGGATCTGATGCCATCTTTTCCTTGAGAGTTTCCAGAATTTTGTTACATTCCTCATTCCAACAATAAGTAACGTCCTTTTTCAACAACTGTTCCATCGTTGCCATGATTTGTGCGCAGCTCTTGATGAACTTCTGATAGTAACCAGTGTGTCCCAGCGTGGCACGCAGCTGTTTGACACTTTGCGGTGCTTGCTGATTGAGTATGACAACAATCTTCAATGGGTCTACCATCATGCCTTGCTTGTAGACCACATGGCCAAGCAAATTCCTGAAGGGGATGAGGAAAGTACACTTCTTTAGATTTAGCGCAATCTGGTGCTGTCGGCAAGTATCCAGCATTAACCATAAGTTCGCAGTATGTTTCTTAACTAGCCCAAATATGGTCCAATCATCAAGATATACCTCTAAAAACTTATGTATAAATTCCTTGAATGCAGCTACCATAACGTGTGAGAATATTGCCGGTGCGTTCTTTAGTCCAAAGGGCATCATCGTGTACTGAAAACAACCCCATTCGGTAGCGAAAGTTGTTTTACTCCTATCCTCCAGCGCAATCTTGATCTGGTGGTACCCCGAGAAACCATCCGTAAAGGAGTAGGCTTCTTGTCCCCCAACATTTTCCAGTACTTCGTCTATAAATGGTGTTGGGAATGGATCATTAACACATGCATCATTGAGCTTCCTGAGATCCACACAAATGCAAATTTCTCCCTTCTGTTTTTTCTCCTATACAACCATAGGACTTACCTAGTCGGATTCCTCCACTGGTTCAATTATTCCTGCTGCAAGCATTTTATCCAATTCTTCGCGGACCTTTGCTTTATATTTTGGATTCAACCGATAAGGCCGCTGCTTGACTGGCTTCGCATCTGGCTTCAGAGTTATCTTCATCATTCCTAGGTCACCGAGGATTCCTTTTAACTCCATGATTTTGGTTAGGAATAAATCTTGATATTTGCAAAGTAACTCGACAACCTTATCCACCGTGGCATCATCCCAATAGTCCCCAAGTATTGCATACTTTGGCTCCTCCTCCGTACCAATGTTCACTTGTTTCATTTTCAGTGGCACGGTGATGTCGGGGTCCTCGATCACTGGTCCATGAACCTCGCGACTCCCCTTTGTTTCCAGAATATTGATGTTTTTGGGGTCGTCCTCATCATCTTCTATCTGCACGTTGTAACATTCTAGGGCCTGGCTCAACGGACGTGACCAATCTAGCTACACTATTTCTTCTGGTTCCAGTGGTACTTTGAAAATGGTGGCCTTCACAACTTGCAATGCATCATCGACAATATCCATCCATTGGTCCTCAAATAGGAATGTCAATAAAAACCCTTCGTGCAAGATATCCCATTCACCTATACCATGTTGGAGTTCTGTTTCAGTATACCAGTTCCTTGGGATGACATCCAGGGTATGATAAAATAAGTGTACCCACTCCGGCTGGGGCTCTTCTCCATAGGCCTGGGTCCATCTGGTGAGGTGCATGCACAGGTCATCACGTCCATCGTATTTCTCAATTATTCATAGTTACAGTTTCCCAAACCTTATCTGCATCATCCACCTACAACCGCGCCAGTCTTCAAAGGTTCCTTCATGTGTTCCCCACCAACGCGCAGGCGTCACGTGTAATGCCCATTTTAATGCATCGAACCGTTGGTGCTCTGGTACCGCGCTTTCAAACTTGGTCAGGAATTCATCTACCATTGTCAGCCCATCATACATCAACAGTTCTCGATCCTGAGCTTTTACGCAATACAATGACCTAGTCATCATGTTCCAGTTTAACGTTGTTACTCTATTCAATTGATTATGCCACTGCTCATCTTCCTGATCTGATTTTGCAGTGTAGGACTCTGCATGCTCCCATGATATTCTTCCTTATGTAGTTGGATTGACCCAATCTTGATTTCGTGCAATGATCTTGTAGATACAATCCAGTTCATCATCACTTCCTTCGTCGTACACGGGTTCAGTGTAGCACGCTCCTTTAGTCGGGTCTAGCCATATGACTACACGAAGCAACTTCTTCTCAAATATCATTTTCCACTTCTTTAAATTAATGATCCCATTCATATCTGTGGCCCAGTCTATCCCTAACAATGCAGGGTAAGGGCTACCGTCATCTACGATTTCTATTACCTCAAAGTCTATTTGTGTGCTCGTGCCTTCTATATCTACTGTGATTCCTTCCAGTCTCCCCATGGGCAAGATCTTTTGTTGGTTCGCCATCTGCAATTGAATAGGAGACCATTGTAGTGTGGGCTTTCCCATGCGCTCCCAAGTCTGTTTAGGTAGCATGTTTGCATCCGAGCCTAAGTCCAGAATGATCTGATCCATCTCATAGTCGCCAATCTGTGCCGTTAATCGCATTTCCCATCCAGTACACGAAGCATGTTTCCCCAATTTTCGGACCACGCAAGGTTCACCTGACCCTGCGCACCTAGTTATCAGCTCTTGTAATCCTTTAACCACCTTATTGTCGCGAAGCAATTTCATGCATGTCTCTAAAAAGGTAGTTAGCATCGAGGGATCCCTTTCCGGCTTAGGTTGATCCTTACTACCTAGGGTAGAGACCTCTGCGAAGCTCTTCCTAGCTTCCAGACATGTCTCCTTGTGAACCCCTGCATCTTCCTTAGTTAGTTTCCCCTTATCCTCCCCTGTGGCCGCGCCACTTCTAAGCATCATGTTTATGTTGGGCTCTTACTCACACGGTTTGGACCTCATCATTTGGACGTTCTACGTCGCCGTTGGTTGTGTTGCCCTTTTCTCACGTACCTACGCTATCAATGTGGGGCAATCTATCATTTCATGATCGAGCTGCTCACAGTAGGGCCACAATATTCTTGTCGGGTTGGTACAATCACATGCGTAGTGCCCTAGTCCTCCGCAGTTGTAGTAGATTAGCTACCCGCGGCCCCTTCCTGGCCCCATTCCTCCTGATATTCGTCCGTGCCCCTAGAACCCACTGCGCACTATTGTTGCAGCTGGATCTTGACCTCGCGCCTCAATTGGCATCCTATAGGTAGGTGTTTGATCCATCAATAATTCATAACTATGGTAGTCTCATTCATCGTGGCCCATTGATCTGCAAAAATTGCAAAATAGCTACTAGGGGGTCTGGGTAAACTTTTGCAGTAGGTGACAGTTGTCCATGTTGTGCTTTCCTCCCACCTGACAGATTGTGCACTAGAGCGAGGGTGCCGCGCTTGGCCCCGCTTGTGCCTCTGGTCGCAATGGCATTGGTCCCCCCGCTGCCAAATAGTTTGTGAATATCGAACAATGATCCTTATCATGGCCCTGGCATTTATATTTTACGCACCACACCTCCTCATGCACTTCTGGCTTGGGCGCCTTCTCCTATTTCAAACTCTGCATTTCTAAGCATAGATTTTGTATTTGAATGTGGATCTATTGAACTCCCAACCCAGGATCCTATATTGGAGTCTCATGCAACCTCATCACTGTTTCTAATGCTTCAGCCTGGGTCGAGATCTTCTGCTGTGACAGCGCTGTCCTCAGGTGTGGCATTAAAGATGCCACAAACCACGTGTGGTGCTATGCATCCGTTAGTGTCATGTTAGCCTCTCGGATCATACTCTTCAGTCTTTGATCCAAATCCCAAGGGGTTTCTCCTGGCAGCATCACGATCTCCTTGAACCCGATGATCGACTGCATCTTTGATTTTGGCTGGCTGAACTCTTTGTTCAATACTTCCCGGATCTTTGCTATCCCGTCATTTGGATGATCACTAGAATGCTTGATATACCAAGTTAGCACGCAATCCTGTAGCACAGTCACCAAGGTAGCCTTTTTAATATTATCGTCCATAACTCCTTGCACTTCCCACACTGCCCTTACTACAAACCAAAACTATTCTGGATCTTCGCTTCCTACTCCTTTGAATACAGGCAACTTGATCGTGCTCGCCATGTTCAACTTCTAGTTTACACGCGGGTGTGCTGGGGCCAACTATGAACTCGTACTGCTTCTAATCCAATTGATCTTCAATCTCTTTCTTCATAGGCTTTCAAACTTCTGACATCAAACATCCCTTAGGCAAATCCCAGTCCCAGCAATGGAACCATTTGTTGGCTTATTGGGGCCTAACCCAGGTTCGGAAGAGCTATTAGCCAAAAAAATCTTGTACTACTGGCCCTTTCGGAAACAGCCCGCAGAGCGTAGACTGAAGTCTCACCCGAGGTAGTATGGGAGGGTGTTGGAACTAGGTTTCTGTGCCTTCGCATTACTCTGTACTGTTATCAGGATTCCACGTAGATCCACACCTATGTGCCTTGTCGTTAACGAGTTTATTATAGATTTACTCTACTTCTTATGGTCTTTAAACTAACATTTATCAATATTACCCAGTGCACATCATTATCATTCATAAAAATAGGCTTAAACTCATATAACAGACGCATAAACGAGAATATAACCAGATCCGCAATAACTCAGAATCAACACAATGTTTCAGAACCAACTTATCTTTATTAATATCTTCATTTCAGTACAATCTTCTTTCTGCCCTGTGCACACAACTGTAGGGGTCTGCGCACATAGCTGCAGACTCTATCAGGCCTCTGCGCACACAACTGCATAGCCTTTATCTAACCACTAACACCCCTAACTTGAACTTACAGATGCAGAACAACTATTACTTTCACAAACCCATAACACATCAGATCTTTCAAAAAGCTACTTCTACCCTTAAAGCCTCGCTCTATTTATACATTCCCATGGTCCGCAGACCCTGGGCAGGCCGACTCACTTCCTATTATTTTATATTATTTTTGGGCTCACAACCCTTTGACTTGATCTATTACATTTCACGTCTCGTGCACTTCGAGGAACTTTTATAATATCATTACCCTAAATTATGGGTTCTAAGCCCCAAAACCTTTACGCGGGGCCTCCATTGCCCAACACAGTCAGTAGCTTGATGTATGTGATGGTCCGTACTAGACCAGACATTGCACATGCAGTGGGAGTATTGAGCAGGTTTATGTTAAAATTAGGGAAGGAGCATTGGACAACAGTGAAGCGAGTTTTCAGATATTTGCGTGGCACTAGTGATTATGGTTTGTGCTACCAAGGAAGACCAGGATTGGATAGAGTTTTGGATATCCGTGGCTTTGTTGATGTGGACTGGGTTGGAGATTTAGATCAAAGAAGATCTGCAAGTGGGTTTGTGTTTAACCTATTTGGAGGTGCAGTCAGTTGGATGAGTAAGAAACAATCTGTAGTGGCACTATCAACTACAGAGGCTGAATACATGGCAGCCACTCATGCATGTAAGGAAGCAGTTTGGTTGCAGAGATTGTGTTCAAGTATGGGGTTAGTATAGGGAGATATAAGGATAGACTGTGACAGCCAAAGTGCAATATTCTTGGCAAAGAACTCTGCTTACCATTCAAAGATAAAGCACGTTGATGTTCAGTATCGCTTTGTGAGGGATATGATAGAAGACAAAAAGGTGTTTCTAGTAAAGGTGGACACTTTGAAGAATACTGTAGATGCATTGACAAAATATATGTGAGCTCTGAGAAGTTCTCTTGGTGTAGAGAAACAATGGGCATTGTAGGGCTGGATAAATGACTAAGCTCTCTTGTGGCCCCCTTTGGAAAGAAAACAACAAGTGGGAGAAAGTTGGGTCATGTTATATTCTTTCCACGACTAGCCCACGTAGTTAACCGGGGTGTTAGGAGGGGGGTGGAGCCCCCCCTTTGTTGTGCCGATTACATAGCGAGGGGAGTCATAGGGTGTTTGATGGATGCAGGTAACCCCACTCTATGGGGTCTAGGGTAGCACCCCAAAAAAATTTAGTTTTGGACCCTATGTTAGGTTTGGCAGACCTACCTATGGTTTTGTGCATGATTTTCGCACATGGTTTTGGACACAATGGTTTTCGGTCCATGGTATTGGATGCTTCGGCATGTATAAATATGTATTGTAACATTGAAATGAAAATAATTAAAAATCAAGCTGGTAGTCCTGGTTTTGGGATCCAGGGGAAAATCTCTGTGTGTATGTGTTTTATGTGTTATGCTCTCGCATTGTTTATTTTTTGTGTTTTAGAATTCGTATGCAAATAATATTTGTACGGGGTTAAAACCTACACTGGCTACAATTCTATGAAGTAAAGAGTTGGATGCATCGCTGGTAGTGGCTCTGAAACAACAATGTTGTCATCAACTGTGACTATTCTTTCAATAACTATTGGGTTATCACTTTCAAAGTACCGATAAATTGATTCTGATGAAGGATATCCAACATCTCTAGTGCACACAATATCCAAAAATAATCTTGCTCTTGGAACTTTATCATCTACCTCTTGTAGAAATGGACTAACAAATTTTGTTGTGGAGCATTCTTTTTACCTCTACTGCCTTTCTTCATTTCTTCCGTGAATTGAGAAGCCATGCTTACTTGTAAGAGACAAAGACAGAGACGTAGTGAAAAACCTTTGGAGTACGCACAAATGGTGTAAAATGGAAATGAAGCGTAAAAGTCATTTTAAAAATATCAATTATGAAAACAAAAGTGTATTAAATGAAAAATTTTAATTCACTCGAGGCTAATAATTAAACATTAAATCATTTAAGCGAATGGAAATGGCACCACGTGATCATGCCATGTTGAATATCAGAATGGAAATATGAGAGGTACATTTAAAATAAAGTTATGACATTTTTTTCCGGTTATGGAGAGCTTCAAAATTAAGACTGCCAATATAAGTAAGCTTCTAATATAATATGTTCCGAGATGTGGAGGCTCTAATATGAAAACGGGTCAATATGTTAAAGAAGCTCGGAGAATATAAATATTTTAATCTATTTTAAATAAGAGTTCTGATGAATTAAGCTTGATAAAGGAAATCCCAACACACCAACATTCAAACATAAGTAGACTATCTCAAAACCTTGAGAGATTGGATATTGGAGGGGAAGAACCTCATACCATTTTGTAAAAAGCCTTCGAAAAAGTTGTTCTGATAAAGATTTCACTTTGGTTTCCTCTTTAAACTTTATGCATTCAATATCCCTTTTAGTTTTATTTTTAAATGATAAAAACTAAACCAAAATAAAGGGTCCCCATTATTTATTATGGCTTAGAAAGAAAGAATAAATATGGGGGGTTGTTGTTTGTTACAATAATTGGTGAGACACTCGAAAAAATAGTTACCTATGAATAAATTAATAAAATTCAAAGGAAAAAGGAACAAAATAAGAAAAGGTCAAAATGCTAGGGTTCAATTTTATATAAAAATATTCCTCTAGAAATAAAATTTGTTATTTACAAACCTATATAGCTATTCATCTGAGGAACTTAATTTATCTCTGATAGCTAGTTTTTAAAATCCACTATTTTCATTAGGTAAGGAATTCTTATAATTTTAGCATTGAGATAAACTGATGATGTCTCAGGTAGTGCCACTACTTTCAGCAGGCATCCATAGACTCGACAGGGTTACCTTTTAACCAAAGAAAAACCAATATCCCATCCACATGTAATAATTTTAGAGGATTTTAGCTTAGAATTATAATATTTAATTTTTTTTTTCAAATTCACTATCATGGCTTGGTCATGAGATAATGACAATTCCATTCACAAGTATTAACGATATTGAAAAAAATGTCTCATAATGAGACCTCTTCTCTTACAACTTTTGGCTATATGTGGTAATGTCAATATCATTAGTACCCATGGTCATGGCAAGCTCACTCTTAATGAGACCCCTTATATTTCAAGTTTTAATATTTTTGAATTACACTCTAAAAAGATTTAACTAGTGGATGGGGAGGTAAATTTTCTCCTCAAGAGTAGAGGATGACACATAGAGTTATAAGATGCTAAAATATTTCATATCCTTTAATTATTATAGTATATGTTTAAATGTGTGAGTTATTATGATATAAAAATCCATTTTATAAACCTTAGGTTGTGATTAGTTCACAAAATAACAAGGGAAAAATCGAAAAATTTAATATCTCTAAAATACTCAAACAATAGCATAATTCTCATCTTATTGATTATTTTCCTTTAAAAATAAATTACGTATAAATCATTAGAGATCATCAATAAATATCACCCAAGTATGAAACCAAAAGAGTAAAATTCAAGAAAAATAGGCAAAAGGCAAACCGATTTATACATATGATTATTTACATATTTACAAAAATTAGCATGATTTTCAAGAAAATTATCTCTTAAGGATGAGCCCATTTATAGGAAGGGATTCCCTCCTTCCATGTAAGTATTTAGGGATGAAAGTAGATGGGTTGAGTTTATCTACAATCTGAAATGGTCTTAGCCAAAGTTTTTGAAACTTTGTATGTTTACCATTTTCCTCATGGGCCTTTTCCCATTTCAGTACAAGATCGCCGACTATAAAAAAATTGTTTCTAACTGAACTTCCATTGAACCATGATTTAATAGTGCTCTGATGTTTAGCATACGTATGTTTTTCTTTATCCCTCCACTCTTATAATTTCAGTAATTGAGATAATACTAGTTGAAGGGAAGAACATAGATGCTCTTCAATACATTGAACTAGGGTTAATGATGGAAAAGAAACATTAGAAGGGAAAAAAAATATTTTCCATAAACTAAACAGTAATGAGAAGTTCCTAAGGAATATTTATGAGTTATTCCATCTGCCCACAGAGAAAAGATTAAAGATTTATGCCAATTCTTTTGATTTTCCTCTATGGCACGTTTTATTATTCTCAAGAGGTTTTTATTTCTAGATTATGCTAAACCATTACCCTAGGGATAATAATTTGTACAATATTTAACCTTGAAACACCTTTTTAAAGAAACTTCAGTGGTTAAATTTCCTGAAAAATACTATGCATTGTCAAACATGAGAGCATTGGGAAGGCCAAACCTGGTCAGAATATGTTGATCAATGAAATCAAGTACAACCTCAAAATTTCCCACACTTAAAGGAACTTCCTCCACCCACTTGGTGAAGTAATAAGTAGTATTGAGTATGCATTTATGTTGCTTAGATGACTGAGGAAGAATATCGCCTACAATGTTGAACCCCCATTGCTTGAATGGTTGTTCCATGTTCACTGGTTGCAGTGGTAATGTTTCTTTATTTTCTTTTCCTGAAGTAATTTGATAGTTTTTGCATCAGCTAACATATGCATCTATGTCCTTAAATAATTTTGGCTAGTAATACCCGACATGGAGTATTCTATGAGCAGTAGTATCTTCAGTATAATGTCCACTAGCTGGTCCATCACGGGTTTCTTGCAAAAACAATTATGCTTTAGATTTTTCAAGACATCTAAGAAGGATAGAATCATAATTGTTTTGGAGAATTTGGTATCTACAGATAAATACTAATTCCCTAGATAAGTAACCATATCTAGAACAACTGTTTAAAGAATTTTAGTCTTTTCCTCTAAGCAATATATAAGACAAAGAAGATGAGAAGTCCTACTTGTAGTTTCGCTTTCCTCTTGTCTCCTTCATATCGATCCTGTCACTCATTCCCGTACTTAACACACTTGAGAAGCACCTATAAACAAAAATAGAATACAAAGAACCAACCAAAGCAAAAGATCTATTCAATACAGGTGAACAGAATAAGATATATTTCACACATATAAGAATCATAAGACAATACAAACATATGGGAGAAAGGTTAAAATACTTTATTGAATAGAAGAAGGAATTACAACCATTGTGTCTGATTCAAAGTCATTCCTCCAGCTTGGATCCCATACACATCACACCAAAAGCATGACAAACTTGTTGCATTACAATACTTGCTTCAAAGCCAATTCTCATAGCAACATTATCTCCTTACAATTCAACATAGTCAAGCCCCTGATCACTTAGATGAGTGGTCAATTTCTAGGGAGATGAAGGAGGTTTCGTCATAAATGGTGGTATTGAATGGCCTTCCATACTTAGAATTAGTTCCATGGAGGAAGGGATGAGAGGATAGGATGCATCTTCACTCATTCGTCATCCATTTTCGAGCTCCTATGAGTTGATAAGTGAGGGAACCTTCTAGATGAATCCAAAAGATAAGAATATTCCCCAAACCCTATGTGAATTTCACTCAAACTCGCCCAACGCAAGTGAAAGGAAGCCTAAGTGCTATGCAGATTACCCTGACATGGTCTTAACTACTCTGCAGCACACCCTTACATGGGCCTAGCTGCGCTGGTCCCTCTAGAGGTCATTTTAGGATGTCTTCAAGTCATGAAACTGTCTAGGAAGGAGGCATTGAAAAGGGTGACTTGTTTAGGGCATGTAGCAAGTAAAATTAGGGTTTGATGAGCGCTAAAACACTAATCTAGATGATGGGAGTGATGTGCCGAAATGGATCTATAACAGCTGCCCCCTAAAGCATGAAGTCGAAAAAATGCCAATGTCAAATGAAATGCTTTACGATGTGATCAGGAGCTTTCGAAGTGGAAGGTGACCTGCAACAATTACAATACATATATCATGATATTTTGATTTTTACATGAATCATTGAGGGAAGGCATACCCATGATCAGCTTATAAACTTTCATTACATGTACATATACAGTCATCTACAAATATAGACCCATGATCGGAATCACCATCAATGTAAAGCCATTGTACATATGATTTAGTACTCCTGAAATCATAGCCCAGATGGATGAAACTAGATCTAGGGTCTTACATCTTGTTCAATTTTTCACTCAAGTACGAGTCTAACCATGTGAATATGTGATCTGAAGTCAAACATGGCAAGACACCATCTGATTACCAGCCAATGATGTAAGTCGTTAACAGGCACAAGATAAATCACCAATAATGATAATGATCCTCAAGGTACTAAAATACATTCTGCATGGTGTGAATAGATGTTTTTATGTCGAACACCATACAAATTCTTTCGGTCGAAGGCGATTGATGTCAACCTATCGCCAAAAGTGAGAAACCTATAATTGATGTATGCAAACCTCAAGGTACTGGAAGGGTGTTTCTAAGTAAACTTCTTGGATAATGTGCTAATGTTGATAAGAAGTGACTCGTCGCAGCAGGGCCTTGATGTATCCCACATCAATGACATGAAATAAGTGTAGTGATTTTGGAGATGGAATTTGACTGACGACACAAGGTTCAGGAATGGCGGTCATGAAAATGAAGGTTTATGGTATTGCAAAGGATTAATTTTGACTGGATGACTTCTCTTGAAAATGTCGGCGACACTGAAATGAATTGGTAGCATTGAACCAAAACAAATTGATGGATGGTATCATACACCAATGGTATGATAACCATCAAGCTGATAACCATAAAGAGCGTCCTGCTACCATAAAGTGGTTTTTCCCCTTTTCCCGATTTTCCACAGACCAATACCTCTTTATTTTTTATCAAGCTTGAGGAGGATAACATATGATTCTTGTATAATTTGACCCTTCAAGTGAATCCATCACTATTTGATGTTTTAACAAGTCTAGCGAAGGTGAAACTCGGGCTTGTATAGATGGAGAAGTTTGTCATTATTTGATGTTTTAACGAGTTTAACGAAAAAGATAACTCGATCCTTTTCATGTTTAGAGAGTTTGAAAAGGGACAAAATGAAAACTCCACAAGTTCTTTTTCGTAAATTAATATCTCAAGCCCGAAAAAGCGTAAAACAATACGAGAGAGATGTCATTTCCAATCCGTTAATGAGTTGAAAAGGACAAGCGCTCGACAATCTTTTCATGTTTAGAGAGTCTAAAAAGAGCTTAAAGAGGACTCCAAGGGGTTCCTTTTTCATTTTTAATAGAGCTCGAAAAAGAGATAAAAATATGCTATGTGGTCAAAGGTACAATTTACAACTGAGCATGTCAAATTTTGTAAGTCAGCTGTAATACCTCCTCAAAACACCACCAAATGGATTAAAAATACCTGTTTCATAGGCAAAAATAGGCAAATACTAATGTTTACTCAATTAATGAACATGAAATAAACATAAAACAAGTTTTTACCATGACATTTTTACCATTTGGAACTTACCATTCAATTTTGTGCTCTGGGCTAGGTTTTTACCTCAAACTTCATCAGCTGATTGTAAGAGATTCTGCGGATCATTTCTCATGCCGTCCAGACCAGGCAGGAGATCTACTCCTCCTCTTTCATTTTAGGTCATTCTTTTGTCATTTCATGCAAGTTTTAAGGTTTTTTGGGCCCTCTGGGGTTTCATTTTTTTGCCCTAGGATCAACGCAGTCTTTCACATCGAAAACTGCACTTAAGAGCACCCAGATAGAAGGCTACCTGCACTGCAACACACTGTCTCTGTGCTTGGGATGCGCTAGGCAAGTTACCCCAATTTTTTTTAGCTATTTGCTCCAAAATTTGACCTGTTTTTTGCATGGAAAGGATCCTAACTAGGCTTATGATTGTGTTTCAGGCTTTCATTGGATCGGAATGTTGATTACATGGCAAGAAAGAGAGCATGAAGAACAAGACATGGTTTCCCTATACAATCCGAGTACATTTGAGGCCCTCAAGAACTGTGGGCTACTCAAATACTTCAAGTTGTCTGGAATGAGGCAACAAATAGAACTATTGCAGTTCCTTGTTCATGCATGGGATCCAACAGATCAGACATTTCACATAAGGGACAAAATGGTCCCTATTACCATTGATGATATTTACTTTCTTACTAGACTGTCGAGGCGAGGTGCCCCCATCTCACTTTCTAGATTTTCCCGTGGAGGTGAATCGGTGAGAGATTACATTCGATAGTTTTGTCAGCCAGGTACACAACATAGCAATGATGGGAAAATAAACATCAGGGATGTAGGTGATTTTCTTTTGAGAATGATCCTCTTCACAATCACAAAATTGGATGGAAGTGTGACAACACATTTGGCAAACAAATCATATATGCAGTATGCACTTGAGTGTCAAGATCCAAAGGTATTCAACTGGTGCGAGCCTGCTCTTTCTTCACTGAAAGAACAACTAACCAAGGTAAAAGTGGTAAGACAAAGAATTTATGCTATGGTTCAATCTTAATTGCTTTTACCTTAGAGAGAATCCCATTGATCCAACCACAACATGTATCACTGGTTGTAGCTGGTCATAGAGATCCACATATGCAGAGGTGGGTTGAATTGATGGCTTGACATGCGGGTCAGTCAACAATCATTTTTTCCACTACATTTTTCAGTTCGCTCGATCGACACCATCTCACCATTGAGGAGCATCCATACTCAAGGATGGATTTCCATGGAGATCCAGATTTGATTCTACTAGTTGGAGCATAATGTGTTGCTATAAGTAAATTGTTTGACCGAAGTGTTTTATGATTTTTCAAGTTTCTACATGTTTTTTGTGTTTTTAATGTTTCCAAGACTAAACTAAAATAATTCTCATGCATGCAAATGTGGGTATTGTTCATCCTATAGGGCATCAATAGGGTGTAGGTGGGCTAGCGCAGAGAAACATTGGGAGAGCAGTTCTTGAGGACTTGGATTTGGCTTAAACCTTGGTAGAGTTGCAGGATCACATAGAGGGATTAACCATTCATATTTCAGATGTCCAGATTGAGGAGTTACCTATGAGGCTGCAGCACCACACTATTGGTGTTCCTAGCTGATGGGTGAGGCTTTTGCGCATCATAGCACAGGCTATGACCTGTTATCATGAGAACCACTAGATCTACTTAAGATGTTTTTGCATGCATTTTGAGTTTTTGGGTCAGATGAACAAACGTGTCTTGGACACAAATTTTGTAAAAACTTTTAAAACACCTATATATTTTACTTTCAGAGTTTTCTACGGTTACGTGCAATCCTATTCAACTGATGATGTGAACTGAAAATATTACTTTTAGATGTGTCACAAATGTCTGTTTAACACATAATTTGCTAGAGAATCAGTTAATGTGTTAAAGTTTATGGGAATATGTTGATATTGAATGTATTCAAAATACCTTTCCAAAATATGAACTCTAAGGAACATGCGAAGAATTGTTGGATTTCAGACAGTATAAATGTTTGTTAGTTGTAGTACAATGAGTTGTGAGTCCAGCCTAATGATGATTCGATGAATGCCAAGTGAAATGGCATCAGAGAGAAGGTCGATCAACATGCTATACTCAGCGATGTTCTTCATCGATCGACCAATACAAACCCCTTGAAAACTCACTAACTCACCACTTGGAGCGAAAATGGCCCATGTTGCAAAAGATAGGTTCTAAGTACTATGACTAGCACCATCGGCGTAACCAGCAAATGGTCTCGAAGAATCCTACATCTGCAACAAATGCAAAGCAGATTACTAACCAGATAAAAAAACTCTAGAAGACACACAATGACACACACACATATAGTGAACACATATATACAGTGAGTTTTACTACTCTCAATTAAGCATAGTAGCATTTCAGGTACAACCCGTTTTGGGGCTGTGACAATGGAATCTCATCATAATCTACTAATGCATAGGCACCTTTTGCCAAAACATGCTTGACAATATAAGGACCCATCCACATTGGTTCAAATTTCCCTGCTCCAAGTTTATCAGCTTCCTAATTGTAAAGCAAGACCAAGTCTCCTTCTGAGAAGATACGAGGCTTGAAATTTCTATCATATTGTGCCTTGATTCATTCTTTGTTAGCCAATGCGGCATCATGACGAGTTTCATCCAGATGGATTAGTTCCAATAAACACACTTCTTCTTTAGAAGTGTCCTGTAATAGGTCAATCGCGAGTTTGAGAGATGAAATTTCACATTGTATTGGTAACACTGCTTCCAAACCATACACCAATTGAAAGAGTTTGAATCCAGTTTCATTTCTCACTGAGGTTCAATATGCCCACAAGGCAAAGTATAGGATTAAATACTAGTTCAATTATGAACCCCTATCATTCTTTGCAACATCCGCTTCAGGACATTGTTGATGGCCTCAACTTGTCCATTCACCTACGGGTAATAAGTGGTAGAACTATCATGTGACAGTCCTAACTTAGCAATCAACTCAACCATCATGTGGTTGCGAAAATGCAACCCATGATCTGTAACTATGGCTTGTCATACACCAAACTGGCCAACCACATGGTTAAAAATTAAAATAGAAGCTGTTTCGCCACTATTGTTTAATGTTGACATCGCCTTGGCCCATTTGGTAAAATAGTCAACGACCACTATAATATACCCATGCCCCCCGGCTGAGGTGGGGTTACATGTCATGAAGTCCATGCCCCATTTGGCGAATGGTCCAACAACAATGACTAGATGCAATGGTGCAAGTGGTAATCTAGTTTTTTGGTCATAAATCTAGCATGCATGACAGCTTCTGACGACAATAATACAATCTTTGAATATAGTTGGCCAGAAGTAACCAACATGGAGAATTCTCTGTGCAGTAGCATATCTAGATAATTTTCCACCACAGGCACCTGAATGGCAATCATTCAAAGCTTTCTCTTTCTCATGTGTGAGGCACATCCGTAAAATTGTATCAATACCACGACAGTAAAGAGTGTTGCCAATGATCAGATAATCTCTGGCTTGGTATCGAATACGTCATTGTTATGAGCAAGAGGTATGAGGCTGGAAAGTTTGGGTTTGGAGATAGATCATTATATCTCCATATCACGGGTCAGATTATGATATGAGAAACAGAGACTCATCCAAAATCATGGTTCAGGTGTTGAAACAATAGAGGTTGAGAGAAGGTCACAATGTAGCTCGGCGAAAACAAGAGATTTCTTTGATTTGGACTTGATGAATTCCATATCAAACTCCTGCAAAATGACTATCCATCTTGAATATTTTCCCCCGAGCAATTGACGTGACAAAATGTATGTCATAGGGTTGCAATCTGAAATGAGAATGGTCTTTCGGAGCAGGATGTAATGGTGAAATCTCTTAATAGCTTGCACAGCTACCAAAGCTAGTTTCTCAACATAAGAGTACCTACTTTCTATATAATTGAGATTGCGACTCAACTAATAAATCGAATCTTCAATCCCATTTTCCTCTTGGACTAAAACCATGCCAATGGCTGTATCTGCAGCAACGAGATACATGTAATAGTCATTTTGATAATTCGAAGAATACATTAATGATGCTCTGATCAAGGTATCTTTAAGAGCATCAAAGGAAGCTTGCACAACCTGATCCCAATGGAAGGGTATCCCCTTTTTCAAAATACATGTAAAACCTTTAGCCATCTCAGTGTAATTGGGAATGAACCTCCTCAGAAAGTTAGCCTTCCCTTGGAGTCTCTATAACTGTAAAAGAGTTGAAGCTGGAGACAAGTCCAGAATTGCTTGAACCTTTAATGGATCGAGTTGAATTCCCTCTTTAGACACTACAAATCCAAGAAATCAACCAAAACCAACACAAAACACACATTTGTGTGGATTGAGTTGTATCTTGTAGTGTTGGCACCGTAAAAATATTGCTCTCAAATGTTGCGGGTGATCAGTCTTCTTTCGTGAATGAGCAGGTAAATTGTCAAGGTAAGGTTGAACAATGTGCTTGATGTCGTTGAAGGCATAGTTCATTGCCCTCTAAAAGGTAGCCCCTGCATTCTTCAAATCGAATGGGAGTTTCCTATACGCGAATGTGCCCTGTGGACAAATAAAAGTAGTTTTAGATTGGTCTTGTGGCCAGATATTGATTTGATTATAGTCAAAAAACCATCCATAAATGAGAATATTTCGCAACCGGCACATTCATCAATAATATGGTGGATAAAACGAGTAGGATAATTATCCTTTGGACATGCCTGATTTACATCCCTATAATCAATGCACACTCGAATTGTCCCTTGTTTCTTCATGACATGAACAAAGTTGGAAACCCAGTCAATAAGAGGTACAGGGTAAATGAAGCCAACATGCAAAAGCTTTTCAACTTCTGCTTTAATGTATGTGAATTTCTTTGGATGAATAGGTTGAAGCCACTGTCATACTAGTTTGACATCAAGGTATATTTTGATTTCATGTTCAACAATACTAGAGTCAATGTCTGGCATCTCCTCGTATGACTATGCAAATATATCTCTAAATTCACGAAAGAGAGTACGATAACTATCAAGTTCTAATGGAGAACAAGATTTGCCAACATGAATGTTTTCTACAACATTAGGCTTGGTCGAAATATTAATAGAAATTGTTTCTTCAATATTTGACAGGTTTAGCTCAGAATCTGCTATGTCTATGAAAACTGAATTCGAAAGGAAATCAACAATTAAAGGGTGGCTTAGTTCGTTTCAATAATCTTCAATGTCATCTGGAAGATGGGAACGATGATGATAATATTCCCAAGGTCCTTGTCCTATCATCATTTATTGGATGATTCCTTCATCTGTAGAATGTATACGTGAAAAAGGATCCGAAGAAGTACCACATTCAAATGAACAGTCAATGCACATAATTGGTGAAAGTGGATTTGGGTTTGCCACACAAGCCAGAAAAATTGATTGATATGCAAGCTTAATGGGGCTTAGCAACATAACCTTAGTGTTACTATCAACATCAAAATTGTTGGTAATCCTTCTTAAATTAGATGAGGTGGAGTAAATCATGTTGCAAGTCTCTACTCTTGCTACTTCTACCAAATCAAATGGTGATGGTAGTGTAAAAGCACCCATTAGGGAAGGATCTTTAAAGAGACCTACACCAACACTTTGATGTGACAGTGAGGGTCCATTTACCAATGGAATGCTTCTCGTAGCCTGTGAACTAGATGCAAAGAAGGAAAGCTGATCAATAATTGTGATTCCACCCTTATGAGGGAATGCAATAGTACAAAAGTACGTGGAAACCATAGTAGCCATAGCATATACCCATGGCCTTCCCATTAAAATGTTGTAGTCAAGGGGTCCGTCAACTACCTCAACCTCAACAGTAACTGTTTTTCCCCCTAGTTCGATTTGTAGGTTACTCAAAATCCCACAAGGAGTATATGTTCGTCCGTCAAAAGCTTTTAACGTGGTTGGTGATCATGACTACGGCGGTGAACCAATTTTTTTCTAGAAGCTCATTGACATAATGCAAGTAGATGCCCCCTCATCAATAATAGTTCGGTGAACATTCTTATTGAGAGCTTTTACTTGTATTAGGAAAGCTAATTGCATTGGTAACTATGGTGTATATCCCGCATGGTTAAAAACCACAATATTGGAATCCATAGGGTCTATTCTACCAATTGCTGATAGTAAAGCCTACTTCTAGGATGGAAAATTTTGTAACACCTCAAGCATCGACATAGCAGAAGGTGATTGAGCAAGATCTTCTACTATGTTATAATTCTGAGTTGCTCGAGCCCGAGGGTTAAATGTCTATTTATGCACAACTCCCTTTGGTGGTTTTATTGTCAATTCTAGTGCAATAGGTGGTGGAATATTTTCTGATGAAGTCGAAGTCAAAGGATTAGGTTGATCAGTGGCCTGATTATGCGACGATGACGATGGATTTCCATAATATTTATTTCTCATTGACACCAAAACTTTGTTTTGTGGATTTGTGATGGATAACATAAGTACTTGGGATGTGGAATCATGGTATGTCACAACCAAATGTGTCTCTGGGTTTGGAAATAGATCAGTCAACACTATAGATGTGTTAGAAGCCTTTAGAAGTTTAGATACTTCTGAGTGGTGTGGACAATGTCTTGTAAAATGCTCGTCATTACATATTAGACATGGATAACGAGGTTTCGTTGTCGAAGTAGAGGAATCAGATGATTTCTCTTGAGGGGAATTATCTTGTTTCTTTCTGTTTTTCCACTTCTTCTTTCCTCCTGGTTTCTTTTGATTTTTTCCTTTGTTATATGACACGACATTGATTTTGGAAGCAAGAGTGTTTTTTGGTGCATTGGTAGTTTGATTGGTAATGGAAAGAGTTTGAGCATATGATCTTCCTATCATTTGCATGCTCGAAGAACCGATCACACCATCAATGGCATGAGAGTCCTTACTCAATTGTGGAGGAGGAGGAACAGTGAAAGCTGGTTGGGGTGCATTGGGAATCTTGTCGTAGAGCATGCCAGATTGTGTGTAAATCAAATCCAAATATTGGGCATGAGCAACTACTTGTTCTTCTATTACAACTCCACCTTTCGCCACATCCTCAGTGATCGATGGCAACAAGGATTTTATGAACCACTTAGCCAAAAGCTGATCAAGAACATATGTCTTAACCATTCAACGACGATGTTGCCACTCATGAATATGATCTGATATATGAGTAGTAGTAGTTTGTTTAAAGTTGGTTAGGAGTTCCGTTCCAGTCTCGTATATGATAGGTAACTGGAAGTGGGTCAAAAATGTGGTGGCTAAAGTCATAAAGTTGTTGAAAGAAGCTCGTGATAACTCAATGTACCACTTCGCAGCCAGACCAGTAAGCGTTCTTTGGAAAAGATGAGTCTAACCGAGTCATCATTTAAGGAGTTTGATGAACACCACAAATGAAAGGTCATGACATGATTTGATGGGTCTTCTCCGGGATTTCCATTAAATTTCGGAATGTCAGAAGGTAACTTATGCGGAATTACTGGCCACCAAGGTGCATATAAGATTGGATCATTAGTGATCCAGTTTAAATTTGGTAATTCTAGAGTTGCTACAAACGGAAACTGTCAATTCAAGTCAAGTTGAGAATACCCAGGATATGATGGAATTGCCTAAGAAATAGGTCTTTGCATACCAACATAGGGCATCTGCATTTGGTAACCTTGATAAGGTGGTTGTTGAACAAATCCAACATAAGGTGGTTGTTGATAACCAGGTTGAATTTGCGGTTGTCCATAACCAACAAAGCCTTGTTGACCAGGACCTTGGTAAGCTTGATATTGTCCAAACCCGAGTTGAGCCTATTGGGCAGGTCCAAATTGGGGTTGAAATTGCTGGAATTGAGGATATTGATTTTGACGTTGCCACGGTTGTTGAATCAACTATTGTTGTTGTTGGTACAACTGTTGTTGATTTAACGGTTGTTGTTGTTCAACAATGAGAGGTTGGCCAGGTTGTGAATAAACTATATCAGTGTAAGCTTGAGTCACTTCGAATAAAGGTATACTAACCTGAGGTTGTTGGATCCCAAACACAAGTGGTTGTTGTATAACAACTTGAGAAACTTGAACTTCTTGACCCAAAACTTGTGGTTGCGAGGTAGAAGGACCAGTTTGTACAGGTTGAGATACAACTATTTGAACTTGTGACTGTGGTACAGTGGTAACAACAGGTGTAGTAGAAATAGCTTACACAGTTTGCTTTGGTTGTGTTGGATACACAAGCCTTGGTTGAAATGACATTGTTTGTTTCCATTGACAAAATCGAATTCCAGGCTGACCTGAATACTGTGGGTACTACCATATCATGGTCCTCCAGGATAGGGAGGATAAGCTGAATAAGCATATTTCTCTCCATATGGCGGCAATCCAGTATGTGATGGATACATAGGTCGTTGTTGACCAAATTGCCTAGTTTGATATTGATATGTAGGGTCAAACTGTTGACTTCCCATTAAATAAGAACCAGGTAGAAGTCCGGTTGAGGACATGGGTGATCAACATGGTGTAGAAGCAACCAATGAGTGGGTTCCAGATAAAGATTGGTAACCAACCGGGACGGACGATTCACCATATAAGTGTGACTTAGATGTAGCAGAAAACATTGAAGAGGTTACAACAGAAGATTCTACCGCAGTTGCATCAGATGATATAGTCTGGGATGTTGATGGTTGTTCAACCATAGTTAACTGACCCAAAATTTGTCCTAAAGAATCGGCGGGTACTTGAAAAGAAGCAATATCAAAAGGAGAAGTAAAATGAAGAGTATAAGGATAAATATTAATCCCAGTTCCAAAATGGAATGGGGTTCCAAGTGTAGAATCTTCTTCCAATTCTTCCTCGACAACAATTAAACCAGGTGGAAGAAATTCACCATCTAGTCCGTAATAGACTTATGGTGTTGATAAAGTAGAAGTTTCAGTAGTTACTAATGTCTGATGGGTAACTGGTTGATCGTCTTCTGGTAAAGTAAAAACTTCTGAATGTTCAAATTCGAAGTCCAGATGTTTCGGTAAAACAACAACAGTTTCAGGGGGAGGTTCTTGAACAACTTCAGGTTCAGATGTAACTTATATTTGAACTGTGATAGGTTTTGGATTAACTTCTGGTTGAATTGATTCAAGTTCAGAAGTATTTTCTTGTTGAGCAACTTCAAGTTGAGGATCAACTTGTTGTTGAACAACTTCGGTTACTGTTTCACTGATATCAGTGATAACATCCTCAGGTAATTGTGAAACTTCTTCTTCAAAAATGGATGTACCAGAAATAGTTGGAGTAACTGGAATCTCAGTACTTACCAAAATGGATGATTTAAGTAATTCATATGAATAACTAGGAATTCTTGACGTACTCAACTCAGTTAAGCGAGACTGCTTTGAACGAATAGGTGTAGCTTCGGGCGACAAAGGCGGTTTACTAACTGTTCTCCATGAATGACAGGGTAAGGGTTGATGTTCCTCCACGATTGCTGATTAATTTTATTATAAAAAAAGAAATAAACAAAAAGGGGTAAGCTAGGAAAAAGGTTTACCAAGCAACTGTGAACTGCAGAATACCTCCTAGCGAACCAAGAAGTATGGGTAGGCAATCTCCTCGAATGTTGTGTTCGGTGTATCACAGTGTACAAGGTGGCCGACTCGGTTACCTAAGGATGGATAGCAACCTAGTGTTGTCCTCCCATATATACCCAAAGGTACGTGGAGGCCCAATTCGTATAAGCGTTGTCTAATGCAAAACCGCACAGTGAGAGCATTCCCATATACTTTACGTACTGTAACACCGCCCTATATACCCGAAGGTACGTGGACGAGCTATGATATACTCACATATGTGGAATGAGGTATCACACTCAGGATGTATTGTAGACAGGTTAGCGATAGATGCTTTGTTTGACGATGTCAAAACACGTCTCTAGCCTAGAACCACTAAATGTTTTTCATTAATGACAATGCTCCATTAGGTAAATTGATGTTAATTGTAAGTCGATCTTGTTTACGAATTTTCATTTCAATTTCACCATGTGATGTATTATGAAATTCCTAGGAATGAAACTACCATGATAAGCATACTTTCCATTCAATTTAACGATGAAAATCCTAGCTACTAGGGATAGAGCAATCAGATTTCTTTCGATCAAAGAGCAAAGAGCACAATCTAATGCAATTTCCTTAAACTATTCCTATGAGCACACACAAACTTTTTCAATGAAACATGCATGTATTTCTTTTCAATTTTCTTAATGTGAATGTGAGAAAAAAAGGAAAATATGCACATACAATCAATCAATCTTTAACAAGAATGAAGACTTTACAACAGTTCTGTTTCGAAGGAAAAGAAGACTTTTATGACACTTTCTTTCAAGCAAAGATTAATCAACTATATTCTAACTTTGAATATGGATCGATAATGACAAATAAAACATTTAAGAAACATTAATCAATCAAGTCAAAGTAAGGCTAGAAAAGGAGATAAAAACTTGTTCTTTGAGACATGACATTCTTTGATCAATCAACATGCAAACAGACAGAGAAACGTTGGCAAAAACTCATTCCAATGGTGGGAAGGTGGCCCTAAGAGGATCAGTGCAGCCCTTAATTGGAGACAGTGTGCTTAAAAGCACTGTCCCTAAGCCATGGGTGATTTGCAATGCACTGTGTCCCTCACAAGCCTGCACTGGTGACAGTGAGCCATTTCAAAAGGTAATTTGACACAGTTCTGACCAAAATTTCAATGCAAAAGAGCTGAGATACAATCAATGAAGAAAAGTAGGGTTTGCAAGAATGTCCTAGGAGGTGGATAAGCTACTAGGAAGGATGAACTTGCCTAGTGGAGTCACCAATTTGTTTTGGATAATTTGGTATCTACGGATAAATACTAATTCCCTAGACAAGTAGCCATATCTAGAACAACAGTTTAAAGCATTTTATTCTTTTCCTATAAGCAATAGATAAGACAAAGAAGATGATAAGACCTACTTGTAGTTTCACTTTCGTCTTGTCTCCTTTGTATCGATCTTGTCACTCCTTCTCGTACTTAACACGCTTGAGAAGTACCTGTGAACATAGACAGAAGACAAAGAACCGATCAAAGAAAAAGATCTATAGAATACAACTGAATGGAATCAGATACATTTCACACATATAAGCATCATAAGACAATACAAACATATGGGAGAAAGGCTCAAATACTTTATTGAATAGAAGAAGGAATTACAACCATTGTGTCTGATTCAAAGTCATTCCTCCAGCTTGGATCCTATCCACATCACATCAAAAGCATGGCAAACTTGTAGCATTATAATACTTGCTTCAAAGCCAATTCTCATAGCAACATTATCTCCTTACAATTCAACATAGTCCAGCCCCTGATCACTTAGATGAGTGGTCAATTTATAGGGAGATGAAGGAGGTTTTTTCATAAATGGTGGTATTGAATGGCCTTCCATACTTAGAATTAGTTCCATGGAGGAAGGGATGAGAGGATAGGGTGTATATTAACTCATTCCTCATCCATTTTCGAGCTCAAAGGAGTTGATAAGTGAGGGAACCTTCTAGATGACTCCAAAAGTTAAGAATATTCCCCAAACCCTATGTGAATTTCACTCAAACTCGCCCAGTGCAGGTGAAAGGAAGCCTAAGTGCTTTGTAGAGCAGCCTGGCATGGACTTAACTGCTCTACAATGCACCATTACATGGGCCTACCTGCTCTAGTACCTCTAGAAGTCATTTTAGGATGTTTTCAAGTCATGAATTTTTCTGGTAAGGAGGCATTCAAAAGGGTGACTTGTTTAGGGAATGTAGCAACTGGAATTAGAGTTTGATGAGCCCTAAAACACTGATCTGGGTGATGGGAGTGATGTGCCCAAATGGATCTGTAACAATAATTCTTTCTAAATAAAATATCATTTAGAAGTTGATATTGGTTTTATTTTAGTCTTAATGCTATTTTCTTTTTGGAATCAAGTTCAGCTAGTGCATAACCATTTTTCAAATAGAAAACGAGATATGCATATTAGGATTCAGTATCAATGAGACATACCTTTGTGACTTCAATATTTTCACCTCAGTCGGTTTTATAAGTATTCTCGGATGCACCAGCTATGAATCTGCAAAAACCTTCACCTCTAAAAATTTTAGCAGGCTTAATTTCAAGGTTGTATTCTTGTAAGTTTGTGACACTCGTTTTTCTGCTAATTCTCTTTGAATTAGCAATTTTATAACAAGAAGGAATGAGATGATTATTTTTGTATGTGATTTCAAGAGAAAATTCCTAAAGTGTTTGATCAATTTAAAGACTGTGAAGGCTTGTTTTTCAACTTCTGAGTAATTTAATTTTGTTCCCAGTAATGTCAAATTGTAAAAAGTGACTAGAACTTCAACTTGATCTTTATTCTTTTGAGTCAACATTGTTGCATAAGAGTGATCAGAGGAAAAAGTATATAAAATAAATTCTCTTGAAAAATCAGGAGAAAGGAATGAAGGCTGAGTCAACACTGTTGCATAAGAGAGATCAGAGGTAGAAGTATATAAAATAAATTCTCTTGAAAAATCGGGAAAAGGCAATGAAGGAGCATTAATGATAGATTATTTTATGGATTCAAAATATATTTTCTCAAATTGACCCCACTTGTAGTTTTCCTTCTTCCTAATCATATTCTGAAGTGGCATAAAAATTAGTTAGAAGTCACGGATAAATCATTTAATAAAATTTATTTGTCTGAGAAATTATTACACCGACTTTTTATTATGAGGCATAGGAATTTCAAAAATAGATTTTACCCTTTCTCGATCTACAAAAATTCCATATTTAGAAATAATAAATCCTAAAATCGTTCCTTCTGTTAAGGAAGAAAATGATATTTTTGGATTAAGTGATATTCCAAACTTTGTACATCTTTCAAAGATATGTTTTAGGTCATGAAGATGATTACTTCACATTTTAGAATAAATTATGATATCATCCAAGTAAACAACTACTGATTTTTTTATTAGACCTCTAAGAGTTATGTCCATGTCTCTTTGAAATGTTGCTCCATCATTTATCAGCCAAACGACATTTTTTGATATGCATATGTTCCCCATTTAGTTCTCAATGTGGTCTTCAACTTATGTGCAAGATGAACCATAACTTGGTTATACCCAGAAAAACCATCTAAGAAATAAATTAATTGGGAACTTGTAATTGATTATAATATTTGTTCCATGCGAGATAATGGAAAATTTGTCTTCTCAGATGCTCTATTGAAGTTTCTAAAATCTATACAAATTCTAATATCCCCATTCTTTTTCATAACAAGAAATATTTTTGATACTCATTTGGAATGCCTAACTAGAAAGATGATTTTAGCCTTAAGCAATTTATTCAATTTAGTTTTAATTTGTGATTCAAGATTAGGATGATGCTTTCTGTGCTTCTATTGAACATGTTTTACATCTAGAAACATAGGTATTATATGTTGAATGATAGAAGTATCATAAGCTTTCAATTAATAATAATTCCAAGCAAAGACATTTTTGTATCTTCTTAATAAATGTGTAAAGGAAAGACTTTCATCATGAGAGTGTCTGAGTCCTATATTAATGTTTTGGTGATTTTCCCCGAACCCTAAATTAATGAGTTCAAATCTTAAGGTGTTGCTTTGGAGTTTACAATTAGTTGTTTTTTTCAATCTATCTTTCAAGTCATATGGATCTTCTAACTTCACCACAGGTTTTGGAAATAAATTTTCATCTAAGGACATATTAAGGTTTCCATCATGTTCATCCTCATTAATAATTTTCCTTGTGTATGTTCCTTCTGAGGTAAGAAAACTTAAAATATGAACATCATCATTAAACAATCTCTAGTTAGTAATATTATCAGGGATAGAGGGTCAAAAAATTAATTCTATAGAAAATCTATTAGGACTAAAGTCCTCAGAAGAGATGAGCTTAGAAGCAATGTTGGGTAGTAGTATGCACTAGGGTTTTGGATTCTAGCGATAGGAGATATATTAAATTATGAGAAATGAGAAGTCAAGTCTTGAATCGAAGATGAATAATTTTTAAAGTGATTTGAAACACAATGAATACTATTTCAAACTTGTTCAACCATAATGTCATAATCACCGAAAACTTTGAGAAAATTAACATCAAGACTTATAGCATTCTATAATTCTTGAACCAATGCTTCATATTTAGCCACATTATTCGTGAATTCAAACTCAATCTTCCATGCCAACATAATCCTTTCTTGATTTGGACTTACTAAAATAAAACTAGCTCCTAAACCATCATTGGACTTACATCCATGAAAATATAGAGTCCAAAAAAAATCATAAAAATTATTTACAGACAATTCTACAATATTTACACATCTACATAAGTCTGTTGGTGAAAAAATTTCAATATGTGATGGAATTGACTCAACAAGAAAAGGATAAGATTGAACAGGGAAACTGCCAAAGAAAATCTCAGAAGAGAAATTACCCAAGATATTGTTAGTAGCTACAAGCGCATTCTCTTTGTCAACATTGGTGATAGTATATTTCATATGTTTCTGCCTATCAACATTCATTTGATTAGATTTTCCATTGTAAGGGAGCCAAAGATGAGACTAATCTGTAGTAAAATAACCATGTAACTTTTCATACCAATCCTTACTTAAGATGAGACCATAAAATTCAGGGATATCAGCTACCAAAATGTCTATAATTTGAAACACCTTTGAATTAGAAGATAATCTAATTAAGACATCATTCATTTCTCCTAGAACTTTAAATTTTGTTCGATCTACTTGAACTATTTGTACATCGGATTTATGGGGATTTACATTTAATTTTAAACAAACCAAATAAGGCATAATATTAGAGGATGCACCATAATCTACTAGACAATTATGAACGTTTCTATTGAAAAGTTCAAAATTTAAGAGGAAAGGAGAAGTATGTGAATTATATCTTTCTCCAATCATAATCACATCAGAAGAATTGAGCTTATCAATAGGGTTAGGAGGAAGCTTATTTTTTGCTTTAGAGGTTTTAGTGGTAACAACAACTAAAGGTAATGGAGAAACAGGAATAATGCTTAACTCATTATGATCTGGATTTAAGCAAGAACACAAAAAATTATAGACATAACCATACATATAGAGATGCAGTAGAAATAATACTTCATTTCATTACTGTAAAACACTGAAATATGCTTACAAACAGAAATGGAAATAAACTAGCTAGGGCAATGGTAGCTTATCTCTGAGAAGAGATGTGGTAGATACATGCCTCTAAATTGTGTTACAATGAGGCTCGAAGGCCTATTTATTGTTGAGAAACAATGGAAAACCATAAACATCCAAAAACCTAAACCTAGAAGATGAAACGCCAAGTTGTGGGCCCCGTTTGGATAAATTGGTACATCAACTTCCTGGGGTCGTAACTTTGGTATACGATCTTCGTTTGACACGCACAATATCTTGTTAGAAAGATATATATGAAAACTACAACTTTGGAAAGAGAGACATCAGTCAATGGACCCATGTTGCTCCTATTTTTCCCAAAATATGTCGTTTAGGGCCTCAAAACGACTCCGGAATTTCAGGACCCAAAAAACTGCTAAAAATAGTAAATTGTACTACAATTAAGTAAACTGAAAAGTTGAAAGAAACAATGGTTGGGGTCCAAGTGGACTTTGCAGGTGGCCACCAATATCCACCTGGATCATTCCTCCCCCATTAGGAATCAATGGTCCCCATTGCGTTGAGTTCCTCCATGAGATGAGGAAACTTCTGCTGAACGTGGTCCCTGGTGAACCACTTGCCCTGGTGAAGGAATTGGCCTTATTTAACAACTCGATATAGTTGGATATTCTGTTGGCAAGTGTGCTTAATCCGTGTGTCCATGATCCGATCAGTTGTAGCTTGTTCCATGCAATCTGGATTTAACTCTGTGGGTGTGAGCTGTTCTGCAATGTCGGATGTGTCTAGTAATGGTGGAAAGTATGGCTGAAGGTTGTCCATATTGAAAAATGGGTGCAGGCCAAGGAATGGGGGAATATTGACCTCAAATTAATTGTCTCCCATAGCCTTGGTAATGGTGTAAGGACCATATTGGAGTGGTTTGAGTTTTTGGTAGGCTTCGGTAAGGCTTTCCTTTTGCAAATGCAACTAGACTTTGTCGCCCACCTGAAACTTTTGTGGCACCCGATGTTGATCATGTTGCTTCTTATACTTGGCATTTGATTTCTCCAGAATTTCGTGGAACTACTGGCAAATATGTTGGATGTGCTCAATGAAGCTATTTTCCTTTTCGGTTTTGGACTGGACATGAGTCGAATCTGCATGAGTAGCTACAGATGGCATGGCCACATCAATGGGGCATAGTGGCTGGAATCCCAAGCCCACCTGAAAAGGGTTGTGGCCAGTCAAGCTGTGGAGAGCCCAGTTGTCGTTGTGCTGAACATAGGGGAGGCTCTCATCCCATGTGAATGGATTCTTTGAGTTGTACATGCGCATAATGTGTACGATCATCCTATTAACAACATCTGTCTGGCGATCAGTTTGAGGATGGAACGTTGTGGACTTACTAAGTTTGGTGTCCAGCATCGACAAGAGACTGGACCAAAATGTACTGAGGAACCTATTATCTGAATCTGAGATGATATACTATGGGATCCCAAAGTGTACCCACACTCGTTCAAAGAAGAGTTTAGCAGTGGCTTCTGCTGTGATATTCTTCTTGTAGGCCGCCATAATGGCCATCTTCGAGAACCTATCAACGACCACAAAAACGCAGTCATTTCCATGCTTAGTAGAAGGAAGGCCCGACATGTAATCCATGGAAATAGATTCCCAAGGTCGACTAGGGGTAGGAAGCGGGGTATAGAGGCCTTGCTTCTTGATGGTCGGTTTGGAAATGGCATAGGAAGTGCATGATCTGATGTACTTCCCGACATCCTATTGAAGATTCAGCCAATAGAAATACTTCTGCAGTACTGCCACCATTTTGTTGACCGAAAAATTCCCAATGGCCTGACTATAGTGTGCTTCCCAAGTCATCTTGGCACGCTCGCTTGCAGGAACATAAAGGTTACCCAAGTGGCATATCAGGGCATCTTGGAGGTGAAAATGTAGAACATGCTAGCCCTCCAAGAGTGTCTAGTATGTGTGGCCGAATTCTGGGTCGCTTTTGTAGAGAAGTGGCCAATCATAAGTCTCGTTCCCACAAGAGTTGAGCATGGTGGTTGACGCCATGATCGGTGGTCGATTGAGGAAATTTGCAACATTATTGGTGCTTCCCTTCTTATACTTGATATTCAAATGGAACTTGCTGTAGGTATGTGGACAACTTCTGATGGCGATCATTCTGCAATTTCCCTTGGGTCTGTATGAACTGCAGGAGTCGGTGGTCTATGTGGATGACCGTTTCCTTCCCCAAAATGTAATGCTTCCATTGTCGGCAGGCCTACACAATGAAATACATCTCTTTTTCATAAGTGGGATACTTCTGGACTTTGTCTGAAAGTGTCCCACTGTGATATGCCACTGGATGCTCGTGTTGAGTAAGGACTGCCCCAATAGCATAGTCAGAGGCATCTGTCTCAACCTCAAATGGTTGTTTCAAATCTGGTAATGTGAGCATTGGTGCCGAGCAGAGGCGATCTTTCAACTCTGTGAATGCCTTCTCTTGAGATTCAAACCAAAAGAATTTTGCTTTTGCTCCTCCCTTGGTGACTTGACTCAAGGGCCAAGTGATATGAGAAAATCCCAACATGAACATGCCGTAGAAGTTGGAAAGACCTAGAAAGCTACGGAGCTCTGTTAGAGTGGTTGGAGATGGCCAATCCCGAATGACTTGGATCTTGGCTAGATCCACATGCACCACTCGTTCATCAATAATGTATCCCAGATACTAAACCTAGGTCATGCCAAAAGTGCATTTCTCCAAATTGGCACATAACTTGTGTTGTGTCAGTGTTTAGAGAACCTGTCGGATGTTGTGGAGGTGCTCTTCCCAACTCTGGTTGAAGATCAGGATGTGATACAAGTATACCACTACAAAGGAGTTGGTGAATGGCCGCAAGATGTCATCCATTAGCCTCATGAAGATTGCAGGAGCATTCATCAATATGAAAGGCATAACCAACCATTCGAAAAGTTCCTCCTTTGCTTTGAAGGTTGTCTTCCACACATCGGAGGGTTCGATTGGTACCTGGTGATATCCTAAATTCAAATTGATCTTGCTGAAATATTTTTCCTCCTTCATTTGGTCCAGGAGGTCATCAATCCATGGGATCAGGTACCTATTATGGATAGTGATCTTGTTTAGCGCCCGATATTCAATACAGAGTCTCCAAGTCCCATCCTTCTTCTGTACCAACACGATCAAGCTCCCACAGGGTGATGAACTCAGACAAATGTGACCTTTCTACAGTAGCTCCTAAGTCTACCTCTTGATTTCATCGTTCTCCAGAAAGAAGCACCGATAGAGTGCTCCATTGGACTGCGATGCACCTGGGGTCAGATCGATGGAGTGCTTGACCTGATAGTGTAGAGAAACCCCTGCGGGGGAGGTGAATATGTCCTCGTACTACTCCATGACCTTGTCCATCTGTAATTGTTGTGCAGAGGGGACCTTTCTGGAGGTTGTGGCCACCATCTTCTTCTTTCCTTGAGGGTGTATCATCAGGAAATCAAATTTCCCAGTTTTGGAAATGAGCTTAGTGCACTGTTTTGCAGTAACCAAATAGATGGTGGTAGGTGGTGCTACCTATAGTATCATGTACAACTTATTTCCTAAAGTAACAATAACATCACGGGGCCTTGATTCATACCCAGCATGTCACTTCCACAAGTATGGTTGTCCTAATGATACATCACAAACATCAAGGGGAGCAACATCACACAATACCTCATCCATGAAGGGCTTGATGTTGTATCGAAGGCGACACTGCTGGATCACGCGAAGATCCTGTTCTTGGTGAAGCCACCTAATGGTGTATGGTTGTGGATGTGTTATGGTCGGTAAGCCTAGCCACTTCATGACCTCTACCAAAATGAGGTTCTTTTGGCTCCTACTATTGACAATGAGCTATAGCAGGGAGCCCTTCACCCACATCTCGGAGTGGAATAGATGCTCCTCCTCCTCTAGATCTTTGGGTTCCCCCTTCTGGATCTTCATGGTGGCAACGGTGGTGTTTGGCTCCGCATCGATAATCTAATTCCCTTTGTCATTCCCCTTGTCAGGTTCTGACTCATACTCGGAACATGCATCTGATTCTGAAACCTTTAGCTCGACCACCAGTGGCTACTTGGCCCAACACTCACTTTTTTTGTGAGTGGAGCTCTTATGAAACTAACACCACTTTCCTGTGTCCTTTTTTGGCTTTGCGGCATTGTTCTTTTCTTACAGCCTTGGTGGGTTGTCTTGGGCCACCCCACCTTGGTGTTTTCCTTTGTTCTGCGGTTTGGGTGTACCTTTCCCTTGCTTCAGATTCGCATATTCAAAGTCTTGCTTCTTCTATTTAAACTTTTGCTCGATCTTGACAGAATATCAGTATGCCGTGCCGAGCGAGGAGATGTTCAGGAATTCTATTTCTTCCTGGATGTACCTATGCAAGCAGCCATGGTATCTGAGTACCAAATGCTGCTCTAAATCCTTGATACCCAACTTTGTGTGAAGGGTAAGGAAAATATTGGTAAACTCCAACACGTCTTGGTCCCTTCTCTGCCGCAACGTAGTCCATTTTATGTATTGATCCTCATAGCTTCCGATAGGGTAGTATTGCTCCTTGATGGCAGTCCAGAATGAATTCCAAGTGAGTGTGGCTAAAAATAGTGAGGTTGTACTTTCATCCTTCTTCTTGCAATAGGTTTCCCACCAGTCCTTGACGTGGGGGGGCGGCATTGAGAAGAGCGAAAGTAATCTTTTCCTAGCTGGAAAAATCATGAACAGAAAAATACCCTTCTACCAGATTTAACAATTTATCTATGGCATTTGCATCTATCTGACCCTCAAATATGGGAATGTCAAAGTTAACTTGTACCTTAAAGGGTGTGGCACTTCCAGAGTAGTTGTTGGAAGTAGATGTGTCGCCCCTGGGTAGCCGCTGAAGGATCTGGGCAAAGTAGTCGATCATCACATTCCTTTGTCCCTCGAGGACCTCTTCGAGCAAGATTTTGATAGGATCTACTTCCCCCTCGGCTCTCTTTTCATCTGCCATGGGAGGCCATCAGGATTTGCGAGGCTGGTCTTGCAAAGGTTCGACCAGTTCAAGCCCTAACTCCTTATATCCTGACCTCGTTGGGGACATGCAAAGAAAGGTAGAGAAAGAGCAGACAACTATGATACCACTGATCCAGATTTAAACAAGAACACAACAAATTACAGACATAACGATACATATAGAGATGCAGCAGAAATAATACTTCATTTCATTACTGTAAAATACTGAAATATGCTTACAAATATAAATGGAAATAAACTAGCTAGGGCGATGGTAACTTATCTTTGAGAAGAGATGTGGTAGCTACATGCCTCTAAACTGTGTTACAATGAGGCTCGAAGGCCTACTTATTGTTGAGAAACAATGGAAAACCCTAAACATCCAAAAAACTAACCCTAGAAGATGAAAGGGCAAACTGTGGGCCCCGTTTGGGTAAATTGGTCCAACAACTTCCTGGGGTCATAACTTTGGCATATGATCTCCGTTTGACCTGCACAATATCTCATTAGAAAGATCTATCTGAGAGTTATGCCGTTAGGAAGAGTAACATCCATCCATGGACCCATGTTGCTCCCAGTTTTCCCAGAAAATGTTGTTTAGGGCCTCAAAACGGCTCTGGAAGTTGAGGACCCGAAAAACTGCTAAAAATTGTAAACTATGCTACAATTAAGGAAAATGAAAAGCTGAAAGAAACAATGGTGGGGATCCAAGTGGACTTGGAGGGTGGCCACCAATATCCACCTGGATCACATTATGAAATAATTTATGTTGTTTCTTTAGCTTATTAACCTTATATAAAGAAATATTAGCCTTAGTTTTCTTCATATCCTCAACTATGTTATAGTCAATGGTATCCGATACTATTAAGTTTTTAGATGTAGGATAGGTAGGAAGAGTACTTTCTATGGACTGTGAAGATTGATTAGAATACTCTTTGGATGTATCTTTTTCATTCGACGATTTGTTTGGAATTTTTTGAAATTTTTTTGTTGTTTTTGCATGTCCTTTGCTTCATGTACTAACATGGAGGTCATTTTCTTTAATCATTTCATCGTCTTCTACTTATTTTGGTTATATTGTTCCTTTTTCTTCCTCTTCTTCATCTGAATCTGCATTACATATCTGAGAATGTGGTTGAGATTGAAAAGGTTGATTACTTTTTATGGATTTAAAAGGTCTTCTTGTTGATGTTTCAGCTACTTTCTTCTTCAATTCTACCATTTAATTGGATATGGTTTTGAGAAATTTTTGTAGACCTTATAGATCATAAAGATCCTTGGTGGTTTTCTTATTAAATTCTATTTTAAAAGTTACCTTTTTAGTTGTTTTTCTTTCTTCGATAGAGAATTTCTTCTCTAGGGCTAATACTAGTTTTTCCACAGTAAGAGCTTCTTTCATATTATCACTTAGTATTTTATTTTGAGCTTTCTCAATGAACATTGTGATATGTGATGGTAGGGCGCTAATATACCATTCAATATGAACATCAACACCAGGCCTAGATGTAGTCGTGATCTTATTCAAAATCTTATTAAATATTGAATTGAAATCCTTAACTTTCTCATTAGGTGAGGTTTTAAGATTTAACAATTCATTAATTAATGTTGCTATTGTTCTATCATCTCTGAATTTCTTTAGGAATTGTTCTTCAAATGTATCCCAATCAGTAATTGATCCATACGGTAATGAAAAATACCAGGACCTCACTCATCTCTGAAATGTATAAGGAAATAATATACACACTACATCCTCTTCAAAAAATCCATTAATATTAATTTCGAACATAAAATTATGTAGATGTTCTTCCGCAGGAAGTCCATCATCAAGATTATATTTAGGTAACCACTTTTCTAGATGTTTAGGAAGAGGTTGCATAGGAGGATTCATCACAAATGATCCTAGATTGTTTCATGGTCTATTTTCCATTTTGGGATTAACAATGTGACCATCGGTTGAGGAGGAAGATCCATAAGTAGATGTAATTGATGAAGGGTTTGTTGAAGTATTAACATTTATAGAAATTTCCCCAGCAAACGTTGTTGACAATAATAACATTGCTTGGTTGAAGGGAAGAGATATGGGTGGATGAAGATGTTAAAGGGTGATAATATGATGGAAAATAAGGTTGTGAAGAAGTAGGATGAATAGTAGGATTATGTGGTGGAGAGGAAGAAACGTTATCACTAGTCGAGGACTCAACACAAGAAATATGTTTATTTTATTTGTGAGTTAGTAATGACAATTCGAAAGGTTTGACTCCAAGTTCCTCACTGTGTTATCTAGTAAGAACTCTAGTAGAATTTAGTGATGAAGTAATACTACCCTTAGAAGGTCCTGGTTGAGTAGCTTATTCTCCTTAAATGGAAATCCCTTCCAATTTCTATATGAAAGTATGAAATTGTGGTGCTTCAATAGGTTTCTCTCAAAATGGTATTTATTCAAAGGTTTTACTAGTTGATTTTGTGACAAGGCTAGGATATTTTGTTGATGGTTCAACAACTTCAAATCTAGAATCAGGTGATTTAGAAGGCGATCTAGAAGTTGAAGGAGACTTCAAGGGGGATTAACTCTTAGAATGACATATTGATTTAGAGCAAGATCTTCTTAGCATTCATAGTCTATTGGCCCTCCTTCTAGTGCCAAAAATGTTGATATGCCTAAATTAACCTCATCAAGATTGGAGGAAAACCACCTGGTCGGGGCTCCAATTAGCCCATTTTCCCTCTGGAGTGGTGGCTCTGACTAGAATTATGGGACCAGTTTCCCTTAACTAAACATATGTTTAATGGGACGATAATGATAGTTTATTTATTAAGAAAACCAATATATTTTGCTAACCTACTTATAAATCGCAATAACTTATTATAATACCCGGGTAAGTTGATAACATATGTGCTAGAAAGATGTCATAATACATGCAATCATGTAGATCATCATGCAGTTACGATATTAATTCAATCAAAGAAAATTAATTTAATTAAATAGTTAATTAAATTAATTTGATTAAAGCATCACATATGATAGAAATTTCATTGTTCATGATATAACATTAAATTTTAAAAAAACATGGCAATAGTGATCATGGAAGACTAACTAGCATACATATATGTGGACAATATCATATAAAAATTCCTATCAAAGTAAAAACATAGCGACATCGGATAATAGTAACCGATAAACCGTAGATTTTCTCATACTAGAACTACAAGTGGTTTAGCTTATATTAAGAAAAAATTAAAATACAATAGTGTAATTTCAAGTCCTCTTCTCTCAAAAATCAAAACCCACATCTCTATCTCAGAGAGGGGAATTTATAATCTTAATAAAAAGAAAATAAAAAACAACTTTTCCTTAAATATCTCAATAGGATAAAACAGTAAAAACATAACAGAAAATTGTTGCAACAACTTTTAAATTTAAGACCAGGACTACCCAATGTTGAGCTGTCTCAACATGTAAATGTACAATACTATAGTGAGTTCCAGAGGATGTTTAGGTTTGATCCTCATTCAACTGGTGAAAACATTTGACCTTAATGGAAATAACATCTATGTCGAAACATTGTATAAAAGAGGAAGTACCAACCATTGGCTGTGAAGTTCCAAAAGAAACTGCCTATGATTCTCAAGGTCAATTTTCGATAACTGCAAGATTATTTCAAGAATTTTATTGCCTGGTTCTACCTAAGTCATCATTAAAGTCATGGCATATGGAAGTGAACCTTCTGGGAAGTTAGAAATTAGATTTTCTTACAACAGAGTATCATTGACAAGTTGAATGATAGAACTAGAAATATCTTAGACCTCATTGACTGTATCTTCAACTTGTTTCATTTTGATTTCCCACTCTTGGAAAAATATTGTCTGATGTGTTTCATCAATATTAGGAAGACTTCCCTCTATTCCCTCTCTACTTTCTTACCAAGTTATGATATAAGTCAGCTGATCATTTAATTCATCAAAATAATTCATGTCATTGAATTGATCAATCAGGGAATTCACTATCTTGCATCAAGATTGAACTAATAAGAGTTTGTTGCGAAATATTTTATGTTGGTTATTTAACAAAGTATTTGACTCCTTGGCTTCCTTTTTAATTTTTGACAGTTGAGGATTAACACTTAACTTCTATATCAATTTCTGCATCTCTTTAAGTTGATCATCTTTTACTTGTATCTACTTACCATGTTTTATTCTCAATGCATCTAATTGTCTCTTTAACTCTCCCATATGATTCTGAAATTGCTCAGTAATTGTTTGTTTCTTAGTATTGAGTTTTCACTCCAATGATGTTATGTTTTCTTCCCTTTCATTTAGAAACTCTTGGAATTCGACTAATTTATCTATTGTTGCATAAGCATAAGCTCCTGTGAATTGAGTCAATTGTCCCAATTTCTTAGAAGGTGTAGTAGAGGAACCCTTCCACAAAAATTTGAAGGAAGGAATATTTCTAGGAACTAATTATTGATACTGCTCAAGATTCCTTTTCTTTCTGCCTCTCTTGACTACTTCCTTGTGTTGAGGACTATAAAATATATCTAAAGGAGGAATGTCCTCTATATTAAGAGTAACTTCTGAGGTATGGAAAGAAGGAATAACCTTAATATCCTTTTGACCATGAATGGTGTATTTATCAACAATTTCATTTGTCCTCGTTTCTTGTTCAAAAATTTTAATAGTACCCTGAGCCTCCACTTGTTGTGAAGAGGTGGTAGTTTGAGAAGATAAAGCTTGAACCTTAGTATTAGGATTTATAGTCATACTGAATTCATTCTAAGCTTCATTTAATTCAGGGCTAAAAATAGACTCATCAACCTGAGGTGGGGAACAAATCAAAAGAACCTCTGGATGATCTTTGGGGAGAACTACCAACTATGCAGAACAATGAGGCTGAGCACTTAACACTATTGACTTCTCTTGAGATAATTGTAATAGATTCAATGGATGGATGGCTATCTAAAAATCGATGTATTGAACAAATTGAGTTTCCTCCTCCGTAGAAATCTTATTTGCACTGTTCGCAAGACTGTAGCATAGGAACAGGAATGTACAAACATATTATCAAATTTATCCTTTTCATGGATAAACTGCCTAATCCCTTGGGCTGTAATAAAATTATTTAGCACTGAATTTGAGTCATATTGTCAGTTGAGAATAATAGGGAATTTTAGAGCTTCAAAAGCAAGAATGTCTTTCTTGGTGGGGCAGTAATTGAACAATGAAAATATACCAAATATTATAGGAAAAACATGCCATGTCCTTTTATTGGATTCTCTGAATACTTTAATGATAAGATAACCCACTTTCTGATAATTTACTCCTTTTCTGACTAGCTTATCGAAAATGTATAAAGGAAAAACATGAGGATGAGAAAGACTACCCTAAAGTCTGATATATGTAAATAATTATTCTCGTAACCAATTTCCAACTTTCTGAACGTTGTTAATGGCTTCCTGAGACATTCTTTGTGGCCAAGACTCAAAGATGGTTTCATATATTGGAATCATTAGCCTGTGACATACGTGGTAGATATGTTCAAAATACTTAGATTCCCATAGGATATCATGGTAGATATGGATAGGTTTATGATCTTAAATATTCCATTTCCAAAGCATAGAGGGAAAACCCATAGAAAAACATAGAGCATTAATAACATAGGTTGACATAGAAAACATAGGAAACTTATTTTCAAAAACTATTCTACCCTACTGAAAAGATAGTATATGAGAAGCCAAGTTATCAGAAAGTATGGTAGTTGACTCAAATATATACCTTTCGAAAGCCCCATCAATGATAGGTACCTAGGTGTCCGATAATTTTGACACATTAGGAAGTGCATACAACCAACACATCATAGCTTCAAATTGGGAGAATGGAGCAATGAGAGAATCGAGCAAGTACTTATCAGTTTCCTCTGCTTTATGCTTATTCAGGTCATGGATCCATTGTCATATTTGATCTGAGGGGTGCCCATGTTCCTTTAAGAAAGCCTCAACATATTCCTTATTATATATATACTGAGGATTTGGAAAATGGTACATGGTTTGCAAATCCTTGTTGGTGAAAGACCCAATTATTGTCCCCTTCTTAGTTTGAAAGCACCTATCAAAAATGTCCAAATTTTCTACTACCTAATGGACCATATCCATGTAAGGCAGTAATTGTGCCCTAGCTGCAATTCTATGGAGGAAAGAGTTGGCAACATCATTGGAAGTGCCTTCCGAAGCAATAATGTTGTCATCAATTATGACTATTATTTCAGTAATTTATGGGTTCTCACTTTCAAAGTACTGATAAATTGATTCCCATGAAGGAAGTCCAACATCTCTGGTATGCACAGTATCTGAAAATAATCCTTCTCCTAGAAATTTATCATCCACCTCTTCTAGAAATGGACCGGAAGATTGTTGTCGTGGAGCCTTCTTTTTACCTCTACTTGTTTTCTTCATTTCTTCCATGAATTGAGAATCCAAGCTTAACTTTAGTAGACAAAGTAAAAGACACAACAAAAAATCTTCACAGTACTCACAAACGACGTAAAATGGAAATACAATGTAAAATTCCTTTTAAAATCAATTATGAAAACGAAAGTGTACTAATTGTAAAGTTTTAATTCACTTGAGGCTAATAATTAAACATTAAATTATTTAAGATAACATAAATGGGAGAACGTGATCATGCCACATTGGATATCAGAGCAAAAATATGGGAGGTACATTTAAAATAAAGTTATGACATATTATTTTCCTGATATTGAGAGATCTTAGATTAAGACTACTGAGATAAGTAAGATTTCGATATAATATGTTTTGAGATGTGGAGGCTTCGATATGCAAAGTGGTCGATATGTTAAAGCAACTCAGTGAACATAAATCTCATAAGTTCTTTTAAATAAGGGTTTTGATGAATTTAGTCCTAATAAAGGAAAGCTTGAAACACCAATATTCAAACATAAGTAAACTATCTCAGAGCCTTGGGAGGTTGAATCTCGGAGGGGAAGAACCTGGTAACATTTTGTAAAAGGCTCCAATAAAGTTGTTTCGATAAATATTTTACTTTGGTTTCATATTTAAACTTTATGCATTCAATCTCCCTGTTGGGTCTCCAAAATGTCTTCACAATGTCATACACTTTGACCTTCATTCCCACTTTATTGCCTCATTTCATCACCTTGTCATTAAATTATCCTCCATTTTCATTACCATATGGGTTCATATTTGTATTTTCCAAAGTTATTAGTTTCAAGTATTTAAAGTGATTTATGATTAAAATTTAGAAAAATAACAGGTATTTACTTATACCTAAAGGTGGAATGAGTTTGGTGACATGTGTAGATGATTTGGAAGCTTCCAAGACACTCTCATGTGGCCTCCAAGGTTCAATTTCGAATTCTCTTCAATATTGGAAGGAGAGTTGGAATAGGAGTCAAGAATATCTCATGGAGAAAAATCATGGATATGTGTCTAATTGGTTGAGACTTTTATGGATTGAAGGAGGGAATGGTGGATCACCATTAATGAGGTAGTTGTTTAATTTCTGTATAAATAAGAGAACATTCTCCTTTCATAGGAGAGAGGAGATGATGAAGAATTTGTAATGTGAAACTTGTAATATTGGAGAGGTTTGGAATCATGGAAGGAGATGTAACATGAGGATGTAATAAGACAAGTTAATAGTAAGTTTGTAGCATAGATTTTGAATTGATAATTGTAGATCCTTTTTATGTAATTTGTGAATTTATCATGTTCCTTTCATTTTCAATAGAGAGTGCTTTTCCATTTTGCAAGTTTGTTTTACCATAGCATTTTAATTCGTGAAAATGTGTGCTTTCAATTCTTGCAAATTATTTTTTACTTCCGAAAGTATGGGGTGTGATTTATTTCTTTCTAGAATAGATTTATTTCTATGTCAATTGTCATTTTCATTTAATAGATTCAATTTTCTCTTTCAAAACTGGAAACCGATCTCTAGCACATATGGTGCATGTGTGCCTTGCAAGTCCACGGACCATCGAGTTGATAATTTATGTTAAGGAATTTAATCTAAATTACCTCTACACTTTGGCATCATTGCCAGGGAAGCATACATAGGGATTAGTTTTCAATCTAAAATGTCATTTCATTTTTTTTCCAAATTCAATTTAATTTTTCATTTTTTTTTATATACAAATAATTTTGCAACATAGAATTTTAATTAGTTTTTGTATTATATTTTAAATATATATATATATATATATATATATATATATATATATAGCTAATTCAATAAAAATAATTAATAACTAGGTTTTGACGAAATAAAAATCAATGTTGATAAAGGCTTTTTTTTAGTTATCAAAATTTTTATTTTTCGGTGCTGCTGTACAAGGCACCCCATTTTCTAATAATTTGGAGGGAAATTCACAGAAAATTCTTGAGAAGAATGCTTTCATGGGATTGGATGCAAGAAATGATCCTAATCCTAGCTATTGATAAAGTTCTAAAAATCCTCAAATTCCATGAAAATTGGGATTGATATCAAGTTTCAGAAACCACTCCAAGATATTCTCCATCAAAATCAAAGAGGGAATCCTGATTTTTCTATATTGAGCCACTTCCCAGAGGGATTTTTCCCATTGCAATCCCAATGGCCAAAATTTGATCTAGAAACTAGCCAAAATTCTGCTTGATTTTTTGGCAGTCTTGATTTTCTGAGATTCTTCTTAATTTTATGGCAATTTTGGATACCCATCGCATGCCTAGAAAACCACTAGTTGTAGATTTTTATGCTTCTCCAGGGTTCTCCCTTTTAACCTTCGACTTTCGACCTACTAAGGGCAGAGAAACAACCCATAAATCCTTTGCAAAAGGACTTTGTACTAGCGTATGATTAATTGATTTTCCTATTGATTCTAATGTACAGATACCTGGCTCTTGCCATATTCTCCTCTGCAAAGCATCCCACCTTAGCACCTTCTTTGCATGATTTAACAAAGAAGATACATCTCGTGGCTATGGAGGATTAGGTGATGGTTGTGATGCCTATGGTGATACTGGTTATGGCGAAAACTACCAAAAAGAAATTTGTGCCTTCAACTCCCATTAAAGGAGCTCAGGCGGTTTTTGCTGCTCAGTTATCTAAGGATGAGAGACAAAAGTAGTAGCTAAAGTCCATCAGTGCTTCTTTGGCATCTCTCAGCAAGGAACCTATCCTCAAGGTTCTGAGTAGAGATCCTGGTAAGAAGGTCAAGCCTTTGAATCCTGCTGTTGAGATTTCAATTAATGTTCCTACGGTTAAATGTACAACTAATGACAGTGCTTTGAAGTTTACACATATCTACCCAACCTTTCAACAGCTGAGCTATATGAAATGGCTGAATCGGGGAAATGGATCAGTGAATAGACATGGCCTCATAATTATCTCTGCAGGAGCGAATCGTGACTATGGGTCAACTCGCAATTTAAAATCTCAAACAACAAGATGGGGATCATGAAAATATATTCCATAGATCCTCGAGCTTGTGGGCAGCCTTCTCAAACCCTACAGAATTCAGAGGTTTCTACATCTTCATCCTCCAAACTAAAAATGAATATGATGATGAAAAGGTCAAAGAATCATCCAAGGGAGGAATTTAGCATGAATAAGTTGATGGTGAATGTGACAGATGCCCAGAGCATTGGTCCCCTGCATCTATTACTCTCTGTAGATACCTCTATGGAGGATGTGATTAAATCCACCCTCCTGCTCTATGTCAAGGAAGGGCGAAGGCCAATACATAGCGATATACTACACCATTTGGTCTTCATTATTTACCATTCAACATCCACTGCTTAAAGCCTGTTAATAAAGTCAAGGATTGGGGTTCCCACAAATTCTTCCTGTGCACTAAGATACAATGAATGAGAGATACTTATCAAATCTTCAGTAGCATATAAATACTGTTGGAAGACTCTTAAGAGGATGTAGCTCTTCCTAGAGAGCCATGGGGAGGACCATTTCAGTAGTCATTGAAGTTTTCATGAAATAATAAAGAGGGGAGTGATAGCGAGAGTGAGAATATAGGCATTGGTCCCTCTTAGACAACAATTGGTGGTCCCTTGATGAGGACTGCATCTGTAACCAATTTTATTCAGAGCTTTGATATTGATGAAGAGTTCAACAAGCAATCAACCAGGGATGAAGGTCAAAATCATGAAAGACCTGATATTACTGAAGCACAAATCGACTCGTCCGTCAATCAAGTATCATCCCGTGATGTGCTTTGCAACAACTGACTAATCAACATAAAATGAATTGGGACATAACAAGGCCATAAATAAGAATCTATCTCAATGATCTAGTTAGACTTCACGCTAATACCCAGCTTCGAAGGAAATTTATAATTCGTTCTGGTGGTATAAAAATGTTTGAAGGAGAATGAGAATATAAATGCACCAAATGAAATCATAGTAACAGTCCCTTGAAGTGGCTTGATATACCATGGTAAATCTACAGATATATAGGCATTCGGTGTGAAAATTTACTATCTAGTGTTGGGTCAGTATCCTTTTATCAGTGAAACATTGCAGGATACTTATGATAAGATAGTCAATGATGAATCATTCCTGAGGGTATGGATTCCGAACTTACACACTTACTTGAAGAACTTCTCTACAAGGACCCTAACAAAATAATGACCTTGGATGTTGTTGCAATTAATCCATGGGTTGTAAGAGGCTATGGGCTAGTCCAACAAGATTTATGGAGATGTAAGCATGGAACCTTTACAAATTGTACTGAACAGTGTGTAGAGGTTGTAGATTCTTTAGAAGATCTGTCTAAATCATCTTATCATAATATTTTTTGTAGATGTGAAGGAATGCTTTCTGGTTTCTTTCTAGCTGATTGAGAGTTTTGAAATGGTGGATCATCTTCTCAAGAAGCTTTGTAATCAGGTCATATTTGTTGTCTTTCCTCTTGACCACTAAGCTTTCAATGGGACATGAACATTCGACTGATAGAAACAAGCATGTTAATTTGAAGGTCTGAATAACAAGACATATTCAATTCATTTAGTTTGGATATATACAAGCAATAGGAAACACATCTAAGGAAACCAACACCAAGAACAGATGCATGTCGAGGATAGCAAAGTCTGTCATGATTACCAAAAAGATCAAATCCAAGAAAATATACAAGCGATTGATGATTCAATACCTCACTTGGAAAGATGATGTTGTTGATTTTTGTGAAAGTTGCTAATGATATTATTGTAACTAGAAAAGTGGTGAACCTTGTACAAAGATGTTCGATGTGTTTCTTGCAAATCACATAAAGCAGAATAATGAGCTTAAATCAGCAATTGACATCTTAGAGGAAGTAATTGGGTAATTTGAACAATTCTGGGTGCATTTCAAAGACAATCCAGTGAAGAGAAAAAAACATAATCTTGGAAGCCACAAATACATGACTTATTCACAGCAAAGCTAGTAGCTGCATTGGCTTTGATTGGAGTTGTGCAAAAAAAATATGCTTCTAGAACAAAGAGTCATGGAGAGTCTCATTCATTGTTAGTAAGTGATCCAGTATAAGAGGAATTCATAGAGCAACTGTACATGAAGCAATGGAACAAAAAACAAATATCTCTACCATTGATCATCCAAAGAAATTTTACAGTTAAATAAGCAAATCAGAAATTCCTTTCCTTTTTAATAAATATCTGTTCAATACAATTTCCTCTCTTTCCTCAGTCATTTTTGAGTAAATAATTAATAAAACAAGTAGGGTAATTTCTAGTTTTTCTAGAAGAGATACTACTTAATTTTAAGATTGGACTAATTATTTGTTCATAACAAAAATACATAGTTGTGTGTACTTAACCATCTGTTCACTATTTTAGCTACAGAAACTGTGCACATTCTGCAGTTGAAAAATAATTCTACAGCTTTGTATTTAACTCAATGAACTGTTTGTCAACAATAAATTCTAATCAGAAATTCATGATCAACATGCCATATCATTTTTCTACTTCATCTTTCACATCAACATCATGTTGCCATGTCACATTTACACATGACTATTTTCATTGTTTCACAAAAATCTCAAATAAGCGTAACTTTTTCATACGACATCGGTTTTCTAAAATTCAAATGTCGACAGAGAGATATCAATGATATATACACAATGAGGAATATTTCATAAGAAATTTAAATAGTAAAAGAATGAAGAAATTTCCAAAAAGACATGACATGTAAACGAAGGCACTAGTTTTGAAGTAGGTAAAAATATTCATTTGATTGTCTTTCATGAATTTATTTTATTAGTACCAATTCCCAGTTTTTTTGTGTAAATGTCATAAATAGAGAGATTGATCACCTCTCTCTTATGATAATCTTACATTTCACTGCAGAAAAAGTATTAAACTTTTGCAGGATCCAGGAAGATAAAACACATGACTATAAGAAAAACAGTGTCTCTCAAAGGCCACATTTCTTTCAAAAAGAACATGATTAGAGTAACATCAAATATGAGATATCAAAGCATGAGCACATGATTTTGGATAAAGAATGTCAAATCAGATCCATCACATCAATTGAAACCCTCCTAGATATGAGCTTTACCATCGCATTCCTACTTATTCAATCAATAAAATCTTCATCTCATTTTCCTTCATAGTCATTCTACTTTCCTGCCTCGCTTTTATTAACCTATAACCTAGTAATAAAACCATTTAGATCCCCTACAAAGCTGATTCATTCCATTTCCCTTTCCATTTTATCAAATAAACCTTAATCCATTGCAAAAATTTTCATCCATAGTCCTTCAAAATTATTGTTTTATGCTTGCGTTAGATGATGGAGGATTCATTAAGGCCTCCCTTCTAACAAGTCTTGGCCTATCAACATCAACACATTATCTAGGTTCAAGGATAGAGTCCTTATCAGCATCTTGAGGCTTTTATGCCTTAATGACAAGTTCTCTTGCTGATAATCATGGTCATACATCAATGTCCGTTGATCGTTGGATCTTGAAAGTGGCTCGACATCATCTCATCTATTCAGACTTCAAAATATGCACTTAGGTACCTTGGCACTCATTGACATTAATGGTGAGTTTGCCTTGCATTGGTTAATGGAATTCATCAATGGTTAGTAATCCAATGACTTCTCTTCATGCTCGATAGCAACACATTTATTCGCATGACTAGAATTGTACCATCGGGTTTTGTAGCGGCTGAAGACTATATCACTTCAACATTTTGTAGCGGATACAAAAAAATTAGCAGCAGAAATAAAGATTCCACTTTCATGACTTCATCCACCAATTATGCAACCAAGAAGTAGAAGAAATTCTACATTTTATTCCATGATCCAGAAACAGCCACAAATTTTCTACATATGCACAATTTTTCCACTTCTTAGGTAAGTGAAGGTATGTTCTTTCCTAGCTTTTTACCATATAATTCCTTTAATACTGAAATTATAATTTTTGGAAAATGCTTCATCATATTCCCTTTCACATTTCATAAAAATTAAAAATACCTTTAGTTGGGGTAAGGGGATACCAATTCATGTTAATACCTCATCTCACATTCATTTCATCACCGTGTATATCACATGTCATCCTAACCAACATACTTTTCCAAACAACTACTATTGCATTATGATTCAAAATGTTATATGTTTTGAAAATCATGACAGAAGAGCGAGCACATTAGCTGATTGATTAAATGATTTCAAAAGTCTTTTTATGCAATACAAAAAGAAAGAAAAGTATTGTTACACAAGAACCAATACTAGTAAAATTTGGTTGCCACACAAGAACCAACCAAAGTAATATGTTGGAATCATTTTTTTTTCAAAAATGACACTTTGTAGAAAGAAAAAAGTTATCAAATGATTATACAAAGTAGAAAGAAGAATCAACATTATCCAAAGTTTATATAAAAGCAAGGCAATTCAAAAGATCAAATCATGATCAACGCAATAGATTGCATGAGGACATGCAATAACTTCAGTTGAGGGGTATGTTGGGTCTCCAAAATGTCTTCATGATTTCATACACTTTCACCTTCATTCCCACTTTATTTCCTCATTTCATCACCTTGTCATTACATTGGCATCCATTTTAATTACCATATGGGTTCATATTTGTGTTTTCCAAATTTATTAGTTTCAACTATTTAAAGTGAATTTATGATTAAAAGTTAAAAAATAACATGTATTTAATTATACCTAAAGGTGGAATGAGTTTGGTGACATGTGTAGGTGATTTGGAAGCTTCCAAGACACTCGTATGTGGCCTCCAAGGTTCAATTTCGAATTCTCTTCAAGATTGGAAGGAGAATTGGAATAGGAGTCAAACATATCTCATGGAGAAAAATCATGGATATGTGTCTAATTCGTTGAGACTTTTATGGATGTAAGGAGAGAAATGTGGATCACCATTAATGAGGTTGTTGTTTAATTTTTGTATAGATGAGAGAACATTCTCCTTTCATTGGAGAGAGGAGAGGAGGAAGAATTTGTAATGTGAAACTTGTAATATTGGAGAGGTTTGGAATCATGGAAGGAGACGTAACATGAGCATTGAGGATGTAGTAAGACAAGTTAATAGTAAGTTTGTAGCATAGAATTTGAATTGATAATTGTAGATCCTTTTTTATGTAATTTGTGAATTTATCATGTTCCTTTCATTTTCAATAGAATGTGCTTTTCCATTTTGCAAGTTTGTTTTACCATAGCATTTTAATTCATGAAAGTGTGTGCTTTCAATTCCTGCAAATGATTTTTACTTCCGGAAGTATGTGGTGTGATTTATTTCTTCCTAGAATAGATTTATTTCTATGTCAATTATCATTTTTCATTTAATAGATTAATACTTCTCTTTCGAAATGGGAAACCGAACTCTAGCACATATGGTGCATGTGTGCCTCGCAAGTCCACGGACCCCTGGGTTGATAATTTATGTTAAGGAATTTAAAAAATTAAATTACCTCTACACTCCCTTTTATTTTTATTTTGAAATGATAATAACTAAACCAAAAGTAAAGGATTCCCATTATTTATTATGGGTTATAAAGAAATAATAAAGAAGGGGTGTTGTTGTTTGATACAACAAAATCTTAACAATAAAACTACAAATCCTATAGCTATTTGATTATCATTTTTTTGGAAGGACGGTAGCGAGGTTTGATTATGTGAAATGCGAGAGTAAGAAAGAAAAATAATCAAGGGTTTATTCATAATTTCGTATTCCACAAAATGGAATTTACATTTATTTTCATTTCAATTAACAACATAACGTTAGATATAAAACAAATAGTCAAAGAATATGTTCAAAATCTATAGAAGAATTTATAATAAAATTGATAGAGACTTAGATTGAGTAACGATAACTGTATCTGTATTCAAATGATAATCATCATAAGTATAACTCATACATATATGAGATTATATTCAAAACATAGGCATTAAAAAAAAATTGATGAACTGAAATAGAATTTTAATACTGAGAATTATTTCATTGTATGTAGAAAGGGTGTGCGGAAGACATAATTAATGAACTAATATGTCTATCCATAATTAAACCAAGCTTGAATATATATAGAGGACATTTCATAAATTTGATCTAGACTCAAATTGAGTTATGATAACAGTATCCAGATTCAAATGACAATCAACATAGCCATAACCATGATATATATGAGATCATATTCAAAACATAGGCATAAACAAAACCTGTCGAAGAGAATCATAATTGTAATACTAAGAAATATTCCGTTGGATGCAGAAAGGATGTGTGGAAATCATAGTTAATTAAGTAATATGCATATGCATAATCAAACCAAGATTTAATGGTGCGGAATGTTCTAGTGCGAAGGAAATACAATGAAAGCTTTCTCTAAACTTCTGTATTCCACAAAATGAAATTTATTTAACCAACCCCACAACATTATATATAATTTAAAGGCTTAGAGAATATGTTTGTAAATTTATACAAAAAAAATTAACACAAAATCAATAGAACTTCAGATTCGTCAAAACTGTATCCAGATTCAAATGGAAATCTCCATATCCATGATTCAAATTTATACGATATGATGTTCAAAAGAAAGTACTAAAAAAATACATTATTGAGGAGAATGAGCTCTATATCACCAAGGATTGAAAATATTGAAAAACCAAATTATAAAAGTAGGTGTGTTTGTTCGTTTAGGAAATGGGATTGGGCTCCTATAAACCATAACACGAAAATGGCATCTCTAATGAAACACAATTATTTGTACACAATAATTTACTAAGGTAATCATATCATAATCAAGAAAGATAAACTATCTAGTAATACTTAAAATAAAATCAAATGTTAAAGAATCTGAGAACACTTGCAATATGCAAAAAGATACACTGTGATTATATTTATGCTAGCTTTCTCTCAGGTTCATGAATTCATAAGGAAGATTTTTTACCATATATTTAATGAAATATTTGTTAAGAGGAACTGTAATTTCCATTTTGACATTCTTCTTGAATATATCCTTTTCAAATTTTCTAGCTTCTCCTTGCAATTGTACAGCCAATATAGAGTTATCCATATTGATTTTAACAAAACTAATTAGCCATTTGGTAAGTTTTTCTTTAATAAAATAATCTATGATATCAAACTTCAGTGCCATTTTCAATTTTAGCAGGTCCAAGTTAGATTTTAGCATGTTCCTTGAAAATAATCCAGATTTGAATATGATGTGTGGATCGTTTAGGCACACTACAATTTCCACCGCTTCCATATAGGCATCACCTCTTTTCTTAGTTAGCTTATCGCATCTCGAAATTGTTTTCTCTAGTGTATTAGTTCTCTACATCTAGTGAACTTCTAGTTTCTTTATTCGATTAACATCTAGAAGTACTTTGTTTTTTATCTCTATATCAGTCTATAACACAAGCCTATAACTAAGAGTAAGTAACTCATTGTTAACGAAATATTTATTTACATTAAGATTACTATTAAAAAAACTCATAAATGTGTTAATTTCTTGTCGCAAATGGATCATATTGAAAAATGCTTTCCATGCATGATTAATAGTTTATAACATTTTGCAATGGCATCGATGATATATTTTTTGACGGCCTTAAGTAAACTGACAACTTTATTAGATTCCTGCGGTGTTGCAATGGCAGGAATTGATGATGATGGTGTTCGTGTTGCCAATGCAGTCATTACAGAGGGCCCAGATTTAGATTGCGTTCCAGTTCTTTAAATATTTTCTTTAGTCTTAGATTTTCTGTAGTCAGTTCATGAACAATTTTTTCAACTACATTACCGATATATTGATGTAATACCAAATCCCCTCCACTCCAATGTCACACATATCAATATCCATTTGTTCTTCCATAATTATATTTCTATTTTCAAGTTTTACCTTCTCAATTCTCAATTTTTTGCTTCCCTTGTGATAGTTTACATTTTTCAATGTGATGGGATGTTCATTAAAAATAACGGCCTCTTCTACAATCTGATCCATTATTTTCTGATTATCTGTTGAATAAGAAGTAACCTAGTCAAGTGGTACATTATTGTCACTTTCCAGGCTTATAGATTCTTCAATGCTATTTGTAGAACTTTTGGATTTGGTTGTTTGAACCATGTTCATTTTGTCCAGAAAGAATTTCCAAAGAGATTCTTCATTATCTCAATGAGCTGATAGATCACAATCGACCAAGACTGGAGGATGAGATTGCACCAATACTAGGTGTGGAAGATTGAGATGGTTCTGTAGGATTCATGCCTGTTTGATTAGGTTTTTCTTCCTTGATAATGCTAGTTTCTTCAACTTTTTTTTAGAATCCATTACAAATATTTAATTTTTTACCCTCTGTTAGTCTTCTAAATCATTTGTTGTGCAAACCATCTTTGAATGAGACTTAGATTTAAAATAACTATTTTCTTGCACATCATGACATGAAAAAAAATGCATTCATTCTTTGTTCGCATGCAATTTATGTTATTAGGGTAAGCCTTCAAAGAATATCAAACTATTATTGCTAGACACACTGACTAACAGTAAAGTAGTTTAATTGAAAATTAGACTAGCTTAGTCGATTATACAATTCATTTTGTGATACTGAGAAAGAAAATAGAAAATGGATTTCAGAACATTTTCTATAGTTCCTATGTTATAAGCTACGAAAAGAGATATTAGAAATCTATAGATGATTGTAAACAAAGAAACAAATTGTAAAGAATGATGGGAAAGAACATGAGGAGTTGAGGATATGAATTGTTGAATAATGTTGAGTTCACCTAGCTGTGAACCTCAGATAGTATTTTCTTTGCAGAACTTTAAGAACTTACTCGCTATATCATTCATCAATTTGCTACTAAAAATGCCATTGTTTCTTTTCTTCACCATTGAAAAATACATATATCTCTCATGAGAAAACGAACAATGAAATTTATTATTTATATAAGCAAATTAGGACATTATGATTTCTAAAAATTTGAGAGGTAGCATGTTTATGCCATCCTTTCAAGCTGAAATGAATAATATTTCGCACACACTTGACATAAAAGTGCATCAATCTGGATTTTGAAGAAGTAATGATAAAGCTAATGTAATGATTTTCTACAGGAAACAACAACTTTCTATGAATCTGTGAGAGATATAAAACAACTATGAAGCAAGGAAAGCTGATAGAAGAACTAATACAAAAAATTTCAAAGACTATGAGAGTCCAGCAAAGTAGAATAGTTCACCATTGCGACAAGAAGTGTGGCATGAGAATGATGCAAGGCATGGATAAAGGTATGCAACTAATAGAGAGATAAGCTAAAAGAAGGACAACCATGAAGAGTGTGGAATGAGGAAGATCTTGTATTGTTTTTCAATATAGTATGATGTAATTATGTAACAAGAGATAGTGTTGGGACATCTAATGATGACAGAAGCGAAGAAGGATATTTTTTCTACCAATCGTGGCCGAACAATGTGTGGTGGCGCGAAAAAGGGAGGGTCTCTTCCACATAGGAGGATGGTTTAAATGGTAAGTCACAATTACACCTGTCCCTAATAGTCCCTACAATGAGAGTTGTAACAGTGGATTGATGTTTTCTCATGATGCATCCAGGGACACATGACAATCTCAATCCATATCCCTCAATTTGATTATAATATAGGAATATGGTATGATATAAAAGCATCAAAAAAAATTTGCATGGGAAAAAGAAGACGTTGGTCAGTGATAGAAGTTTTTGTCTCTTCATTATTAATGCCACAACAGTATTCCTTGTGTAAGAAGCAAATGCTAAAATCTATCTAAAGTCATGCTGATAGTAGAAGGACTGAGTAGTGCAAAAGGAGCTAGAGTTTTCTGTTGTATGCTTGTTTGGAGTTTTATTTTTCTTTTAAATATTTGATACTACACAAACTTTGATGTGAAGAACAAAACCTTTTGGAATGTTTTATTTTTATATAATCTATCATGTTGATTGAATCAATATAAGGTTTTATGGAATTGAAACTTTCTTCTTAGTGAAAATTTTTGAAAAATATAAAAAAATGTCTTTCCATGTTAGTGCTTAATATTTTCATGAAAATTGTTGGTATGAATTAATGTTTCTTATTTGAAAAAAAATAATAATAAGTATCCAATCCACAAATTTCAAGTCACAAATGTTCATGGTATTTTGAATACTAAGAAACTACTCTTTTCTACTATCTTACTAGCCTACCTTATAATGAATTCCTCTTATATTACCCATTAAAGTTTTTGTTCCTAACTGAATTAATTTCGTGTATTCTTTCTTTCAGTACAAACATTACAATTCATTGAAAACAAAAAATAGATAGCATTTCTATCAATTATTGGACATTATGTGTAACAACCAAAAAACATTGAACATGTATGCTTACGGGAGTTTGCATCATTCTATACACTAAAAGGAACGAAAAGAGGATGATTTGAGAGATGATATGTTATAACATACATAAGTTATATTAAAGAAATTTATCATGACAAATATTACATAAAACAATTAAAATGTAGTTTAATACTCATACAATGTAAATGATATGCAAGGAGACAATCTGACCACATGTATATTTGGTGAATTTAATGTTGAAAAGATTGATACTTACCCATGGTCTCGACTTGAGTTAATCATATATAGTACTTACCTTTAATCACGGGTCATTGGCAATGTTTTTGTGACATTTTAATCATTTCCAGAGGATAGGAACGATACAAAATATTGATGCTAGTTTCATCTTTGATACAAAGATTTCATATTTATTTCATTTCATACATTCGTTTGACGTAGAGTACATATGTGTATATGATATGTCCTGCGTAACATGTTTCACATGCACAAAAAGGAATAGGTGGTGATTATATAAAAAGCATGAAGTACAAAGCAGAAAATAGCTAGCAATTTTCTCTTTGTAGAGCTAACCATGATTTCACATTACAATATATCTAAATCTCTCTTCACAAATCTATCTTCATGAAACTTTCTCTAAACTATATTAGATACAATATTGACAACAATATCTCTTTTCATAGTGAAATCTCCCCACATAATGAAATTTATTCACAGAAAACTCTTCGTAAAATGTAATATCTCTGCATAATAAAATATCTTCACTCAAAACTCTCCACATAGTGAAAGCTCTTTGCATAGTGAAAGCTCTCCACACAACAAAATATATTTGGAAGAGACTCTTCATATAAAGAAATCTCACTACATATTAAAAGGTATTCAAACATTATAGAATTAGACAACGAAGCTAATCAACTGATTTAAGTTGTACGAAGTATGGAGAAAGCTATGGACATTACAGGGAAAATTTTAGCAGCTAATATTCGCAGGTGGGCTAGTTTTCTATACTTTTTTCAAAAAAATTATTCGTTAATTTTCATTTTTCTTAAAGTAATTCACCCAAGTTTTATAGTATGAAATTATTTTACCTTAAAAATCACCAAGATCTTATATAGACTAATATAATATGATGCAGGAGCATCCGCACTTAGCCAGTGATGTGATTGTACATTCACATGTTGTGGCTAACAAGAGATGAATTTCATTGACCTGAGTGGTCAAAAATCATTTTTAGTAGAGAGGGTTGGATCTCTCGAATTAATATTTATCTCAATTATTGTAATAATTAGAATATTGTATTATTTTTAGAATAGGAGATAAGTTGTTAATATAGGTGTGTATCGGAGCTTGAGAATAGGGATTTAATGGTTGAGTTCATAAAAATAGAGATTGAGTTGTCAATAGAGTTAGGATAGGATTTGATTCATAAAAGTGGAAAGAATGTAATGACAGAGAGATTAGATGATCGAGAAAAGAGTGTGTAAGCGAGAGTTTGAGTGAGAGATAGGGTTTGAGATTGAAACAGAGGTCATACAAACTGTTGTAATCGAGTCGAGAGGGCCAAGAATCTGTAATTTCCATTTTATTGAATAAATGATTAAGTGTGGTGTTGCATGTTAATATTGGTGTAGAAATTCATTCGTATTTGTGCATCGGCATTCTAGACTTAATCAGGTAATTTTCTCTGTTTAATCATATTATTTATAAATCACAGTTGATTAGTGTTAAGGCTTAATATTGTACTTAATCACTAAACCTTTCCTTAAAGAACCTTTCTTAAGGTTTTGATTTAAGCACGTCGGTTGTATTTGATAAGCAGGAAGCGGTATCTTGCGCAGCCAAAAGGTCATAAATGGTATCTAGAAAATTCACGCGATTAACCTTAGCAGGCGACACATAGCACAAGAAAGCCACTTTTCTCATGCGCTCTCGAATTGATATCATTCGTGCAAGAATCTGCGTGAGATTGCGCGACAACTGTTTGATTGGACGGGTCACATCAACGGTGGACATCATCTGGGTTAGTTGGTGAGTGGACGATGTGATATCCATCAGATCTACAAAAGTGAGATCAATGGCGTGGATTGAAGCGCTTGATAAAATAAGAAGTCAATGAGTGACCGACAATGATTGGATAGATAAGCGGGACCCTCAAGGGGAAAATCCACGTACAGAATATGTTTGTGCGCAGTTGATTGGTTACAAAGTTAACCAGTAGTCTAATTCCAGACTACCATCCCATTTCTGTCAACCTCATATGTAATTTTGGTATCAGAGCACAGAGATTAAGTTTTTCTACTGTAAACATGCCACCGAGGAGAGAAGGAGGCATAGGTCGGGGGAGACCTGTAGTGAACGCAATTTTGCTGGATGAGATCTGAAATCTGCGTACAAGGATGGAGACAATGGAGACTACTCAGAGGAGAGCACCTGATGAAGGAAATGCCAGTGCTACAGAAGAATCTTCTAAGGAATAAGAATAAGATGAAAGTGAAGCTACCAAAGTTATCAAGATATTGGCCAAAGCAAGTGGAAGACCAAAGACGGAAATACCTTTGTATGACGGGAATCTCAATGTAGAAGAGTTGATGGACTGGATCAGTTCAGTAGACAAGTATTTTGACTATGAGGAGGAGGTTGATGAAAAAAGAAGGTGAAATTTGTAGTTACCAGATTGAAGGGTCATGCAACTATCTAGTGGGATGAACTACAAACAATCCAGAGCAAGAAAATGGAAGTCCAAGATCAAATAATGGGATAAAATTGTAAGTAAATTGAAAGCCAAATTTATGCCAAAATATTATCAGTTAAATATTTTCAGGCAGTTAAAAAATTTGAGACAAAAAGGAATGGTTGTCAAAGAATACACATAAGAGTTTTATAAGCTGATCATTAGAGAAGGACATGCAGAGGATGATGTAGAAAAGGTATCCAGATACATAAATAGGTTTAGATATGACATACAGGATTAAATCATCCTGTTGAGTCTGAAGACAATTGAAGATGCCTATCAAGTAGCTTTGAAGGCAGAAGAGAAGATGTTGAGAAAGCAAAATCAGAGGAATAGAGGAAAAATTTTAGCAAGAGGTAGATGAACTACCGGATCAAGATTTCAGCACCCATAGGGTGAAGCAGGAAGGTCAAGTAGTAGACCATCATAGAGAGGAGAAATTAGTAGAGGAATATTTGCACCCAGAGGAAGAGGTCGAGGAAGAGAAATTCGGTGTTATACATGTGGAGAATGGGGACATGGATGATGGGACTGTCCTCATAATAAAGTAATAGATTAGAGGAATGTGAATGTGGCTGAGGCAAGGGAAGAAAAACCTGAAATTACAAACAAGGAAGAATCCCCTGAAGTAGGAGAACCCTTGTTGTTGAAAAGCGTATTGCTTAAGGCAGAGAAAGAGACAGGAGAATCAGCTGGGAGAAAGAGTTTATTTAGAACTACATGCAAGTCCAAAGGAAAATGTTGTAAAGTGATAATTGATAGTGGAAGCACGGATAACCTTGTTTCTACAGAAATGGTGGAAAGTTAGGATTAGTGAAAATAGTACACCCTATTCCTTACAAAGTATCATGGCTGTAAAAAGGACATCAGCTTATTGTGACAAAATAATGCAAGATAGAGATACAGATTGGTACTTATAAGGATGTGATATTGTGTGATGTAATGCCAATGGATGTATGTCATGTGTTGCTGGGAAGACCTTGGCAGTTTGATCGGAAAGCTATTCATGATGGGAGAAGAAATACTTACACTCTGGAGAAGGATTGGAATAAACATACACTGCTACCATTGAAGGACGAAGCAGGAAAAGAAGCACCTGGAAACAATGTTATGATGATGAGTGAGAAAGAATTGCTGCAAGAAGTCAAGAAGGATGAACATATGCATTTTTTTGTCATAAGGAGACCTAAGGTAATTTTAACTTCCACAAACTTAGATGATTTATCTGAAGAAATCAAAACTCTGTTGAATGATTTTGTTGATATTATTGTGGATGAGTTGCCAAATGCATTACCACCAATCAGGAGTATTAGTCATCATATTGATCTAATACCTGGAGCAAATTTACCAAACTAAGCAGCATACAAGTTAACTCCTCAAAAAAATGTAGAAATTGGAAGACAAGTACAGGAACTGATGGATAAGGGATTAATTAGAGAGAATCTTAGTCCATGTGCTATACCAACAGTACTCAGTCCAAAGAAAGGTGGTGAATGGCATATGTGTACAGATTCCATAGCCATAAATAAGATTACTATCAGGTATAGATTTCCTTTACCATGCATCGATGATTTGATGGATTGTTTGAGTGGGTCAAAGTATTTTTATAAAATAGATCTGAAGAGTGGATATCATCAAATAAGGATTAGAGAAGGAGATGAATGGAAGACTTCATTTGAAACAAATAATGGGTTGTATGAATGGTTAGTGATGCCTTTTGGACTCATTAATGCACCTAGCACATTCATGAGATTAATGAATGAAGTCTTGAAGGAATATGCAGGCAAGTTTGTTATTGTTTATCTTTATGATATTCTATTTTTCAGTAGAAGAAAAGAAGAACATCTGGATCATCTTAGGTTGGTTTTAATAACTCTGCAGAAAGAGAAACTGCTGATAAATCTAAAGAAATGTAGTTTCATGAAAGAAGAATTAATCTATTTGGGATTTGTAGTCTCTAAAGAAGGTTTGAAAATGGATCTAGAGAAAGTCCAAGCAATTTGGAACTGGCGTACTCCAAGAAACATATTTGAGGTGAGAATATTTCATGGTCTTGCAAGTTATTATAGAAAATTTATCGGAAGTTTTAGTCAGATTTGTGCACCAATTATTGAAACAATCAAAGATACTAATCAGCCATTCAAGTGGACAAAAGCGGCAGACCAAAATTTCAAGTTGTTGAAGAAGAAAATTACAGAGAAACGAGTTTTAGCTTTACCTGGTTTTGGGAAAGTTTTCCAAGTTGACACTGATGCTAGCGGAGTTGCAATTGGAGTAGTTTTGAGTCAGGAACAGAGACCAATAGCCTACTTTAGTGAGAAACTAAATGAAGCTAAGAATAAGTATTCTTTGTATGATAAATAATTTTATGCTATTGTGCAAGCTTTAAAAAAATGGAGACATTATTTGCTACCAAAGGAGTTTGTATTGTATTCTAACAGTCATGCATTATAGTTCATAAACAACCAGCCAAAATTGAACCGGAAACATGCCAAGTGGGTAGACTTTTTACATAGTTTTACTTTTGTGATAAAGCACACAAGTGGTAAATTGAACAAAGTTGTTGATGCTTTGAGCAGAGTAAATTTCATTGTACAAGAATTAAGAGTTAGTGTTGTAGGATTTGAAGAAATGGTTGATATGTATAAAGATGATGCAGAATTCAAAGATATTTATGCAGTTGTACAAAATCCAATAGTTCATAACAGAAGTCAGTGGTTAGATTATCTTATCCAAGGAGTTTTATTGTTTAAAGGTAACAAATTGTGCATTCCCAAATGTTCTATGAGGGAAAACATAATCAAGGAGAAACACAGTGGAGGATTATCTGGTCACTTTGGAAAAGACAAAACCTTTGCTCAGGTAAATGCTTTTTACTATTGGCCAAAGATGAAAACTGATGTTAAGAAATTTGTTGAGAAGTGCAAAACCTATTAGCATGCTAAAGGGAGAAGACAAAATACAGGATTGTACTAGCCATTGCCCATACCAGACCAACCATGGGATGCAATTAGTATGGACTTTGTTTTGGGGTTACCTAGAACTCAAAGAGGGAATAATTCCATTTATGTTGTGGTAGATAGATTTTCCAAAATGGCACATTTCATTGCATGTAAAAAGACTAGTGATGCAACACATATTGCTAATCTATTTTTTTCAGAAGTTGTAAGGTTACATGGATTACCTATAATTATTGTGTCTGATAGGGATACAAAGTTTTTTGGGCATTTCTAGAGAACTCTTTGGAAGAAACTAGCTGCCAACCTTAGTTTCAGCTCAACATACCATCCTCAAATAGATGGACAGACCGAAGTGGAAAACAAAAGCTTGGGAAACATATTGAGAAGTTTAGTGTATGACAATCCTAAGCAATGGGATTTAGCACTTGCTCAAGCTGAGTTTGCTTATAATGACACTCCAAACTGAAGCACTGGGATGAGTCCATTTCAGATTTTTTTTGGAATGAATCCAAGAGGTGTGTATGAACTCAGAAATTTGGGTAAACAAGAGACAAGAAGTGCAAAAGCTGAAGAGTTTGTAGAGCAGATGCAGAGACTACAAAAATATGTCAAAGACAAATAGCAGGAAAGCAATGGAAAATAAAAACAGAGAGCTGATATGAAGAGGAGAGAAAAATAATTCCAAGTGGGAGATCTAGTGATGGTATACTTGAGAAAAGAAATATTTCCTATTGGGACTTACAATAAACTAAAGATGAAAAAGATAGGACCATGCAGAATTGTGAGGAAGTTTTTAACTAATGCTTATGAAATTGAATTGCGAGAAGGGATTGGAATATCACCTATCTTCAATGTTGCAGATTTTTATCCATACAAGGAGACAGAGTAAGAGCTATAGAAGGAACCTATAGGAGATGAAGTTCAAACTTTAAATTGGGAAGAACAAATGCTGAAGGCAGTCAAGAAAGAGGTGGAAGCTATTTTGGAGAAAATAGTATCCAAAAGAACCAGAGGACAAGTTTATTTTCAGTATTTAGTCAAATGGAAGGGACATCTAGTGGAGCATGCTAGTTGGATAACAACAACAGAATCACAAAAGTATCAAGTAAAGCCTGAAAGTTTGATGAAGAATTATTTTCTTCCCCGGGAGTCTCATGCAGGAGCATCCAGACTTAGCCAGCAATGTGATTGTATGTTCACATGTTGTGGCTAACAGGAGATGAATTTCATTAACCTCAGTGGTCAAAAATCAATTTTAGTAGAGAGGGTTGGATCTCTCGAATTAATATTTATCTCAATTATTGTAATAATTAGAATATTTTATTCTTTTTAGAATAGGAGATAAGTTGTTAGTATAGGTGTGTATTAGAGCTTGAGAATAGGGATTTAATGGTTGAGTTGATAAAAATAGATATTGAGTTGTCAATGCAGTTAGGATAGGATTTGATTCATAAAAGAGGAAAGAATGCAATGACAGAGAGATTAGATGATCGAGAACAAAGTGTGTAAGCAACAGTTTGAGTGAGAGATGGGGTTTGAGATTGAAACAGAGGTCAAACAAACTATTGTAATCGAGCCAAGAGGGCCAAGACTCTGTAATTTCCATTTTATTGAATAAATTATTAAGTGTGTTGTTGCATGTTATTCCTGGTTAGAAATTCATTCGTATCTGTGTATCAACGTTCTGGCCTTAATCGAGTATTTTTCTCTGTTTAAACATATTATTTATAAATCGCAGTCGATTAGTGTTAAGGGTTAATATTGTACATAAGCGCTAAACTTTTCTGTAAAGTTACTTTCTTAAGGTTTTGATTTAAGCATGTGGGTTGTATTTGATAACTGGGAAGTGGTATCTCGCACGGCCAAAAGGTCGTAAATCGTATTTGGAAAATTCACGTGATTAAACTTAGCACGAGAAAACCACTTTTCTCTCACGCTCTCGAATTGATTTCGGTTGTGCAAGAATCTGCGTGAGATTACACGACAGTTGTTCGATTGGATGGGTCACATCAACGGTGGAGATTGTCTAGGTTAGTTGGTGAGTGGACGATGCGATATGCGTTAGATCTAGAGAAGTGAGATCAACACTGCAGATTGAAACGCTTGATAAAATAAAAATTCAATGAGGGATCGATAGGGATTGGGCAGATAAGTGGGACCCTTATGGGGAAAATTCACGTACAAAATCTATTTGTGTGTAGCTGATTGGTTACAAAGTTAACCAGTAGTATAATTCCAGACTACCACCCCATTTCCATCAACCTGATGCGTCATAATATAATCATAATTTTAGATATTTTTACAAGAATATAATCAAACATTTTACATTTTTTCTATTATAGATTACCAATATTTGCCAAGGTTTCTAAACTATCAATAGGTATCCATCCTTAGAATTTTTGCTACTGGACAATGAAATCTCCCCACTAATTTCCTTAACCAACTAGCTATTTGAAATGCTTGTTGACTTGTTTCCCTATAAATCACTATTTGTTACTCTTTTGCATTTCAAACATGTTATAAAATATATGTATCAGTGATACAACTACAATCTATATTTTTTTATCGTGCTAATGATTTGCATGCAGTATTGATGGTGTACAATAGATTTCTTCCACTGAAGCTTGAGGAAAAGTTAGGGTATTAGTAAACAATTAGGTGGAAACCACATGTGAAAACGAAACAATTACCATCCTTGGTATGGTAATGACGATTGAATTTGTCAGACCAGGCAGTAACTCCTCAACCAAAATTGATTAATGTGTATTATTCCTTCAGGTAGGTCTTTATTATATACATGAGGGAGAGACTGTTCACTTCATCTCCTAATGACTGTTCATATTACTTATTTATCTATTTACATTATATTCACCCAATCCTAATGATTAGGTGTCAACATTACCCCCTTAATATTAGGGGATGTTGGTGAGTCCAAGCATCATTCTAAATCGTTCAAGCTTTTCTTTTCCAAGCGCTTTGGTGAATATGTCTGCAATTTTCTCATTAGTGGAATAATGACAGAGATGGATTGTTTTGGCCTCAACATGATGTCGAATCAGATGATATTTAGTATTGATGTGCTTCGTTCGATCATGGAACTTTGGGTTCTTGGCCAACTTTATTGCAGAGGCATTGTCAATCATGAGTCGAGTTGATTGTACTTGTTTTACCTGCAAATCTTCAATAATTTTCCTGAGCCACACAATTTCTTTTGTTGCTTCAGCTGCTGCCACATATTCTGCTTCTGTTGTTGAATCTGCTGGAACTGATTGTTTGCGTGATCTCCAAGAGACACCTCATGATCCAAGACTCATAACATATCCTAAAGTAGATACCCCAGTTTCTTTATCTCCATCGAAGTCTGAATCAGAGTATCCAATCAAGTTGAAGCTGTCCACCTGTGTATACTTAATTCCAAAGTCTTCAGTTCCCTTCAAGTACCTTAGAACTATTTTTGCAGTAGACCAATGTCCCTCACAAGGCTTTTGCATAAACCTGGAAAAGATTCCAACAGCAAATGAAATGTCTGGTCTAGTAGTAGTTAGGTAGTTGAGACTTCCTACAAGTTGTCTATACTTTGTTGCATCCTCAAATTCTTTTCCTTCAATAGATGTGAGCTTTAAGTTTTGTTCCATTGGAGTAGTAAGAGGATTGCATTCTGTCATGCCAAACATGTTTAACAAATCTCCAATGTACTTCTTTTGAGAAAGAAATATGGACTTCAGATGTTGAGTTACTTCAATACCAATATAGTAATGAACATAGCCCAAATCAGTCATTTCAAAACTTTTCCCCAATTCCTTCTTTATGGATGCAATGTAGCTTTCATTGTTCCGTGTCATCAAAATATCATCTACATATACCACAAGATATACAATTGTTTTGCCAACTTTCTTGACAAATAAAGTTGCATCATCAAGATCATAATGTTTGAAATTGAGTTTCAGAACATGCTTAGTTAGTTTTTCATACCAAGCTCGCGGTGCTTGTTTGAGGCCATACAAGGACTTCAGAAGTTTTCATACTTTATGTTCATGTCCTTTCATAGCAAATCCTTCAGGCTGAGACATAAAAGCATTCTCTTTTAGATCTCCATTTAAGAAAGCAGCTTTTACATCCATTTGATGGACTTTCCAACCATTCTGAGATGCTAGGGCAAAGAGTGTCCAGATGGTAGCCCATTTTGCTATGGGGGCAAAAGTATCCTCATAATCGACCCCTTCCTTCTATGCAAAACCTTTTGCCACAAGCCTAGCTTTGTGCTTGTCAAGTGAGCCATCAGCTTTATACTTGTTTTTGTAGACCCACTTGCAGCCAATTGGTTTGATTCCTAATGGAGGATCAACCAGCTTCCAAGTGCCATTCTTTATGAGGGAATCATACTCCTTTTGCATCGCTTCTTTCCATTCATTATGAGAAGCAGCTTCTTTGAAGGAAGTTGGTTCAAAATCTGTAGACAAGTTCAATTCACAATCATAAGAAACATCCATATCAACAGGTGAATTAGAGTCATCTACATCACCTCCATTTTGCCGGTTTGAATTTTTAGTTCCTGTCTTTCCAACCTCATCAGGATGAACAATTTCAAGTGTCTTTGTCAGCCACTTTGGGGGACCTTTCTTAGATGGTCCGGGATGCTCCGTTGATTGAGTTGGGACTGAATCAAGATTGAGTCTCCCAATTCTATCAATCACATCACTTAAAGCATCATCCATTATTGGAGTTTCATGCAAGGGAGAGTGTTCTTCAGAAGAAGATTCCACATGTTGATCTAGTATAGGAATCCCCCCTTCAAGATGTGGAATCTGATTATCAAATTCTTGAAATGATTTTTCTTTTGCGAATCTATCTAAGCAATCAAGTTGCCGCTCAAGAACATTTTCAGTTTTGGATGATTCAAGAAAAATTACATCTCTAGATACAACAAACTTCTTGCTTACTTCATCATAGAGATGTTATGCTTTGGAGGTGTTTGAATACCCCAGGAAGATACATTTATGACTTCTAGCACCAAGTTTGTTTCTATGTACCTTTGATATCAAGGCATAACAGGTGGAACCAAAGACCCTGAGATGATTTATTGAAGGAACATGTCCATACCACATTTCATATGGAGTCTTATTTCTAATAGCATTAGGTGGACGTCTACTCTTTATATATGCAGCACATAGAACAACATCAGCCCAAAACATTATATTTAAATTTTTGAAGAAGAGCATGGATCGTACCATATTTAAGATTGTCATGTTCATTCTTTCAGCTACACCATTCCGTTGGGGATTATAAGGCACAGTTGTTTGATGTTTGATCCCATGTTGGCGAAGATAGTTTTCAAATTCATTTGATGTGTATTCTTTTCCATTATCAGTGCAAATAGACCCAATATGAGATTGTGCATCATTTTCAATCCATTTATGAAAATTCTTGAATGTTTGAAAAGCATCAGATTTGTTCTTCAATAAATAAACCCAACACATTCTGGTGTAGTCATCAATAAATGTCATGATATATTTATTTCCATTTGTGTTATAGACATATTTGGGCACTGCAATCCCAATCTCATATTTCCATAAACCAAGGGCATCTAAGCCCGTAAAAGTTTTGTTTCATACCCTAAAGGAACAAGGTCAACTGATTATATCATCTCCCAAAAGTTATCCCTAAAAAACTAGTCATAACTAGTCAAAACTGGACCATACAGACTGCTCAGTGCTAATGGTGTGATGCATACTGAAAAGCCCTTCTATAGGGTGCGATGAGCGAGAGCAAACAAATGGCAGAGGTAGTTTGCTAGGTGGAAACCCAGATAATCTTCTAGAAACTGCCCATTTGACACTTGCCTCTCTGAATTCACCCAGGGATGAGTAATAGATCATGAAATCTCCAAGTGGAACCGAGAACTATCAATGAAATGAAACTAATCAAGATCCCAGAAGCTAACTCACCCACTTGCAAATATCTATATATGGATCCCTCATCCTAGAGATCCAGAGGCTGGAATTTTGTATTTTGTAAGGAAGTGTTGTTGGTTTCTCTATGAAACATTGTATCGTTGGGTGATCTAGCTTTTCATGAGGTGAAGAGGGCTTTCATGCTGGGAGGATGGCAATGGATCAGACAGCTTGGCTGTAATCCTCTCTTCTACTACTTCTATCAATAAAGCTATTTGAGTTTTCCTCCATATACTTGTATATCTCTGAATATTGTATTTGTGTATGAATTTGTACGGTTAATATACATATGATCCTATATTGTTTATGTCTATAGATCTCTATGCTTTGATGGTATTTTGCTGCTTTGACTCTACAAGTGTTCTTCGAAGTGGGACAAGTGAGGAAGGAGTGGCGAAAGCTCTATCAAGGGAGGGAGAAAACAAGCAAGGAGCCAAGCAAAAGACTGAGGTTGGTACTCTCTACTTCCCTCTCGTATATCTCTCATAAAGGAAAACAAAAGTGACTTTAAATTGTTTGTTTCTAAGATAGCTACCCCTCTTAGTGGGACTAGCAGCTCTGAATGGACACTAGTTTTCCTGATAACAAAATGGCGACTCCACTAGGGAGTGAATAGTTTTTTTGTTTGTTTCTATTTGTTTTCTTTATAAACTACAGACGGAGCATGACGTTAAACCAACTAGCCTTCGAACTGCTTTTGTTATGCAACTTCAAGGTAGATCAATGTTGCTTCAGTCCATCTCCAGGTTTGTTTATGAACTAAACAACTAACTTGCAAACATCCTAAGTGCCCTGGTGGTAGCTCAAATAACCTCATTAGATCAACCCCTATACTTTGTGTTTACTTTCTATCATTAGCTCAGCCTAAATCCCTAAACTTAGCTGCAAACTGTGAGTGAAAACCAAGCTCAGTCTCATCCCTGGACCATCGCACTGTCTCTCATTGGCAACCTGGATGCATCGCACCTCCCATGTGTTGCAGGTGAGATGCATCCCTGTTTCCCTGTGTTATAGGTGCGATGATTGAGTAAGACTGTTTCTGCCTCCAGATATTGGTTTTTTCTTCATTGTCATCACCTTTATTCAGTAGTTTTGCTGCCTATGATTAGTATATCACTATTGAAACTCCATTCCTTTGCATTATTCAGCCTCCATTGATAAAGAATTGTGAATGTTTTTTATGTATTTTTCATCATTTACAGTTCTCCTTCACAAACAGTAGCTTAATCGAATTGTCGTCTTTTGATTTGAAAGTGTCGCAAGTGTCGTTTTCAGTCAAAGAAAAGAGTGTTGTAAAGTCTTCCTCTTTTAGATAGTCTATTACACTTTTTCCATTGTATTTGATTTGGATTATCAGTATTTCAAGTGTCGAAAGCAATTTTAAATTCGAAATCACAAAGTGTCGTCTTAGTCTTCCTTTCGTTTTTTGAATTCGAAATCGCAAAGTGTCGTATTAGTCTTCCTTTCGTTTTTTGAAGAGAAAATTGTTAGTACTATCACCTTGAAAGAAAAATAGTTTAGATCTGTACTTAGTTTTCTTTTGTCATTCTCACATTAAGGAAATTGAAAAAAAATACATGCATGTGCATTTGCATTTAGACTGCATGCAGAAATTGATTTAGGAAAAGTGCATCTAGTGTGTGCTCTCTGCTCTATGTTGAAAGAATTTTACTTCTCTTTCCTTAGTAGCTAGGATTTTCATTGCAAAAAGAAAGTAAACAACTGTTTATCGTCTTAGATTGCATATTTAGGAATTGTATATCTACATCACCTAGTGAACCTTAAAGGCAAACTTCTTAAGAAAGATCAACTATAAAATAAACCTCAATGAACATAAAAACGCTTTGGAACCTAATGCACAACATTTAGAAGTATAGGCTAGAGACTTATTCCGGCATCGTAAAGCCTGGTAACTATCGCTTTCATTGTAGGTTGGGTGATTCCTCCTCTTTGAGATGACAAGTGCCAGTACGGACTTGTGCTCCCACGTACCATCGAGTATATATTGGGAGACCACAATATGATATATCCTTTATCCTTAGGAAGCCGTGTCTGTCACCCTATCGATTGCAATGCACTGAACACAACATTCGGGAAGATTGACTGCCATACCTTAAAAAGTATTTTGTAGTTTTGCGATTGGTTTGGTAGTCCCTCTATCTAGATTTCTAGAGAAGTCACTTTCGTTCCTTTTCAGACTCCTTAAAAGAAAAGGTCCATCTGAGCACTTGTCACTTCAGGCTCATTAAAAATCGAAGGCAACTAGAGTCATCTTTAGCCTTTTCTCGACTCTTAAAAATTGAAAAAGCAAGTTGTTTCAAAGTGTCATAACATTTATTTTAATCGAAATAACGTCACCGTTCCCTCGTTGGTCTTAGGTTGAGAAAATGGAGTCTACCAATCAAGGATTTCCCCCTTGGGGGAGATCCTAGTCCTCTCTCCTCCTGGGGAGATGTTGGTGTTCCACACATGGCTACATTGTCCCTTCCAGGACTCACAATTGGCCTGCCAGTATGGCTTTTCTTGACCTCTGTCGTTCAAAACACCAGAATCCCTCAACAATCAAATCAGCAACGAGATGATCCTGAAGTTGCTCCCCCACTTTCTACTTTATTTGTTTCTCCCTCTCCTTCTTCCTCTTCGCTTGGTGAAACTAGTAACACTAAAAACCAAGTAACTAAGAAGAAAAAGAAAGGGAAGGAGAAGAAGAATAAGAAGCCAACGGCAAAAGGGGGCGACCATGCATCATCTGGCAAAAATCCACACACTGCACCATCCAAACCTAAATCTCCATGTGTCATTTGCAAAGGAGACCACTATCATCGAGATTGTCCTTGCATCCCATGGATCTTAAGGGATTGGTCTCCCTTCTTGCACAATCTGGTGTCCTCAACCTCTTACGATCATGTTGAGAGGACATCGTCAACTAGTGAAAACAAAGTCAATGGACAAAAAGGAAAATTTACATTTCCTTGTCGACTATGTGAAGGTGATCATGCCCTCCACTGTTGTCCCTTCCTGGACGAAGCTAAAAGAGTCTTGGATAACCGTCCTGCTTCACCGCTACGGCTTCCTCCTGGATACAAGAAACTCTTTCTAAGTCCATCGCTAGTTGAAAATCCAACTAACACACCTTTATTGTCTATCGAAGCACCTATCATTGAAGATAAACCCTCTGAGTCTACACCAAACCAAAGTTAATAGGTCAAGACGGCAGTCGACCCAGTCTTCTCTTCAGAAGGTCCACCTTCAGATGATTAGTCACCAAAGAGAATGAGGACGAAACTGTTCAAATTCTTTTTGTCAACACATAATCAGATGAACCTAGGGTCAATCTACCCATTCCTTTACCGCAAGAAGGAAGTTCGTCAGAGATTCATCCGATTGGAATCCGATTGAAGTCCCTCCTCCAAGCAATCTAGTTGTTTCCTTCGATTGGAATCTACTAGGGAGACCCCACCTACCGTCTAATGTACCATTCCGAATCAAAGTACGAGCTTACAGAATGATCATGGCAGGCACTATCATAGATGAAGGGGCTTTCGTGAGTATCCTTTCCTCAACTTCTTGGAAAGCGCTTGGTTCGCCATCGCTTCTGCCTGAGATTCGAAATCTATCAGGCTTCAACAAAGGAACTAGTCGATAGTTAGGGATCCTTCCAAATTTGCCTATAACTTTGAGAAGGAAAACCGTTTATCTGAACGTAATGGTAGTCCAAGGGCCTTTATATTACAATATACTCCTTGGGTGTGACTACATTTATAGCATGGGAGCTATTGTTTCCTCACTCTTTCGAGTGATGTGTTTCCCATGTGAAGGCAGAATGGTCCAGCTTATAGACCAGCTTTCATTCCCTGGTTAAAACACAGCTACTAGTCAAATGCCATCCCTAACTAGTCTTTTTGCACAAGGAATGTCTCATCAATCTCTAGTCCATCCACCCGATGAGCGCGAGTGATTCGGTGAATGTTACTAAACCCAGGAGGCATGCGCCCTGGTTTGCTTCGGCAGGAAAACCCCAGATGTAAGGTAGGTTTCCATGTAGGAATATGACTAGTCTGACAATCCTATATGTTTAGGAAAATGGATCGGTCTAGAAAAGGATTCCCCTATCAAAGGTTAGGTGATTGGAACTTGAATCACCTTCCTCCATTTCGATGGACAAATTCGAGGAAGCGTTTTATCTGCTACGCAGATGGAACAATCTTGATAATGCAAGAACTTCCGTATGGTAACCTGGAAGCTCTATTTTGTTATACCTGGGGGCATGCAAACCTTTTTGCATGCAAGTGAAAAGCGACCATTTATTTTCTTAGTTTGTAGCCTCTTAACCCTTTAAACTCGTAGGTTGGTCATTCCTATCTTGCATAAAAAAAGGCTTCGGAGCAAAGTTTCGAATGGGGCAAGCTCCCTAAAAAATGAACCTATCGATGAGACATCCTTATTATATGACTGGCATGAGCAATGTTTCTGCAAAGTTCAAGCTCGTTAAAAAATAAACCTAGTAATGAGCATATGTTCCCCCCAAAGTTTAAGCTCATTAAAAAATGAACCCATCCCTCGGTAAATAACCATTGCGATCACATAATTATCAGCTTTTGAACCTTCATCGTGTTCTTACCATCACCTCCACTCTTTTTTAGCCAATCATACGCCTCCATTTGATTGTTTACCCTTTTGAGGAACAACTGTGATGAGTGATTCTATTAGCCACCTTCTTTACACTACCGTGATTGAAAAAAAAGTTCCAAACCTTACCTGGAACTAGTTGCTATCCAAAGAAAAAAACATCACTCGTTCCTCAAAAAATGAGTCTCCTTTAAGATTTTTTCATCTGACTTGTAAAATATGAAAAGATTGTAGAGCAATTGGCCTCTCCAGCTCGTTAAAGTCATTGGAAGTGCCATCCCTCCTCTTTATTTTAATCTTTTTGGACCTGAGGGATCATTACACAAAAATATCGAGCGTTTGTCTTGTTCGGCTCGTTAAACTGTCGAAAATTCATCCCTTTCATATTATTTAATACTTTTTCAGACTTAAGGGATTATACTACGAAAAAGGACTATTGGAGATGCCTTTTCGTCTCTTTTTAGACTCTCTAAAATTGAAAAGGACCGAGTTATCTGTTGGAAATAATACTGAGGGGGGGGGTGATGAATCAATATTATTAATTTCATTTTCTATAAACCATCCAGATTTATGCTTTAAATTATTCTTCCGAAATTGATAATTGACTTGTATGTCAGTACCATAAAATGATGAACAAGAACAGTTAAAAACAGATTGTCACACAACGGAACACCAAATATAAGGTGGAAACCCAATGTGGGTGAAAACCACCTACTGCAATATGTCTCTATCTTCTTTCAAATAGAATTTCTTTTACAATGAATTTGTACTGGAGCAATCCTTTACTAGTACGCAGGCTGCAACCTGCAGAGAGCTACAACCCTCTCTCGTTTTCCAGTCTCTCCTGGAAGGGAGCTACAACCCCCTACTTCGTTCAAGGACCACGTTTCATTAATTTTCAGACTGGATCCAAGAAGATCAAATGGTCATCAAGTATAAACAAATCTTCAGAATTACCCAAGCATCAGATCAATATATATTTTCTTTATACAGCAGATCTTTCAAAATCACCCAAGCGCCAACCCAAGCACTAGATCAAAATATAAATAAATGCACGATCTGGTCACCCATCAGAACATAATGCAGAGGATATACATCTAACAGTGCACCCGGAGGCTAGGCATAAGATAAACCCAATATGCGCACCCAGAACCTGAACTGCAATACACCCAAAGCAATGCAATTTCTCTCGAAGAAATGTCTAAACTTCAAGTCTGCGATCCTTTGCTCTGTTCTACGCGCATTCTACTTGATCAGTAATTTCTCCTTACCTGATCACAAGAATGCCAATCAATTCTCCCTTAAGATCTTCAATTCATAATCGATGCCTTGCCAAAGGATCTCTTTTCTTCTTATATAGTCATGCTTTTGACAAAACCACGAGTCAAAACCAGAGGATCTAAAATCCTGAGGCTCACTTGCTTTGACCGATGATAGCGGGAAAACAAGTCCAAACAACAAAAGGCGGACTTTAAACTTAATGCACCCATAACAATAATATATCGGGTCCGCTCCTTATCGCTGTATAACATCGTCTATTGCCGATCGCCGATTCGATGGATCAGATGCAACATAGCCATTAACCATGCCTTATATATATGTCGGGTCCGCTTCTTATCGCTATATAAGATCGTCTATTGCTGATGGCCGATCCGATGGATCGGATGCGATACGGCAATTAATCTTGCTTTATAAATATATCGGGTCCGCTCCTTTCATCGCTATCGGCGATTAGATGCGGAAAGCCTTTATAAAATGGGCGAATACCACGGATGCGATATTAATATATGATGCTTTTAATCCCTCCATCGGGTCCGCCACCTCTTATCACAATCGAAGGATTGGGTGGGCGATCCTTTATGCATTGTGGATGCGATATTGTTATAGACTGCCTTTAATACCTCCATCGGGTCCGCCTCCTCTTATCGCAATCGACATTCAGGTGAGGCAGGGCTTTTAAGCACTGCGATATATGCCGGACACGATATTATTATACACCAAGTTTTAATGCCACCATTGGGTCCGATCGCAATCAGAGGTTTCAGCGGTGTCACATAGCGGAACCCCTGATCAGCGACACTGCGATATATGTCAGACGCGATATTATTATACACCAAGTTTAATGCCCCATCGGGTCCGCTCGTAATCGGAGGTTTCAGTGGTGTCACAAAGCGGAACCCCCGACGCGCATATATGCCAAAATATATGAAATGCTTTTGATTATCATATATATGGGATTTGGGCACCCAACAACTCTCGATAGTGTTAATACATGCATATATGGGTTTTAATTGCCTGAACAACTCCCGATAGTGTTAATGTATGAGAATGTGCCTCTATTGCACTGATAAGCTCCCAATGACTCAATGACTCCCGATAACTGCTTCTTTGGCATATTTATACATATGTAAAGGGCTCCTCTTGTCTCCTCTTGGCTCTTCTTGTTGTTTTCTCTGTTTATCTCCTTTGTAGATGTAGATAAGCGAGATGTTTGTCTATGAGAGGGTTGCCATCAAGTTCAAAACATGTCCATAATGCCATAATGCGAACAATCTCCCCCTTTGGACTTGATGGCAACAACACTGACCAAAAATCACTCTCCCCCTTTCACATCAAGGGAAAAGGGCAGATACCTGCTTCTCCTGATTTCTTCCCCTGAGAACCTGTTCCGCCTGATTATGAACTGGACTCTGAAAGTGACATCAACTTCAGAGTTTTCTAGTAAACATTTCATTCCACAGCAGTTGGTAACACCATGTTCTTTATGATAGAAAGTCAGGCTATTCTGGCTACGTATAATAAGAGACCGCCCTGTTTTTCCCTTCAGCTGGTCCTGTTAATTGAACTCGGCACCTTTATTGCCATGGATATTGAGACAACCAAGAACATATTACTCCTTCTGTAATACTATAATGCCAACAATGAATTATGCTCCCCCTGAACCTTGTACGCTTATACCCCATAAGAACCTCGCGTACAAGCGCCAATCTGAGAATTAACAACAGGATGATGCGTCGACAACCCCCAGCTTTTGCCTAAGGTATTCAAAAGTTTCCCTGGGCAATGGTTTGGTAAATATATCAGCCACTTGTTCCTTAGAAGAAACATATTCCAACTTGACCTTTTGTTCAAGCACTTGTTCCCTGAGAAAATGATACTTGATCGGTATGTGCTTGGTTTTTGAATGCATGATTGGGTTCTTTGAAATGCTGATTGCACTTGTATTATCACATAAGATGGGGATAGGTGGAGTACAAGTGATTTGAAAATCCTGCAAGGTCTGCATCATCCAAAGAAGTTGAGTGCAACAGGATGTGGCAGCTACATATTATGCTTCAGCTGTAGATAAGGCAATTGAACTCTATTTCTTGCTGAACCATGATACTAGTCTAGAACCCATAAAGAAAGCACCACCACTTGTGCTCTTCTTGTCATCCACACTTCCGGCCCAATCTGCATCTGTGTAAGCATGGAGTGTGAGATCTGTCTTTCTAGGATACCATAAGCCATAGTTTTGAGTACCTTGAAGATATTTGAAGATTCTCTTAACTGCCTGAAGATGAGTTTCCTTAGGATTGGCCTGAAATCTTCCAACTATTCCCACTACATGCATGATGTCTGGTCGGGTACCTGTCAAATAAAGTAGACTTCCAATCATAGATCTGTAGGTTGGTTGATGAACTGCTGTTGATTCATCATTCGCACTAAGACTGCATCCTGTAACCATGGGGGTACATACTGGTTTTGAATCTTCCATGCCATACTTCTTCAAAATCTGCTTGAGGTACTTTGTTTGAGACAAGAAGATACCATCTTCATTTTGTTGGATTTGCAATCCAAGGAAGTATGTCAGTTCTCCTAGCAGGGACATTTCGAATTCTTTCTGCATTACCAAGGCAAAGCTTTGACTCATAGCTTCTTCATTGCTGCCAAAGATAATATCATCTCCATACACAACAAGTATTAGCAATTTGTCATTTTCAATTTTTATATAAAGATTGCTATCTGCTGATCCTTTTGAAAAACCTTGTTGATGAAGATATTTGTCCAAACGGTAGTACCAAGCCCTTGGAGCCTGTTTAAGACCATAGAGAGCCTTTTCCAATCTGCATACAAGATTTGGATCATTTCCAAGAATAAAACCATCTGGCTGCTCAATGTATACTTCTTCTTCTAAGTCTCCATTTAGAAAAGCTGATTTCACATCCATTTGAAAAACTTTGAACTTTTGAAAGCTTGAGAGAGCAAGGAACATTCGGATGGCCTCAAGTCTTGCAACAGGAGCAAAAGTTTCTTCAAAATCTATTCCTTCTTGTTGGGCATACCCTTTACACACCAGTCTTGCCTTGTTTCTAATTACCTCCCCATTTTCGTTCAACTTATTTTTGAAAATCCATTTTGTTCCTATGACATTCTTATCCTTTGGTCTAGGAACCAACTCCCAAGTGTTGTTCTTTTCGATCTGTTCAAGTTCTTCATCCATTGCCTTGACCCAACATTCATCCTTGCATGCCTCTCTTACATTTTGTGGTTCAGTGGAGGAGAGTAATGCCAAATAGCTTGAAGCTTCTGCAGTTGATCTTCTTGTTTGTACGCCTGCCTCTTTTTGTCCCAAAATTTGAGATTCTGGATGATTCTTCTGTACATACCTGGATGGAGTCTTCTCTTCTATCATTATCTGTTCTTCGGGTGCCTCTTGAGGTTCTTTTTCTTCATCATTGGTCTGATTTGGAGGGTAGTCTTCATCTTCTTCGATATTTTCATACCTTACTTGCCTAGGAATGTATCCCTTTTCATCAACCACTACATCAATGCTGTCAACAATTCTTCCAAGTCTCTTATTGTAACACTTATATGCTTTGCTGTGAGGAGAATAACCAAGGAGAATGCCTTCGTCTGCTCTAGGCTCAAGTTTGCCAAGCTGTTCATCAGTATTCTTAATATAGCATTTGCTCCCAAAAATTTTGAAGTGCTTTACGGAAGGAGTCTCACCATACCAGAGCTCATGCGGAGTTTGAGTGTTGTTCACTCGGACATTTGTTTTGTTGAGAATAACAACCGCAGCAAATGCAGCTTCACCCCAGAAGGTTGTGGGAGTTCCAGACTCATCAAGCATAGCATGAGCCATTTGTTGGATTGTTCTGTTCATCCTTTCCACAACTCCATTCTGCTGAGGAGTCCTAGCTGTAGAGAATTCCCTTCTTATTCCATGTTCTTCACAGAAATCGAAAAATTCATTTGAGGTAAATTCCCCACCTCTGTCAGACCTGAGGCACTTAATTTTGTAATCTGATTCATTTTCAACCAAGGCTTTGAAAGACTTGAACTTTTCGAATGCTTCGTCTTTGTGCTTCATAAGTCCTAACCGAACCATCCTAGAGAAGTCATCAATGAATATTATAAAATATTCTTCTCCTCGCGGTGACCTTGTCCTAAATGGACCACATACATCTGTATGTACCAGCTCAAGAGGCCTGCTAGCTGATCCTTCCTTTTCAGGAAAGTTAGTTCTGGTTTGCTTACCAAACTGACATGATTTGCATATTGTGTTGTCTGGAATTTTGATGTCTGGAAGACCACGGACTGCCTGGTATTTGCATGATTTCCTTATTTGTGAAAAGCTTAGGTGCCCCAACCTCCGGTGCCATAACCAATGTTCATCGTCCTTGCTCAAATAGCATTACTGTTGTCCTTCTTCAAATATGTATAAATTATTTGGAGTTCTTCTGCCTTTGATCACTATTTTTCCTGTATTGAGATCACGAACACTACATCCATTTGATCGAAATATTACCTCCATTCCTTGATCGCACATCTGACTGACACTCAGTAGATTATGCTTCAAGCTATCAACATACAAAACATTTCTAGCCTTGACCTTTTCTTTCAACTGAGCAGTGCCTTTTCCTTTTATCGCTACTAGAGTATCATTTCCAAAAGAAACCTTCTTTCCCTTCTCTAGAGTAGTATATGATTCAAGTTTTTCTTTATCACCTGTCATATGCTTCAAACATCCGCTGTCAATAAACCATAAATTTTCCTGTCCTTCTGCATAAAAAGCTATTCCACATCTTCTTGGTTGTGGTTCCTTCATTCTCCATGTTCTGGCATTCGGGCTTTGTTCCTTCTGAGTTGTCTTCCGAAACCTGCTCCTGCATTCAGATTCTTCATGACCGAAGTTATTACAAATATAACATTCAATTTCACTTTCAAGGGTGGAAAAATTGTTATAGGTCCTTTTCTTGATTCCAGACATACTTCTTTGTTTTTGAGCTTCTCTAGTCATGATTGTCTTATAGGCAACACATTGAGCTGCTTTGTGACCAAAGTTATGGCAAGAGAAACATTTCCCATTGAATAAACTTCTGCGATTATCAAATCTGTCATCCAACCGATTGTAGTTTCTACCAACATCCATTCTGGAGGAAAATTGGGAAGATTTTACCTGTGGCTGGTTGTAGCTTCTGTTTGTAGCTTGCATCCGATTTTCTTGATAGTTTTTGTTCGTCCTTGAGATAAACTGTCCCTGATTTACTTGATGATTTCTATTAGGCCTTGCTCGCTCCTTCTTGCTGCATCAAGATAACTTTTGGAGGTGGATGCTTGAGATGCTTCTCCATTATATCCCAGACCTGTCTTGATTAATGGAGAACACTGCACATTGATGATCTCATCCAGAGTTTCAGATCCTTTAACAAATTTAAGATTAAGAGCTTTTGTCTTCTCAATCTCTTTTCTAAGACCAACAATTTCACATTCCAATTTTTCAAGATGTTTTTCTCTTTCAGCTAGTTGACATTGCAAAGATTCAATAATCACATTTTTCTCTTCTAAGCAAATTTTGAGATTACACATTTCTTCATAAAAACCTTCTTCATCTATAGCATCCATGTAGTCATCATCCTCAAAATCCATTAAGAGTTTATAGTCATTACCTCGTTCATCTTCGTCACTATTTGAGAGTCCATCACTATCTTCATGAGTGTAATAGCTTTTTCTGTTAGCATTCTGTTTCTTGTTCCATCTAATAGGTTCCTTTCCCTTGTCATTCTTTTCTTTATGAGGACATTTGGCAGCATACTGACCCACTCTTCCACATGCAAAGCATTTGAAAGGTAACTTACCTCGGAATCGTCCAGCACCCCGTTGGAGATTTTTGACAAAATTTGATTCTTCTTCTTCTTCTGACACGTGTCCTGATTCATAGTATTCTCCTTTGCCTGAAGCCTTGAAGGCAGCTTCTCTCCTGTCTGATGGACCTCCTTTCTTGATTTCATAAGCAGTAAGAATTCTGTGCAGTTGTCACATTTTAAGACTTTGTAGATTCTCCTTTTCTTCTATTACAGAAACTTTAGATTCAAACCTAGGTGACAAAGATCTTAGAACCTTTTCAACCACAACAACCTCTTTTATTTCTTCTCCCAAGTTTTTCATACAATTAACAATCTCATCTACACGAAGAAAATAGTTAGCCACACTTTCATCATTATACATCTTGAGATTTTCATACTGAATCCTGAGGGTTTGAAGTTTTGCTCGTTTTACCTGATCATCTCCTTCATAGCTTAGGAAAATCTTGTCCCATATTTCTTTTGCTAATTTTAACTGCATAACTTTCATGAATTCTGATTGAGATAGACATCCTAGAAGAGTATTGACCGCCTTTGCATTTGTTTCATATTTCTTCTTCTCAGCTGGATCTGTAGGAGTAGTTGATGGAAAAGTATACCCTGTTTCTATGATGTCCCAGACTTCCGTACCCAGAGATTGAAGATAGGCAATAACTCTTACCTTCCAATATATGAAGTTTGTCCCATCAAAAATTGGTGGCTTGATTGATGCTTCCCTCTCGTAGTTGCTCATGATGAACGACCTTCAAGCGATCAAGCTTCTTCAGAAAGACCTGCTCTGATACCAATTGTTGGAAATAATACTGAGAGGGGGGGTGAATCAATATTATTAATTTCTTTTTTTATAAACCATCTAGATTTATGCTTTAAATTATTCTTCCAAAATTGATAATTGACTTGTATGTCAGTACTATAAAATGATGAACAAGAACAGTTAAAAACAGATTGTCACACAACGGAACACCAGATATAAGGTGGAAACCCAATGTGGGTGAAAACCACCTCCTGCAATATGTCTCTATCTTCTTTCAAATATAATCTCTTTTAGAATGAATTTGTATTGGTGCAGTCCTTTACCAGTGCGCAGGCTGCAACCTGCAGAGAGCTACAACCCTCTTTCATTTTCCAATCTCTCCTGGAAGGGAGCTACAACCCCCTACTTCGTTCAAGGACCATGTTTCATTAATTTTCAGACTGGATCCAAGAAGATCAAATGGTCATCAAGTATAAACAAATCTTCAGAATTACCCAAGCATCAGATCAATATATATTTTCTTTATACAGCAGATATTTCAAAATCACCCAAGTGCCAACCCAAGCACTAGATCAAAATATAAATAAATGCTCGATCTCGTCACCCATCAGAACACAATGCAGAGGATATACATATAACAGTGCACCCTGAGGCTAGACACAAGACAAACCCAATATGCACACCCAAAACCTGAACTGCAATACACCCGAAGCAATGCAATTTCTCTCGAAGAAATGTCTAAACTTCAAGCCTGCGATCCTTTGCTATGTTCTACGCGCATTCTCCTTGATCAATAATTGCCCCTTACCTGATCACAAGAATGCCAATCAATTCTCCCTTAAGATCGTCAATTCATAATCGATGCCTTGCCAAAGGATCTCTTTTCTTCTTATATAGTCATGCTTTTGACAAAACCATGAGTCGAAACCAGAGGATCCGAAATCCTGAGGCTCGCTTGCTTTGACCGATGATAGCGGGAAAACAAGTCCAAACAACAAAAGGCGGACTTTAAACTTAATGCACCCATAACAATAATATATCGGGTCCGCTCCTTATCGTTGTATAACATCGTCTATTGCCGATGGCCAATCTGATGGATCGGATGCGACATAGCCATTAACCATGCTTTATATATATGTTGGGTCCGCTTCTTATCGCTATATAACATCGTCTATTGCCGATGGCTGATCCGATGGATCAGATGCGATACGACTATTAATCTTGCTTTATAAATATATCGGGTCCGCTCCTTTCATCGCTATCAGCGATAAGAAGTGGGAAGCCTTTATAAAATGGTCGATTACCGCGGATGCCATATTAATATATGATGCCTTTAATCCCTCCATCAGGTCCGCCACCTCTTATCGCAATCAGAGGATTGGGGTGGGCGACCCTTTATGCATTGCGCATGCGATATTGTTATAGACTACCTTTAATACCTCCATCGGGTCCGCCTCCTCTTAATGCAATCGGCATTCGGGTGAGGCAGGGCTTTTAAGCACTGCGATATATGCCGGACGTGATATTATTATACACCAAGTTTTAATGCCACCATCGGTTCCGATCGCAATCGGAGGTTTCAGCGGTGTCACATAGCGGAACCCCCGATCAACGACACTGTGATACATGTCGGACGCGATATTATTATACACCAAGTTTAATGCCCCATCGGGTCCCCTCGCAATCGGAGGTTTCAGCGGTGTCACATAGCGGAACCCCCGACGTGCATATATGCCGAAATATATGAAATGCCTTTGATTATAATATATATGGGATTTGGGCGCCCAATAACTCCTGAGAGTGTTAATACATGCATATATGGGTTTTAACTGCCCGAACAACTCCCGATAGTGTTAATGTATGAGAATGTGCCTCTATTGCACCGATAAGCTCCCAATGACTCAATGACTCCCGATAACTACTTCTTTGGCATATTTATACATATGTAAAGGCCTCCTCTTGGCTCTTCTTGTTGTTTTCTCTGTGTATCTCCTTTGTAGATGTATATAAGCGAGATGTTTGTATGAGAGGGTTGCCATCAAGTTCAACACATGTCGATAATTCCATAATGCCACCATTATCTTTGTCATTAAACTCGTTAAAACAATAGCAACAAACTTGTGCATGTACACAAGAGCGAGTTTCACTATCGCTAGGCTCGTTAAAACATAGTGACAGGTTTGCCCGAAGGGAAAATTATAGAACAAGCATATGTTATCCCCCTCAAGCTTGACAAAAATAAAGAGGTACTGGTCAGCAATGACTGGGGAAAAAGGGAAGAAAACTTGAATAACTTCATTGGTAGAAAGTTGCTCTTGAACATGACACTTTCACTCCATCACCATGATTGAGTCGGGTTGGGTTATTCCGTTCACTGGTCATATCACCATTGGTCCTCTGTACCATCCATCTTGGGGTTAATTCTACCAATCCATTTCAGTGTCGCCGATATGTTCAGGAGAAGTCACTCAGAGAATTCACCAACCCAGCTGATATCTCATCCGCTGCAATACCTTCACGCTTCATTCCTTCATGACTGCCACCCTAAACCTTGTAACAACAGATCGTTTTCACCTCCACAAAATCATTTTCTCTGTTTCGTGTCGTAGATGTGGGATTCATTAAGGCCCTTCTACGACGGGTCACTTCTTGTCGACATCAACTCATTATCCAAGAAGTTGACCTAGGAACAACCCTTTCAGTACTTTGAAGCTTGCATGTCTCAATGGCAAGTTTCTCACTTCCGGCGACAGGTTTATATCAATGGCCTTCAACCGAAAGATTTTGCGTGGTGTTCGACATCGACTCATGTATTCACACCAGGTGAATTGTACTGCAGTACCTTGAGGTTCATTATCATTATTGGTGATTCCTCTCGCGCCTGTTAATAGCTTACATCATTGGCTGGTAATCAGGCAATGTCTTTCCATGTTCGACACCAGAACATCTTTTCAAATGGATCGACTTGTACTTCAGGCGAACATTGAAGGAGTTTAAAGACCCCGAATCTAGTTTCATCCATCAAGGCTGCGATATATTCAGGAAAATAAAGGCATCAAATGTACATCATAGCTGCACAGATAATCATCCAAGCTAAGGGATGATGGCTCTACCAGAATCATCAGTCTGCCACACAGACGGTTGTCTGTCCTATGTACATGAAAATGAATTTATAAAGATGAGCATGGGAATGCCCGCCTCAGCTATATCATGAAAATATTATGAAGAGAACGTATTTTATTGTATCTTATTATCAGTCACCTTCCAGTTCGAAAAACCTCGGATCCTCATGATAAAGCATTTCACCCGATATCAAAAGATTTACGACCTCATGCTTTAGGGGGCAATTGTTATAGACATATTTGCGCACTGCAACCCCAATCTCATATGTCCATAAACCAAGGGCTTCTAAGCCCCTAAAAGTGTTGTTTCATACCATAAAGGAACAAGGTCAACTGATTATATCATCTCCCAGAAGTTCTCCCTGAAAAACTACTCAAAACTGGTCAAAACTGGACCATACAGACTGCTCAGTGCTAAGGGTGCGATGCATCTCACCTGCTACATGCAAAAAGTGTGATTCATACTAAAAATCCCTTCTGTAGGGTGCGATGAGCGAGAGTAGACAAATGACAGAGGCAGATTTCTAGGTGGAAACCCAAAGAATCTTCTAGGAACTGCCCATTTGACACTTGCCTCTCTGAATTCGCCCAGGGATGAGTAAGAGATCATGAAATCTCCAAGTGGAACTAAGAACTATCAGTGAAATGACACTAATCAAGATCCCAAAATCTGACTCACCCACTTGCAAATATCTATATATGGATCCCTCATCCTAGAGATCCAAAGGCTGGAATTTTGTATTTTGTAAGGAAGTGCTATTGGTTTCTATGTGAAACATTGTATTGTTGGGTGATCTAGCTTTTCATGAGGTGAAGAGGGCTTTCATGCTGGGAGGATGGTGCTGGATCAGACAGCTTGGTTGTAATCCTCTCTTTTACTACTTCTATTAATAAAGCTATTTGAGTTTTCCTCTATATACTTGTATATCTCTAAATCTTGTATTTGTGTATGCATTTGTATGGTTAATATACATCTAATCCTATTTTGTTTATGGTTATAGATCTCTATTCTTTGATGGTATTTTGCTTCTTTGACTCTACAGGTGTTCTTTGAAGCGGGACAAGTGAGGAAGGAGTGGTGAAAGCTCTATCAAGGGAGGGAGAAAACAAGCAAGGATCCAAGCGAAAGACTGAGGTTGGTACTCTCTGCTTCTCTCTCATCTATCTCTCATAGAGGAAAACACAAGTGACTTTAAATTGTTTGTTTCTAAGATAGCTACCCGTCTTAGTGGGACTAACATCTCTGAATGGACACTAGTTTTCCTGATAACAATTTGCAGAAGGAACAGGCATTGGACCACATAAATCTAAATGAATGAGTTCAATTTTTCTATGTGCTCTTGAATTTGAATCATGAAAAGACTATTTGCTATGCTTTCCTAGAATGCAAGCATCACATTGCTTAAGTTTCCTAGGAATTGTAGGCAAACCAGCAACACCATTTTTCTTCAATAAGTGGAGGCTGTCATAGTTCAAATGTCCAAATTTAGCATGCCATAATAAACTTGATGGAAGTGTACCTTCTTCATGATGAGAATTGTATGAGAAATTTTGTGCACAAGCATAGGTACCTTGCAGCTTGATAAGCCTTTCTTCTTCTATTCCCCTCATGACAAGTGAGTGGTCATATGCTTTTCTTACCTCAAGCTTGCCATCAAACATATGAGTGGAGTGACCTTGCTAGTGAATGTGAACCAAGGACAACAAGTTTCTCTTGAGCTATGGGAGATATAGAACATGATACAAAAGAAAGTCTGGAAGACTAGGCAGTTTAAGCCTGATTGTGCCAAGCCCTGATGGCTTGATTTTTGATTGGTCTACAAAGTATACTTCTCCATCAACATTGTCAGTAAATTCTTCAAAAAAATCTTTTCTATAATTCATGTGGTAGGTTGCTCCTGAATCAGGCAACCAATAATTTTTCCAAGAAGCAAGTGAAGCATTAAATAAATCTTCATTTACTCCAATATTACATTGTGCCACAACATAGTGAGCGGATTCAGGTTCTTTACCTTTGTCTGTATCATCAGTTTTACCTTTCTGTTGGTTTCTTTGCTGCTCAATTTTGTCCCATGGTAGCTTGCATGTAGAGGCATCATGTAATCCATTTCTTTTGCAGCGTATGCAGTGCAGATCTGCCTTTTCTCCTTAAGAGTGGCTACCCCCCCTACCTCTGAAATTTCTTCCTCTTCCTTTTCGACCACCTCTTCCTTTGGAAGAATCTTGAGCAAGATTATTCTCTCTATGTGTAGGACACACAAATTTTTTGGAAGATAGAAAACCCTTCTCTTTTTCAACAAACTTCTCCATCATAAAATTTGAACTGAGCCCAAAAATAATTACAATATTCGTAGCAAAACACTAATAGTAATTTGCTATGTCTTTACAAAATGGAATCAACTGCAAACTCTCAATATTCATATATCATGCAATATATATTGTATTCCTTATAACATATTCCACAATATTCATATACCAAGCACGGTCATCGAGTTAATGCACCAGAACAGCAGTGTTCTTGGACAACAAGTAACACGCTACACCTTTATGCAACATATTTCCCTCACCTCATTGTTTATGGGAGAACTAAATGAAAGGCTCCAACATATACCTTCCATATACCCCAATGGTAATTTTATATAATATAATATATGTCCATTAAGAGCTCAACAAATTCATGTGCCTTTATGGTATATGGAAAAGCATCACATATATACATCATGGTCTTTCCCCCTTTTTTTTTACTCCATTATATACCATTTCATACCATATATTTAACCCATCATATTATTCATATATCCAACACACATGCACGGTCCGATTGGTCAACATATATTTAAGTTTGCATACTTCAAGTCAATATAAAAAATGGCATGGAAAACCATAGAGTGTCAAAGCATTTTTTTTTAATACTTCAACACTAGTAGCATACGTACCATTGACCAACGATAAAACTGCTATAATTCAGCTAGAATCTCCAAATGTTGAGGCAAATTTAGGTGGAGCAACAACTTCACCATCTAAAAATCAGAGAAGACCAAGGGTCTATGCAATATGCAGTCACAGAGATACCATGACAGGAGTTCTCCTCATAGTCTTCAGCTCATGACATTCAATGCACTGTGACTAAAATGAATTGTTGATATAGTCACTGCATGTTGCACTCAACACAAGGTATGAATGACCACCATATAACAAGGCAAGAATGACCCTTTCAAGTGTTATTCCTTTCTGCAAGATTCATCGCATGACCTTCAAGAAACAACGCACATAGAGACAGAGGCATTCCCATACTGCTTCAATGCATATCTCCAATGCATTGCAAAGATTGCACTCGAATTAACGCATAGGTACAATGCAGGGCACTCCTTTTAGCCTATGGACCTCGATGGACTCAGATGCACAGAGATTTGAGATTCAAGAAGAATCTAAAATGAAAGTTGAGCGGCAGCAAGGAACTGTATGCATTCAGTGGATAGATGACAGAGTAGGAATAACTCTGAGTGACGGTGAAAATTGCGAGGAAGGTTCATGAAAACAGCCGTGTTCATTCAGATTCTAGACAATACGGAAAAGGTTTTTGGATATGGAGCAGCATCAACGCATAGTAACGAGAATCATTGTAATGAGCAGCATCAACGCATACCATGTCAAACCAGTGTTGTAATGAGCAGCGTTCATAATGTAACGAGCAGGATAGTTCATTACGATAGTTCAACACATGTTAGGCCAGCGTACAACACACAACAGGGACTGTGGAGGGGATAGAGAGTAGTAGGCAGATGGGAGTTACAACTATTTTGGGAGTTGGCTCTGATACCATGTCAGACCAGGCAGTAACCCCTCAACCAAAATTGATTCGTGTGTATTATTCCTTCAGGTAGGTCTTTATTATATACATGAGGGAGATACTGTTCACTTCATCTCCTGATGATTGTTCATATTACTTATTTATCTATTTACATTATATTCACCCAATCCTGATGGTTAGGTGTCAACAGAATTGAAAGAAAGCACATAATGTTTACATATCATGTGTAAGCCATCATTACAAATTGAATTGAAAAATATTTTACACACATTCCACACAAAATTGTAGTGATATGAATCTACAAGTAGTAATCATGAAACCAATGTAATCATCATCTATGTTAAAGAGAAAGTGGTGTGAGTCCACTTTAGTTATAAAACATCAACCTAGGAAAGGAATATCACAAAAAAAATGATAGAGGAAATTTTAGATTCTATGGAAGTTAAGCAGAGTTTAATGGTTCCTGATTGTGAGAAGCAGGGTAACGTAAGCATGATGGTAGGCATATATAAATCTACACTATTAATACAAATACAACTTAAACAAATCACACCAATGGAGAGAATATAGAAAGGAAGAGCCTATATTGTTTTATAATTTTGTATAATTCAGCTCTAGAAGAGAGACAACATCGACAAAGGCAAAGATGGTAAAAGAGAAATAGGGATATCCATTTATCGGTGATGGCCTAATCACAACAATTGACCCAAAAATAAGAGGGAACATTCCACTAAGGAATATGGTTTACACAATAGGTAACAACTACAGTAGTTATGTTTATCTGACATGGATCATGGGAGGGCCCTATGACTATATGAACACCCTACGATCATGAATGGATTTGTAAACCCAAGAAGTCCTTATAATGGGGACAATAGAAGTGGAATGAGGTTTAATCCTCATGCATGACCCCTGAACAACCCTTTCCTTGGTGAATAGACAAGACTACTCTTTACACCGCCCCTCTAGGTATCATGACAAATGTAAATAGATCTAGGTCTTGTGAATTATTGCCAAGGAAACGAGAACATGGACTCAATGTCTTGGGGTGAGTTACAATTTTGTGATTTTTTAATTGAAAGGTGGTGGATTATGGGTCGACATCTTTTATATGAGAAGGGATATTCCATCTCCTTTCCTCTACTCCCAATGTATGAAAGTGTGTAAAAGTAATGTTATAACTTACAGATGCATGTCAAAGTGCAAGGGCATGGTAATGGAGTGGAATGAAATTCAGTATGCCTATGTCAAAAATAATAGAGGTGATCTGGCCAATATTGTGAATTTCTATCTCTTCTGCAACACTACTATTTCATGGAAAAAATGCACACAACTGAAAACTATAGTGGAATATGCTCAAGATTATGAAAGATCTCCACATGATTAAATCTCTTCGCACAAAGCTCTCCATAAAGTGAAAGTTCTTGAAAAGTAAAATCTCTCTTCAAAAAACTGAATTAGGCAATGAAGCTAATTATATGATTAAATCATGTGCATAGTGTATACAAATCTATGTTCCATCACTATGACTGCGTGTGGGTTTGTTTGTGCCTTTGTGTTAGAGGATGTTCTCTACGATTGTCATTGTTAAGTTCATTGCCTTTATTTTATACATTACAATTTTCCCCCGTCATTTGGATTACCATTTTTCCTTAGCATGATGGAGCCTCGATGTATTTTTTAGATATGGGCATTAATGCCATGTTCCTTTTCCTTCTATACCTATTGTCGAGCTACTTTTCACTCAGCTTTGTTAGTGGCTTATGCCTTGCACTCTTTGGAGTTTTGGCCTCTGTTTTTTCATTTTATATGCTAGAGTTTCTTTGATGAGCCTGTGTGTCCTGTTTTTTTATATCATTGATATTTAAATTTAGAGTAAATACTGACACATTTGCTATATGTATGATATATGAAAAAATATTTTTAATTAATGCAAAGTTGTTGGTTTTTTATTCTATGAAAAATTATTACATTATGAATTAAAGTTGTTCTTTATATTTAAATTAATTACGCTAATTATTTGAAAGAGATGAAGAAATAGATAGCTAAAAACATTACCAAGAATATGATATCGAATCATATTTACAATTTTTGCAAAATACTGGAAATGAAAAATCAATTGTTGAGTGATCTTAAAAACTTGTAAAACAACTACAAGTAATAGAAGAAATAGATATTGAATCGGATCCATAATTTTTGCAAAAGAATAAAAATGAAAAATCAATTGTTGAGAGTCCTTATCGACTTGTAAAACAACCATAAGTACTAGAAGAAATATAATAATATTAACTTGAAAATTATTCATAGTTAAATTAATCATGTGTTAACATTATAAAGTTCCCTTTGCACTTATGTTCACCCGAACAGACAAACAAAATATTGAATTTTTGTGTGCATAATTTATACAACAAAAATGTGTAGAGAGTATTATAAAATAAAGCATCGTCCACTAGGAGAATTATGTGCCATAAAATCTCTATTTGAAAACTATAAATAATTTTTGAAAATTATCATTGAATTTATGTGAAAACATAAATATTAAGCATTTACCCAAAACTATCGAGGTAGGGACTTTGTACACCTATTTTCTCACACATAACCTACCATCTACACATCCTTCATTCCATACATATTTACAACTCTATTACATTAGTATCCCACACAAATTAATTAATGTCCCTCTGTGAAACAAAGTTCCCTTTCCACCCCTGATCACATGCACATTCCTCGTCCTTCACACAATAAAAGCTTCACACAAGCAAACCTCGTACGCTATAAAATAATAATAACAGTCCGAAATTTTTTCATAGTTAAGTTAATTACACATTGACCTCCACATACTCGGTCCTCCAGAAGGTAAAATATTTGCTCAAATAAACTTAAAAAGATTAGTTGCAAATTTGTTTAGCCCCCCTTGCCCACACATGTTATGTCCTCCGTGTTGGAAATAATACTGAGAGGCGGGGGTGAATCAGTATTATCAAATTCTTTTTCAATTTATCTAACCATTTGCAGATCTGACGAATGAAACTTGCGTATACATTCCAGACTTATAATTTAATTTATTTTTCAGATGTTGATAATTAATCTGTGTGTCAAAACCATATAACAGTAAACAGGAACAGGAAAAATAGAGGAGACAGTCACACCAAAGAACACAAAATATAAGGTGGAAACCCAATGTGGGTGAAAAACACCTGCTGCAATATGTCTCTATCTTCTTTCAATTAGAAACTTCCTTTACAATGATTCTGTACTGGTGCAGTCTTATACCAACACGTAGGCTTCAACCTGCAGAAGGCTACAACCTTCTCTTTTCTTCCAGGGACCACGTTTCATAAATTTTCAGACTGGATCCATGAATATCAATCAAACATCAAATAGATTTGCTATCAACCAACTACCTTGTACAAATAATGAATCAATAACTTCTTAGAACACAGCAACCAGACACCAATTTAGAACCCTGAACACTGCAGTAATAGACAAAAGCAGCTAAAACATATTTCAAGAAAAGTCTGCAACTTCACCAATAGTAACCTGTGCACATTCGTGCCTTTTCTGTGTCCAACCTGCGGGTATCCGCACCTCCACTATGTCGGTCCTGCGAAATTCGTGCCTGCGCTATGTAAAACCTGCAGATATCCGCACCAGCACTAAGACGAGCTTGCAGATCTCCGCGCCTGCGCTCTGTCGGACTTGCGGGTATCCACGCCTGCGCTGTCTCGAGCCTGCGGATCTCTGCGCCTGCACTGTGTCAGACCTGTGGGTATAGATAATTTATCAGATTTCAATTATACCCCAGACTATTAGCTTTATAGATCTGATCATGTGCCAAGGAGATCTCGACCCATCAGTAGATCTGTCTTGTAATGCTCAGGTTTCTCCTTGATTCAGGTCCATCTATAACTCACCAACCGATCACCAATATTTTAGATCTTTCTCATCTCAAGATTTTCAACACATTAGTTGCCCAGCCAAATGATCCCCTTTCCTTTTTATAGTCTAGGCCTTACTCAAACCATGGTCCAAAACCATAGAGATCCAATACTAGGGACCCAAAACCTAGGTTCAATACTTTAGATGCTAAACCATGGACCAAAACCATAGGATCAAAAATGTCGGACTAAATACCATGGACCAACCATAAGATTTCCCACGTGCATGCTTTTCTCTGCATGAAAGTGCATGTACTTTACGTCCGCACTTTTTGCTTGGAGAACCTGCGTACATGTCTGCAGATTTTGTTTGGCACACCTGCGTATGACTGCGGTTTTGTGAATAGGAACCTACGGGCATCTCATTTTCTACTAGTTTGAGAGCCTGAACTTGTGATCTGCACTTTGAGTGAGTTGCCATCAAGGACAACACTTATGTCATCGAGCCAAACCTGTGCCAAACCTGTGTCATAATGCCAACAATCTCCCCCTTTGGACTTGATGGCAACCCAAAGTCACTCAAAGTCTTTCCTCCCCCTATGACATCAACGAAAAAGGGTTATGATTCCCCTGAGTACATGCTGAAATCTCTACTCTGTTGTGATATCCAAGCTCCCCCTGCCATATCGGCAAGATCTGCAAGAAGATGTTCTACACAAGAAATCTTACTTTATACATCATAACTGACCTTCCTATCACCAAAGACTCATACATACGACTCCCAACCAAGTGGGGATACATGATATAATAAGAATATTACATTATCCATCCCAGGCATAGTGGGGCAACCAAGATAGGCCATTACATGACCTTGATAAAATAAATATAGAGACAAAATATCAGCAGCATCTGTCAATCATTATTCAGATCAGTATCCATGTTCTCCTGCTAGACTTGCTCCTCCTGAAATCAAAACAACTAAATAATTGAACCAAGATCTTCTATGATAATGCCAACAATGCATTATTAGAAGAATATATGCTCCCCCTGAACCTGTGCCAGATTGTCTCTGATAGACCCATATCGAACTCTTCTCATCCTTGCTTTTCTTCAAGTCGACTGTACCCACATAAACCAGCATATGTACGCGTATACCCCATATGAAACTTGCGTACAACCAACAATCTCTGAAAACAGACAAGATTCAACAGCAAGATGATGCATCAACTACCCCCAACTTTTGTCTGAGGTATTCAAAGGTCTCCCTGGGCAGTGGTTTGGTGAGAATATTAGCAACTTGTTCCTTAGAGGGAACATACTCCAATTTGACCTTTTTTTCAAACACTTGTTCTCGGAGAAAATGATACTTGATCGGTATGTGCTTAGTATTTGAATGCATGACAAGATTCTTTGAAATACTGATTGCACTTGTATTATCACAAAAAATGGAGATAGGTGGAGTGCAATTGATTTGAAGATCTTGCAATGTTTGCATCAGCCAAAGGAGTTGTGTGCAGCAAGATGCAGCAACTACATATTCTGCTTCAGTTGTAGATAATGCAATAGAGCTTTGTTTCTTGCTGAACCAAGATACTAATCTAGGACCCATGAAGAATGCACCACCACTAGTACTTTTCCTGTCATCCACGCATCCTACCCAATCCACATCTATGTATGCATAAAGTGTGAGATCTGTACCTCTAGGATACCATAAGCCATAGTTTTGAGTTCCTTGAAGATACTTGAAAATTCTCTTAACTGCCTGAAGATGAGTTTCCTTTGGATTTGCCTGAAACCTTCCAACTATTCCCAATGCATGCATAATGTCTGGTCAGGTACCTGTTAGATAGAGCAGACTACCAATCATGGATCTATAGGTTGGTTGATGTACTGCTGCCAATTCATCATTTGCGCTGAGGCTGCATCCTGTCACCATAGGGGTACATACTGGTTTTGAATCCTCCATCCCATATTTCTTCAAGATCTGCTTGAGATACTTGGTTTGTGATAGAAAAATGCCATCTTTGTTTTGTTGGACTTGTAACCCAAGAAAATATGTGAGCTCACCAAGCATGGACATTTCAAACTCTTTCTGCATTACCATGGCAAAATTTTGACTCATGTCTTCTTCATTGCTACCAAAGATGATATCATCAACATACACAACAAGTATCAGCAACTTATCATTGTCAATTTTTATATATAGATTGCTATCAGTTGATCCTTTTATAAAACCTTGTTGATGGAGGTACTTATCCAACCGATAATACCACACCCTTGGAGCCTGTTTAAGGCCATAGAGAGCCTTTTTGAGTTTGCATACAAGTTTTGGATCATTTCCAAGAATAAACCCATCTGGTTGTTCAATATATACTTCTTCATTCAAGTCTCCATTCAGAAAGGCAGATTTTACGTCCATCTGAAATACTTTGAACTTCTAAAAGCTAGAAAGAGTAAGGAACATTCTTAGAGCCTCAAGTCTAGCAACTGGAGCAAACGTTTCTTCAAAGTCTATGCCTTCTTGCTGCGCATATCCTTTACAAACAAGTCTTGCCTTATTTCTAACCACATCCCCATTTTCATTCAGCTTATTTTTGAAAATCCATTTTTTCCCTATGACATTCTTATCTTTTGGTCTATGAACCAATTCCCAAGTGCTATTATTTTCAATTTGCTCGAGTTCTTCCTCCATGGCCTTGACCCAGCATTCATCTTTGCAAGCCTCTCTTAAATTCTGCAGTTCAGTGGAAGAGAGCAATGCTAGATAGCTTGAAGATTCTGAAATGGTTCTTCTTGTTTGTACACCTGCCTCTTTCTGCCCCAAAATTTGAGATTCTGGATGATTCTTCTGAATGTATCTGGATGGAGTATTTTATTCTATCCTTATCTGTTCTTCTGGTGCCTCATGGGTTTCTTCTTCGTCATGAATCTGATTTGATGTTGATGGATAGTCTTCGCCATCTTTGAAATCTTCAGATTTTACCTGCCTAGGAGTGTTTCCTTCTTCATCAACCACTACATCAATGCTTTCAACAATTTTACCAAGTCTTTTATTGTAACATTTGTAAGCTTTATTGTGGGGAGAGTAGCCAAGTAAAATGCCTTCATCTAGTCTAGGTTCAAACTTGCCAATATTTTCATCAGTCCTTTTAATGTAGCATTTGCTTCCAAAAATTTTGAAGTATTTTACCGTGGGAGTCTTACCATACCAAAGTTCATGAGGAGTCTGAGTGCTGTTTACCCGGACATTTATCTTGTTGAGAATAGTAACAGCGGCAAATGCGGCTTCACCCCAGAAGGTTGCAGGAGTTCTAGACTCATCAAGCATAGCACAAGCCATTTGTTGAACTATTCTGTTCGTCCTTTCCAAAACTCCATTCTACTGAGGAGTCCTTGCAGCAGAAAATTCCCTTATTATTCCATGTTCTTCACAAAAATCGAAAAATGCATCTGAGGTAAATTCCCCTCCTCGATCAGATCTGAGGCATTTGATTCTGTGATCTTATTGGTTTTCAACCAAAGCTTTGAATGACTTGAACTTTTCGAAAGCTTCATCTTTATACTTCATGAGTCCTATCCAACACATCCTTGAAAATTCGTCAATGAACAATATGAAATATTTTTCTCCTCGAGGTGACCTCTTCCTAGTTGGACCACATATACCAGTGTGGACAAGTTCAAGTGGCCTGCTAGCTGATCCTTCCTTCTCAGGGAAATTAGTTCTGGTTTGCTTACCAAATTGACATGATTTGCATATTGTATTGTCTGGAATTCTGATGTCAGGAAGATCACGAACTGCTTGATATTTGCATGCTTTCCTTATCTGAGAGAAGCTAAGATGCCCCAGTCTTCTGTGCCATAGTGTTCATCATTCTTGCTTAAATAGCATTGTTGTTGTTCTCCCTTGAGTACGTATAAGTTATTAGGAGTTCTTATGCCTCTGATCATTGTCTTTCCTGTATAAAGCTCACGAACAATACAACCATTTGATCGAAATATTACCTCAGTTCCTTGATCACACATCTGACTGACACTCAATAGATTATGCTTTAGGCCATCAACATACATAACATTTCTAGCCTTGACATTTTCTTTCAAACGAACAAAACCTTTACCTTTTATGAATACAGGGGTGTCATTTCCAAATGAGACCTTCTTTTCCTTTTCTAAGGCACTATATGACTGAAGTTTTTCTTTATTACCTGTCATATGTTTCGAGCATCCACTGTCGATGTACCATTGATTTTCCTGTCCTTCCACATATAAGGCTATCCCACATCTTTCCGGTTTCGTTTCTTTCTTTTTCCATGTTTTGGAACTCAATGAAGCTTGCTCCTTCTGAGTTGTTTGCTGAAACCTGCTTCTGCATTCAGAATGTTGATGACCGAAGTTGTTATAGATAGAACATTCTATTTCATTTTCAAGAGTAGAGAAGTTATTGTAGGTTCTTTTCATGATTCCTGTCCTACTCCTTTGTTTTTGAGCTTCCCTAGTCATGATGGTCTTGTAGGCAACACATTGAGCAGCTTTATAACCAAAGTTATGACAAGAGAAACATTGGCCATTGAAGAAATTCCTGCAATTATCAAATCTACCAACCATATGATTGTAGTTTCCATCCATTCTTGAGCCAAATTGAGAATGAGTTAAATGTGGTTGGTTGAAGCTTCTGTTCATCCTTGAAGTAGATTTCCCTCAATTTACCTGATAATATTTGATCATTCTTGAAGCAAATTGTCCCTAATTTACCTAGTGATCTGCATTATGCTTTTGCTGTCGATTGTCAACTTGTTCACTTCTCCTTGCTGCATCAAGATAAATTTTGGAGGTGGATGGCTTCTACGCTTGCTTCTGAGCTTGAGATGCTTCTTCGGAATACCCGAGACCTGTCTTGATTAGAGGAGAATGCTGCACTTTGATAATCTCATCTAGAGTTTCAGATCCTTTAGCAAATCTGAGATTAAGGGCTTTTGTTTTCTCAATTTCTTTTCTAAGTCCCACAATTTCACATTCTAACTTTTCATTGTGTTTATCCTTTTCGGCAAGTTGGAATGTTAGAGTATCTATAATCATATTCTTTTCCTCTAAACAAACTTTAAGTTTAGAAATTTCTTCATAAAGACCTTCTTCATTTATAGCATCCAAGAAATCATCATCTTCAAAAGCCATCAAAAGTCTATCATCATTACTTTGTTCATCTTCATCACTATTTGACAATCCATCACTGTCTTCATACGTGTAATAGCTCTTCATATTTACATTCTGTTTTCTATTCCGTCTAACAGGTTCCTTACCTTTGTCCAGTTTATCTTTATGAGGACATTTTGCAGCATAATGACCGACTCTTCCACAAGCAAAGCATTTGAAAGGTAGCTTACCTCTGAATCTTCTAGATCCTCGTTGAAGGTTCTTGACAAAATTTGATTCTTCCTCATCTTCTGTCATATGTCCTGACTCATAGTAATCTCCTTTTCCTGAAGCCTTCAATGCAGCTTCTCTCCTATTTGATGGTCCTCCTTTTCTCATTTCGTAAGCAGTTAGAATTCCGTGCAGCTGTGACATGGTAAGGCTATGTATATTCTACTTTTCTTCTATGGTAGGAACTTTTGAATCAAACTTAGAAGACAAAGATCTTAGAACCTTTTCAACCAAAACAACTTCTTTTATTTCTTCACCCAAGTTTTTCATACAATTTACGATCTCATCTATATGTAGGAAATAGCTAGCCACACTCTCATCATTTTGCATTCTGAGACTTTCATATTGAATTCTAAGAGTTTGTAATTTTCCTCGTTTTCCCTGTTCATCTCCTTCATAGCTCAGAGCAATCTTGTCCCATATTTCTTTTGCACTTTTGAGCCGCATAACCTTGACGAATTTTGATTGATATAGACTTCCTAATAGAGTATTGACAACTTTTGCATTTGTTTCATACTGCTTCTTACCAGCTGCATATGTAGGAATTACTGATGGAAATGTGTATCTTGTTTCCACAATATCCCAAACTTCTGTACCAAGAGATTGAAGATAGGCAGTGATTCTTACCTTTCAATAGACGAAGTTGCTCCCATAAAAAATCGGTGGCCTGATAGATGCTTCTTTTTCGTAGTTGCTCATGATGATAGATCTTCCTTCAAGCGATCAAGCTTTTCCTGAAGGACCTGCTCTGATACCAATTGTTGGAAATACTACTGAGAGGGGGGAGGGGTGAATTAGTATTATCAAATTCTTTTTCAATTTATCCAACCATTTGCAGATCTGACTAATGAAACTTGCGTATACCTTCCAGACTTATAATTTAATTTATTTTTCAAATGTTGATCATTAATCTGTGTGTCAAAACCATATAACAGTAAACAGGAACAGGAAAAATAGAGCAAACAGTCACACCAAAGAACACAAGATATAAGGTGGAAACCAAATGTGGGTGAAAACCACCTGCTGCAATATGTCTCTATCTTATTTTAATTAGAAACTTCTTTTACAATGATTATGTACTGGTGTAGTCTTATACCAGCACGCAGGCTACAACCTTCTCTTTTCTTCCAGGGACCACGTTTCATAAATTTTCAGACTGGATCCATGAATATCAATCAAACATCAAATAGATTTGCTATCAACCAACTACCTTGTACAAATACTGAATCAATAACTTCTCAGAACACAGCAACCAGACACCAATTCAGAACCCTGAACACTGCAGTAATAGACAAAAGCAGCTAAAACATATTTCAAGAAAAGTCCGCAACTTCACCAATAGTAACCTGCACACATCCGTGCCTTTTCTGTGTCCAACCTGCGGGTATCCGCACCTCCACTGTGTTGGTCCTGTGAACTTTGCGCCTGCGCTATGTAAAACCTGTGGATATCCATGCTAGCACTAAGATGAGCCTGCGGATCTCCGCGCCTGCGCTCTGTTGGACTTGCGGGTATCCGCGCTTGCGTTGTCTCAAGCCTGCGGATCTCCGCGCCTGCGCTGTTTCGGACCTGCGGGTATAGATAATTTATCATATTTCAATTATACCCCAGACTATTAGATTTACCAATCTGATCATGTGCCAAGGAGATCTCGACCCATCAATAGATCCGTCTTGTAATGCTCAGGTTTCTCCTTGATCCTGGTCTAGCTATAACTCACCAACCGATCACCAGTATTTCAGATCTTGCTCATCTCAAGATATTCAACACATTAGTTGCCCAGCCAAATGATCCCCTTTCCTTTTCATAGTCTAGGCCTTACTCAAACCATGGTCCAAAACCATAGAGATCCAATACTAGGGACCCAAAACCTAGGTTCAATACTTTAGATGCTAAACCACGGACCAAAACCATAGGATCAAAAATGTCGGACTAAATACCATGGACCAACCATAAGATTTCCCACGTGCGCGCTTTTCTCTGCATGAAAGTGCGTATACTTTACATCCACACTTTTTGTTCGGAGAACCTGTGTACATGTCCGCAGATTTTGTTCGGCGCACCTGCGTATGACCGCAGCTTTGTGAACAAGAACCTGTGGGCATCTCATTTTCTACTATTTTGAGAGCCTAAACTTGTGATCTGTACTTTGAGTGAGTTGCCATCAAGGACAACACTTATGTCATCGAGCCAAACCTGTGCCAAACCTGTGTCATAATGCCAACACTCCGCACAGTAAAATCTCTACAAAAGCAAACATAATGACATTAATTAAAGAAAATTTATTCTGCCCCATGTGCCCATGCAAAGGGCTTGCAACCGTGTCATTTTGTTGTTCGCACATACTTCATTCCATAGAGATTCATAGCTCTACGCAACTTCTCTCCCACACATATACAACTATAAAAGTTTCAAATTGGAAGGAGTTCAAAACTAATTTCATCCACCTGCAGATACCTCATCCTCCACACAGTAAAATCTCCAAACAAGAAAACACAATAATATTATTTACAAATTTTTTCAGGCCCTCCTCCCTCCCGCGCCCAGGAAACGGACCTCCACTTGCATCAATTCTCGCATCATTGGGCACATTAATGACATAGCAGTGTTAGTGTTAAAGCACTAATGAGAAGAATAATGCAAATTTGTTCAACCCCACCTTTCACATGCAAAATACCTGCATTCACATCAATTCTGGCATCATTGGACTGAGCAATATCATAACTGTGTCAATGTTAGAGCACTCATCATTGGAATTGCCACTCACAAAATTAGTTTTTTTACAGTTTAAAATGAATTGTCATGCACTGAAAAATACTAAAAATTAAATGCCCTCCACCAAGGAAATTATGTCCCATAAGTGATCCCTCAACCAATCTAAAATTAGAAGTAAGATTTATAGAAAATTAGGAAATTATTTTTGAATTCATAAAAAAATAGAAATATTAAGCATTTTCCCTAAACATTAGGTAAAATTTTGAAAACATAGCAAAATAATGCAGAGTTAGCACACTTTTACCACGAGGCGATTACTATAATCCCTAGCGAGACAATGACTAACAAGGTGTTTATCCATGTGCCTCTGATCCATTATGTGAATCCATACTGTAATAAATATAAATAAATTATGTATAGTTAAATTTTTTTCTTAATTGGTGGGTTTTACTTAGTTACAATCATTAATATATTTCTATTAAAATTGATTATTTTAAGATTAGGATTTTTCGCTTCATGAGCAAACAATGATCTTCTATCACATTTATTTCTCTATTATTTTATAGATATTACATTGATATTACTAGTTACACCGTAAGGCGTTCCTTTGGGAGAAACTACCCTCAAATGCCAATCTGCACTGTTTGATGAATTGTTAGATGATTGAAAATCCTTTGTTCGTTGGATCCCACAACACCTTGAACTGTCAACCAAATTTGCTGCTTAACTGACCAAGTCGTTGGATCTTTCCCTGTGAACTTAACTCCTTGATTTACTCATTGTGCAATAGTTCTAGAACAACTGAAACTATCCATACCTTTGATGCCTAGGATGGTAGATCAACTGCATGTCGTACCTCCATGTCTATATATTATATATGAGAGTGAAAGGTTAATTCGTTTCTCCAACCATGTCTTCATGGTAACGGTTGTTACGCAACATCAACCAATATAGATTCGCTATGTGATATAAGTTTTTGTCATAGATGAAAGCATCAAGAAAAACCATTCCCACATTTATGTAGCCAAGTTTTGATTGTAATGACTACTGCATGACATTTGTTTATCTAGATTCACCTTGTGATAGATTCCTTTTACATAAATGAAAGTATAAAAGACATTTATTTCCTTGGTTTGTTTCAAAAGTAATCATTGCACAAAAAAAAATCATTGGAAATGAAAGAACATTCGCAGTCCTTTATGTTATTTATGATTTTCTTTGAATCAATACTCGATGTTTCCCTCAACTTTCACCTAATTTTTTTTTCTTCAATCTATATCTACTTCTTTCTACCAAATTTCTTTCTCTAGTAAACTATTTCTACACCATTTATATTGAGATTAATGATGAAATGTTTTAATGGAGTGACAGTTCATCTGAACCTTAGATTAGGAGTTTTTTCCTGATTTCTAGGGTGTTGCTTTAGCTTCTCTAATTGTGTGTAAATTATATATATTTCTCATGTAATGAATTTAAGTGAGAGCGTGTTCTGCATAGGTAGTCTCCAGGTGGCGTTCCACACCTGTAAGCTTCCCAGGTTTAATTTAATAAATTTGTTTTTGTTTTTTTTAACATGGTATTAGAGCTACAGGGCTGAGGACTCCCTGTAACCCTGAGTGGAGGAGTTATTGTGAAGGTTAGGAGGAAGATCAATGTGCCTGGAAGGCAGATATAGGAAGAGCATTGTTTAAAAGCAATTGAGCGCTGATCAATGTTGGATCCAGTGCCTTACTCACACCGATACAATGATTGCCTTATGCATTTTTATTTTACAGAATGGCGCCACTCTACTATAGTCAAAGAGTGCCGACCATGTCTGTCGGTTGCCATCAATGTTTTTTTTTGGATCATTGCAGTGCGCTCTACCTGAGTTTGTGGTTGGGCCTGAGCCTAAAAAAAGGTGAAGTTGTTTCTTTATCTGCTACCGAACAAGCTCGTAGCAGGGCTTCTTGGTGTGGAAGTGGGACAGGACGCGACTATCCATGCTAAAAGTGTGTCTCAGTGGCGCCATATCCATACACAATCTCAGAATACACATTGCAGCTCTTCCATCTGAGGAATACTCTAGGACACACTGGAATCGCTGACAAGGGAGTGATTTCTCAATACATTCTTGCAGGCAATAAATACTTTTTTTCATATGCCCACACTCATGCACAAATTTTGATGAGGGCGATTTATAAAATAGAGCGTTGTTTTGTCTGGCTTGTGGGTGAACACAACATGGGAAGAGGAGAAATCATGCCTGAGTTTGAGTTCCTGGCTGACAGAGGCCGTGCCAAGGAGTCGTCATGGGTGGATTGCGGGCTAGATTTCCTTGACAAGGAGACCCTGCTATACGATCTGTTGAGATCGAAAGTCGAAGGTGGCTGCTGTGGAGTAGATCTGTTGAGGAGAAAGGTTACAAGAGTGGCTGCGTGGCTTTTCCTCAGAACGATCTCTTCTGTTGAGCCAGTAATTATAGTCAAAACTGCCCTTCCAATATTTACTCCCTTTTTTTTTTACAAGTCCCATTGGCCCCAGACCTATACCTATATAAGTGACACTAAGGAGCCAATCACCGAATGCCGCAAAATGGGAGGATATTGATTTTTTTTTAGATTTTAATTAAATTCTTTAATTAAAAAAAAGCGGGCTTCTTATTTGATAAAGGGGGCAGATTTTAAAAAAAAAAGGAAGTTGGAGTGATCTCTTAAAAAAGGGATCTGGGCTCATTTTAATTGAATTTTTCATTGGATCTGGCATTTGCACTTGCAATATTTCGATCTGGGGTTGTTTTTTTTTTAAGTTGATGGGGTTGAATTTTTTTTTTTTATTCATTCAAGATGAATAATTATTTAGCAAAAGCATACCTCAATGAGAATAACAAGCTCGATGGATCCAATTAGTTTAGTTGGAAATTTAAGTTGCAAACCCTACTTGAGGGACACAATGCATGGACAATTATGAATAATGATGAGGTGAAGCGGAATGTGCTTGCTGGAGGAACAACAACAACAATACAAGACTGACAAGAGGGAGACTAAGGTGAGAATTCTCCTGAAATTGTCGGTCAAAGATTGCATTATTCCCCATATCCACGATTGCAAGACTGCACCAGAAATATAGAAGACACTCAAGGATCTCTATTAGCTCAAGAACACTAATCGATTGTTGTTCTTGAAGAGTAATATTCTCTCCATCAAGATGGAGGAGAATGAGCTAGTTGTACATTTATTTCGCGGATCGAGCTCAAGAATAAGCTAAGTGACATCAATGAAGCTGTGTTAGATACAGATTTGGTCACGATTACCATGAGTAGTATGACTGACGAGTATGATATGTTCATCATTGGCTTGAATGCAAGAGAAAAAGCCCCCATGTTTGAAGAATTGATAGGGATCCTCATGCAAGAGGAGGAAAGGTGGCTAACTCATAAACCTCAGAGTTCAGATGTGACCTTAATGGCGAAGAAGAAACCCTTCAGAGGAAAGCCAAATGTAGCACAAAAGAGTAGTGCAACCCAAGAGAGAAAGATGCCCCCACCTCAAGGTACGTTTTTCAATAGAAACGACTCTGAGATCAAATGTTTTTATTGTGGTAGAACCAGCCATATAGCAATATATTGCATGAAGAAGAAGTATGATGAAGGCTGGAAGAGACATAGACATCATGCAGGTCATTTTGCTGATGAGGAACAGAGTCAGAACCTCAGATTGTTCATATCTAACTCTGCGTTTTCAGCTAAGAATGATGAAGCAGAAACCTGGTTTGTGGAATCAGGTGCATCCGTCCACATGACATGGAACAGATAATGGTTTGAAGACTTCAAAGAGACCAGCAATGGAGCAAACATCCATCTTGGTGATGATTAAGGGTACCAAATCAAAGGTTATGGTAATCTTCCTGTTATTTTTCCTGATGGAAATATTAGACATATTCATAATGCAATGTATGTACCCGAGATAAAAAAGAATATGATCTTTATCTCTACGATAATTGGTCAAAATCTCAAGGTAAAGTTTTATAAATCATATTGTGTTATTAAATACCTGTTGGATCGTATGAAGCCTATTGCATCGGGTATTCGTGTGGGAGGATTGTACAAGCTAAATGGAAAAAGCGCACCACATCAGGCATTGACATCATTTGCCATGACTACAGTGGACTTATCGCATCATAGGTTCGGCCATACTAACTTCAATGATCTGCCGCTATTACAGAAAAGAGGTATGGTCGAAGGTCTTCCTATTTTAAAGCCTTTCCATACTAATTTTGATGCATGTGCACTTGGAAAGATGCACAAAGATGAATTTCCTGTGAATGTTGATAGAAGGAGAAGAGATATACAAGAGCTAGTACATACAAATTTATGAGGGCCTATGTAGACAAGGTCATTAGGTAGTGCATACTATTTTTTACTGTTTATTGATGACTGTACTAGATTTACTTGGGTGAATTTCCTCATGAAGAAGAGCCACACTTTTGAATACTTCATTGAGTTTATAAGTATGGTTAAAAGGAAGACAGGTAAATGCATCAGGATTCTCCACTCGGATCAAGGGGGAGAGTACAAGAAAGTTTGTTTCCTTAAATACTGCAAAGATCATGGGATACAACAATAGTTCACAGTACCCACACCCCTCAACAAAATGGGGTTGCAGAGAGGAAGAACAGAACCCTTGTGGAATCTACTCACAATATGTTAAAAGGTAAGAATCTTTCTAATGGGTTTTGGGTTGAACCAATTAATACTGTAGTATATCTAAAGAATAGGAGTCCAGCAAGAAGTTTAGATTTCAAAACTCCTTTTGAAGCTTTATTTGGTTATAAGTCTTTAGTTAAGAATTTGAGAGCTTTTGGCTCTAAAGCCTTTGCTCATGTCCCAAAGGAAGATAAAAAGAAACTAGATTCAAAGGCCATCAAATGTATTTTTGTTGGGTATTGTACAAAATTTAAGGCTTAAAAATTGTTTAATCCCTCTACTCATAAAGTTTTTGTGAGCAGAGATGTAGTGTTTCATGAGAAGGTTAATGATGGAAGTCATGAGAGTGCTAATGAAGAATGGCACATGCCCTTGTTGGTGGAAGAAGGAAGTGATGAATCAAGTTATAACAATGAATAGCAGCAGAAACAGGAAGGGGAAGCATATGATGTAGCTGTCAATCCAGGTCCACAAAAGGATGATCAAACAAGGTTCGAAGCTACCCCACCACTCAAGAGATTAGGTAGGAAGGTTCAGTTGCCAGCAAGATATAGGGAAAATGATTTTATAACTAATATGATGAATGTTGATGAACCCTCTAATTATAAAGAAGTCCGTCAATATAGTGAATGGAGGGCTGCTATGGAAGAGGAATATGAGTCACTCCTCAGAAAAAATACTTTGGATTTAGTTAAACTACCTGAAGGCAAACAACCCATAGGATTTAAATGGTTGTATTAGCCTAAATTTAAAGTAGATGGGAGCATAGATAAATATAAAGGTAGGTTGGTTGCAAAGGGGTATTCGTAGCAAGAAGGCATACATTATGATGAAACATTTTCTCCTGTAGCTAAACTAAACACAATCAGAATGATAATTGCTTTAGCTATCAAACACCATTGGATGATTCACTAGCTAGATGTTAAATATGCTTTTTTAAATGGGAACCTAAAAGAAGAATTCTAGTTGGTACAACTTGAGGGGTTTGTCAAAGAGGGTGAAGAACATTTAGTTTGCAGGTTGAAAAAAGCATTGTATGGACTAAAACTGGCACCCAGGTCATGGTATGAAAAAATTGAATCATTTTTCCTGCAGCATAGTTATAAAAGAAGTAAGAATTACCCTAATATTTATACTGTGTCTGATAAACAGGGAAGGATTGTTTTGATTTCATTATACGTAGATGAACTAATCATTACAGGGAATGTGGATAAGCTCACTAAAGAAATCAAGGAGCAGATGTCACAAGTCTTTGAGATGAAAGACCTTGGAGAGGTACATTACTGTTTGGGTTTAGAAGTCTGGAGGGATTCTAGACAAACTTTTCTGTCACAGAGTAAGTATGTCAGGAGCTTACTGGAAAAGTTCAGAATGGATCAGTGCAAAACTACAGCAGAATTTAAAACTTCAGAATGATGATGGATCTAAGGAGGCAGATGCGACTTTGTATAGACAACTGATTGAGAGTCTAATCTACTTGACTACAACTAGGCTAGATTTGGCTTATGTAGTTAGTGCATTGAGCCAATTTATGTCAAAGCCCCTTGAGAGCCATTGGGTTGCAGCAAAAGGTGTTTTAAGGTATCTCTAGGGAACCTTAGATTTTGGTATTGTTTATACTGATTCATGTGATGTTAAATTGACAGGTTTTTCAGACTTCGATTGGGCTGGAAATGTAGATGACAGACGATCCATAATAGGCTATGCATTTAGCATTGGATCCAAGGTCATTGCATGGAGCAACAAAAAAAAGAACACAGTATCATTGTCTTCTGCAGAAGCTGAATATCAAGCTATGTGTTCAGCAACATGTGAAGACATTTGGTTGAGGAGACTTCTCCTTGATGATGGAGAAGAACAAAAGGTTGCAACAATGATCAAATGCGACAACTAGAGCTCCATCAAATTTGCAAATAATCCAGTATTTCATAAGAACACAAAACATATCGATACACTGTTTCATTTTGTGAGGGGGAAAGTTCAATCAAAAGAAATCCATATTGAATATTGTAATAGTTGTGACAATAATGTTGATACTTTTACCGAACCTCTTGGTAGAATCAAGTTTGAATTGTTTAGGGGAGTGTTAGGCATATGTGTGAATCCATTTCTCCGTTAAAAGGGAGTGTTGATATTAATGATGAAATGTATTAATGGAGTGACGGTTCAACCGAACCTTAGATTAGGAGTTTGTTCCTGATTTCTAGGGTTTTGTTTCAGCTTCCCTAATTTTGTGTAAATTATATATATTTCTCATGTAATGAATGTAAGTGAGAGTGTATTCTGCAAAGTTAGTCTCGAGGTCGTGTTCCACACCTATGAGCTGCCCAAGTTTAATTTAATAAATTTGATTCTGTTATTTTTAACATTTTTTTCTTGAATTCATCTGAACTTCTTTCTGCCCAATTTCTCCCTCTAATAACCTATTTCTACACTTTTGTTTTATGTAACTAGTTCTTTATATAGATCGCTCTCTATCATATTTTCCATGTGATTTAATTGGCACCTCAATGCTCTCACTCTAGTTTATTAGGCGATGGTTGTTGTAGTAGTGGCGAGGTTATTCATCCTGTGATTTCTTTATTCGACTCTATGTATACCATTGTTGGTTCCATGCATGGGTGATTTATTGAATTTCGATTAAATATTGTATTTGCGGGGAAAACAAAACATTCAATCTGCCAACCATCTTAGAATGCCTTCTTTATCGAGGGTTGCATATAATAAACTCGCTGCTGAAAGATTTGATCTCAAAGTAGAGGACTCATCATCATATTATGAAATGTCTGCACTGTCTAAATATTTTCTTGTGGTTTTGTAATCGGAGTGTCTAAAGTTGTTCCACTGAGATGTATGCAACCGAGGATCTTTGTATTTGTATGACATCTACCGTGAAAGTTTCAACAATTATCGAAGGATTACGGTATTATTTTCTATATAAGCACGAGGACTAAGGTATTATTTTTGTAAGGAGGAACTCAATTGTTTAGTCAGACTTCTACATATATTTCAAACTTAGTATTATATTTTATAAGAGTTGTAGGAGAGAAGTGGTGCATCTTTGGTTTGATGATTGATTCTCTTCTCTTGTTCTATCATGAAATCATAATTTATATAATAATAGTAACTATGTGAGCACCAAAAAAATATACGAGGGCTTCTATAATTAATTCCAATGATTTATATTGTGATAATAATGTTAGTGGTGAGTCTTCTAACGGGGTATTGTGAATATTTTTTTTTTCATATCTTGTGTATATTTGATTTTTTGATATCTTGTGTGGAAATTATAATGCACGTAAGCTATTCAGGTTGATGTAAGCATGGCATGTGAATTGATTCGATCATGTTGACTCATACGATCCATTATTAAATTTTTATATTCTAATTCATTATATCTTTTGTAGGTACATCACATATGTAGACATAATGGATTGGTCTTATAGAATAAATCTTAAAGAAAGTATTAAATATTTAATTAAACTTTATAATTTATGAATAAACTTACAAATTTATTAATATAGAAATACTTATTTAATTTATTTTATATAAATGATATATTTTATATATTTATTAATTAAATTTATTAAATTTTTATATGTTAATTGATTATATCTTTTGTAGCATTAATATGAGACTCACACAATCACTAATTTATATATAGAGAGAGAGAAAGAGAGTGATACTCATATATATTATGAATATGGATCATTATTATTTAAGTTTATTCTAGTGTGAAATGCATATATTGCTTTTTTTTGGAAATAAAATAAATTGACTCAATTTATTATTATTTTTTATTTAAGTAGATAACAAATTGAATTGGAACAATTTATTGCTTTTAATTTTATTTATTTATTATTATTGTTATTATTATTATTATTTTCATGGTAACTAGTGAATGCAAGACCTATGATCACAATGGAGGACTATTCTAGGCAAGATCCAAGATCACAACTTCCACTATTCACCCACTATTCATCTTAATAACAATATATTCAAATTTACTTATAGAATTACTCATCAGTATTTTCAACGCTTCAAATTTAAATTAAATTGAATCAATTTATTAGTTTTGTTATTATTTTTAATTGATTAGATAACAATAGTGAACGAAAGACCCAACATCACAATGGAAGACTATTATAGCAAGATCCAAGATCACAATTTCCATTTATTCACCCACTATTCATCTCAATAACAAGAATTTCAAATTTAAATTAAATTGAATCAATTTATTATTTTTATTATTTTGATTGATTGAGTAGATAACAAATTGGTTTGGAAAAATGTATTGTTTTTATTTATTATTTATTATGCGAGACCCAAGATCACCCAAGATAACAATGGAGGATTGTTCTAGGCAAGATACAAGATCACAATGACTTCCACTATTCACCCACTATTCATCTCAAAATCAAGATTTTCAAATTTATTTAAAAGAATTACTCATCAAGATTTTCAACTTTTCAAATTTAAATTAAATTGAACCCAATGTGGAGGGAGAATTAAATTGTTTAGCTACTAATAAAACATTATCATTCCATTATTGTTATTATTATTAGATTTAATGCTTCATTTTTAAATAATTCATAAATATATATAATCATTACATTATCTATATATATATATATATGAATTCCACTTTGAACTTCTCTACATTATTTTCTCTATACGATTGAAAAGTATTCGGTCATTGGATCCTGCAACTTGAACTATCAACCAACTTCCTTGATTTACACTAGTTAAATGAATTATTTTTCCATGTGAACCAAATTCTTTAATTTACACCAAGTCACTCATTATGCAACTGTTTTGGAATCATTGAAACTACATATAACTCTAATGCCTAGGATGGTAGATCTACTACATATGGTGCCTCTACCTCTTCCTATGTTGATGGGTAATCTTCAATCGATTATGATGTTGTGAGGTATCTATCTCAATCTGGATAGAGAGCTTCCATTTTCTATGTCTTTGTGTCCTTTGTTGTTGTGGTTACTCAATCTACAACTAGTTTTCCTTATGTCATGGCTCCTCCCTCTATGAGGTAAACTGGAGTTAGTTCAAGGGTTTTTGGATGATCGAGACCTAGATTATGAATTCAATGGTTGTACCTATGTTGCATATGCTATGTATGATGTTATAGATAGAGACCTAGTTGTGAATAGAGACCCAACTTATGTTCCATTTCTGGATAAAGATCCAAATTGAGTGTGCATATCAATATATGATAGATCGTGATAAAGGATTCATACCCACACAAGCAACAGAGCATCAATAGTGACAGATGACAGATAGGTAGGAGGCCCCACTAGTCCAAGAAGGGATATTAAGGGAATTGTTCATTTTCAAGGCCTAGGTTTTAGCGAAGGAAGAATTTCTCACCTAACAAAGGAAATACCTTATGAAGCATATCATGGTAGATTACAATTTTAGGGTTAACGTTCTCTCCCATGACTATTTTCTTAACATGTATTACACTAATATTTATATTCACGTAACTAAAAACATTTGTAAAGTATATTATTTTGCAAATTATTTTTATCATTCTTGGGCAACCATTGAGGTGTGAAGCACTTTTCTATGGTTTTTTTTTAGGTTAAGGTATATAAGGTATAAGCAAGATAGTTCATTAGGTAGGGCATATTTCTTTGTAACAAGCAATTCATTGTCTTGCATTAACCCCTTCCTTTGCCATGGGTTAAGTGACCCCCTCCTTGCCCTTTTGTTTATTTGTTGGTTGTAGGGTTTACAATGCAGATTTCAACTATTGTAGAGGTATGAACCAACACTTTGTAACAAATGATCTTATCATACCAAAGCAATAATCCCCCTATGCCCATGCAAAGGGCCTGCAACCGTGTCATTTTGTTGTTTGCACATACTTCATTTAAGAGAGATTCATAGCTCTATACAACTTCTCTCCCACATATATACAACTATAAAAGTTTCAAATCAAAAGGAGTTCAAAACTAAATTCATCCACGTGTAGATACCTCATCCTCCACACAGTAAAATATCCAAACAAGAAAACACAATAATATTATTTACAAATTTGTTCATCCCTCCCCCTCCTTCACTAAGGAAAAGGACCTCCACTCGCATCAATTCTAGCATCATTGGGCACATTAATAACATAACAATGTTAGTGTTAAAGCACTAATGAACATAATCATGAAAATTTGTTCAACCCAACCTTTTGCATTCAAAATGCTTGCAACCATGTAGGTTCTGGCATCATTGGACCCAGAAATATCATAAAAGTGTCAGTGCATCATTGGGCACATTAATAACATAACAATGTTAGTGTTAAAGCACTAATGAACATAATCATGAAAATTTGTTCAACCCAACCTTTTGCATTCAAAAACCTGCAACCATGTCAGTTTTGGCATCATTGGACCCAGAAATATCATAAAATTGTCAGTGTTAGAGTGGATCATTGGACCCAGAAATATCATAAAAGTGTCAGTGTTAGAGCACTCACCATTGGAATGGCCTCTCACAAAAACGTAGTTTTTTTACATTTTAAAATGAATTGTTATGCACTGAAAAATACCAAAAATAAAACGCCCTCCACCAGGGAAATTATGTCCCATAAGTGATCCCTCAACCAATCGAAAATTAAAAATAAAATTTACAGAAAATTAGTAAATTATTCTTGAATTTATAGAAAAAATAGAAATATTAAACATTTTCCCTAAACATTAGGTAAGATTTGGAAAGCATAGCAAAATAATACAGAATTAGCACACTTTACCACCATAATCCCTAGTGAGACAATGACTCACAAGGTGTTTATCTATGTGCCTCTGATCTGATATGTAAATCCATACTATAATAAATATAAATATATTATGTATAATAATTTTTTTCCTTAATTAGTGGGTTTTATTTAGTTACAATAATTAATATTTTTCTATTAAAATGGATTACTTTAAGATTAGAAAATAACTATCTTCTATTACATTTTATGGCTCTATTATTTTATAGACATTACATTGATATTACTAGTTACACCGTAAAGCGTTCCTTTAGGAAAAACTACCTTCCACTGCCACTTTGCACTGTTTGATGAATTGTTAGATGAATGAAATCCTTTGATCGTTGGATCCCACAGCGCCTAGAACTGTCAACCAAATTTTCTGCCTAACTGACCAAATCGTTGGATCTCGCTCTGTGAACTTAACTCCTTCATTTACACGTTGTGCAACCGTTATGGAACGGCTGAAACTATATATACCTCTGATGCCTAGGATGGTAGATCAACTGCATCTCATACCTCCATGTATATATATTATATATGAGAGTGAAAGGTTAATTCCTTTGTCCAACGATGTTTTCATGTTAACGGTTGTTACACGGCGTCAGTTAAACTAGATTCTCCATGTGATATAAGCTTTTCTCATAGATGAAAGCATCAAGAACATCCTTTCCCACGTTTTTCCAGCTAAGTTTTCATTGTAATGGCTACTACATGACATTCGTTTATCTATACTTGCCTTGTGATAAATGCCTTTTACATAAATGAAAGCATAAAAACAGTTATTCCCTTCGTTTGGTTCAAAAGTAATAATTGCACAAAAAAAAATCATTGAAGATGAAAGAAAATAATTTGCAGTTCTTTATGTTAGTTATGATTTTCTTTGAATCAATACTGGTTGTTTCCCTTAACTTTCACCTAATTTTTTTTCTTGAATCTATCTCTACTTCGTTCTGCCAAATTTCTTTGTCTAATATACAATTTCTACACTATTTTTTCTTGAATTCATCTGAACTTCTTTCTGCCCAATTTCTCTCTCTAATAAACTATTTCTACACTTTTGTTTTATGTAGGTCGTTCTTTATATAGATCGCTCTCTATCATGTTTTCCATGTGATTTAATTGGGCACCTCGATGCTCTGACTCTGATTTATTAGGTCATGGTCGTTGCAGTAGTGGCGAGGTTGTTGTTGGAAGGATCACACACCAGTAACAGGAAATTATGGATTCTATAGTGGCGCGGTGATTCTTCCTCCAACACCCCCCCTCAAATGCAATTCGGGGAATCGAACCTGGGTCCAAGCTCTGATACCATGTGGAGGTTTGCAGTTACACCAAAACCCGCAGATTTTGGTAAACATTACAAGCCAGTAACTAGGATCCCCAGAGTGTAAATTACGGATTCTATAGAGGTGCGGTGATTCTTCCAACAGTTATTCATCCTGTGATTTCTTTATTTCACTCTATGTACGACGTGTACCATTGCTGGTTCCATGGGTGGGTGATTTATTGAATTTCAATTAAATATTTATATTTGCGGGGAAAACATAACATTCAATATGTCAACCATCTTAGAATGGCTTCCTTATTGAGGGTTCGATATAGTAAGCTCCACGCTGAAAGATTTGATCTGAAAGTAGAAGACTCGTCATGATATCATGCAATCTCCACAGTGTCTAGATATTTTCTTGTGGTTTTGTATTCGGAGTGTCTAGAGTTGTTCCACTAAGATGCACGCAACCAAGGATTTTCGTATTTGTATGACATCTATAGTGGAGGTTTCAGTAATTATTGAAGGATTACGGTATTATTTTTTATATAAACACGAGGACTAAGGTATTATTTTTTATATAAGGAGGAGCTCAAAAATTGTTTAGCCAACCTTCTACATATATTTCAAACTTAGTATTATATTTTATAAGATTTGCAGGAGAGAAGCGATGCATGTTTGGTTTGATGACTGATTCTCTTCTCCTGTTCTATCATGAAATATTAATTTATATAATAATAATAATAACTATGTGAGCACCAAAAAAAATATACAAGGACTTCTATAATTAATTCCAATGATTTATATTGTGATAATCATGTGAGTGGTGAGCCTTCTAACGCATTATTGTGAATATTTGTTTTTTTCATATCTGGTGTATATTTGTGTTTTTCATATCTTGTGTGGAAGATATAATGCACGTAAGCTATTCATGTTGATCTAAGCATGACATGTGAATTTATTCGATAATGTTGACTCATAAGATCCTTTTCCATGGATACTCTGGTGTTTCAAAGGGTACAGAAAATGTAATTATAGTCTTTTTACATGCAGGTGGGCATGTGTTAAACTCCGCATATGTAGGCATAATGGGTTTGTCTCATAGAATAAATCTTAAAGAAAGTAATAAATAATTAGTTAAATTTTGGTATAGAAAATGTAATAACAATCGTTTTACATGTAGGTGTAGGTGGGCCTGTGTTAATCATCACATATGTAGATAGAATGGGTTTGTCTTATATAATAAATTTTAAAGAAAGTAATAAATACTTAATTAAATAAATTTAAGAATAAATTTTGAAATTTATTGATACGAAAATTTTTATTTGATTTATTTTAGGTAAATGAAAAATTTTTATATGTTTACCAATTAAATTTATTAAATTTTTATATATTAATTAATTATATCTTTTGTAGACACATTATATACGTAGACATAATGGGTTTGTTTTATCCTAAAGAAAATAATAAATTTTAATTAAATTTTGGAATTTATGAATAAATTTTCAAATTTATTAATATGGAAATATTTACTCGATTTATTTTATATAAATGGTACATTTTTATATGTTTATTAATTAAATTTATTATTTTTTTACATGCTAATTGGTTATACCCTTTGTAGCACTGATATGAGACTCACACAATCGCTAATAACAAGATATTCAAATTTAGTTATAGGAATTAGTCATCAACATTTTCAACTTTTCAAATTTAAATTAAATTGAATTGATTTATTATTTTTATTATTTTGATTAATTGATTAGATAACAAATTGATTTGGAACAATTTATTGTTTTTTATTTTTATTTATTATTATTTATTATTGTGAGTATAACTGTATTCTGCTTTTGCCTGAGCTAGAGATGGAGGCTATTTTCCTCGATATGAGGAGGCCCACATTTTCAGATCAGTGGTTTTCCTCTTGCTCATGGTTTTGGACAGGAAGGGCAGTAACCTCCTGTAGAGCTCTATGATTTTCATATCATATAGCAAATTGAATGCTTCGGCATATACTATGTAACTTTTTATTTTGTTATAAAAAATTCAATCTTTCTTTGGAAAAAAAAAACTAGTGAATGTGAGACCCAAGATCACAATGGAGGATGATTCTAGGCAAGATACAAGATAACAATGACTTCCACTATTCACCCCCTATTCATCTCATTACCAAAATATTCAAATTTACTTATAAGAATTATTCATCAAGATTTTCAACTTTTTGAATTTAAATTAAATTGAATTAGAAACCCAAGGTAGAGGGATAATTAAATCGTTTAGCTACTAATAAATTATTATTGTTTCATTATTATTGTTGTTATTATTATTATTATTAGATTTAATGCTTCATTTTTAAATCATTCATAAATATATATAATCATTACACACACACGGACATACATATATATATATATATATATATATATATATATATATATATATATATATATATAGGAGTTCCACTTTGAACTTCTCTACATTATTTTTTCTACGAGTATGAAAAGTATTTGGTCATTGGATCTCACAACTTGAACTATCAAACAACTTCCTTGATTTACACTAGTTAAATGAATGCTTTTTCATGTGAACTAAACTCTTTAATTTACACCAAGTCACTCATTTTGCAACTATTTTGGAATGATTGAAACTACATATAACTCTAATGCCTAGGATGGTAGATCTACTACATATGGTGCCTCCACCTCTTCCTATGATGATGGGTAAACTTCAATGGATTATGATGTTTTGAGGTATCTATTTCAATCTGGATAGAGATCTGCCATTTTCCATGTCTTTGTGTCCTTTGTTATTGTGGCTACCCAATCTACACTCGGTTTTCCTTATGTCTTGTCTCCTCCCTCTGTGAGGTAAACAGGAGTGAGTTGAAGGGTTTCTGCATGATCGAGACCTAGATTATGCATTTAATGGTCATAGCGATGTTTCATATGCTTTGTATGATGTTATAGATAGAGACCCAACTTATGTTCCATTTCTAGATAAAGATCCAAAGTGAGTGTGCATATCGATATATGATAGATCATAATAAAGGATTCATACCCACACAAGAAATAGAGAATCAATAGTTACACATAAGGTAGGAGATCCCATCTGTCAAGAATTAGCCAAGGAGGAATTGCTCACCTAACATAAGGAAATACCTTATGAAGCATATCATGGTAGATTACAATTTTAGGGTTAACTTTCTCTCCCATGACTATTTTCTTAACATGTATTACACTATTTTTTACATCCTAACTAAAACCATTTGTAAAATATATTATTCTGCAAATAATTTTTATCATTCTTGGGAAACCACTCAAGTGTGAAGCAATTTTCTATGGTTTTTTTAGGTTAGGGTATATAGGATATATGAACGATAGTTCATTAGGTGAGGCGTATTTATTTGTAACAAGGAATTGGTTGTGCAACATTAACCCCTTCCTTCGCTATGGGTTAAGTGACCCCTCGTGAAGCAATTTTCTATGGTTTTTTTAGGTTAGGGTATATAGGATATATGAATGATAGTTCATTAGGTGAGGCGTATTTATTTGTAACAAGAAATTGGTTGTGCAACATTAACCCCTTCCTTCGCTATGGGTCAAGTGACCCCTCCTTTCCCTTCTGTTTATTTGTTGGTTGTAGGGTTCACAATGTAGAGTTAACTTATTGCAGAGGTATGAACCAACACTTTGTAAAATACCATCGTATCATGCCAAAGAAATAATCCCCCTGTGGCCATGCAAAGGTTCTGCATCTGTGTCATTTTGTTGTCTGCACATACTTCATTTCATCCACTTGCCATGTCATTTTGTTGTCTGCACATACTTCATTACACATAGATTCATATGTCTATCCAACTTCTCTCCCACAAAGATACAACTATACAAGTTTCAAATCGAAAGGACATCAAAACTAATTTCATCCACCTGCAGATACCTCATCTTTCACACAGTAAAATATCCAAACAAGAAAACACAATAATATTATTTACAACTTCATTACACAAAGATTCATAGGTCTATGCAACTTCTCTCCTACACAGATACAACTATAAAAGTTCAAATCGAAAGGAGTTCAAAACTAATTTCATCCACCTAGAGATAGCTCATCCTTCACACAGTAAAATATCCAAACAAGAAAATATAACAATATTATTTATAAATTTGTTCAGCCACTCGCATCAATTCTCGCATCATTGGGCACAATAATAACATAACAGTGTTAGTGTCAAAGCACAAATGAACATAATCAAGCAAATTTTTTCAACCCCACCTTTCGCATGCAAAAGACCTACAACGTCAATACAACGTCAATTCTGGCATCATTGGACCGAGCAATATCATAACAATGTCAGTGTTAGAGCACTCACCATTGGAATATCATAACAATGTCAGTGTTAGAGCACTCACCATTGGAACCATTGGAATTGCCACTCACAAAAATAGTTTGTTTACATTTTAAAATGACTTGTGATGCATTGAAAAATACCAAAAATAAAACGCCCTCCACCAAAGAAATTATGTCCCATAAGTAATCCCTCCACCATTGAAAATTTGAAAGAAAATTAGTAAATTATTTTTGAATTTATAAAAAAAATAGAAATATTAATCATTTTCCCTAAACATTAAGTAAAATTTCGAAAACATAGCAAAATAATGCAGAATTAGCACAATCCCTTGCGAGACAGTTACTAACAAGGTGTTTATCCATGTATAAATAAATTATGTATATTTAATTTTTTTAATTAGCTGGTTTTATTTAGTTACCATAATTAATATCTTTCTATTAAAATAATTATTAGGAATTAATTTTAAGATTAGAATCCAATATGTGAATCCATACTGTAATAAATATAAATAAATTATGTATATTTAATTTTTTCCTTAATTGACGGGTTTTATTTAGTTACCATAATTAATATCTTTCTTTCAAAATAAGTAATTTTAAGGTTAGGATTTTTTTGGTTCATGACCATACGGTTAGGATTTTTTTGGTTCATGACCAAATAACGATCTTCTATCAAATTTTATGGCTCTATTATTTCATAGACATCACTTCACATTACTAGGTACGTTGTAAGGCGTTCCTTTGGGAAAAACTACCCTCAAATGCCACTCTGCACAGTTTGATGAATTATTAGACGGTTGAAAATAATTTGTTCATTGGATCCCACAGCACCTTGAACTGTCAACCAAATTTGCTGCTTAACCGACCAGGTCGTTGGATCTCACCCTATGAACTTAACTCGATTTACACGTTGTGCAACCTTTCTGGAACAGATGAAACTATCTATACCTCTGATGCCTAGGATGGTAGATCGACTGCATCTCATACCTCCATGTATATATATCATATATGAGAGTGAAAGGTTAATTCGTTTCTCCAACCATGTTTTCATGGTGACAGTTGTTACGCCGCGTCAGTTAATCTAGATTCGCCATGTGATATAAGCTTTTATCATAGATGAAAGCATCAAGAACAACCATTCCCACGTATCTCCAGCGAAGATTTCATTGTAACGACTACTGCATGACATTCGTTTATCCAGATTCGCCATGTGATAAATGCCTTCTACATAAATTAAAGCATAAAAACAGTTATTCCCTTGGTTTGGTTCAAAAGTAATCATTGCACCAAAAAAATTTCATTGAAAATGAAAGAAAATAATTCGCAGTCCTTCATGTTATTTCTGATTTTCTTTGAATCAATACTCGCTGTTTCCATCAACTTTCACCTAATTTTATTCTTGAATCTATCTCTACTTCTTTCTTCCAAATTTATTTCTCTAATAAACTATTTCTACACTATTTTTTCTTGAATTCATCTGAACTTCTTTCTCCCAAATTTCTCTCTAATAAACTATTTCTACAATTTTGTTTTATGTAAGTCGTTCTTTATATAGATAGCTCTCTATCATGTTTTCCATGTGATTTAATTGGGCACCTCGATGCTCTGACTCTAACTTATTAGGCGATGGTCGTTGTAGTAGTGGCCAGGTTATTCATCCTGTGATTTCTTTATTCGACTCTATGTATACCGTTGTTGGTTCCATGCATGGGTGATTTATTGGATTTCGATTAAATATTTATTTTTGTGGGAAAAAAATTCAATATGCCATCCCTCTTAGAATGCCTTCCTTATCGAGGGTTTCATATAATAAACTAGCTGCTGAAAGTTTTGATCTCAAAGTAGAGGACTTGTGATGATATTATGCAATGTCCGCACTATCTAAATATTTTCTTCATGTGGTTTTGTAATGAGAGTGCGTAGAGTTGTTCCACTGAGGTGTATTCGAAGGATCAAGGTATTATTTTTTATATAAGCAGGAGCTAAAAAATTGCTTACCGAGACTTCTACATATATTTGAAACTTAGTATTATATTTTATAAGATTTGTAGGAGAGAAGCGATGCATATTTGATGACTGATTCTCTTCTTCTGTTCTATCATGAAATCATAATTTATATAATAATAATAATAACTATGTGAGCACCAAAAAATATATGAGGGCTTCGATAATTAATTCCAATGATTTATATTGTGATAATCATGTGAGTGGTGATTCTTCTAACGGGTTATTGTGAATATTTTTTTTTTTCATATCTTGTTTATATTTCTTTTTCATATCTTTTGTGGAAAATATAATGCCCTTAAGCTATTCATGTTGACGTTAGCATGGAACGTGAATTGATTCGATAATGTTGACTCATAAGATCCTTTTTCCATGGATACTCTAGTGTTTCAAAAGGTATAGAAAATGTAATCACAATCTTTTTACATGTAGGCGGACATGCGTTAAACTCCGCATATGTAGGTCAAATGGGTTCATTTTATAGAATATATATATATATATATATAATTAAACTTTGGTATAGAAAATGTAATTACAATCTTTTTACATGTAGGTGGGTGTGTGTTAATCGCCACATATGTAGGTGATGTGGCCTTAGAATTTTTCTGTCAAAACGTGGGGATAACCACAGGGTCTGAACCCTAAGACAACTCCTTTTCCCTTTAAAGTGGTGGCTTCCACTAGGGATAATGGGACCAGTTTCCCAATGAGGGTTTTAAGCTGAGAGTGGGTGGTTCGTGAGTGTTTGCAATAGAGTAATGATAATCTAAATGACCTATTCTATAATGTAATTTTCTAATTAAATTATTCTAATATAAAATCAGGTATTCCTGTGTGGTATGCGATCTACAAAGGTATCTGCTTAAGCTGTGATAATAAAGATTAATCACAACTAAAAAGAGATGATAACGTATAAAGATAATCCCTTTGACTAAATAGTTAGTCAAATAAATTTATAAAATATATCGCATGTATGATGAGTTATATATGAAAATCACAATTTCAGCTAGGCATCATACAAAAGTGCAACTAACGCTTAACAGAAACAATAAATCTCACATACAATTCACGAAAGTAAAGTTTTTCCACTAATTAAATGAAATATAATCAATCATACAAGATAATAGTACCATATGTGCGTAGTCTTGCTCATTTGACAAATGACATAGACCAACTTCTTTCTTCAAATCAAATTGTCTACTAAGAATACAATAGTGCATCAACAAAGGAAAGTAGTCTGATATCTAAAAGAAACGATCATGTTCCATAATTTCACCAAAGCATTCAAAAACTTACAATACTGCATTCTTTGCAAATGTTTTTGATAAAATTCTGTACCATTCTCTAAATGCATGAGAAGGGTATAAATACCATTCTAACTAATGTGCAAAAATAGATTATACAAAATTTGAGAAGGTTTCAAACAACCTTTCTCCTATCTAGTTAACTAACTCCAAAAATAAACGGTGGCTAAATGAGTAGAACTAAGGGGATGACTTGCTCTCTACCATCTTGTCCTTCAAATCGCATATATCGGTCATCGGTTGAATTTGAGGAGGCGGCCAAAAATGTGTCCTGATCTGTCCTGTGAAAATCACATCGATGAGAGGTGGCAACATTCACTGAGTCATATGAAGAGAACAATTGAGAGTCATAATCTGGCTGTGTGGCTTGATGAGCAACTACCAAAATAAATCCCAGTTGGTCCTGGTCAATTTTATAATTTCCTCCCTTTGAGTCTCCGCCTTTTCCTCCCAGCTTTTATACAAAGCATTTAAATCGGGCATTTCTTTCAGATTTCCTTCTTTAATTAGGTTGGTGGCAAACAGGGTGTGATTCACTGCCTTAATGATATTCTTTGATACCCCAGCTACCCTTGTGACTGCTAGCTCAACCTGTTTGATTCTCGCATCCCAATCCGTGAAGAGAATGTCTTTATGAGTTTCCTCAATCTTGGGAAGATTGGATTTCCTTCTGTCTTATGTTTCCTGCCATTCGATGAACTCAGAGATTTTGGTGTTTAAATTGTTAAACTCGGTTCTCTGGTCGATTTCCTTATCTATCAGTTGGTCGCTAGTGGTCAGATAAGGGGTAATGTGTGACATATTTTGGCAGAAATGCTCTTGTTGTTTCACTAGAAGGGAATTTAATTCCAGTGCCTCTTTAACGAACTCTTCAATAGTGGGAACATCCTTGTACCTTTCCATGACTTGATGCAATCCTTGGAGTTGCATGTTTTTGGTCGATATATCAGCTTCATGACTTAATTTTAAAACCTCCATGTTTTCATGAAATTGGGTGAGATGCTTAGCCGCTTGCCTGTTTAAGCTTTCTTTCTCTGCTTCGAGCTGCTACTCGAGCTGTGCAATCCTCTCCTCTTTTTCCCTTAACAAAGCAGAGACTTCACTAGCCTTGTCCATAATGGCTGATGCATATGCTCCTATGAACTGTGATAGTTTAGTAAAGTTCTCGGCTGTATTGAAAGGAATGTCCTTCCAAACTATGTCCATCGGCTCGTTTCCAGGTGGGAACTCAGGTGTGTCTACCCTTTTCCTTTTTCTTTGCCTTCTTACTATAACCTTGTGGAGAGGACTATAGAACACATCAAATGGGGGTATTTCAGTTACTTTCAAGACAATTTCTCATGTGGGTAGAGCAGGGATAATTTCAGTATGCTAGGACGTTGTCGCTTGTTCCTCCATAGCCTTGGACTACTCACTGATAGACTTGGGCTCTATATCATTATGAACATGCAAAGGAGTTTTATACTCCATTGTTTCTTGGGTATTTGTTGCTTTGGGAATGCCTTGCAGTTTTTGATTAAACTGATCCCACTCCTGCTCCAAACTACTGTCTTTGACCACTAGACTAATTTCTTTAGACGGGGTGCTCAAAACTTGGTTCTGAGCTGACTTTCCGCTGGACTCTGTTGTGTTATTTGTGTCTTAGGGTTTCCATTTGTCTGGTATCTTCTTAGTATTTACCTGAGAATCTACTCGAGAACAAGGAGCTTCGCTATCTACAGTGACACTTGGTGTAGGCTCATCCTCGGGCTTTAACAAATTCATTGGGATCACTTCGAGCCTTTCATTTCTAAATTCCTGAAAGCTTTGAAAATCTTCAAGTTTCAAATTTGCCCTTGCTCACTCGATAGCTTGCTCGAAGGATTCATCAGACTATAACAAGTCTTCAAAATTGTTATCCTCATGGTTGTATTGCTTGAGCTTTACTGCAATAGTGATATTATAAGCCAACTTGTCTGGATCAAAATTCCTCTTAGGCAATGCATGAAGCCTAAGGGCTTCCATGTGTGCTAAATCCTTAGTAGCTTGAAAAAAATTTACTAAAGCAAAAGAACATCACTTGACAGGAAAAGAGGGCCATAATGACTTCTTGTTGTCTTTGAGATCTTTAGTTAGGCCTTTTCCCACAGTCTGGTAGGAAATATCTCTTGCTAATAATTGATCAGAAACATATAAAGGAAGGACATGTGGATCGGTTGTGCTACCAAAAACCCTAATGTATGTGAACCACTCTTCAATAGAATATCTGCCGACAACAAACAAGTTTGTTGCAGTTTCGTGGGAAAACTTGGGGGCTCTCTAATTGAAAATTATTTGATGTAGGGGCAAAACAACAACATGAAATATTTTATAGAAGTGAGGTATATAATGTGATTCGCATATTTGTTTATAACTAAGATGGATTCGGTAGGGTTCTTGTAAGGTCCAATTCCAACCCATGGCCAGAAATGTCATGAAAAAAAAATGGCATCCATAATATAGGCACTAAAATAGAACGTAGAGAGGTTATCTGGAGAGGAGGCTCTCCTCTATTGATATTCAATAATGGTAGTGGCTAGGTTATTAGATAGGATGGAGGGCCAATTTATGATGTGGGAATTAACATAGGCATCAATCAGAGGAATCCATTCTATGGAAAACTTAGTATTATTGGGTAACCCATATAATCTACATAACATAGATGCTTCATTGTTGTAGGGGTTTGCCAAAGAGGCTATAGTATACATACCCGATTTTTCATATTTGAATTTGTTTTCCAATACTCTTCAACCCTAAATTAGCTTGAAGGGGTCCAGGTTCTTCTTTGCGAAGTTAGCCACAAATGTCTTGTCATAGATATCCCAAGGGTTAGGTATGTGGTGTATTTTCTTTAAGTCCTCTGTTCTGAATGACCCTATGAGCTCCATTCTTGAGTTTTTGAATTGCCTATCTTCAATGATGAGGTTTTCGATCACCCACCTGATCATATCCGTGTATGGGAAGATTATAGCTCTTGCTCCTATCCTATGAAGGAAAGAACTTGAAGCATCCCTAAATTGAAGTCCCAAAGGCCTTGTTGAGTGAGTTGTTGCTCTCGTGACAGTGATTTTAGGGCGTTCCTCCTCAATCCTATTGTATATGTCGTCCCAAGTTGTTGCGCCTCGAGCAACGTCGCAAATTTTATCAGAGAAAATAAGAGCCATCTCTGTAAACTCAGATTCAGCAATGGTCTGTTTGCTCTATTTTTGCATCACCTTCCTTAGTCACATGTCTTTTGTAGCTTGCCCGAAATAGACAAGATATATCAGCGCAGATGGTATCAGGTAATTAAGCTTGAAAGCTTCTCTGAAATGATTTTGGATAGTGAGAAAGTTTTAATGAGATACTCGATGTTAACTACCCATAACTTGGAAAACGATTATCCTTCCTCAAACCACTAAATATTTATTAACCTATCAATTCTCTCGTTTTGATATTAAAACATAATTATTTCACACGTTTTACTGCTCTTAATCGCACATCGCAATCTTTAAATGGATACAATATAGCGCTATCAGATGCATAAAGCGAAATGCAATTGTGAATATCGCAATATCGCATTTCGCAAATCGTTAATGGTCATTCGGATGGCATAGATAAATTTACTGCGAAGTTTGCAAAGTACGAAGTGCAAAATGACAAGATTCTATTTATCGCGTTATTGCAACGGGAGATTTGATTGCACATCACAATTTTTTTAAGATGTTTTAAGACAGTGACATGGAAAAGTGTGATTTGTGATTTGTGATGTGGATTTCATCCTTAGTTCATTTTGCGAGGTTTTTCTAGTTAATTTCTTAGAGTTAGGTATTCTTATCCTAAGCCTAAAAATTTAAAAGGGTCCCCATTTATATCTCTAACCTTAGATATTGTTCTTTATAAATGAGGGGGTTGTTTCATAGTGCAACAATTGGCGATTCAATTGGGAGAACCAGCTATCTCTGAGTAGTTTCCTGAAATTTCTAAAAAAAACTTTCAAAGTAATGAGATTTATAGGAATAATGATTACATGAGTTATAAGGTAAACAACATTTCTCTAGAATCATCATTACTTGCTCACTCTACTTATTCAGTTACTTTACTCTTGTAATGATAAAAATATAAACGTTCGCATCAACCAATAATAAGTTTTAAAGTGATATAGCAGGTGTCTTCTGAAGATTAGTTTTTTGTTGTTTACTCATTTATCACAGATAGACCCTCTGTTGCCAACAGGCATTCATAGCCTTGACAGGGTTATCTCTTAACCAACAACAATTCATTATCCCATCTGTAGGAATTTTCAAATTTGAAAATGATATTCATTTTCATTGAATATCACTTGGACCTCGTACCTTTTTCCTTTTTGAATATAATCTTTTTCTTTTTGGTTTCTTAAAAGACATTTTCTAAGCATGGTAACCTAATAATGACAATGTCATTCATTGGTTGTAACTAAATTGAATAAGATGGCTCTTGATGAGACCCCTTGTCTTCTAATCAAGGAGATCATTAGCTATTACCTTGTTTTGATATGCAATGTTGGTAATATTAGTTTAATTATTTCCCTATGAACATGGTAAACAACCTCGTAATGAGACTTTTTATTTTCTAAGTTTCGTATATTTTAGAATTACACTCTGAGAAAAGGAAATTTTATCAGATGGGTGAATCATTGGCTCTATTAAGAGTTTTGGATGATAATGATAGAGTTTTTAAGATACTCATCTACAGAAAGTCCTTACTAGGTTAAAGATTCTTTTGTTGACTGATAACAAAACATTCATACTCTATAAAGATAAGAGTTTGTTCGTAGAATAAGTGTTTTAAGCAAGATCAAGTTTTTCCAAAGAAATGAAGTTTATTTTGGTACTCAAATGTCCTAATTATTTGTTTTAACTCTTGTTTACTTATAGAAGTAAAAAAAAGAAATTTTATCAAAGATTTTATTTTGAAAAGCCAAAAGTAAATACTAGTTAACCATTATTTTCCTAAGAATGTTAAAAGAAATATGTTATAAAATTGGAAGAGATTACCCTCTAAGAAAAGTATTTTTTCAAAATTTGCCCATTAATGGGCAATGAATCCTTCTTACCTGACAAGTCTTGTAAAAGAAACATTGATTGTCCAATTTTTTCAATGATTTGAAAAGGGCCAGGCCATAGTTTTTGGAATTTGTTATGTCTACCTTTTTCCTCATGTAATTTTTCCTATTTCAAAACCAAGTCACCTACTCCAAGAGTTTTTTGACTAGCAGAAGTTGTTTCAAAAGAAGCTTTGACTAATTGTTGATGATGGATGTGGGTTGCTTTAGCCTTTTCTCATTCTTCTTCAAGCTTAAGCATATGAAACTGTCTAGGATGGAGAGAAGAAGAAGGGTTTTCATCAATAAATTATACTAGGGAAAGAGATGGGATTGCTACGTTTGTGGGAAGAACAACTTATTTTCCATAAACTAAAGAAAAAGGAGAAGAACCAATAGAGGCATTTTGAGTAATTATGTTTGGCCATAGAGAAAATGTTAATGCTTTGTGCCAATTCCTGTAATTTTGATCAATAGTCCTTTCGATAATTCTGATGAGGTTATAGTTCATTGATTATACTAATCCATTACCTTGTGGAGAATAATTGGTTGAATATTTCAGCTTGAAACCTCACTTTAGAGAAAATTCTACCATTGTATTTCCAGAAAAGTAAGATGCAATGTCAAACATTAAAGTTGAGGGTAAGTCGAACCTGGTAATTATGTACTGATCAGTTAAGTCCATGATGCTTTCTGTATTAGCTATCTTTAATGGGAAAACTTCTACCCACTTTGTAAAATAATCAGTGGTTGTAAGGATGTACCTATGCTTTTTGGACGAGTTAGGAACAATCTCACTAACTATGTCTAATCCCCATTGTTTGAATGGTTGTTAGATATTAACTAGTTGTAAAGGGAATGCTGGCTTTCTTTCTCTTCCGGCTGTGGTTTGAAAAGTTTTACACTTTCTTGAATATTCATGTGCATCCTTAAATACCGTTGGCCAATAATATCCTGCATGCAGGATTTTGTGAGCTATGGTATTTCCCCTGAAATGTCCTCCAGCTGGTCCATCAAGTAATTCCTACATGAACTTTTCAGCTTCAGGTTTCTCCAGGAATCTTAGCAATAATGAATCATAATTTTTTCCAAACAATACATCACTAACTAGTTCATACTGATTTGATTTCAATCTTAAAGCTTGTTTTGGTTATAATTAAGATGCATAGGAGCATATCTGTTTTTTAGATAAAATTTCAAATAAGAATATTGTTATTGCATATCATTGAGGCTTACCTCTGATATTTGCACTTCATTACCTTGATCTTCTTCTGGTGGTAAGTGGGAAGCTCCTGTTAACATCCTATAAAACCACTGACCATTGACAATTTTAGCTGGCCGGATTTCTACATCATATTCTTAAAGCGTAGTAACCCAATTAGCTCTTTTCTCCCCTACTTCTCTTTGGATTAATAATTGTCTTACTGCAGGGTAGGGTAGAAATATCTTTGTATGGGATTTAAGAAGAGAAGGTCTGAAATGTTTCAAAGTTTTAAAAACAGAAAATGTGTGTTTCTCAAGAGCCGAATAATTTAATTCAGCACCTTGCAAGATAGAACTAAAAAAAGAGATGGGTGCCTTGATATTTTCATCGTTCAGTTGTGTTAAAACTGTGGCATATGATGTATCGGATGAAAACGTATATAATACAAAATGTTTGAGAAAGTTAGGTGTTGTCAAATAAGGAGCATTAATAATAGATTTTTTAATCAACTCAAATGACTCTCTTTCATCCTTGTTCCATCTAAGAACAATTTTTTTTTTCTATCATTGCTTGTAGGGGTAGGACGATTTGTGAAAACTCTGGAACAAATATTTTTACAAAATTTATTTGGCCTAGGAATGATTGCATGTTTTTTTGTTGTGTGGGAGGGGAGTCTTTTCAATCTCTTGGACTCTATGAGGATCAATGTAAATTCCTTTCTTGGACACTATAAACCCAAGGAATTTTCCTCTTGGTAAAGAAAAATAAGATTTTTTAGGATTTAAGGAAATGCAATATTTCTTGCATCTTTCAAAAATGTGTTTCAGGTCGCTTAAATGATTGTTCCTATCCTTAGAATAGATTGTGACGTCATCCAAGTAAATAACAACTGATTTATTAATTAGACCTTTTAAGGCAATGTCCATAGCACGTTGAAATGTAGCACTAGAATGAATGAGTCCAAAAGCCATCTTCTGATAGGCATATTTTCCCCACTTGGTCTTGAATGTTGTCTTTAATCTGTCGTCTGGATCTACAAGAATTTGATTATATCCTAAAAATCTATCTACAAAAGACATTAATTTAGAACCTGCAACTAATTTCAATATTTGTTCCATAATAGGCAAGGGAAAATTATTATTTTGACAAGCTTTATTCAAGTATATAAAATCAATACAAATCCTAATATCATCGTTCTTTTTCCTTACGGGTACCATATTCGATACCCACTTAGAGTGTTTAACAGGGAAGATTATTTTGGCCTTCAGCATCTTGTTGAATTCAAATTTGATTTGACTCTTAAGGTTTGGGTGAATTTTACGAAGTTTCTATTGAACTGGCTTTTCGTTCGAAGTCATAGGTATGATATGTTGAATTACATAGGTATCGTAGGTCTTGAGATCTGCGTAATCCCAGGCAAAGACACAATTGTATGTTTTTAACAACCTAATGAATGATATCCTTTCTTCAGATGATAGGCCAAGACCTAGGTTGACATTTTGAGGTTTTCAGTTGACCCTAGGTTTACTACTTCAAATCTCAATGTAGAACTTTGAGCTTTGGAGTTGGTAACTTTCTTGAACCTATCCTTTAGATCATAGAGATATTCCATATTAACTACAGACTTTGGGCTTGGTTTCTAATCATGACTTTGTTTGATTTGTATATCATGCTCATGTTCATCTATGATATGTTCTTCATACGACCCTTCTAATGTAAGGAAATTAACTATATCTGCATCATTGTTGAATACTATCCAATTTGTTACATTATCGAGAATAGATGGCCTAAATATTTACTCTATTGAAAATTTTTCTAGACTAAAGTCTTCTGAGGATATAAGCTTAGATGCCACATTATCAAGTAAATTGGCACATGCATTTTGTAGTCTAGGGACTGAATAAATGTTAAAAGTAGAAAAATGAGAAGTCAAATTATGGGCTAACGATTGATAATGTTTAAGGTGCCCGAAGACACAATGAATTGTATTTCTCACCTACTTCACAATTATTTTACAATCACCAAAGACTGCATGTATTTGACATTAAGACCGATGGCATTATACATTCCTTGGATCAGTGCTTCATATTCAACGATATTATTAGTGCACCAGAATTCAAGTCTGCAGGCTAACATGGATTTCTCTCCTTGCAGATTGACCAAAATGCATCCTACGCCTACGCTGTCTTCAGATTTAGAACCGTCAAAATAGAGAGTCCAGAACAAAGAATTATTTGAAACTTTATCTACTAAATTTACACACTTGGAAGCACTTGCTTATGAAAAAATTTCGATCTGAGAAACTACAACATTATCTGGAAAGGGAGAGCTCTAAGCATTAAAGGATCCCAAAAATGACTCGGCTGAGTAATTTCCAATGATATTATTGGTGAAGGCAACAGGTTTGTTGCTTCCCTCGAGGTCAGTGACTATATATTTCATGAATGTTTCTCGGTCTACCCTGATTTGGTTTGGTTTACCATTGTGTGGTAACCACATGTGAGACCAATCAGTTATGAAATAACCATGCAAATTTTCAGACCAATCCCTACTGAGAATTAAACCATAAAATTCAGGGTTATTAGCCACCAAAATATCAATTATTTGGGAAACTTTTGGATTAGAGGAAAGCCTAATTGAAACTGATGCTATTTCTCCAAGTACCTTTACTTTTGTCCTATCCAATTGAACTATGTGTACTGCAGATTTTTGAGGTGTAATGTTCAATTTGGTGCACACAACCCTTGGCATAATATTTGAAGAGGCTCCTAAATCAACTAGGCAGTTATGAACATTCTTGTTGAAAATTTCATAAGTGAGCAGAAATGGAGGAATATGAGAAATAGACCTATCACCAATTAGAACTAGATCTGAAGGATCTACTTTGTTTAAGGATGAGGGAGGTTTTCCCATATCGTAGGATGCTTGAGTAACTACAGTAGATGGCAGGGAAGATACAGGAACTACTTTTAACTCTCTTAATAGAATATTTTGTTACTGCTTGAGTTTAGTGAGCTCGTGCAATGATATGTTTTCTCTAGTCTTTTTCATGTCTTTGACTATATTGTATTCCATTGTATCTAAGATTACCAGTGTCTTTGAGGCATTTGGAGGATCTAGAGGAATAGGATTGGTTTGGCTAGTCTTAGATTTATTAGCTATTGTTTTGTCCTTTACAAAAGTAACAGTTTTTTGTTTTTGATTTGTGATAGACATGTCAGGAGAGTGTTTACTTCTACTAGTCACTGGCATAGCTTGTGCCTCTTCTTCAGTTCGGAGGATGAAATCCCACATTCCATTTAATTCAATTTATTCTTCCGCTTTAGCTTCCTCTTTGTCTGGTGAATCTTCTTTTGCTTCTTGATCAGACTCGGCATTTGAAATGGTGTTTTGGGTTTGCGATGTAGAAGAAGAGTTCCTCTTGAATGAGCAAAAAGGTTTCTTAGGAGCGGAGGATTCTGGGACCGGTTTTTTAATTTCGATCATTTCATTAGACATTGCTTTTAACACTTTCTGAAGGCCTTCAAGATTGCAAGGGTCTTTTGAAGCTTTCTTCTTAGATTCATCCTTAAATGTTACTTTCTTTGACTTGCTTTCATCTGTTTGTGATCTCTTTTCCAAAGTTGTAATTATTCTTTCTACAAACAGGGCTTATTTCATGTTTTATACAAGGGTAGCCTTATTGGCTCTATCTAAAAAAATTGCAATATTAGAAGGAAGAGATGATGTATACCATTCTATTTTTACATCTACAACAGGTTTAGAAGCAGTTGGGATCTTATTTAGCAACTTGTTAAATCTGGAGTTGAAATCTTTGATCTTTTCATCAGGATTAGCTTTCAAATTAGAAAGATCATTGATCAAGGATGCTATGGTCCTATCATCACCAAATTTTGCAAGAAATATTTCTTGAAAAGTATCCCAATCTCTAATTGAACCCACTGGAAGGGAAAAATACCAATACCCAGCAGATCCTTTGAAAATATAAGGAAACAGTCTGATTACAACATCTTCATGTGCAACCCCATTAAGATTCATGGCTAACATAAAATTATTTGGATGTTCTTCAGCCAGGAGAGCATCTTCAGGATTGTACATAAGCAGCCATTTTTCTGGGTTTGTTGGGAGTGCATTTGGAACTGCAAATATCACAGCACCAGGATTTTTCGAAGGTTGAGAAGGTTGATTGGCTATAAATTGAGTTGGAGACGGAGAAGATGGGAAGGTCGATCTAGAAGTAGGTATATATGGAGAAGAACTTACTACTGGGTTAGTACTACTAATGGTAGTACTAATTGGAGAAGTGGATAGTTGAGAAGTCGTGGATTGAGTAGAAGTAAATGAGGAAGTGAATGGATGGAAAGGTGATGTGATCTCGCTAGTATCTGATTAAGATGTTGATGAAGTAACCTTCCTATGTCATGGAGGGATGGGGAACTCGAAAGGGGTGACCCCAAGCCTTTCACTTTGCAGTCTAGTAAATACACTAGTTTTTTGTAATAAGGAGGTGTTGAAGCCCCGAAAACCGGGTCTACAACAAGGGGGATACCCACCTAGTTCAGACCTTTGTTAGCAGCTCCTTTTCCGTTTGGTATAGTGGGTCTGACTAGGGATATGGGACCAGTTTCCCAATTTATGTGTGTGTGTGTTGAGAATTGATATTTCCTTCCTAATAATTTCTAAGTAAAATGCTTTTATTCTAAATCTAATTTAACAACATGCAATTGTATTCTAATGAATAGAAATATCTAATTCTAAAACTAACCCGAGATTTAGTCTTTCAGTTATGCGATCTAAAATAATTTCTAATGGAAATTATTAATAAAAATCATTCAATTGCTGTGAGAAAGGAATTCAATAAAGATAAACCGTTTCGTATAAAAAGTTAGACGAAACAATTGTGAAAAACATATTGCATAATAAGTCACTCATATATTAAGCATAAATAAATGGCTATCACCATACAGAAGTGCCAAATGATAACTCAAGCATTCAAGCATTCATACATAAATAACTGAACATGAATATCACCTTAACACATAAGCAGAAATTGTTAAGAGATAAAAGTACCATTTATAACGAGTTCTACTCATGAGCTCCAGCAATAATGATTTATCTCTTCTTAATTCAACATCTACTAAGAGTACAAAAGTGCAATTTCAGTAGCAGATATTAAACACAGATGTCAATAAATCCTGTTCCATTCATTCATCAAAACCTCCTCAGAGGGTGTAGAAGTGCATGTTCTGAGGACAAGTTTTTGACAAATTTCAGGACCCTTCTCTAAATGCATGAGAAGGGTTCAAATACTACTAGCTAAATCTAAAAATAGTTTATTACAAAAATGTAGGAAGCAGTTTAAATGACTGTCCTCATTTTAGGAAAAAATAAAGCAAAACTAAAACTAAAACTGAATCTAAAAGTAAAACTGGCAATTAACTATCTATGTATCTGTTCCTTGTAGTCGCAAGCATCCATCATTGGCTTGAGGAGAGTTAGCTAGTCGACCTCCAACTTTAGCTGTCCTGCAAAAATGGAATCAGCAAGTGCTGGCGCCATCTTCTCGATAGAGTTGGTGATACATTTGAGAGTCATGCACTGGCTGTGTGGTTTAACCAAGTACGTCTAGTAAGAATACCAATTCAACTTGGTTAACCTTTTGATGGACTCTGCTCTTTCTTGAGCCTTTTTTCTCCAGCTTATCTGTAGATGCTGTACATTAGGTAGAAATTTACATACCACTTGAGGATATCCCTGATAAATACCACTGGTTTTTAGAGCTTGGGTTTTGCCTTTCACCTTTAGTGCTTTTTCCTACAATTTTCCAGGCATAAGGTGACTGAGTTATTAGAGGCTTTCCTTCTCAAGGGGCTTTTCCTGGTGATACTGCCTCCGTTTCTCGATCCGGGCTTCCTTGGTGCTATTTTTTTGCCTCTTGCATGCTTTTTGTTAGAAGATGTAAACCTTAAATTTTGTGGAAAGAATGACTCCATGAGTTCTTGGCTCTTAGTCTTAAATTGTCTGTCTGTTATCTCAACACTATCCAGTAACCATTTGACCATGTCCATGTATGGAAGAATCTTCGGCCTCGCCGCTATCCGGTGCAAGAACGAGTGTGCTAGTTCTGTAATTGACACCTCTGACGACCCGCGTGAGTCTGCAGTAGTTGTAACCTCCATTGCTCTGGGATTTTTTTCCTCAAGTAAACTGTGCATGCCTTCCCAAGTAGTAACGCAAGCATCTCTGTTACAGATGTTGTCTGTGTATAAGGGCGTCATTTCTTCGTCTTCAGAACTTGGAGCTTTTCCCTTCTTTCCCATAATATTCTGAACACTGTTATGTATACCTCTATGCTTTTCACCCCTGCAATTTTCAAATGAGGAAAGAGTAATGATAAGAAAAAGGTGACGAGAAAGCTTTAAATGCTGAAATCATATAAAATATATCACCTTACGTGAAATGGCCCTTCGATCATCTCAAAACCATATTTCATTAATGATTACCAACTAACTCATTAAATTAACATTAACGCGCATAACTAGGCATCGGTTTATGGAAAAGCTTTTTTCGAACGATGAGCCCTGCAGATCTATGATAAGGTGATTTTGCGATTTGCTTTGCAATATCACAAATCACAATATCGCAGATTCGTAATATCGTTGATCTGTTGCGTGTGATAATCATTTATTACCATATGTTTTCTGCACAACGTGATTTGTGAGACGCGCCATCGCATATCGGCGGTTTGAGGTATTTCACCTTAAGTGATACTTGAAGCACATGAAAACTGCGATGCGATGAATTTCTTTAGTATGTGATCTCGCATCACGATTTCGCAATCTTAGGATTCTGCTTGTAGGATGGCACCAATTACCTTTTTGTGATGTGACGCTTTTTATTGAGAGAACGGTTTTGTTCGAACTTATCATAAAACTTAAGTCTTTTTAGATTTTTTGGGTATTCTCCTAAGTTTATGATAGTAAGATTTATTCAAAAATGGAATACAAGTCCTAAGTTATTTTTTAAAATTTTTGGATAAGGGTCCCCACTTATTTAGTATTAGTGAGAAAACTAAATAAGAAGGGGGCTATTGCTGGCCACAACAATTGGCAATTCACTTGGAAGAACCAGTTATCTCTGCTTTTCTTTTGAATTTTCTAAACTTACAAAACAGAAGGTTTTTAGAGAATCAAACTTTATTATAGAAAGATAAATTACACCATGCTTTCTGATGTTAAGGATAGTTTGTCTCTTCTATGTTAACTTTGGTTATTTACTTCCTAGAGCTAGTCATTGTATTTACATCAGCAACTACTTGGTTTATAAAGATAAAAACAAAGTCTTCTCTGTAAATCAGTTTTAAATATGCTCATTTCTCGTAGATAGAGCCTCTACTTCCAGCAAGCATTTATAGCCTCGACAGGGTTACCTATTACCCAGTAATGATCCTGTATCCTACTTGGAGAAATATACGATTTTCAAAGGGAAATCCATATCCACACTTACTGCTTTTATTTTCTTTTAATCCTTAAAGAAAAATTCCTTGGTTCGGTAGCCCAATTATGATAGTGCCACTCACTTGATTTATAACTTTGCTAAACAAGCTGGCTCGTGATGAGACCCCTTGCCTTTTGATCGCAATAATCTCGAGTCATTGCCCTGTTGTGGTATGCAGTTTTGGCAAAGTCAGCAAGCTATAATATCTATGATCATGATAAGTCGGCTCGTGATGAGACCTCTTATTCTTTAAGTTAAAGTGTGTCACTGGATTACTCCTTGAAGCTTGTAATTCCCTAGGTGGGGAGGAAGTCATTGTTTCCTTAAGAATAACTCTGGATGAAAATGGTAGAGTTTTTGGAAAGAGCTTTTCTACAGAGAATCTTCGTTTTGTTAATGATACTTTTCATTTGACCGATATAAAACAAATTCCCACTAAAGGTCAATTTTTATCAAAATTTACAAGGTTGAAACTAGTATCATTTTCAAGCTTATAGCCTTTGACTGTATCTTTCAATAACAATGTCCAATTTTGTAAATGAGTCTTATTTATACAACCGAAAAAACAAATTTTAAAAGAAATTCTAGTCTTTTTCATGAATTCCAAATGTAACCATTTACAACTGGTTTTATTATCAAAATAATGGAAAAGCTAATTTCCAAAAATAGAAGAGTGATCTCCTATGGAAAATATTTTTTAAGGATCTACCCTTTAACAGGTAAAGATTCTCTAATTCCTGTCAAATCCTGTAACATAAAGGTAGATGGACCTATTATTTCTGCTATTTGGAAAGGGCCAAGCCACATTCGTTGAAATTTCATATGCTTGCCCTTTTCCTCGTGAGCCTTATCCCATTTTAATACCAGATCTCCAATCTAAAATTCCTTTTTGGATATCATGTTTGAATCAAAAGAAGCTTTTACTAATGCTTGGTGATGCGCATGAGTTATTTTAGCTTGTTCTTGTTGCTCTTCTAGCTTAAGGATTTGCAGCTGCCTTAGTTGTAAGGAAGATGTTGGTGTTTCGTCAATAGATTGAACTAAGGCCAAAGCGGGAATCGCTAGATGAGTTGGGAGGACCACTTCTTTCCCATAAACTAAATTAAAGGGAGAAGTGCCAATGGAGGATTTCTGCATTATTTGGTCGGCCCATAGAGCATATATCAAGGATTTGTGCCAATTCTTATGAGTTTGATCAATGGTTCACTCAATGATTCTGATTAAGGTTTTATTTGTTGATTCAGCTAACCCTTTCCCTTGTGGGTAATAATTGGCAGAGAATTTAAGCTTAAAACCTCTTTTGAGCGCAAATTCAGTCATAGCATTGCTAGAAAAATATGATGCATTATCAAACATTAAAGCGGAGGGTAAACCAAACCTGGTGATTATGAACTGATCTATGAAATCAATGATGTGTTCAACATTAGTTGTCTTTAGAGGAACTGCTTCTACCCATTTAGTAAAATAATCTGTAGCTGTAAGGATATACCTATGTTGTTTAGAAGAGTGAGGAACGATCTCACCTATTATATCCAATCCCAATTGATCAAAAGGTTGATTGATATTGACTGGTTGCAAAGGTAATGATGGTTTCTTTTGTCTCCTCGCAGCAGTTTGACAAACTTGACATTTTCTTACATAGCTATGCGCATCTTTGAATAGTGTAGCCCAGTAGTACCCCGCGTGCAAGATTCTATGTGTTGTAGTATCTCCAACATAATGTCCACCTGCTGGTCCATCATGGAGTTCCTGCAACGCCTTTTCAACTTCAGATTTCTCGAGACATCGAAGGAGAACAGAATCGTAATTCATCCTAAAAAGTACATTGTTTACGAGTTGATATTGCTTAGCCTTCAACCTTAGGGCTCTTTTCTTTGTATCATCTAGGTTTGAAGGAGGATATCTATTCTTTAGATAAAATATGATATTAGCATATAATGATTCAATATCATTTAGGCTTACCTCATACATTTGTACTTCTAAAGACAGTATTTCAGAAATAAGCAATGCTCCAGCCAGCATTTTACAAAATCCTTGACCTTTTACAATATTTGCTGGTTTAATTTCAGCAACGTATTCTTGTAAGGCAGTAACCCAATTTTCTCTCTTCTCACCCACATCTTTCTGTACTAAGAGATTTCTTACTACTAGAAACGACACTATGATGTTTCTATGGGTTTTAAGTATGAAGGGTCTGAAATGTTTGATTGCTTTGAAAACAGCATAAGCTTGCTTCTCGACGTCAGAATAATTTAATTCGGCCCCTTGTAGATTTGAACTGAAAAAGGAAATTGGGGCTTTCGCCTTATCTTGATTTGCTTGAGTGAGTATCGCAGCATATGATCTATCAGAGGAAAATGTATACAAAATGAAAGGATCAGAGAAATTTGGAGTGGCTAAAGATGGGGCATTTACAATCGCTTGTTTAATCAGATTGAATGCTTCATATTCTTCTTGGCCCCATTTAAAGATTGAATTCTTTTTAATCATTGCTTGTAAGGGAGATACAATCCTTGAAAAGTCTGGAACAAATCTCTTTACAAAATTAATCTGGCCAAGGAAGGATTGCATAGCTTTCTTGTTGTGAGGTAAGGGTATTTCGGAAATCTCCTTGATTTTGTCGGGATCAATATGGATTCCAGATTTTGACACTATAAATCCAAGAAGTTTTCCTTCACTTAATGCAAAAAAGGACTTTTTTGGATTAAGTGAAATTCCATACCTTTGGCAACGTTGGAAGATCTGTTTCAAATCTCTGAGATGATTACCTCGTTTTTTGGAATATACAGTTATATCATCCAAGTAGATTACTACTGATTTGTTTACTAATCCCTTAAATGCAATGTCCATGGCCCTTTGAAATGTGGCGCCAGCATTGATCAGACCAAAAGGCATGTTTTGATATGCATATGTACCCCATTTGGTTCTGAACGTGGTCTTTAATTGATCTTCACGGTGGACCAAAACTTGGTTGTAGCTGGAGAAACCATCCAAAAAGGACGTTAATTATGATCTTGCAACTGCCTGTAATATTTGCTCCATGGGAAGCAAAGGAAAATTATCCTTTTGATAGGCTTTGTTAAGATTTCGAAAGTCAATGCAAATTCTAATGTCTTCGTTTTTCTTCCTAACGGGAACCATATTGGAAACCCATCTAGAATGTCGAACGGGAAAAATGATTTTGGCTTTCAATAATTTATTGAGCTCAGACTTAATCTGATTTTCCAAATTAGGGTGGATTTTTCTCAGCTTTTGTTGGACAGGTTTTTTATTGTTTATCATTGGGATAATATGCTAAATGATAGAAGTATCGTAAGTCTTAAGTTCATCATAGTTCCAGGTAAAGACACTTTTGTATTGTTTCAGGAGATGAACGTGCATTAATCTTTCTTTAGGGGCTAGCCCAAGACCTAGATTGATATTTTGTGGCTTGGTATCAGTTCCTAGATTTACTAATTCATAGTTCAGAGTTGAACTTTGAAGTTTTGAATTGGTAGATCTTTTGAATCGGTCATTCAAATCATATAGGTCTTCTAATTTGACTACTGATTTTGGCATAGCATTATTAGTGCTATCTTGTTGCAAATGTTTGTCATGTTGGTATTCATCTATAATCTGATTAGTGTAAGATCCCTCTAACGTGAGGAAGCTTACAATATCAGGATCATCATTGAAAATTCTCCAATTGGTAATGTTATCAGGAATCGAGGGTCTAAAGATCAATTCAGTTGAGAATCTATCCAAGCTATAGTCTTCTGACGTAATGAGCTTGGAAGCTATGTTTGCCAAGAGGTCAGCACTAGCATTTTTTAGTCTGGGAATTGATGAAATATTGAATGCTATAAAATGTTCAATTAGATCTTGTACTAAAGATTGATAATTTTTTAAATGACCTGATAGACAATGTATAGTATTTTGTACCTGTCTAATTACAATTTCATAATCTCCAAATACTTGTAGATACTTGATATCTAATCTGATTGCTTTGTATAATCCTTGGACTAAAGCCTCATAATCTGCAGTATTATTGGTGCAATCGAACTCGAGTTTACAAGTTAGCATAGTTTTGTTTCCCTCTGGACTAACTAATACACATCTTGCTCCTGCTCCATTGTTAGACTTAGAACTATCAAAAAATAACTTCCAAAATAAAGATTTATTTACAGGACTATCTATCAAATTAACACATTTAGAACTATCTATTTGACAAAAGTTTTCTACTTGAGATAAAACAGAATTTTCTAAGTAAGGCGAAGTATGAGCATTAAAATTTCCTAAGAAAGAGTCAACACAATAGTTTCCAATTATATTGTTGTTGTATGCTACAGGTTCATTTTCTCCTTCCAATTTTGTTACTATGTATTTTTTATGCCTTTCTTGCTCAACCTTTATTTGATTTCGTTTACCATTGTAAGGGAGGCACATATGCGACCAGTCAGTTGCAAAATATCCATGAAGCTTTTCAGACCAATCTCTGCTAAGAATTAAGCCATAAAATTCTCGAATGTCTGCAACTAAAATATCAATAACTTGACATTCCTTTGGATTAGATGAAAGCCTTATGGTAACTTGATTTAGTTCATCGATCACTTCAACCTGCGACTAGTCCAGCTGAACTATGCGTACTACAGATTTTTGAGGTTGAACGTTCAACTTTGCACATATTGATTTAGGTAAGATATTAGATGAAGCTCCTGAATCAACTAAACAATTATGCAAATTTTTGTTGAAAACTTCATAAGTAAGAAGAAATGGGGGAGTATGAGATCTTGACCTTCCTCCAATTAGAGCGATATCGTTTGGATCAACTTTACTAGTCACATTAGTTGGAGGTCTTCCCATCTCATGAGAAGCTTGTGAGATTACAGTGGCAGGCAGAGGTGCAACTGGTATTGCGTGTAACTCTTTCAAAAGTATCTTTTATTGATGTTTTAAATTGCTCAATTCATAAAAAGTAATGTTAGCCCTAGTCTTCTTCATGTCTTCTATGATATTATACTCCATTTCATCAGAAACAATCAATGTTTTAGATGGAGTTGGTGAATCTATTTGGACTGGGCTTGTTTGAGTCGCTTTGGGTGACATTTTCTTACCTGCGACTTTATCCTTAGACATTGAGCTTGCGCTCTTTGGCTTAGGAGTAGGTTGTGGAGGATCAAGTTGATTTCTACTTCTAGTACTGACTGGTGATGCCTCTTGATCTTCTTCATCTAAGAGGATGAAATCCCACATTCCCTGTACCTCTACAACTTCTTCTTCATCAATAGGCTCCTCGTTGGAAATTTCCTCTTCTTCTTCTTCTGATTTAGCATTTTTGATAGCATTGGGAGGCTTTGAATCAGTTGAAGGATTTATTCTATAATGTTTGTAAGGTTTTTTAGAAGAAGTCTCTGCTACTTGTTTCTTAATGTCAACCATTTCGTTAGACATGGTTTTCAAAACTTTCTGCAATCCTTCTAAATCAAATGGGTCTTTGGATTGTTTTTTCTTTGGATCTTCTTTAAAAGTAACCTTCTTAGATTTTCATTCATCAACGACATTTTTCTTTTCTAAGGCTATGATACGTTTCTCTACCGCTATTGCTTCCTTCATATTGTTAGCTAAAGTTGTTTTGTTAGCTCTATCAATGAAGATTGCTATGTTTGATGGTAGAGCATATGTACCATTCACTTTGAACTTTTTTGCTAGGCTTGGACGCAGTAGGAATTTTGTTCAAAAGTTTATTGAAACGCGAGTTAAAATCTTTGATAGGTTCCCTTGATTCAGCCCTAAGGTTAGACAGGTCATTGATCAGTGTCGCAATAGACCTGTCATCACCGAACTTAGTCAAGAATTATTCTTGGAAAGTACCCCAACTAGTGATAGATCCAGATGGTAATGAGAAATACCATGACCCGGCTACTCCTTGTAAAGTGTAAGGAAAGAGCCAGATGACAACGTCTTCATTAGTAACCCCATTGACATTTATAGATAACATAAAGTTTTTTATGTGTTCTTCTGCTAGCATGCCTGCTTCAGGATTAAACTTAGGCAGCCATTTTTCAGGATGGGTCAGTATTTGACTCAAGGGAGCAGGCATTAAGATTGCCCCTGGGTTATTCCATGGAGTTTGGGCCCTCACTGAACTACTAATAGAGGAAAGTGTACAAGATGATCATTGCGGTTGGAAATATGAGGATATTATAGTTCCAGATGATTGAGAAGCAGATGCTGAAGCTCCAGTGGTCTGGTGGACAATAATTTGAAGTGGAGGGTTGGATGGTTGACTTCACGGTGGAGAGGTTGAGATGGATGATGATGAGGAAAGAGTCTCACTATCAGACCCTTTAGGTGATTTCCTTACTCTTTTCCTTGTAGGTAGAGGTAATTCAGTTGGTTCGATACCAAACTTTTCACTCTGCAATCTAGCAAGAGGATGAGAAGGATTATATTGCGAAGTCACACTACCTTGAGATTTTTCTGATTTTTTGGGGTGATATAGAAAATCGATGAAGTTTATGGATCAAAGATTCAACTTCAGGGGGTTCGATAGTAGATTTCTCTGAAATGTTCGGGTCTATAGTAGTGGTTGTTGTTTTATCGACTTCTCGCTCAAGCTTTAAAGATTCTAAATGTGATGGAGAAGTTGGGGGAGATGGTGAGGGTGATTTACTCTCAAAATGGTATTTAGATTTAGATTTACTTTCCATTCACAGTTCAGGGCCCTCCTTATAGCACCAAATATGTTGAAGCCACGAAAATCAGGTCTAAAACAAGGGGGCTACCCACCCGGTCTGGACCTTGGTTAACAGCTCCTTTTCCATTTGGTATAGTGGGTTGGACTGGGGATATGGGAACAGTTTCCCAATTTATGTGTGTGTGTGTGTTGAGAATTGATATTTCCTTCCTAATAATTTCTAAGTAAAATGCTTTTATTCTAAATCTAATTTAACAACATGCAATTGTATTCTAATGAACATAAATATCTAATTCTAAAACTAACCCAGGATTTAGTCTTTCATTTATGCGATCTAAAATAATTTCTAATGGCAATTGGTAATAAAGATCATTCAATTACTATCAGAAAAGAATTCAATAAAGATAAACCGTTTCGTATAAAAAGTTAGACGAAACAATTGTGAAAAACATATCGCATAATATGTCACTCATATATTAAGCATAAATAAATGGCTATCACCGTACAGAAGTGCCAAATGATAACTCAAGCATTCATACATAAATAACTGAACATGAATATCACCTTAACACATAAGCAGAAATTGTTAAGAGATAAAAGCACCATTTATAACGAGTTATACTCATGAGCTCTAGCGATAATGATTTATCTCTTCTTAATTCAACATCTATTAAGAGTACAAAAGTGCAATTTTAGTAGCAGATATTAAACAAAAATGTCAATAAATTCTATTTCATTCATTCATCAAAACCTCCTCGGAGGGTGCAGAAGTGCATGTTCTGAGGACAAGTTTTTAACAAATTTCAGGACCCTTCTCTAAATGCATGAGAAGGGTTCAAATACTACTAGCTAAATCTAAAAACAGTTTACTACAAAAATGTAGGAAGTGGTTTAAATGACCGTCCTCATTTCAGGAAAAAATAAAGAAAAACTAAAACTAAAACTGAATCTAAAAGAGAAACTGGCAATTAACTATCTATGTATCTATTCCTTGTAGTCGCAGGCATCCATCATTGGCTTGAGGAGAGTTGTCTGGCCGACCTCCGACTTTAGCTGTCCTGTGAAAATGGAATCGGCAAGTGCTGGTGCCATCTTCTCGGCAGAGTTAGTGATACATTTGAGAGTCATGGACTGGTTGTGTGGTTTAACCAAGTACATCCAGTAAGAATCCTAATTCAACTTGGTTAACCTTTTGATGGACTCTGCTCTTTCTTGAGCCTTTTGTCTCCAGCTTGTCTGTAGAAGCTGTACATTAGTTAGAAATTTACATACCACTTGAGGATATCCCTGATAAATACCACTGGTTTTTAGAGCTTGGGTTTTGCCTTTCGCCTTTAGCGCTTTTTCCTACAATTTTCTGGGCTTACAGGTGACTGAATGATTAGAGGCTTTGCTTCTCAAGGGGTTTTTCCTAGTGATGCGCAATTAGTGCTAGGCACTAATCGTGCATCAGAAACTGCCTCCGTTTCTCGATCTAGGCTTCCTTGGTGCTATTTTTTTGCCTCTTGCACACTTTTTGTTAGAAGATGTAAACCTTAAATTTGCTGGAAAGAATGACTCCATGAGTACTTGGCTCTTAGTCTTAAACTATCAGTCTGTTATCTCAGCACTATATAGTAACCATTTGACCATGTCTATGTATGGAAGAATCTTGGGCCTCGCCACTATCCGGTGCAAGAACGAGCATGCTATTTCTGTAATTGACGCCTCAGACGACTCGCGATTCTGCAGTAGCTGTAACCTCCATTACTCTGGGATTTTCTTCCTCGAGTAGACTGTGCATGCCTTCCCAAGTAGTAAAGTCAGCATCTCTGTTACAGGTGGTGTGTGTGTATAAGGGCATCATTTCTTCAACTTCAGAACTCGAAGCTTTTCCATTCTTTCCCATAATATTCTGAACACTACTATGTATGCCTCGCTGCTTTTCGCTCCTGCAATTTGCAAATGAGGAAAGAGTAATGATAATAAAAAGGTGACGAGAAAGCTTTAAATGCCGAAATCATATAAAATATATCACCTTACGTGAAATGGCCCTTCGATCAGATCAAAACCATATTTCATTAATGATTACCAACTAACTCATTAAATTAACATTAATGCGCATAATTGGGCATCGGTTTATGGAAAAGCTTTTTTCGAACAATGAGCCCTGCAGATTTGTGAAAAGGCGATTTTGTGATTTGCTTCGCAATATCGTAAATCGTAATATCATAGATCTGTAATATCACTAATCTGTTGCATGTGACAATCATTTATTACCATATGTTTTCTGCACAATGCGATTTTCAAGACGTGCCATCGCATATTGGCGGTTTGAGGTATTTCACCTTAAGTGATACTTGAAGCACATGAAAACTACGATGCGATGAATTTCTTTAGTATGTGATCTCGCATCACAATTTCACAATCTTAGGATTCTGTTTGTAGGATGGCACCCATTACCTTTTTGCGATGCGACACTTTTTACTGAGAGAATGGTTTTGTTAGAACTTATCATAAAACTTAAGTCTTTTTAGATTTTTCGGGTATTCTCCTAAGTTTATGATAGTAAGATTTATTCAAAAAGGGAATACAAGTCCTAATTTGTTTTTTCAAATTTTTGGATAAGGGTCCCCACATATTTAGTATTAGTGAGAAAATTAAATAAGAAGGGAGTTGTTGCTGGCCACAACAGGAGGTAACACTTTCTTCAGATACTTCGAGTCTCTCTGGATTCTCGGCAGAAATGGATATCTGTTCCAATTTTTGTATCAGAGAATGAAGTTCGGGAGACTCGAGAGTGTAATCTGTAGAGGGTGTTTGCCTTACTACTTCAGGAGACAAGGCAGATGTTTCTACAACTTCAAACTTCTGATCAGGAGATTCTGAATGAGACCTAGAAGGTGTAGAAATTGTGGAGGGGTTTTTACTCTTATGAATGTTTTTCGAATGATCTTTAAGGTTATGTGTTATTCACAGTTGGAGGACCTCCTTCTAGTGCCAAAATGTTGTGGCTTTAGAATTTTGTTGCTGAAACATGGGGGATAACCACACGGTTCGGACCCTAAGACAACTCCTTTTCCCTTAAAAGTGGTGGCTCTGACTGGGGATAGTGGGACCAATTTCTGAGTGTGGGTTTTAAGATGAGAGTGTGTGGTTCGTGAGTATTTGCATTAGAATAATGATAATCTAAATGGCCTATCTATAATGCAATTCTCTAATTAACTTATTCCAATATAAACCCGGGTATTCCTATGTGGTATGTGATCTACAAAGATATCTACTTAAGATGTGATAATAAAGATTAATCACAACTAAAAGGAGATGATAATGTATAGAGGTAATTCCTTTGACTAAACAGTTAGTCAAAGAAATTTATAAAATATATCGCATGTATGATGAGTTATAAATGAAAATCACAATTTCAGTTAGGCATCATACAAAAGTGCAATTAATTCTTAACAGAAACAGTAGATCTCACGTACGAGTCATGAAAGTAAAGTTTTGCCACTAATTAAATGAAAAACATAATCAATCATACAAGGTAATAGTACCATATGTGCGAAGTCCTTCTCATTTCACAAATAACATAGACCAACTTCTTTCATCAAATCAAATTGTATCCCAAAAATACAATAGTGCATCAACAAAGGAAAGTAGTTTGATATCTAAAAGAAATGATCATGTTCCATAATTTCACCAAAGCATTCATAAACTTACAATAGTGTATTCTTTGCAAATGTTTTTGATAAAATTCTGGACCGTTCTCTAAACGCATGAGAAGTGTATAAATACTATTCTAACTAATGTGCAAAAATAGATTATGCAAAATTTGTGGAGGTCTCAAACAACCTTCCTCCTAACTAGTTAACTAACTCCAAAAATAAACAATGGCTAAATGAACAGAACTAAGGGGATGACTTGTTGTTTGCCAGCTTGTCCTTCAAATCGCATATATTTTTCATGGGTTGAATTTGAGGAGGCACCCCAAAATGTGTCTTGAGCTGTCCTGTGAAAATCACACCAGTGAGAGGTGGCAACATCCACTGAGTCATATGAAGAGAACAATTGAGAGTCATAATCTAGCTGTGTGGCTTGACAAGGTACTACCAATATGAATCCCAGTAGGTGCTAGTAAATTTTTTAATTTCCTCCCTTTCTGTCTCTGCCTTTTCCTGCTAGCTTTTATACAGAGGAGTTAAATCGGGCATTTCTTTCAGATTGCCTTCTTTAATCAGGTTGGAGGAAAACAGGGTGTGATTCAATGCCTTAATGATATTATTTTATACCCCAGCTACCCTTGTGACTACTAGCTCGACCTGTTTGATTCTCACGTCCCAATCTGTGAAGAGAATGTCTTTATGAGTTTCCTCAATCTCGGGCAGATTGGCTTTCCTTCCGTCTTCTGTTTCCTGCCATTCGATGAACTCAGAGATTCTGGTGTTTAAATCATTAAACTCAGTTCTCTAGTCAATTTCCTTATCTGTCAGCTAGTCGCTAGTGGTAAGATAAGGGGTAATGTGTGACATCTTTTGGCAGAAATGCTCTTGTTGTTTCACCAGAAGGGAATTTAATTCCAGTGCCTCTTTAACAAACTCTTCAGTAGTGGGAACATCCTTGTACCTTTCCATGGCTTGCTGCAATTCTTGGAGTTGCATGTTTTTGGCTGATATATCGGCTTCATGACTTATTTTTAGGACCTCCATGTTTTCCTACAATTGGGCGAGCTGCTCAGCCTCTTGCCTATTTACACTTTCTTTCTCTACTTCGAGCTACTGCTCGAGCTGTGAAATCCTCTCCTCTTTTTCTCTTAACAAGGTAGAGACTTCAATAGTTTTGTCCATAGTGGCTGATGCATATGATCCTGTGAACTGTGATAGTCTAGTCAAGATCTCAGCCAGATTGAAAGGAATGTCCTTCCAAACTATGTCCATCAGCTTGTTTCCAGGTGGGAACTCGGGTGTGTCTACCATTTTCCTTTTTCTCTCCCTTCTTACTACAGCCTTGTGGAGAGGACCATAGAACACATAAAGTGCAGGTATTTCAGTTACTTTCAAAACAATTTCTGATGTGGGAAGAGCAGGCATAATTTCAATATGTTGGGATGTTGTTGCTTGTTCCTCCATAGGCTTGGACTGCTCACTGGTAGACTTGGGCTCTGTATCATTATGAACATGCAAAGGAGTTTTATACTCCATTGTTTCTTGGGTATTTCTTGCTTTATGAGTGTCTTCCATTTTTTGATTAAATCGATCCCACTCCTGCTCCAAACTACTATCTTTGACCACTAGACTGATTTCTTTAGACGGGGTGATTGAAACCTGTTTCTAAGCTGACTTTCCACTGGACTCTACTGTGTTATCTTTGTGTTGGGGTTTCCCTGTGTCTAGTATCTTCTCAGTATTTACCTGAGAATCTACTCGAGAACTAGGAGCTTCACTATCAACAGTGATGCTTGGTGTAGGCTTATCCTTGGGCTTTAACAAATGCATTGGGTTCACTTCTAGCCTTTCATTCCTGAATTCCTGAAAGCTTTGAGAATCTTCAAGTTTCATATTCACCCTTGCGCATTCGATAGCTGGTTCGAAGGATTCGGCCAACTATAACAAGTCTTCAAAATCATTATCCTCATGGTTGTATTACTTGAGCTTTACTGTAGTAGTGATATTATAAGCCACTTTGTCTAGATAAAATTTCCTCTTAGGCAGTGCATGAATCCTGAGGGCTTCCATGTGTGCTAACTCCTTAATAGCGTGAACAAAATTTTCTAAAGCAAAAGAACCACACTTGACAGGAAAAAAGGTCCATAATGACTTCTTATTGTCTTTGAGAACTTTATTCAGGCCTTTTCCCACGGTTTAGTAGGAAATCTCTCTTGCTAATAATTTATCATAAACATAAAGGAAGGACATGTGGATCACCTGTGCTACCAAAAACCCTAATGTAGGTGAACCACCCTTCAATAGAATATTTCCTGACATCAAACTAGTCTGTTGCGGCTTCTTGGGAAAACCTGTGGGCTCTCTGATTGAAAATTATTTGATGTAGGGGCAAAACAACAACTTGAGATATTTGATAGAAGTGAGGTATATAATGCAATTCCCATATTTGTTTATGACTAAGATGGATTGGGTAGGGTTCCTGTGAGGTCCATTTCCAACCCATGGTCAGAAATTTCGTGCAAAAACAAATTGTATCCATAATATAGGCACTAAAATAGAACGGAGGGAGCTTATCTGGAGAGGAGGCTCTTCTCTGTCAATATTCAGTAACGGTGGTTGTTAGGTACCTATACTACTAGTATAACCCCTTATTGTTATTAGTACAACCTCCTTGTTGCTATTATTGTGCCCCATAGAAGCCCACAATTGTTATTATTGTGCCCTTACATTATTATTGTTATGTCGACTCTGATTATATTATGACCCCTTAGACTTCTATTTATAGAAAGGAGGTCTTGTCATTTGTATCATCCAAGAACTGTTCATTTGTGTAATTTAAAGGAGGTTTCCCCCTCAAAGAGGCTGAATTCTAAGGTGTTGATCTATCTTTTCTATGTTTTTGTGAGTTGGCTTCATAACATTTGGTATCAGAGCTTTGGATTCTAGGGTTTCGCTGCTCCAAACAAGCCATCGTGGAATTTTCACTATAACTTTTTTCTACGACGTTTCAGAAGTGAAAAAAAACCCATTCGAGATGAACGTGTGCTGCACCTCGGGTCTGAATTTCAGAGCCTATTTCTCTATATTTTCAGAGACATGATTTGAGGAAGTTAGGCTTTTTGCAAGCTCTAGAATTTCATCTAAAACAGGTCATCGTGGGATTTTTGACATTGCTGTTTCGCTACGAAGTTTAAAAAGCTAAACCAAAAACCCATTTGAGAAAAAGTCGGTTTGAACCTTGGCTCTGAATTTTAGATCCTGTCGTGCTATAGTTTTGGAGATATAGTCTGAGGAAGTTAGGGTTTTTGCAAACCCTAGAATTACATTCCAAATAGGTCACCTTGGGAAAATCGTCGTAACTATCTCTCTAAGCATCAAATTGAACTTTCATAAGAAGTTACAGAAAGAGAACAGACTGTAGTTTCTTGTGTATATTTTTCAGATCCAAAGATCAAACCAGTGACACGCGGAACTTCATACAAGTTCGCTCTTATGAAAGGGTATATAATCAGGCCATCTTGGGAGATTGTGCATATCTCTTTCTTGGCGAATCCAATTTCGATCAGACTAGTGGCATTGGAAAGAGGACACAGAGTGCTACTTCAAGTTGCAATTTTAGAATCGGAAGAGCCGAAATTACAGAGTTATAGTCGTTTCAATATCGAGCTCCTAAAATCAATAAAAGGTGATATGAGGAAGTTTGATGGCAAGGATCTGGTAAATTGGATACAACAGATGGAGCAATATTTTGATCTACATGAGGTGCAACTATTACAAAAGGTACGTATTACATCTTCATATTTACAACTAGATCAATTTTTATGGTATAAAGGGCTTTTTTCTCGTAAACCACTTGTTACGTGGTCAATTTTCACAGAGGAAATGATAGCACATTATGATGATACAAAGAGAAACACCTTCTTTAGCTAATTGATAAATCTCAAACAAAAGTATTCTATGGTAGAGCACATTGAGGACTTTCAAAAATTGAATATAAGGGAAAATGATATTCCAGAGAAGCAGAGGATTAATGTCTCCATAGGGACTTTAAAGGATAACATTCAACATGACGTTCGTCTTTGGGAACCTAATTCATTGGAGAAGGCATTTAGGTTAGTAAGAAAAGTGGAAAGAAAAATTATGGCAAGAAGGAATTATACCCCTCACAACTATAAAGATGGAAGTTTTGTTTCTCCATGGCTTCCACAACCTATAAGGGTGACACCACAAAAATTGGAAGAAAAAAGAGAAAAAGGACTTTGTTACAATTGTGATAACAAATACATTAAAGGTCATAAGTGTGCTGAGAAGAAATTATTTTACATTGATTGTGAAGAGGAGGAAGAAAATGATCAAAAAACATCAAAAGAAGAGGATATACTCCAGGAACCAACCCCAAAGAAAGAAGAAATGAAACCAACCATATCTTGTAAAGCATTGGCAAGAATTACCACTCCTCAAACTCTCAAGATAGAAGGACATATCAAGAAGAAAAAGGTTCAAGAAGTGAAAGATCACATCGAGAAAGAAGAAATGAATCCGACCATATCTTGTATTGAATTAGATGGAATTACCAATCCTTAAACTATCAAGATAGAAGGAGATATCAAGAAGAAAAATGTTCAAGAAGCGAAAGATCACATCGAGCATCAAGAAAAGAATCTGACCATATCCTGTAATGCATTGGAAGAAATTACCACTCCTCAAACACTCAAGATAGAAGGACATATCAAGAAGAAAAAGATTCAAGAAGTGAAAGATTACATCGAGCATCAACAACAAGTTATCCAAATTTTAAAGGATAACCCCACTTTGGTGCAGAATCAAATGAAACAACAAGCAAATCAACATCGCAATGAAAGAAGTTTTGATGTAGGCGATTGGGTATTTTTATGACTACATCTCAAGAAATCTATTTATGAGAAGGAAATGTTGGCAATACTACATGCACTTAAGAAATGGCAACCTTACCTAATGGGAAGACACTTCAAGGTAAAAATGGATCATGATAGTCTTAAATACTTTTTAGAACAAAGGTTATCTTTAGAAGAACAGGAAAAATGGGTCACAAATATGTTGGGTTATGACTTTGAAATCATCTACAAAAAAGGGAAGAAAAATGTTGTTACATATGCACTCTCATGAAAGGGTGAAGATGTGGAAGCATTGTTTTGTATTTCTATTATCCAACCAGATTGGATAAACGAGGCAAGGGATGAATGGAAAAATGACGAAGAAGTGTGGCCACTCATTCAAAAGTTATAGAAGATCCCAGTTCAAACAATATTGCCAGAACTTGACGAGGAAGGAAAAATCATATTAGAACCTGGAGCAGTCACAGAAACAAGAACCCGACAACTACGAAATCAATCAATTTTAGAGTATCTCATCAAGTGGAAGAACTTAATCGTTGAGGATACCACATGGGAGGACAAGAATTTTATACAAAAACATCAAGAACTACTCAAGCGTTGAGGACAAAACATTTGGAAGGAGAGGGGCATGTTAGGTCTCTATACTACTAGTATAACCCATTATTGTTATTAGTACAACCCCCTTATTGCTATTATTGTGCCCTTACATTATTATTGTTATGTTGGCTCTGATTATATTGTGACCCCTTAGACTCCTATATATAGAAAGGTGGCCTTGTCATTTGTATCATCG